>CM070875.1:107531026-108230193 GCA_036365515.1 Torymus aiolomorphi | reverse complement strand
TGCCCCTCATCGAAACAAAATTGGTGTTATTTTTATCTCTACTAAACTGTATCAAGGCTGTCGTCTAATCTGACTTATTTGTATTAACTGTTTATATAGGTGTCATAACTGTTACCCATCGTTCGAACTAAGCTCAAGCTGAATGTGCCTCGCATTTCTGCTAATAGGTTGCTGATATGGTGCTTGGTCAGCAGTGAATCTCCAGGTCACATGCTTAGAAACCAGGGCTTCGCTGGCGCATAAGCAAACTTACTTCAGTCCAGTGTATGCAAAGTGAAGGGCTTCGTCTTCTTAGTTTAAGCTGAGCTGCTCGGCCTGAAGGGCATTTCCCTAATCTCTACCCAGAGCATTCTCTCTCGTTTTCTGTGTTTTTTTTTACGTTTTCTTGTTGTCGGTTAGCCTTCTGTTAGACTCTACTCAACTGCTTAACCTCATCTGTCAACATTAAAAAAAAAAAAAAAGCAAACTCTCCATAGCTGTCAGAGGTTCTATCTTAACCTAAATGCGAATTCTCTGCAATAGGCAGCATGGAGCCTCTATTCGAAGCTCAACAGGCTCTTCAAAGCCGAATAGCTAACGCGTTTACAAACTTTAAATCCAAAGGACGGGACAAAATGACTCGCGGCAATTCTAATTCTCGACTCCAAGGCTTAGAAGACTGATTCAAAACGTTTCAATCAAATCATATAAAGATTCTGACGTTAAAAGATTTGGATAAGAAGCATCCTTATTTTACCTCCAATATGAATGAATTGGTTGAAGATAATTATTACGACCGCCGCGGCGAATTCAATGACTTCATTGACAGTCTAGCCGTTGCAGCCATGGCAAATCAAACTCCGCAACCTCCATCCCCCCTCGCCCCCTCTACTCTCAGTTTAACGGCTTCTTCGTTTGCTCACTCGTTACCCAAAATTGACTTGCCCAAATTCTCTGGTCAATATTCAGAGTGAGAAAACTTTCGTGATATGTTCCGTTCATTAATTCAAAGGCGAGATGACATGACTGCTTCAGTCAAACTCTACTTTTTGCGAACTCATCCCACCGGCGAAGCTCTAGATAAAACCAAAAGCTTAGCCTTGTCTAATGACAACTTTGAAAGAGCTTGGACGGTTCTCACAGACTATTATGAGAACAGACGGCGTCTAGTTACCTCTCACCTCTTAGAATTCTTCTCGGTCAAAACCATGAAATGTGAATCAGCCATTGAACTCAAACGCCTTATCAAAGAAACCTTCAACCCCCTCGGAGCCTTAGACTCTCTCGACAGGAAGGCTCATAAGTTTGAGGATTTTGGCATCTTTCTAACGGCGAGCCGTTTCGATCCTATTACCAGAAGAGAGTGGGAGAGACAACTCGGAAGTTCTGGTGAACCTCCCACTCTACAACAATTACGCGAATTCGGACAATCTCAAATTCTGACTCTGGAATCGATCGAAGGTGGTTCGAAATCCAGCGTCAGTCACTCTAAACCAAACAAAACTGTTGCTTCTGCAAATGTCGCTCAGAGTGCACAAAAGGGCAATACTCGTCCGAGTAAATGTGGTATTTGCAATCAGGAGCATTACACCTCTGCCTGTCCTATACTCCATTCGAAGCAGCCCTCTGAGCGCAAATCATTAGCTATCTCTAAAGGATTGTGTTCCAATTGTCTAGGAAAACACTCAATCAGTGAATATCGTTCCAACAGGTTATGCTCCACCTGTAATGGGAAACATCACACTCTTCTGCATGAAGCTTATGCCTCTAAAACTAACTTCAAACTCAACCCTAATGCTAATTCTCACATCCCTAAGGAGACAAAATCTGGGCCTCCCAACGTTGTTACAACGATGTCCGTTGGCATCTCCGAAGGCAACTCGAAAGGGGTGCTTCTCTCTACGACCCTTGTACAGGTTATAGGCCCTCACGGCATTCAGTTATTCGCCAGAGCTCTGATAGATCCCTGCTCTCAAGTATCTATCATCACCAGATCACTCTGCCAAAGGCTACAGCTTAAGCAGAGAGACGCAAGCGTCAAGGAGGGCGGTGTAGGTGACGAAATTAACGTCGTCGCGAAAGGGATAGCCAGTCTTTCTATAAAACCTAGGTTTGAATCTGATTTCCGCTGTGAAGTAGAAGCTCTCGTCTTAAAAGGCATATCCAACTACTCGCCGCCAAAGATCTCTTCTTCGGTCAACTTCGATCACATCAGAGGTCTGGAGTTGGCTGATCCCTATTTTGCTAATAAATCACAAATTGATGTGCTTTTAGGTGCTTCTGTGCACGCCCAAATCATAGAGAGTCAGATCATCAAAGGCAATCCCGATCAACCTATCGCTATGGCGTCCGCATTAGGATAGTTATTATCTGGTTGTATCGGAGCTCAACCAACCTCTGACTCTGTATCCAGCTTTCACGTATCAGAGGACTTTCACCTGGCAGATATCTTACAGAATTTTTTGAGGCTGGATGATGTGCCTCACAAAACACTTCTAACTGCTGAAGAGCAGAAATGCGAGGCGCATTTTGCCTCCAATCATTTCCGTACATCTTCAGGACGTTACGGAGTGAGACTACCCTTTAAAAATTCTGACGATATCTCAAATTTAAAACTATCCGAGTCATACTCTACTGCATTACGCATGTTGAAAGTGATGGAGGGGCGCTTCAAGCGCGATGCACAACTCGAATCCGCTTATCATGAATTCATGCGCGAATATTGGAATCAAGGTCACATGATCTCGTCAAGCTCGCCAATTATCGGCAGTCAGTCATTTTTCTTACCACACCATGGAGTATGGAAGGAAGCTAGTACCACGACTAAGCTAAGAACTGTCTTCAATGGCTCTGCCCGACTTAAATCTGGAATCTCGTTGAATAGTCTCCTCCTCACTGGAGCAAACCTCTTACCTAACCTTTTCGACCTCATATGTCAATGGCGCTCGTATAAATACGTCTTCACCGTAGATATGGAAAAGATGTATCGCCAAATGTGGGTTCATCCCGAAGATCAAAAATATCAATCCATTCTCTGGCGCGAAGATGCTAACAAACCAATCTAAATCTTGCACCTGACCATCGTAACATACGGATTAGCTTGCTCTACCTTTTTAGCTTCGCACACGCTGAAACAGCTGGCGAAAGATCACGAGAGCGATTATCCTCTAGGCTCTGACGCTCTTAATCAAGAGCTCTACATGGACGATCTTCTCTCTGGTGCACACTCATTAAATAAAGCCCTCATTAAGCAAAAGAATATCGTTGATATTCTCCAAGTGGGCAGCTTTCCCATTCGCAAATGGTCCGCTAACCACTTATCACTTCTGGAGTGGCTACCCCCCGAGCTCATCGCATTGGATCCCATTGACTTTAGAGATCCAAACGCAACCGTCTCGATACTAGGGCACTCTTGGCTCCCCCAAAACGACTGTTTGAAATTCGCCATCGATGCGTCTCCCATAGTGGGCACTATTACAAAACGATTAGTTTTGTCAAAAATCGCGCGAATATTCGATCCAATGGGATGGTTAGCTCCCGCCGTGATCACTGCCAAAATCTTGTTGCAATCGATGTGGCTGATAAAAATAGGTTGGGACGACCCTCTTCCCGACAATCTCGTCTCTCAATGGTTGCTTTGGCAGAATGATCTTCCATACCCCAATGAAATCGCAATTCCCCGCTGGAATCACTTCTGCGAATCAACTGACTTCGTAGAAGTGCATGGTTTTGCCGACGCCTCGAAGCACGCTTACGGCGCCGTGGTCTATCTGAGACTAATAAAAGGCTCCCGAGTGCACGTTTGCATCCAGTTAGCGAAAACACGCGTCGCCCCTCTCAAAACAGTAAGCATACCTCGGCTTGAGTTATGCGCTGCTCAGTTGTTGGCTAAACTTACACATCATTTCTTAAGTATTATGCCCATCGCGTTGGATAAGACACACCTCTGGTCCGATTCGCAGGATGTACTTTATTGGTTACGAGACCACCCTTCTCGCTGGCTCACATTCATAGCCAACCGTTGCTCAGAGATTGTCACTCTTCTCCCCAACGCTGTGTGGCATCATGTCGAGCCAGGAGACAACCCTGCCAACATTGCCTCACGAGGCATCCAACCCTCCAAGTTCTCGAAGTTTACTCTTCGGTGGATCGGGCCCAGCTGGCTATCCAAGTCGACCACTCCTTGGCCCTACCCTTCAGCCAAAGAGCTCGAACAACCTGTAAATACTAATTTAAGTTGTAACTCTTTAGCCCTTAAGAAAACTAGTTGTACTCCCTCTGACATTGGAGACGGTGAAATATGGGAGCTCGTTCACAAATATTCTACTGCGTCAAAGTTGTTTAGGATTACTGCCTACTGCTTGCGCTTCATATTCAAGATTCGTCAGCGGTATTTATCTTCTGTCGCTGTCAGAAACTCGAGACCAAAACTCTTGAGTCACGAATTCTTAGATTATTCATCACTGCCTAGCAGCAAAGCACTCTCTACCTTCGAAGTGGAAAATGCACGTCTTCTCTGGGTACATCTTCAACAAAGGGTCTCATTCCCCTGCGAACTGAAATCTCTCATGGCAAATCAACCTTTAAATCGAAAGAGCCCATTGATCAAGCTCAGCCCTAAGCTAACTCAAGGCTTATTGAGAGTCGGTGGTCGGCTGGTTCACTCCGCACTTGACGAAGAGTGCAAACATCGCTATATTTTGCCAGGTCGATGCCAATTAGCCCTCTTGCTGATTCGCCACTGTCACTTTGTCACTCTACATGGTGGAACGCAGTACACCCTGTGCACGTTACGCCGGCAATATTGGCTGCTGCAAGGTCCTTCAGCAGTTAAGGCCGTTCTACACAAATGCCTGCCTTGTCTCCGCTACGCTGCCTCTACCAGATCTCACCTCATGGGTGACCTGCCCAAAGCAAGCGTCACTCCTAACTTCCCCTTCGAAAGAGCAGGTGTCGATTATGCTGGACCTGTGAAAGTAAGGTTGACCAAGTCTCGCGGTGAAGGTACCCTAAAGGGGTACATTGCGATCTTCATATGCATGTCCACCCGTGCCACTCATATAGAGCTTCTTGAAGACTTTAGCAGCGAAGCCTTCATCGCAGCGTTTCATCGCTTCACGTCCCCTCGCGGTCATTCTAGGCATTTGTATAGCGATCAGGGTACGACTTACGTAGGCGCCGATAATCAGCTCAAACAACTTTTCACCGAAACCTCCTCAGAGCACAAAGCTCTGTTTAATTCAATTGCAAATCTTGGCACTGAGTGGCACTTCAACCCCTGCTAGCCCTCATTTTGGTGGTCTTTGGGAGGCTGCTGTCAAGTCGACCAAGCATCACCAGCGCCGAACCATTGGTGAGCAGGTATTAACCTTTGTGGAATTGTCCACTCTTTGTAGAATCGAGGCATGTCTTAACTCGCGGCCCCTATGCTCGCTCTCCGATGACCCAACCGACTTACAACCATTATCACCTTCACACTTTCTTATACAACACTCTTCATTTCTAGTGCCTGAGCCCGACTCGACTAACGAAAGGATTCCGTCAAGCAAACGGTGGCAGCTTATAACGCAGATGGCACAGCACTTCTGGAACCGCTGGTCTTTGGAGTACCTCTCCCATCTACATCAACGCCAAAAATGGACGAACGAGAAAAGGCCTATCCAGATTAACGATTTAGTGCTGATAAGAAACGAAATTTCGCCGCCTGCACGATGGCCTCTAGCCAGAGTCGTTGACGTCCACCCAGGCAAGGATGGTTTGACTCGCGTTGTCACCCTGCGCACTGCCAACACTACACTGCAACGTCCTCTCGTTAAATTAATATCATTGTTGCCGTCCGCGTCCTAAAGATTGTAAAGCTCAAGATCGATGCAAACTGTAACTTGAGCTCGGTGAATCTTGACCTTCTCGTAGTCAGGCTCCGTGATAAATCTCGTTATGAATATTAGTTTATAAGTAACCTAATTGTAAAATAGTTTTAAGACCTCTTTTTTTCCTCCTTGATAAATTTTGCGAAGCAATCGTTGCGAACAATCATTGTAACCTCTCGTTAGATTATTTTGACTATTGCTTATTCGTGTTGCACACGAAGGTGGGCGGAATGTACAAATTGTCTCGCTTTGTACCTGTTATATAAACGCGCGAACTACCGAAAAGCGCGTCGGCTTTCTGCAGCCAATTAGAGAGCTCCACGCATCGTGAGTAAAAACCTTTTCCAGCGTCTATTCGCGTCGTCGGGCAGTCTGTGATTGCACATCGCACAGAGCGGATCCAGCTCGCCTCACTCCGCTCCACTTTGTAAAGCCAGAGAAGTTAATAAACTGTACCTTTTCGCATACTTGCGTCCTCAATCATTTCGCCTCCAATCCAGCAACTTGCCCGTTCTCGCGAAATCGTCGCTAGTTTAATCACCTTCTATCTATCGAATAAAATACGATTCAAGTATTTGGATGATCTTGTTCATCCATTGAAATGTCGCTATCCTAATTTACTTTTGACACCGTCTACAAGTACATGTAACGATTGTTATAAGTTTGCTTTAAAATTGGTGGATGTCACTGACCATGAATTTGCCGATATCGTAGTCGATGTAGCAACTTAGATTGAAGTTGGCCATATTGAAGTTGATATAGACGAAGATTTTTTATCAAGTACTCCAGAACGAATCGAAGAATTTAATAATGAAATGATTACATCATTTTTAGGCTCTGTGTCACCACTTAAAAGAAAAAACCTTATACATGAAAAATCTACTGAATATTACATAAACCAAAAGAAAACAAAACTAATTTCATTTTCTAGTACCCTCGATGCTAAGTTAAAGACACTTTATGACGTTTCTGCTGAATCAAATGAATCAACCACAGCTCTATGTCATTGTACGGAGTGGGTACAAAATATAGAATTAGCCCTACAAAAATGTTCTACGGTATCAGAAAAAATAAAAATTCTGACTTTGCTACCGTCACCCTTTACAAAACATAAAATTTTATCTTTATTTCCAGAAATAACAAGATATATGATCAACAAATCGAGAATCTTGTAAAAGAAAAAGAAATTTATTCAGAACCAGATGCATATTCAGGTCATCTGATTGATGAAAACATGGAAAAAATTGTTATGGAATATTATAGAAATGATGATTTTAATTGTTCAATACAAAGTCCTAAAAAATGGGACGTTGTTACAATTAAAGTTAACAATAAAGAAGAGAAAAAAGTTAAGCGTTTTCTTACTCGAAGTTTAAAAGAGACGTATAAAGTATTTAAAAATGATAATCCAGAATTGAGAATTGGAAAATGGAAATTTTATAGTTTGCGACCAAAATATATCTTACTTAGCACCATCAAAGAAGTTTATCTCTGTATCTATTGGCAAATTATGATTTATTACTTACGAGCTTAATTAATTTTAGAGCGAGTAACTTCACAAAGTTGGATGAAAGTCGGTCACAAATAATAAATGCAACAATGTGTTCTGAGCCATCTGATTTATGTTATTTACAAGAATGTAAAATATGTCCAGGAATTAAGGGAATTATGTTTCATATTTTAAAACTGCAAGATGTAGAAGGCACATAAAAAATTACATATGCTTTATGGGATAATGGAAACTTGATTAAAAAAACACTATCAGTTTCTGCTTTTAAAGATGAACTTTCGGATTGGACCATGAAGATGTACTCAGATGTATGTAAAAAATATACAACGCAAAGCTATAAAAGCAGAAAGAGAAAGTGCTAAAAAAGACTCACATCATTTAGTTCTTCAAATAGACTTCGTTGAAAACTGGGCTGTGATTCATAATAAAGCTGTTCAAGGAAATCATTGGGTTAATGATCAAATTTCTATTTTCACAGCAGTGTCTTATCAAGGGGATTCGATACAAAGTTTCGCAGTCATAAGTGATGACCGAGAACATGATTCAGCGTATGCTTTGCTAGCAGTAGAAAAAATTATAACTTACTTAGAAGAAAATTGTTGTGATTCAATAAACAAAATTACCATTGTATCAGACGGCGCCGTTAGCCACTTTAAAAATCACTTTTAATTATATGAATTAAAACGAGCACCATATAATGTAAAATGGTTGTTGTCTGCTACTGGGCACTGCAAAGGAGCTGCAGATGGTGTGGGTAGACTTACAAAGCATTATGATACTTCACATAATCTTCGAGAACCCCACGAAAAATCTATTCAAAATGTTAATGATTTCGTAGAGCACGTTCAAAACTATACTGATGCAATTAAAATAATACATTTACAAGATGTTGAAATAGAACAATTCAGAAAAACAAAAAATATTGATTGACTCACAACTCCAAAGTATCCTGGAATTCAAAAACCTCATCTATGGGTTAAAGAAGCATCTAATAATAAAAGATATTGTTGTACAGAAAAAACTGCCGACCATTTACTAACGAAGGTTAAAACAAAATAAAAACAAAGGTAGTCATAAAAATAAAAAATACAGAAAAATGAAAATGAAAACCAGCTATAGCGTGTAAGTACGAATGTGTATATGTATATTACTTATTGTAAGAACGAGGATATGGTTCCACTATCGAGCAATGCTGGGAAGACGCGACCATGAATTTCGATACTAACATAGAGACAATTGTCAGCATATCCTACTGCTGCCGTTTGACATGGTGGCGTTGATGTAAAACATTTTTTGGCTAAATTTTTCTCCGATTGAATCGGAGATCCTACTGAGGCTAACGCGCTACTATTCAACAATGACGAATTTTGTCTCTTATCCCCTTCTGCTGTCTTCCTGGTTGTGCTATTGCAGTTTGGACACGTCGCGACAACAACTCCTGGGTGTCCGCACCTGTAACATAGGATCCTCTTGCCCAGCATCCAGCCTCTTGCCTAGTATCCTGGTTTTCAGCATACCCAGCATTTGTCATCTGCCGTGTTATTTCTCATCGGCGTTTGAGGGGCAGTCGAATTGTGGTCAGCTGGCGCCGGTTGGTGTGCTTTCGTTGATGCCTTCTTATTCTCCTGTGCCTTGCTGGTTTGCTGGGCTGACTTCGCTCTTGATGTTGTTCCATTTGGGGATGTTACCTTTCCCCCTTGTCGTTTCTGTATTGGGTAGTCTTTGGTAACTTCATTTACCGCAGCCACGTTTTGTTCGCCTCCCATTTCCGTTATGTTTATGACCGCTGCTTTAGTTCGCTTTTTCATTTTGCAGGCGAAGTTCGGAAAAAGCACCGATTCGGGTGGTGGTGGGAGACGATAGGTTTTCTTCTTTTCTCGCCTCACCTCCTGTCTTTGTCCCAGGGTCTGCAGTTCTTCAAATGTTCTGAACTGGTCTCTGAATATGAAACGATATAACGAGGGGTGCAAGTTTCGATATGCCCTCTCGACCTGCTCCTCCAAAGTCATTTTTGGCACTACTTTGTCTAACAATAATCTCAAATTCGAAATGAACGACGAAATTGGTTCCTCCGGCCCATGAGTCCTCAACCTGATTTCGTCGTCAAGGCAGGCTTGGAAATCTGGGACCTCATATTGTAAACGAAGAGCTGCGAAGAAGTCTAAGGTCGAATTCCAATTTTTCCTGAACGGCCTGGCCCAAAAACGAGGTGTTCCAGACAATATTGATGGAATTAATTTCAAAATTTCACTACCTGATACATTAATGAATATGGACATTCTTTAATCCTTTCTATAAATTCCTCGACGTCTTCTTTGTACTCCCCAGAGAAACTAACCTGCCACTTTTGCAATAAAGTGCATGTCTGACATTCTCTGGAACAACGTATCACGATTCGAAGAACGTTTTGACACATCTACTATTGAGGGTTGCGAAAATGAGGCATACCTAGGGTCATTTTTTGCAAAGCTACGATAATCAAATGGAAGGGTGTATTGCCCATATGCTGGCCCGTATGCTATCGGAGGATAGTATCCGTGAGGTGGATACATAGGCGGGTATGGCCATGGATAACCACTATTAGGGGAATAAAAACCCATACTAACATCAAATCCCTGGTGAGACCCTGCCCTGCAAGCGACAATCTCGCATTTTCCACCAGAGACTGTTGAGGGTTATGTCTCCTCGCACCTTCCATACCTGACGGATTTAGCTGATCTATATCTAGGATTTTCTATTCTACTCGACGGAAATTGGTTTGCTACTGATTGGGTATTAGATTCCCCGATTGACTGGGGAACTGACCCAGGAAGCTGAAGATTAGCTTCTCTGCGTAAATTCGTTTCTATCCGAGAGGGATACGACAACTGACTAGTTTCGATACGAGAGATTCTATTATGTGCAGCCGGATTTTCGATATGCCCCGGAGGGTGACTTTCAAAATGTACTTGTGCGGTAGTGGTTTGTGAAGTTCATGGTGGTACAACAGGGAGCGTTTCGATAGCGGGAGGTAAATGGTGGAATTGGGGATGTTGGTCTTGAGAAAAGTAGTGTGTGTAGTGTTCCAAACCACCTGGAAGGTTGGCTTGGATTTCAAGAATTTGGTTATTATTGGAAAAGACTGTTCAAATACTGACTAATCGAGTTCCTACTATCTGGGACTTTTGGTCTGGCCCCATACGGATGCCGTGTGGCACCAGTGCTCATCACTGCCATCAACTGGCTGGGCTTGGAGGAGAGTCCAGTATAAATCAATTCATACATCCTAGGTGCATTTTCGGCATAAAGGGTCGATACCACACCAGATGCTACACTACTATTTGCAACCGTTGTCATATTCGTGGCAACGGAGGCCATCTGGGCGGATTGATCCAATATTTCTTTTACTTTTGAGTTGGATGCTGGATCTCCCCCCTCCGTGACCTCTCCAAGTCCGGTCTCAGTAGTCACGTCTAGGGCTGGACAAGACACGAGATTAACCTTGGTCTCGTCTTGGTCTTGTCTCGAATTCAAGACCAAGACCAAGACAAGACTTGGAAAAAAATTTCAAGACAATATCGGGACTAGAGGGGTCGAGATCTCGGTCTTGCCTTGAGTCTTGAAATTTTCGAGTTTTAAGTTGTAGCAGTTTGTGACTCAAAATGTACTTTTACTTATTAAAATAATCAACTGCTTTAATAAATATTGAATTATTGTTAAGTTTTGTGAATTAATTATTGTTGACAAATCGAAACAATTTTCAAAAATCAATAAACAAAAAGTATTTTGTATGGTTTTTTGTATTTTTTATTAATTGTTGATAGAACAATAAAAAAATTTTAATTTATATTATTAAATATTGAGATTTATTGTAATAAAAACTTACAAATTTATTTCACATATTTTTACTTTTAATTTACTTTTTGACCAAGAGTTAATACACATGAATGCTCTCAAAGACGACGAGCTTAATGAACAACGATTTTTCCTCATGATGAGTGACCCACCAGAAAAAAATCGCTCACACGGCACTGATGTAGCCATAATGGACAGTATGTCTCTTGCCATTAAGGCTAATGTTGGATAAACACTTTCCACCAATCTAAAATTTTTGTGTCGCCATGTGCTCTAGGAGCTTCTGTATAATCATCGATCTCGCTGTACGAAGAACCTCTTGACACATTTTTTTTTACAATATGGAATTCAAGTCAATGTGATCATCATCTATTTTTTCTTTTATATTTTCAATCTCTGCACTTTCAGTTTTTTCACCACTAGAATATTCGTGTTTATAAATCTCTTTAAACTTTTCAACGGAAAACTTTTTCAAATCTTTACCCCATGTAGTTATAGCAAAACCATCTACTTTGTGCCGTGGATCTAGTATAAGGGATACCGAATAAATCCAATTGAATTTTCGGTAATGCTTTAATATTTTATCACGTCCTTTTCGAAAAGCTAGAAGTAATACTTCATCACTTTTATATCTATCGATTTTATTATCTAAATCAAAAATTATAGTTTCGACTTTGTCAATAAGCATGTTAAACAGTACAACAGCGCTAGGTAATGTAATATTATTTTCTTTTCCAATCTCTGTTGAAATATATTTAAAATGTTTTAAGTATCTTAATGTCTGTCTCAAACATTGCCATTCTAAATTACTTATTAGTGTGAAGTTTACTAATTCACTGCGCAGCTTTCAAAGCATCGATAATCCAGGTTTCAATCTATCCGCAACGAACAACATGTCATAAGTGCTATTCCACGGTGTTTTAACATCTAAGGTAGGAACTACAAAATCTATTCTTTCCATGAAAAAAATTAATTTGTTTTGTGTGACGTCTTGTGTTTCGATTTCACCGCAAACATCGTAAAAATCTTCGCCTTCGCTTCTCTCGTCGCAAGAGTCATACGCATCTTTTTCCCCCGTATCTATAATTACATCATCTTCTGTATTAACATTGAATAGTATTAAAACATCTTGAACTCCTAAATTAATTACATGAGCGAGACATCGAAAATGCTGATTTTCTTTATCAAAGTTCAAATTATCTTTCTGAAACAATAGACTCAGCTCATGCATAAATGTTGTGTTGGCAGATGCATTATCTACAGAAAGCCTTGTATTTTTTTCTGAATTCCATAATATTTGAGACTCTCGTAAAATTTGTGAGCTATATCTTTACCACTGTGCTTCCCTGCGGAAGCGACAAGATCCAGAGCAAGAGATTGAAAAATCCAATCATCATCAATGAAATAAATTGTAATACCAAAATGCGACGTACCGTTTTGCGCAGTCCAGCCATCTGTTGTAAACGAAAATTTAGACTTATTGTTCAGCAATACTCGTTTTAAATTTTCACACATTGCTAAAAATTCAGACATTAAAAGCTCTTTCATAGCTTCCTGCTTTGGTACTGTAATCTGCGAATTTATTGATTTAAATACATTCTACGTGACTTGATCATCAAAAAATGAAAGTGGTAAATTTTTTCTTGCGATCCATGTAACATATACTCTATTCCAGTTAATTTTTTGGTTAGTTTTCTAAAACAGAAAAATTAACAAAATAATATACATGTATACGATTAAATTAATAAACTTCTGACTGCATAAAAATTTTTTCAATAAATATAAAACTAATACAAGAAATAAAAGGCTTGTCGTGACGCTGCTTTTGTTTACCAGCATGTACGCTGAGAAAAGTCTCCGCAGTATTTATTGTCAGGCTCGCTGTCTGCGTTCCCCCTCCAGTACGAGAGAGCGCGTCAGTACTAGCCCTCGCGGTGGCTGTCATCGCGCCGCGCGCCGTGCTCGCGATTACCCCGTTTTTCGGTTATCACCAGCACGGCACGGCGACCTGGCAGCCACCACGCGGGCCTGTGTTGACAAGCTCTCTCGTGGTGGAGGTGACACAGGCGACGAGCCTGACTATGGGCATGGGACTTTACTCCGTGTATTTGCACGCAGGTGTCCGTTGCGCCAGCAAGTGCGAGCTTGCAGACTACATACATATACGATGGGCACACATATCGTAGCATGGTACGAAGAAAAGCCAACTTCTAAGTTCGCGCGAAGAAAAGTCAGTTTCACGCTAAGAAAAGCCAAAAATGTGCCCATACTTTGGCTTTCTTCGCGTGAACTTAAACGTTGGCTTTTCTTCGTACCGCGCGACGATATACGCACACTTACTCGAATAAAAACACATGTATCGCGTAAAGCTTAAGGATAGATTTATAACAAACCGAAATTTTTGTTACTATATAACCATTTTAATCTAGCTCTTAAGTAAAGACATAAATACTTACGTTTGGAAACGTATTATCAAGTGTTGGCTGCTGCGTTGTCGGTACACATTGTTTCTCCACGATTACTTCAATAATAGTTCGATAAACTTCGTTATGGATACTCATCAAATGTTTTTTATTCCAATTGTGTTACCATTTTTCATTTTCAACTCTTTATGTACACGTTTCTTTTCGCATTGTAAACATATTCCTACTTTCTTCTGACTTTTTTTTCGTATCTATAATAGCTTTTGAAACTTTTTAGTTCAAGTTCTGTATCACTTTTAACAACCATATCGACATTCTATGCACGCTCCATCACAGTATTTTTCAAGTATATCTGCATATATGCAAAGCAAACTGAACACTAAAATACACGCATCACTAAAAGTCATACACTTATACACAAATACACTTGAACATACGGAAAATCCTGTAACAATTCGCCTCTCACTGCGCTGCTGGCAACTGTCCTGCTGCGAGCTCTCAGCCTTATCTTTCTATAGGAGAGACAAGCAGAGTGCAGACACACGTACTGCATAGGTATACCCACGGTACGCGGCGGTGGCAACGCCGATGATCGTCGTCTGTCTCGAGCGCAGTTGCCAGGGATCGCATGAGAAGCGAGAAAGAGTGATAGAACGCGGCATTGACCAATGACCGTCGACGGTGTCGAGTCGATGTCGTCGATGACCTTTACGTTGTTTTGGTTTTTCGTGCCTTCGCGGAATGCGCGCCTGCGCCGCCGTCGGCCACGCCGCGCCGCTTCGCTTGGTTGGGTTTCTTAGAATCTCGACCGTGTTTGGTGGTGGAGACTTGGGGAGGCGTTAAACAATAATACAGGCAGAAGTGGCAAATCGAACGCTTTCGCATTCGCGCTAATTTGTGCATGTCGACGGACGCATTATGAATTTAACAAGATTACAAGAAAATCGTATGTACAATAAGACTTGGAGATATTAACATCGATCACACTTTCTATTTGTTTTATGTTAATCAGGAAAAAGGGAATTGAGAGAAAAAATTTGCTATAACTTTACACACAGCTTATTGCGCATGATTTTTAAATTCTTTTCTATACAAATTGCACACTACGTATGATTAAATGTAAATTGAGACATAAATTGATAATATAAATTAAATTAAAATAAATTAGTACAATAAATTAAATAAAAAATATATTTCTTTAAAAAAATATAATGTAATAATGATATTGAGAAAAATGTATGAAATTCGAGACCAAGACCAAGACTTGCATGGCAAGACCAAGAGCAAGACAATACTTTTCAAATCGAGACCAAGACGAGATTACATTCTTCGACACTTTTCAAGACCAATACCAAGACTTCCAAAAGTCTCGTCTCGTCTTGGTCTTGTCCAGCCCTAGTCACGTCCATGACAATTTCATCATGCTCTAGTCCCGGCACTAGAGATCCCCTCGATGGATCATTATCCTCTAGGATATTCCAAGAAGCTGCTTGAGCCCCAAAAGTTTGTCGCAAGTCAAATCTCACTAAACGATCGATTAGTTCCTGCATACCGAGTAGTGTCAATACTAACTCCTCTATACGCTAAAATAATTTAAAAGCGCTACCAACTACTTTAAAATAAATAGCAATAGCGAAATTACGACATCAAAAAAAAAAAAAAAATTCAAGCCGAAAGCCAAACTACAATTTAAGTCGAAAGAAAAAAACGGAAGCCAAATAGAAAGTCAGCTAAAAACAAGTAACTATATTAAGCATGAAAGCAGAAAAATGTTTTGCAATAAGGGTGTGTAATGGTATCACGCACGACAAAAAAACTCTAACAAAGGTACAACAAAGCTATAATGTAGGAAAATGCTAAGGCGTTTTGGTTCAGACCGACAAAGGGGATAACTTCTACTATATTACCTAGTATCCGATGGATCAGCTGATACTAAGACTAATACTAGCAAGGTTTCAAAATTAAGTAAATCGTCGTTAAAAATTTCTTAACTGATTTCATGAAGGTTTGTTCTACCAATTTATTTTAAATAAAATCTCTTTAAAACAAACTAATTTAAAGCAATCTACCCTTAATTAATATTATTTAAAAGCAAAGATATTGTTAAGTACACGTTAGAAGTAGTCCTAGACTAATTAAAATATTCGATGGCAACTATAATTTAAGTTTAATATCTGAAAGTAATCACCGCTCAAATACTGTTTTCAATAATAATCAGAATTTAAAAATTTCAAAAAATGAGACTTAATAAATAGTAATCTGTTAAAAATATTATTCAGACACCAAAAAAAAACATATATATATTTTTTTTTCCAAAAATTTTGTGCAATAGTTTCGAAATTGTTTATTTAAACAATAGTAATTTTAATATAAATTTAAGAGCAATAGTAGTATATGGGAGAATATAGGAAAAAATGGCGGCCGTTTCGGCTGGTTTCGGCGGTGGTTGGGTGCGGTCCCTTAATGAGTGTCGCCAGGGGTAATTACTGGGGGTAATTAGCGAAGATACGGTTCCTCGATGAGCATGGGCTGAGCGGGTGATGGGTAGCGAGCGGACGGTGGGAGGTGAGCGGCCGGGTGGGTGGTGAGCGGATGCATGGGGCTGAGCGGGTGTGGTGGTGAGCGGGCAGTGGGTGGTGAGCGGGGTGATGTGTGGTGAGCGGCCGGGTGGGTGGTAAGCGGGCGGTGGATGGTGAGCAGGTGGGTGGATGGCGAGCGGGCGGTGGGTGGTGAGTGGATGCATGGGGCTGAGCGGGTGTGGTGAACGGCTGCATGGACTGAGCGGGTGTGGGGACGCCGCGTGGGTTACGTGCGGTCGAGTCCCCTCGGGTACGTTCGGCGGCGGTCGGTCCCTCGGACAGCGTCGACATAGGTAATTAGTGAAGGTCATTAGCGTGGATGTGAGGTTCAGGTAAAGAAATACATACTTCGAGAATAGTGCATTTCGACACGGGTGGGGAAGTCGATCATTTAGCTGGTGTGACTTTTTGCACGAGCGAAGCGAGTGCGAAAAAGCCACACCACCTAAATAATCGACTTACGCACTGGTTTCGAACGGTATTTTATACCACGAGCGCCGAAAAATCATATCAAAGTTGTGATTTTGAGGTTAGAGTGGTATAAAATATATTTAAATAGTAGATTTTCTTACAAGGGGGAAAATGGAACTTTCGCAGGCACGTGCTATGAAGACCGAGGCGAAGCCGAGGCCGTCATATCACGTGCATGCAGGAGTTCCATTTAACCCCCGTGTAAAAAATAGTATTTTTCTCTATTCCCGAGCGAAAGTACGTTAATTAATCAATCTAGAAAAATCGAAAATCATCGTCTTTGCTGGTGACGTCAACTCTGGGCAGCCATGTTTTTACTTTGGAACTATGCTTTGATAGCGTTAGCGACTTCACGTCGTTCTTGTAGTTTGCAAATTATATTTTTCAATTTTATTTTACCTATGTCGCAATTGGTTTTTCCCGATGCGCGCGTTTATGTGCGTTCGATGCCCGCCCAACATTTGCAGCACGAGCGTAGCGAGTGCTGCTGGTTGGGGCGGGCATCGAAAACACATGAACAAGCAAATTGTTAACATACACATGTGAGTCAAGAGAAAGAGGGATAGAGAGATAGATAGATAAATCTTTATTCTCCCTTTTCGGCAAAAATTAGAAAATATATTAAAAGGTATCAAATTATAAATTTCAGTCAATTACAATAGAATACAATAACAATTTAGTTCATTATGTCGTAAAATACATAAGAGATATAAAAGATTTATCAAAAACATAACAATGCAAAAGAAATCTAAAAAGATAATCTTTGAAATAATAAATAAGAGAACATGTGGCAAATAAGATACTTATAAAAATACTTATACGAATATCATAATGTTCGGCCAATAGGCTAAAATAGAGAGAGATAAAGAGAGATAGGGAGAGAGAGGATATTTCCAAATAAATAAACATGAATTCATAGTAGACCATCTTTCTTGAGAGCACTACGCTCCCGATGCGAGACAGTTCCGCGCCGAAGTCGCACACTTTCGCGACTTCTGCGCGGCAAAGTCACAATCCGCTGTATCGTATATGGGGTTAGGCTATTCAAAATATTGCCCACAGAGCTTTCGTTCGCGCGTGAAACAAGTGACTCACGCAGTGGGCAAAAGTGCTCCTTCTTCTAGTGTAAACAAACGGCGAAAACGCGTACTTTCGCCCGAGGAATAGAGAAAATTATTTTTATTAAATATTTATCTACACACACATATGAGGTATTTCAGGTGAAGTCAGCAGCACAAAATTTTAAAATCGCTCAAAACTCGTTTTCTTTTAGTTTTTTATGAAAAAGAAATGTTCCTCAAATTTTAGGTCGATATTTGCAAAAATAAAAAAGCTATGCAAGATTGAAAATTCAATTCTTTTGCAATTTTTGGTTAAAATCCAAGTTTATTCATTTTTTAACTCAGAATCTTGAAACTTTTTGTACAGAACATTGATTAGCAAAAAGTTTGCATTTTTTCTGTAGAATATGCCAGCATTTATTTTATGACCCTTTTTGAAAGTCTCTGATTGGCTGCATCTTAGTATACCTTCATCGAAGGATATTGAGGCTGCGGCCAAATATTTTTTATTCGACAATTTTTTTGTATTCTTCTTCGAAAACCCTTGAAAATGCTTTTTTGATCAATACTGGCCGAGTAAAGGGAAAAAAGTTACAATTTTTTGAAATATCAAGAAAATCCATAATTTCAATTTTTGATAAAATGATTAATGAAACTGAATATTATTCATACATCTTATGGCATGGACCGTACCACTGAATTTTGATACAGCATCAAATAGAACATTATATATATCGAACATTATATTTATATATATAAAACATTATATTTATTCGATTTACGAAGGTGAAAATGATTTCGTTAACATTTAGATTGTTTTTACCTAAGAAATCAGGTAACAATTATATTTATTTGAGGCTGATCTCTGTGCAAAGGTTTTATATATTTCACATTATTGGCTCTATTTTTGCAGAACGAAGAATGTACGTAGTATTTGGTATATGACGGTGTTGATTATTTAACAGAAATCTTTAGGTAAGCTCGACGTGCAGTTTGGATATTGTATGTTATATTTTTTTGTTTATTTGTGACCTTGTATCTATTTTGTATTAATAAATTTCAGTGCTTGATAAGGGTAGCGAATCAGCTACCGAAACGTTGCATAAATAAAAACTACATCATTTTGAACTCATTAACATCGATATTACCTTATCTAAATTATATATATCTATTTTCAATAATATTAGGCTTACACAATAAGCGATACCTAATTATGAATTAATAATAAATTAATCTACAGAGGTTAATTGTTACGTCCGGAGACGTATTCTCATTTTAAAGAAAAAGCATAATTAGTATCAGATATTTTCTGACACATAAAAGCGAGAATGCAACTTAATACTACGCAGCGTTCTGCTTATGCGACCTTGTGACGTATAGAGTCATCCACTCAGGAAGACAACGCATGCAGTTTTTAACATACGGTCGAGCTAGAATCCAAGCCACCAAACTCCGCGGCAATCGAAAGGCCACACTTTGCAATGCTCAGCATTTCGCAAGTACGACGACCCAGAAAACTTGTAATACATAAGTTGTCAAAAGATGAATTCGATACGTCACCGGGCTCATCTTTAACCTAATTATTTTGTATTATAAAAGAAGTGATGTGTGTCACGCGAGTCAGTCACAGCGTACAAGAAACCTGGCGAACTCCGTGTACCTCTACGACATCGAGAAGTTGAAACCGTAAGCCTTACACATCTAGTAAGCAGATTTTATAAGTTATTGAAATTGTAATCGTAAGCCTTACTCGTCTAGTAAGCAGATCGTATAAGTTATTTATAGTAAATTTATAAAAGCAAATGTTATAGAAAAGAATTGTAATTGAAATTACAACGCATCGATCTACCAGAAGCCAGCAGATTGTATTGGTAATAAATTATTGTATTTTATGTAATAAACCTACATAAAACCAATTACTACTTATCTCCACTTATTTTCGGACTTCACATTGGTTCCGGTACCGGTCGAACAATCGTTCACTAGACTATTTCAAATTAAAGAATAAAAATAACTTTTCTCCGGGACTTAACAGTGGTTCCGGTACCGGTCGAACAATCGTTCACTAGACTATTTCAAATTAAAGAATAAAAATAACTATTTTTCGGAACGTCACAGTGGTTCCGGTACGAATCGAACGTAAGTTCACTAGATTTATACGAAAAAATAAGACTGGAATGAGAGGAAACGAGTAGTATTTGAAAATTACTAAACATATCACTACTAACTGCTTCCGAGCCTCTCGTTTTGCAGTAAGAAGTTGAGAGGATCATTGTAGCATGATCGTTTAAACTTCTGAAGATGAACGTGTACGGCTCGTCCAGATTACTAACATATTAACAGATAAATAAAAAAAAAGGGAAAATAGACGATGTTATAGAAATAGGGAAAGAAGAAAGGATAACCCAAATACAAATAACGTAAACGAATATAAAAAAAAAAAGATTTCACATAAAGATAAAATCAAAATAAATCAAAATATATAAGTAAATAGCATCACGCAAATATATTTAACAAACAAGAAATTTAAAGTGAAAAATTCATATAGGGAAACATTAAGAAACAAATAATTAAATAATATCAGTAAAAACAAATAACTAAAATATTAGTGAAAAAAAAATAAACAAATGAATAAATAAATAAAAAGAAATTGAAATAAATAAAACAAATCCAACACGAAGGAGAAAAATGAAATAATAATACAAAATAATGATCATTGAATGGATAAATATTATACATAAACAAGAAATAAGAATATCAGAAATCAAATTACACGAAAAACATTAAGAATAGAGATATAAAATTGGCAAATAAATAAATAAATTGCCAAATAAATAATACACAAAAAAATATATAGTTGAACTAATAATAAAAGATATTTAAAAATAAATATTAAGTATACTGATACATAAATAAAAAGAATAAAGAACAAAACATAAGAAATGAATGAAGAGAAATAAATAAAGGGAAATAAATAATAGAGAATTTACACAATACAAAATAGAAAACATATGAGAGATATAATCAGTGTATAAAATAATCAAGTCATTTTTTATCAAAATAAGAAAATCAAAATAATAATAAAAAATAACTAAACAAACGAAAAGTATTACAATAAAAGTAAGAATATTATAATAAAGAATCATACAAAAAAAAATTACAATAAAATATTACATTGCAAAAGGGAATATAATAAAATAAGAAAATGAAAAATATTTAAATATTATAATATAAAAAAATAAATACTCAAACGAGAAAATGAAAGTAAGACAATAATAAACGAAATAAAAAATAAATTCAAAAATAAACTACAATAATAATTACGAACATTTAATAAAATGAAAAAACCACGATGAATAATCAAGCTAATACATTTTATAATTTTAAACAACAAAACCATTATTATACTAAAGTATTTCATTGTCAAATTTGCCGAGATCAATATCACGAAGCATTGTTTTGCTCTAATGCAGTTTGTGTTTATTGTAAAAGTAAAGATCATATATCTTATTTTTGCAAGAATGCTAAAAATAAAATAGAACTTTTTTGTAAACTCTGTAATCACAGAGGACATTCTGTAGAGAAGTGTACATTTAACCAAACAAATGAAGATTATTGTCAATACTGTCAAATGATAGGACATGCAGCTACTCAATGCCCTGTTATAAAGAAATATGAACTTGATTGTGAGTATTGCGGAAGCACGGGTCACTCAACTAAAGACTGTCTGTCAGAAGTATGTATGAAATGCAATAAACTCGGGCACTGGATAAAATACTGCCCTATAAATGAAAAAATAATGTGGTGCGCGTTATGTAAGGAAGAAGACCACGATTCATCAGATTGCAAGGGTGCGATTTTAAGAAATAGAATAATTTGTCAAATTTGCAACAGAATCGGACATACAGCAAAGTATTGCCCAGAAAGAAATGCTCATTCTCAAAATAGCACAAACTACAAAATTTTAGAAAATAAAGAAATTCATCAATTACCAAATACTACAAGAAATTATAACCGATTCATTAACAAGACTCAAGAACAAAATTACAAGCCAAGAAACACGATTTTTAATAATCAACAACCCAATACAGTAAATAGGAAAAGAATTCAATGTGATTATTGCAAAAGAATTGGGCATGACATCGACAACTGCAGAAAACTTAAAAATCTTATGATGCAATATAATACAATGGGAAATCATTGTGATCTTTGTAAAAATCCAGATCATACTACTGAAGAATGTGAGGAAATCAAACAATATCCAAGTATTAATACTGATGAATCATACCATAATGTTACAAAATAAACAATTAACGAATCAAAAATTCAGAAAAACAAAGTTAATACAACGAATATTGAAAGGTATAATGGTAATGAACTAATTACAGAAAATAAAGTATATAAAATTAAACGGGAAACTAATATCATAGAAGAATCTACAATAATTAATGATGATAAAGAAACCAATTTAATTATCGTACCTTTTATAAAAATACATGAAATCACTGATGAACCAAAAGATAATAATATGATTATAAAAAATCATGGAAATACTAATGAAATTAATTTTATAGACTTTAACGAAATTTTCAAAAATAATCATGAAATTGAAGAAATTATGGAAACAAATTTAATTGATTCTATTGAATCTACTGTAAAAAATTATGAGACTAACGAAGAAATGAATTTCAACGAATCTAATTTAAAAACTCATGAGGATTGTGATGAAATTAATGTAATTAATTTTAATGAATCCAATATAAATAACCAAAAGAATGAAATTTCGAATGAAAATAATAAAGAAGGTAATAATTCGTTGGAAACAGTAACTTTTTATGATGATCTTAAAGTCATTTTAGACATAACTTTTGCTTTAGCTGAACCATTTTCCGAAGATGATCAAATGGAAACTAAATTCCAACAAAACTCGCTTGAAAATTCGTTAAAAGAGAATATAGCATCAATACATTCAGAAGAGTCTTTATTAAATGATAAAAAAAATCTAAAGAACTTATTAAATAATAGTAAAGTAGTTTTCGAAAATGAAAATCAACCAAAAGATATGTTTGATAATCAAAAACTAAAAAAACATTTAGAGAATAAAAGTCATCTAAAAATATTTGATAATCAAGAACACCAAGAACAGCTTGAGAATAAAAATCAACTAAAAGAAACTTTGGGTAATCAAGATCATAACGTAATAATCAATCTAAATACAAATCCTAATAAAGTACACCAATTGCAGTTAATTTTTAACTATCCTATCAAAGTAAAATCTAATAAAAACGTCAGAAAACTAAAATGTATATCTAATTATAAAAAATATTTAAAAGAATTATCAAAAATTACAAAATTAAAATTAAAATCTAAAGGTTACTACAATAAATTTACTATCAGAAAAAGGTTTAAAAAGGGAGACAAAACATGGCCTATTAAAGAACCAAATATTAATAAATTTCAAAAGGATCAGCATAATAAGAATTTTCAACGCTATTAAAATGAACAAAATAATATCTTAACTAATTATGAAAACTAAGCAAAGACAATATTATAACAAATAATAACATAACATTTTTGTTTTAGGATATGGACAACATACTCAATATTAGCATCTATCATAATCTCTTCTTATTTTTCCAAATTTAATACAGCAATAGAGAATTATAATTGCAGCTCAACTTTTCCATTTGAAGCAAAACCATCCTACTTCTTGGTCAACTAACCCTAAGGTGATCCAGATTTGACCAAATATACAATTTAAAATTATAACCACTTATCCGTTTGTCTACAATTGTTCTATCAACTTGTAAGAATTTTGTGAAAAGCAACTATATTTTCTAAGAAAGTTAATATTTTATAAAAATGCGATCGGAATAATATAAGTTTGAATAATGAAATTCTAAGAAATTTTTTACGAAGACAGTAAAAAGATTCATATATGAAAGATTTTTGAAGTAATGCTACGACTAACAATAACATCGTTGACAATTAAAAAAATATATACATTGTTCTTTTCTTTTTTAACAACAACAAACAAAAATATTGCGATTACATATTAAAATACCTCAGTTTTTGTTTGCTAATGAAACAAGCAAAAGTTTTATTTGTAAAAATTATGTGTTATTAAATAATAGAAATATTTAATTATTTAGTCACAACGTAGAAAACATTTCAGGGATCAATTTAATAACTTATTATTTTATCTATCTTTGAATAAGAAAATATAGAACTAATCCAAAAGAAAACGAAACAAAACCATTTCTAAACCTTGCAACCCTAACAAACATAGATAAAAAAAATTTGACTGTAATTTTATGCAAAATCAGATTGTATTTGCCTACAAAAATTTTTCGCATTCATAAAAGAAATTTTATGAATAGTTTAAGAACAAAAGAAAGAAAGACTTTAGGTAGCTGTACTCACATTGCTAAGATTAAATCGAATATAATGTATTGGAAGTGATCAGTTTCATCATATACTAACATGATCATCCTACAAGATACACTATTCGGCACTGTATTGAGTAAAGCAATTTTCTACTCTAACGCACTGCATACTCTCTAATGCAAATATGTGAATGCTACGCATGCCAGAAAAAAATCTTGAGTTTTAAAATGAACTTTTAAAACGGCTGAGATTTTCAAAGAAAGGTAATACAATGATGCATAAGAGCAATAACAAGTCAAAATTAACAAAAATCACTCCGTCCTATTAACCTTCCTTTTTTATCAAAAATACTTACCAATATAATTAAATTTTTCTTTTGGAAATAATTATAATTTTTCTCAGTATACGGTTGAAAAATATTTTTTTTATAATGATAATATCAAAAACCCTTTAATGTTATTCTACTTAAACAAAGAGGAAAAAATAATATATCTTTTGCCAAATATCTCAGCAGGGAGGGAAGTGAATGATCACTTGAATCATTCCCTATATTTCTCCTCACCTTTTATTTATTACAAAATTATTTAATACACACATTATTTCTAAACTCAGTTAATCAATGACTTTAATTTATGTAAAACCAGCAAAACAAAATTTATTATACATTAGCGTAATAAAATAATTTAATTGTCGAAATGCGATGTTCAAACAAGATCAAGGAGCGCGGGAGCGCTCCGAAGGCAAGTATTGTAGAACAGGCCTGAGGAACGACCGCGCTACATATACATTGAAATGAGTGCCCGAGAATTTGAAGTATTTATTGCAATTTTAAATGGCTTTTATATTCGCTCAAATTAAATAACAACATTCCATTTCGTTATATCATGTTACAAAAAAAAGTTTCATGTAAAAAGATTTTCTGGTATGCGAGATATTAAATAGTGAAAAATTTTATGTCATGTTTCATTTTCACAATTCTCCATTCGATCGCAGTTTTCTTCCCACTTCCGGTTTCCTGTTTCAGTGTTGTGTTATATACACACACACACACACACACACACATACACACACACACACATACACACACACACACACACGCACACACGCACGCACGCACGCACGCATATAAACATACTTTCTAATATACGCATTAGTCCGTATACAACCATCATTTACAGGTTATATATTCAATCAAGACTTTTTACATCATTGAAATTCGATAGATATTTTAAATGGACTTGGTATATCTCAGATATATTTTCAGATAAGTAGCAAACTATCATTATGAAATAAAAAAAATAATGTTATTAATATAAGTATTGTTACTTTGTGAAATCTTTTTTTTTGTTATTACAGAGATATCAGAACAAGGATAATTGACAAGTAGATCATGATTAAATAGTATGTAACATAGAAGAGTTCAAAATTATTATTATTATGCCTTTTTGAGGCCACCAAAAGATTATATTCAAGTCTGTCAAAGCACGCAACCTCCTGTAGTAGAAAAAATATAAATACTGTTGCTGATAATATTCCTCTAGCAGAGCCTCGTTCTACTTTATGGTGTTTTAATTGTGGAAAGCCCTATGATTTCTAAAGGTAAACTAGCATTATTAAAATCCGGAAATAGTGATATATAAGATTTTCTCAGATTATTAAAAGTGCATCATGCTCAAGTACTCTTCCATTTTACATTTTACATAAATTCTTTCAGATTCAGGCATCGTTCCATTTTCTGCTTAAAGTTTCACATATATTCAGATAAGTAGCAAACTTTGATTATAAAATAAAAAAAATAATGTTATTAATCTAATATAAGTATTGTTACTTTGTGAAATCTTTTTTTTTATTATTACAGAGTTATATCAGAACAAGGACAATTGACAAGTAGATCATGATTAAATAGTTTGTAACATTATAGAAGAGTTCAGGAGTTGAACATGTATTATTATAGCATTCTTTACAAATTTTTCATGTTTGATGGTGTGAATCAAAATCTCATTATTATTATGCATTAAGGCCACCAAAAGATTATGTACAAGTCTGTCAAAGCACGCAACCTGTAGTAGAAAAAATAGAAATACTTTTGCAGATAATATTCATCTAGCAGAGCCTCGTTCTACTTTATGGTGTTTTAATCATGGATGCTTTAACTGGCCCTATGATTTCTAAAGGTAATCTAGCATTATTAAAACCCGGAAATAGTGAGATATAAGATTTTCTCAGATTATTAAAAGTGCATTATGCTCAAGTATTTTTTAATTTACAGTACATTAATTCTTCCAGATTTAGGCCTCATTTTTAATTTTTTGCTTAAAGTTCAAATACTGCTTGAAAAAGATATTAACATAAAAATACACTAAAAATTGATGAAGTTCATTGCATATCAATGCGTCAAAGAATGGATAAAACCATGAATTTTAATAATAGTGACATTAAGTAGTGACATTAACCTACAACTAAGATGTTTTGACGGTATTGCACAGGAAGTGCAAAAAAAGTATTATGAATATAAAAGAAATTAGTTTTATTAGAATACAAGTTTTCAAAAATTAGTTCTTCAAAATAAAATTAGAAAATTGTGATTTTAATAGAAGGGATCATCTACCTAGTTGGAAATAATATTAGAGCTGGTGAAGTTTTTTGAAGATTCATGTAACAAGCTCAGCCTATGATTTTTTTGGAGGGATTGTTGGAAACTCTATAATAACAAATAACGTAGTGATATGCTCAATACATTGCAAAGCTAATGTTGTTTGGCCATATGTTGGTGGTAGAAAAACCTACTTTTGCATATTATACAACTGCCTGAGGAAATGGAAATCTACAAGTGTCATCTATAAGAAAATAATGTAGAAATATCTGATTTCATTCTCCAATTCGTATACATTCAATAGATCTTCAAAATGTGACAAAAGCTGTTGGGAGCTACAACTAAGATGTTTTAGACGGTATTGCACAGAAAGTGCGAAAAAAGTATTATAAAAATGAATGAATTAAAAGAATACAAGTTTTTAAAAATTAGTTCTTCAAAATAAAATAAGTAAATTGTGATTTTAGAAGGAGAAATCATCTATCTAGTTGGAGATCATATTAGAGCTGGTAAAGTTTTTGGAAGACTCATGGAACAAGCTCAACCTGTGCTTTTCTCGAGGGATTGTTGGAAATTCTCTAATAATAAATAACGTAGTGATCTGCCTGATACATTTCAAAGCCAATGTTGTTTGACTATATGTTGGTGGTAGAAAAACCTACTTTTGCATATTATAAACAACTGCCTGAAGAAATGTAAATCTACAAGCGTGACCTACAAGAAAATAATGTAGAAATATCCTGATTTCATTCTCCAATTCGTATACACTCAATAGATCTTCAAAATGTGACAAAAGCTGTTGGGAGATACAACTAAGATGTTTTAGACGGTATTGCACAGAAAGTGAAAGAATTAGTTTGAAATTATAATTTTATTTTATTGATTACAATATGGATGAGTATTTTGTGAAAAAATTTTGTATGAGCTGCTGTTACGGAAATTGTAGTTAGCATGAAAACTAAACTTTTTGTCAACTTTGAGTTTCAAGTTTTATAAAAGCTAGAGGATCAAGTGATATCAGAAATTTAAATTTAAATTTTGAAAACTGGGCTGTCGTAAAAGCAGCATTGACAGCTGGCGTATACCCAAATAAAATTGTGTATAGACAAGAAATACACCCAGCTCAGAACCCAGTATGTATTAAGGAGGTACGGAGTATTTTGTCAATCATCAAAAAAGCAAGCAGCAATGGTTACTCGTAAAGAACTGACTATATGACTGTGTTCGAGCTTTTCAAATTTGATAAAATTAAAGAACAAAATTTGTATCTGCTACTGTTATGAAAATAGTAGGTGACACAAGAACTCAACTTCTTGGCAAACTTTGAGCTTCAAGTTTTCTAAATACTCGTATGGGCCGGAGCATATTTTCTTTATATCTTTAAATAAATAAATCTGTAATATAATGTAAATATAATTGAGTCTATTCTCACTTTCACATAAAACACATAGTGCTCAGATTCAAATCAACTTTTAAAGAAAGCAAAAGATGTGCTGACATGTAGATCGAAGTATGTACATTAGAACCTTTGTTTCTGCCAGAAAGTTATGCTATAAGCACTTTTATGAAGCATTTGCCCATAGTGATACTGGTTTGGTAACATGCATTCTGGAGTTTGGATTGCATGCATAACATATTCTACATTTATCTCTGTATAAGTATCTATAAAAATAAAAAAATTTATATTTTCATATGACTTTACAATTAATAGTATTGTTAATTGTTAATTTATCATCATACCTAAAAAAAAAATACACATTTGATATTATTTCAAAAAATTTTACTAATGTAATCATTTTATCAAGCTTCTTAAAAAACATTCAAATTTAAAAATTTTTTGAATAACTATACTACCATTTAATAATGTTATTAATAATATACTATAACAAATCTCATAATGCAGTTTTCACATACTATGTAATTATTTATTATTTTCTCTTATAAGTTGTGGAATCAATCTAAAAAAACTTTTTACAAAAGTTTAAACGAAGGCAAGTATTAGTCTTTCCCTCCCTCCCTCCCTCTCACCCCGTCCCTCTCCCCCTGTCTCTCAGGCTCTCTCTCTCCCTCTCTTTCACTCCCCCCCCCCCTCTCTCCCTCTCACCCTCCCTCTCAATATCCGTTCAAACTGAGTACCAAATTCTTTAAATGAGAGCTTAAATATTTTCTCAAAACAATCAACACGTTCTTTAAAAAACTATTTTTTTAAGTATATTCTAACAACACAATTTGTCTATAGCCCTTTTATTTATTCTAATCTCATCTATTCAACAACCACTCTCTACAAATGGTAATATTTTTTTCATGACTGTACGAATAGTAACATTGTTAGTAAAACTTTCTACGAAAGTATAAAATAAGGCAAGTATAGAAGTTTTTTAGTCTATAAAATAATAATATTTATGATTTTTTAAAAGAAATCAAATAAATACTAGTGAAAAAGTCTTTTACTTCTTTGAGTCAATGTATGCTGATGCTGAACAAATTATATGTTACTAAATATATTCAAATTATTCACTGCTAATCAAACAAACGAAAGTTGTGAAATCAATTATCGATAGTCAAGTAATGCAAACAACTCTCCGAAACAACTGTATATGACTATTCTCAGAAATGTATTCGAATTTGTTCAAATTTCTATACAAATTAAACACAAGAAAGTACTGAAATCAATTAATTGTAGTCAAGTACCGGCCATAAGAACTTTTCGTACTTCGCGTGTAAAATTACATTTTACGCCCACGTTGTAACTTCAAAATTATTCAGCCATCGGGTATAAAGTACTACATAACGCCCAAGAGGCCCAATAGCTCACACACTCCTACAAAACTTTATAGTACCTACGTACTTTATGTCCGAAAATTATTTTAATTATATAACTATAATGCCTTCTTTTTATTTCTAAAATTCATAAGAATTTTTTCAGGTATTCACGAAAAGTCAAAAGTAGTAGGGGGGTGTTTTTTCCAGACGGCTGTGACGTCAGCGTCTGGCGGCGCCGGCGGCGCCGGGGGAACGTTTTTGTCAGCGTGTCTGGGTCTGGGCGTTGGGCCTGGGGGACGTTTTTGGAAGGTGGGTGTGGAGGGGAGGTCGGGTGGCGAAACAGGGAGTTGGGCGGTGAGTGGGCGGTAGGAGGAGAGGGTGGTGGTTGGTGAGTGCAAAATTTTGCAAAAAATTTGCAAAAAGAGGAAAATCGATGAGGTGGTGGGTGGGGATGAGAGGAGGCGTACGGAGAGTTGTATTATCGAATATTGCGAATTTTTGCAAAAAATTTGCAAAAAGAGGAAAATCGATGAGGTGGTGGGTGGGGATGAGAGGAGGCGTACGGAGAGTTGTATTATCGAATATTGCGAATTTTTGCAAAAAATTTGCAAAAAGAAGGAAAATCGATGAGGTGGTGGGTGGGGATGAGAGGAGACGTACGGAGAGTTGTGTTTTCGAATATTGCGAATTTTTGCAAAAAATTTGCAAAAAGTGGAAATGGGCTGTGGGGTAAGCGCAGCCGTGGCAGCAGGTGCGGGAGGTCGCGTGGTAGGTGGGGTAGACGGTTTAAGGTGAAAAGGCGGGAGTGGGGGAGGGCAGGTGTGAAATTTTTAAAATATTGGAACAGGCGAGAAGGAAAGTGAGGTTGGTGAGTTTATTGCAAGAGTGTGGGACTGTGTGGGGTCGAAGAAAAAAACAAGGTATATAGGGGGATATGGTTGGATGACTCATGGGTGGGTAAAGTAAATGAAAAGAGCAGGTCGATGCAAGATGAGACAGGCACGTGGACGTACGAGCACGTAAGTAAGGAAAAAGAGCAGGTCGGTGCAAGATGAGACTCGTATGTACATGTGGTTACACGTACAAGCAGTAATAAAATTGAAAATTTATGAGGGTGGGTGCATGCATCTGTTAAGTACGGAAGTCATGTGTGTTTCGGGGGTGTGAGCGAGGGATAGAAAATTTGGGAGTTTTTTTTGCTATAGGTGTCGTTTTAAAACTTGGGAGGTTTGATAATTTATGGGATAGAGGAGGTACGGAAGTCATGAGTATTTCGGGGTGTGAGGGAGGGATAGAAAATTTGGGAGTTTTTTTTGGTAGAGGTGTCGTTTTAAAACTTGGGAGGTTTGATAATTTATGGGATAGTGGAGAGTTTTTTCTAGTGGATAGGATTATTAAATGAAACTGTACAAACTGTATAAATTTTTCTGTTTTTTTATTCAAATTATAAACGCTAAATAGATATACACACATATATACTCATAGAAAATTGAATACTGAGTAGGTAAGTTTAGATGTACATGTATTACTTAATATATAGAATAAGATTAAATATTTTCTTGCATGCATACACTCATACATATAGAGATAATTACATAAACTTTTTCGCTTTACAAGTTTGAACGCAAGTCATACATTTATTATTATGTTTTGAATTTTTATTAGTATGTTTAGTTATTTTTTTAAATAAAAAAACTGTCAGTCTATCATTCTCGGTAGTGTTACTTGAGAATAACGTACAAAACATGTTAAGGTTATAATTATTGCACATATAAAAAAGGAAATTAACGCAGTAATGACCGCACACGATTGAATTGAGGCCTTGAAGCTGCTGGATGTTCCATGTGTAGAAAGAGCAATTTCTTCGGAGGCGATCAATATGATGTGAGACGGCGGGAGCAAGTCCATAGCTGTCAAAAAAGACTCCATTTCCATGCTCGTCAATGTGGATTGCGATCCAATGGGTTCCTGGTTTATTGCTTTCGTCCACATTAGCTACAATTGCACAAGGTTTTTCCAGCACAAAGGGAATTTGATCTGCAGCAAACACTCCGACGGTCCGTGCTCTGACGTGTCTTAGAGCTTTCTGAAGCTGTAGGCTGTTCATGGTCTATGTTGGCGTAGGTGTTTTCCTCCTCCACCACGTTTGATTTACCCCTATCTTTTTTATCTGTAGATGAAGAGCTGGAAGTACGATCAATGCTGCAGGATGAAGTTGAATTTTCCGAAACGTTTAATTTTGTTACTTTTTGAGACAATTCGTCGATGGTTTTTCGCTGCACATCGACTATGTCGACAGATGGGCTTGCGACGCACAGTGTTTTTATTAACCACACGCGTAATTTATATGCATAACACAAAGCACAAGCGAAGTACTCCCTCTTACGTCCATGGTAGAAGCAAAAATGTTCGTTTACTCTTGGTAAATTTCTAAAAGACGGGCATTTATAATCTTCTAAATTAATAATTTGTCTACCCAGCAGTTTTTCGAGGAATTCCATTTTTTGCACTCCTCTTGTATAGATTCGTAAAGAATTTCGAGCCAGTTCTCGAAGGGAACTTAAAACGTCTTCTAGAGTAGATTCGCCATCAAACCACTCAATGCCATGATGAAAGCATGTTAAATAACTGTTTGTTGCAAGTATACCTTTTGGAATTTTTTCACAATCGTACGGAGGTTTTATAATCCAATGGGCGAAAAAGTTGCAATCTGTGCCGATAACTGCAATTTCTTTCGGTAGAAATTCTCCGTCTTTGTCGTGGAATGCTTGAATATCTATAATGTAATCGGCCTTCTCCATTTTGTAGGCTGTAAGAGCTTCGATCTGTATAAGAAAACGGGTGGCCGAGAACTGACTTGAAAACGAGGAAAACATGGTTAGCTTTCTTTATGGCTGTTGGTGTTTCTCCCCTTATGACGTCTCCCCTCTAGCGTGAAATCTATTTATAGGCACCACCTGTAGACCAGCAGGGGACTTATGTAGCACTGACTCAACACCTGCAACTCAGCATGGGTCTTACGAGTTGAAATCGATAATTACTTGTCGCGCTGCATCTATTTCTAACACATTATCGAATTCTGCATAAAGTATGCAGTTTATAGTTTTTGTTAATGTTTTTTCAAACTGTACTTCTATTCTCATGGTTCCGTTTTTAACTAGATTCCAATGTCCTGCAAATTGAGCCGATAAATCGGGTGTTAAATCAAAGGCAAATAAACAATAGCCGTTAGGATAAGTGCCGCGGCTAATCGAATTTCCTTCATTTGCGTAGAATAATCCAGTGCCAGAGAAAAGAGTGTGATATGCCTCGATAAACTGTGGTGAATTTCCCGTAAATGATGGCTGTAGGGGTTTGCTAGGTATTTGTGTTCCGTCCACGTAAAGAGAAAGAAAATTAATTGAATAATTTTGAAAATTAAATGGGTTAAGTTTTCGGTCGCCGTTGAAAGCTTTATTATCTACAAAACCGAGTACAACTCTTTTTGGTAGTTGACCTAAAATAACATTTTCTAAACATTGGCCGTTGACTCCGCTGTGTATTGTAAAAGATTTCACTTCAACTCTTGTTATAGGGTACTTTGCTGTAGTACTGGCAAGCGTTTTAGAGTGTGCAACTAAAACGGTGGGATTCACTTTTACACGACGAACAAGTAACGTTGCTTCTGTTATGTGAACCGAATAATTTACAGCACTAGCGTCCATTAGACAAAAAGCATCTTTGGAGCGTACGAGTCTTAGACGCACTTCCACGCCGTTTAAGAGTAATTTATCTTGGTTAAAAACGTCGCAATGTAGATGTCCGATTAAATCTACGGTTTTATAATTTTTTGTGTATTCTTGTCGTTTTACGAGTGCTTCGTTTTGCCCGGACCCCGGCTCAGCGTCCATTTCTCCGGCTTCATCTTCTATCCATAAATTTGTTGTAAGATGAGAGGCTTTAGCAGCAGGTCCATAGTTTAACAATGTTTCAATGTATGCTCTATACGGATAAGCATTATTTGGTGGCGACACTAACTTTTGGTTAAAATACACATCAACTTGGTTGAAAATCGAATGTAAAAAATTGTTCACTGGAGCTACGAGACTGTCGGATTCCTTGTTGTATGGCGTTAACTGTACACTCACTTTTAGCATGGTATGAGCAAGATCTAGATAATCCTCGTTTTGAGAATTTATGCAAAACTCTATGGGACTTTCGTCGCTCAAAGACGAAACGGGTTTGTAAAATACCCATCTGCTTGATTCTACTGCCGTTTGTGTCAGAGGTAGAGAGAATAAGTCGAGCTCACTCTTAAGACAAGCTTCTGTATGACTATGTAGAAAAGACATTTTTTTTTTAATATTTTTTATCCGAAAATGTCAGCAACTTTAGACTTTTTATTCTTTCTCTTGCCCTTTGAACGTTTCGTTTTTTTATTTCGTCTCTTGGTGGTTTTGGTCTTATATTTTCTTTTTTCACTTGTTTGCGTTTTGACACTTTAGACCTGTTGGTTGGGGAACCTGAGAGGATCCCTCGCGAACCACTTCCACGGCGAGACTGTGTAGAACGTTTACGCTTCAGAGGTTTATAACCCCCACCTTCCATAAACTTATTAATTTTCGCAGTTGCTTTATGTTTGAGGTTGTTTCCACCTTCGTTCATTCTATTTTTAAATGACTCCTTGAACGAAATATTATTCTCTGTTACGTCATCTAAAATATTTACACCAGCACGGAGAGCTTCCTTACCGACGGCTCGACCTCCTCGACTCAGAAACGGGAGAGCGCTTCGAAACAACCCCGTGAAAAACGAACCTAGACCGTGACCTCTCTGGCGTTGAGCACCGACAAATACGTTGCTTACTCCCCGACCACCTTCACCATACTGTAGCTGATACACGTCGTTGAAACTCATGTTTGGAAAATTGCTTAAAATTCTCTCTTGAAATGCAGCGTCACCGTAAACGTCCCAAACTCGAATGGGATAGCGTTACCAAATTGGTCTCTTATATCGATGTCTATTGTCTGAAACCTATTATTTAAAAGGGGGATGTAATTAATCGGAGCAAATTTTTTTACTATTGTGCTACCGAAACTAAACTCTTTAGCCTCAACATTGACTATTCTAAGTAGAGGTGCGTTGGTGTCACCCACCATGCACGGTTCACATAGATTCGAGTATACAAAGAGCTGATCTGGAATGGCTCTCGCTAGACTGGCAGGGTGTTTTCCTATATAAGTTCTTTCGTCTCCAGCCGATTTCATTGACGAAAATCCATCTTCGATTCCTAGAATACGTTTTACAGCCTCCGAAAATAGAACTTCCTGACAAGGATTTCCATTCTCTTGTCGTTTAATATTTTGCTTTATAATTATAAAACCACCTTTATTATTGTAAATTAATCTGCCGCAGTCTCTTTTGTTATTTAAAGTCGATAGAGAGTCGTTTATTGCATCTACAAGACTTTGTATAGAGTCATAGGTGCCGTGTTGAAAATAATGTTCACGGTTTCCCGCCTGTGCTTTAACCAGTAGGGTGTCTAGGCGTCGGAGGTGTAAAGTAGTACAGGGTATATGAATTTCCGACAAACCAACCAGCCACCTATCGTAGAGTTCTACTTCTTTGGAAAGACGTGTTGAAAAATTTGTTGTTGTGTTGAGTGGATAATACAACATACTGCTATTACTGGGCAACACTATATGAAACTCGTTTCGATTCATATTATAATTTTTGTAAATCTTTAGCTAAAACCCAAGAATTAAACTTATCCGGGTAACCGACCCAGCAAACAAAATATTGTTTTCTCGCACCTTTTCCTTTTGTTTCTAAAATTTTATTAATTTTGTATTCTTGTTGATCCACTCGATTTTTGTGAACGAGACTAAGTTCTTCAGGGTAAAAGTAACCTTCTATTTGTTCACCTCCAAGGTCTACCAGTTCGTAAATAAATAAATTTTGTCTTCTCGAAACTCTAACAATTTTAAATATTTCTTCACTCCAAGATTTTTCTGCACCTTTTTCAAACACGTTTTTTTCGCGACTTATACGCACATACTCTCCAGTTTTATACTTTGGCTTGCTTCGATAAACTTGGTTGCACGATGCACGATCTACTAAATTTTTTCTGGCAATATGTGCATTATATATAGTTACAGCGGCTGGTGGCATTTTGATGGTACTGTGTATAGTTTTATTATATGCCGTAATAAATTGCTGCAACACATCAACATATCGATAAGTATTTTTGTGTGTAAAATATCTGTACATACGTTCTTTCAAAGTTCTAATAAAACGTTCTATAACAGCCGCTTTGACATCTGGATTTCGCACTACACGAAATTGAATTTCGTTTTCTTTTAAAAATTTTTGTAGCACGTTTCCAACAAATTCTTTTCCTCAATCGGTTTGTAGCATGGCAGGACGACGACCTTTAGCCAGTATTCTTTTAAAAGCCTGTGTGACTTCAAAAGTAGTTTTATCGCCTAAAGCTTCGCCCCAGACGTATTTACTCAAAACATCAATTACAACCAAAACGTACGAAATACCGTCATTGTAATTTTTGAAAGATGTCATTTGCATTAAATCGGCCTCCCAAACTTGATCTCTTGCTTGTACGTTGTAATATAACCGTGGAAATTTCCGTCGTATAGCTTTATGCAGTGTGTATGCATCGTGCTTTGTCAACCATTCTTTAATTTCTTCTGCATCTGTTTTACCTTTGTTTGCTCGAAGTAGATTTCTTGCACCCGCAAAACCTGCCACATTTTTTGGGTCGAAATATTGGTTTTCGATATTTTCCATGTTACAATTTTAGCCAACCACCTTGACGTTTTGGTTGTTTACCTTCTGGCGTTGAAGAAATAAAGCTTTTCTTTTTCTTTCTCTTTTCTAAACTAGAGTTCGCAGCTTTTATCACGGTGGAAGATAAGTCTGACACTGAATCAGTATTTTGACTATTTATAAGCGGGGTGAGGTCGCTGTCGTTCCCAAAAAAAAAAATCCTCGTTGATTGAAACGTTTTTCCCACTGTTATTTTTATGAGAAAACGAACTTTGCGAAATTGCCCAAATTTCAGGGTTACCGATAAATTCGTGTGGTGTTGTAATTTTTCCGAGTATAGTAGCAAACTCTTTTCTACCTTTAGGTTTAATATTTTCTCGGTTTCTGCAAGCGTCATTTATTAGGTCCACTATGTTTGAATTTATAATTTTTTCACCATCAATGTACACTACTCCGGTTTCGCTCCATGTTACACGATCACTGTTATTTTTTAAATGATTTAACAATAACTGAGCCTTTTTTTCATACAGCTTTGGGACACTCTGTATAATTAAGTCACTAGACACCGAGTTTGAAACCGTACTGTCATTGGCTTTGGGTGTAAGAGTCTTTCGTTTTTCGTCAACAAAAAATAAGTACCTTTCCAGTGTTCTCAAGTAGTCTTTTAACCTGTCATGGTCATTAGTGTATGTACTCGAGTCTAAAATTTTTCGCATCTCGTCATCCAGACGAGTCAAGTTATCACCAATAGTTTGCGTACTTTGTAAAACTGGAGGTGTGTTTGTTGCTGTTGACGTGTTTGCAGTATTTGTAGAATTTGGAGTGGTTGTATTACCAGCCGAAACACTACCTTCTCTTTGAATTCTTTCAAGTTGTTCCTTTGATATAAGTACCATTTTTTTCGACCTCTCCATTTTTTTTTCAAATTATATTTGAAAATATTTCCAATATAGGAGTCAGCAAGAATGGCAAGAAACTTCCACCTTTTTGAACTAGATAACGTTTTTTACCCTTCCAAGAATTTTTATGAGCGGATTTTTTCACCAATTTTCTCAAAGTTGTTTTATACTTTTTCAACTTTTGTTTTTGGTTTTCTTTTATAGTCACAACACCTTTAAGCACGTTTAGAGCACATTCACAGATATACTTTATTAGTTTTTCGTCCGCTGACCGTAGTAGAGCAAGACGCTGGTTCTTGTCGGAATGTCTCAACGCTTCTAACAAAGCGATATATTTTTTCCCAATAGGTGGGTATTGCTTTCCACGCCGACCACCGCCACCACTATGGCTCCGACGTCTGTGCACTCCCGACTGATCCATATGTTTGAGGTTTATTAAAATTTCTTGTACTTTTCTCGTTCCGGAAATGACTTTGTATTTGTTGAAAATTTACTTGTAAAATTTTTCCAGCCAGATGTTTTTTGTTTGTTTTCTTCTTTATTACTGTCGGAAAGTTTAATGTATGAAATATTGCTTTTGCCACTATATTTTGACTGATCCATTTAAGAAATTTCGTTTACAAATTATGCACGCACAACAGTTTACAAAAAGTTCAAAAAATAAAATACTCTGGCGGTGTGCACAGCTCCACAGCTTTCTTCGTACTGACAAAAATATTTTACGCAGTCAATGTTTTATACAAAAGCTAAAATGTGTTAATATAGGTAGAGTGCGTATATTTAGGTATGTAGACATACTGGTACTCGTCGTCTGGAAAAATGCAAGAGCGGAATCTGAATTCATCGAGCGTGCTCTGTTTGCAATCAATCATGAGGTAGCCGTGCCCTTTGGCTGTTGCATCTTGATAGGCCTCTTGTAAAAATTTGGAATCTTCTGGATAAATTTGTCGCGCCAAATGTTGTATTTGGGCTCTGTCACGTGGGTTTTTAAACAAAACAATGTACGATGCATTGAGACTAATGTCACGCGAATGAGTCGACTTGTGGAAAATATTTTGAGTAATAAACATTACACTAATATTTTTATGGTGGCTTCCTTTTGTAAATAAATCAACTACTACGTGGTTTGACGACTCTCGCATTAAATCGTCGATTATTACAAGTTTTTTCAACTGTGGGTCTTTCGAAAAGTCTTCAGATTTTGGCAACCCTTCGCGAAATTCAATTTGTATACCATCGCTGACGTAATTTTCACTTTTATACCCGTCTTGCCACTCTGCGTAGTAAAATAAAATTCTATCGAAAGAAACATCCACCATCTGCTGTCGAAAATTAAAAAATTTTTTTACGAAAACTGTTTTTCCACACCCCGTTGGGCCACAAATTATACTCGTCCAAGGATGTTTCCATCTGATGTCCATGGTTGAAAATTAACAACTGATGAATTAATTATAGTTTAAGCTAGTAACAACAACGGAGCGGTGGCGTTGGCGGCGGGCGGCGGCGGCGGGCGGAGGTAACACTTACAAGCCAACGAGAGTCTAGCCTCGGAGCATCCCCGCTGAGCACACGTGTGAAGTCCTAGCCGGAGGCGTGTGCCGCTGAAACTGAGCGTGACCCCTCCCCCCTACCGCTTTTCTAGCTTTTCGGGGCGGGCCCCATGCTCAAGCGAGAAACGACCAAGCTAAAAATAGCTGTTAAACGCTTGTTTTCAAATCACACCCTACTCGTGTTTTCACTCCGACAAGTGTGTGACATCGATATACCTACAGACTTTTTCTCTTCTTACATAAACTGTTTCAGTACCTACTTGTCACGTGTGCGGTGACCATTCAGTGTTGTTGTTGGAAATTTCAAAATGACGTTCGTCTCGTTACTTAATATAAAAAACAGAGATTTAAATGAGTTTATCGACAACGTGAAAAGAGTCCGTATTACACATTTTTCATCGCCCTCCTCCTTCTACGTGCAAGTTATTGAGGAAGACGAGACATATTCTACGCTGCAAACCGACATGAGCAAGTTTTATGGCGCTGTTTCATTTACACATTTTTATTGTGGTAAAACAAAGTCAATGAAGCTTCAAGAAATTGAAAACCCGTTTTTGAAAAAATTAAAGACTGAAGATTTACAGGTACGAATTTAATAAAATTATTTTTACTTTCCGAAATGGTTAAAATATTAAAATTAATTGTTTTCTTTTTCAGTCGAAAATGCATCTGGCTATTAAAGTGGAAAACTACTGGACGCGTTGTGTTACAAAAAATAACCTGCAATATTGTAGAAATATAGATACCGGCGAAACTTTAAATTTCTCAAACATGAAAAGTAATGTGAAAATTTATGAATTGGAAATTTGTTTTTTATCACTTCCGGCGCGGGCTATTTTATGCGGTTTGAGCGGTATTATACCTACCTCGTCGAAGGGTGCACGATGGACAAATCGCGCGTGCCAAATATTTCACCAGCTGACCAAACATAAACCTTTGCTAGCGTACTTCGTGCAAAAGGTCTCTTACCAGATAGTATTTATGTATTCCTCTCCAGTGTCAACAAGGACGAAACCAAAATACATCTTAATACAGTGTTGTGCGGTTTTGACACTGCAGTGGTTGACGTTGTAGGAATGCACCATCCCATCTGGCCTGAAGATAAACCGTTGCTAGGATGACCATACTTACCATCACAAAAAATGTTATTTGTATAGTGAAATAGAAATGTTTAAAATATTATTAATTCAGATTAATGAAAAGGTATTTGTAAATTAATGTGAATAGACATAAGTTTATGTAAAACGATATTTCATTTTATTAAAATAAAAAATACCACACAAAGTATAAATGTTCTTAAATGTTTATATTTACAACGATTGTATAGCGTACAAAAATATTTTACATAATTATACATAAACTACTTTCACTCATAAATCGAAACATTCTAATACACCCACACTTAATGATTGGCTCGGTTTGCCATAAAAATTTGGTACTGTTCCATCGCAGATTGGTCTGCCGAATACTCAAGCAGGACATGATGCTCACTGGAATGCATGTCCTTACAAAACCCTGCATGTTTACCGTACAAACAGGCACAGTGATTGTAATGCCCCGACCCACATTCTATACTTTTTATATTGTAGTCTTCAATTATACGCAAGATTGACGATACCCGCGCATCACCATACACAACATGCGTATCCATCCATTTAAGATCATAGGTACAACCGTGGCGCTTTTTCAAACAATTACGTTTACCACATTTGCGGCATATAAAAACATCGAGATAGCCAGTCAGTTTTACAGTAAATCGTATAAAACATGTCGATTTATGTCGATTGGCTATACTCATTAACGCTTGAAACTTGCAAATATCAGTCTTCTTCAAGTGCACTAAATGGTGTAAAAGCTTATGCCATCCTAGCCCTTCTAGCGACATTTTGTATTCTGGTATGTAGTTACAGAACTGCAAACTACATGTTTTGTCGTGACACTCTTCAACGAAACCTGTATATAAAATTCTATTATTAATTATTTTGTTTTTTATATCCATACGGATAAGATACGGTATTCGATATAAAACGCCGTTTTTTCAAAACAACAGAACAGGTTTTTGTCTCGTCGTGAGAAATAACGTCATGCGTAGACGTGCGCTTTATTGCCCGATTTTTAATTGCTATTATATTTCGTTCTTCGGGTTTTGTATTATGATTTTCTATAAGTGATACTACGGTGTCAAAATTTATTTTAAGAGAGTTTTCATAATTTATACGAACACCTTTAATTTTGCACGTATCGTGTGTTGTCCCCTGTGGAGTACGTACATGATACGCGTAAAATTTTGGACCGCCTGAAACGAACGTTTCGATAAACGATCCAACTCCGTAATCCTCCAACTCGTCTGTAAGTTGATCGAGTAGAGGCCCCGTATGTGGTTTGTATACATCGTTCGGACTACTGACGAATATAACTGAATCCGTATCATAATACAATACCCGTTTATCCAATTTATGAAGATATTCAAACAATGTTAATCGTGCCTGTGCTGTTGTATACGCGGCTATAGCTACATTCGTACAAGGGGAAGTTGCGACAGATTCTTCCTTGTAATTCCACGAGACATACATAACATCATTGGTCGCCGGAATAATATGTTGTACAATTTTTTCAGGGTCTGACATTAATTGTATAAAATCTTTATGGGTTTTTACAACACTGGTTTGGGGCAAATTACTACGCTGGCCAAATTTTCCCCAAAAAGAATTAAGACACAATTTTGCTACCGATCTCATGCCTGGATTTTTTTTTATATTTGTGTATTCTAAAGTGACACCCTCCATAGCTTTATAATTGTCAATGTATTGCCTTTTCTCATTTTCGGTTTTCACGTCTTTCGGCCATCCGCTAGCTTCCTGTTTGAATTTAAGAAACGTATTAATATACTCTGTAAAAAGACCACCCGATTGTAAACTAAGGTCATAACGCACTACCTCGTATTGCCAAATTACTTCGATTTTTAATAATTTATACCCTAACTCTAACGCCTTTTTAATTTCTATCGAAACCCACGTACCTACCAATTTTCTATCGTTTTCATCGGTATGAGTGCACGCGTCTTGGTTTAAGTTTTCGGTACACGAGCGACATAACGAAAATAATAATTTATTATGCAGCTTTAGCGGTAATACTGGGTGAAATAAATTTGATGGTGGTAAAATTTCACACTTTACCAAACCTTCTACTTTTTCGGAAAAATTTTCAAAATTTTTTCCAGTTAAGATGTGACATTGCGTGCCTACAAAAATTTCTGGGTGACCAACCGGAAACGCGCCTGTTTTACATATGAAGGGGTATAACGAACATACATCGAGATATTTAATTTTCTCGTTAGTTTTTACTTTGTATTGCGTTACAATGTTACCTGTCCGACCACCATAAAACGCGTCGCGGGGATTTAACGTAACATTTTTTGCTAACGGATGCTCTTTTATATAATTAAAAAATTCACGATTCGTTTTTATATTCCCATCAAAATCACATTCCCACATTTCAACGACTTCATAACCGAAAGATTTAATTTTATTAATCATGGTTACCGTGTTTTCAAAACGTTCGTTAAAACTCGAATTGTTAATTAATATTTTATTGCGGTCATTGGGAAAACAACGAGGACACCCGTGAAAAAAACAGCCGTGAAATTGAAAAACTATCCCCGCATCTTCTGTTGTTTTTAAATATCCGTCTACCCTTGGCCCCTCTTTTAATACATATTCGCGTGATCGCCCTGCATGTATTATCGCGCAACCCCTACATTTTTCCTCCCATAAAAGCCATTCGATAGCTTTTTGGGAATGGGTGTCTGCTCTCGTATAACCCTTGTGGGGTATAAGCCCGATACAATCATAGCGCAAAAAGTTTTTCTAAACACGCGCGAACACGTACTCGCTATAGTTACACCCTCCGTAAATGGGTCGACATTCCCTACTTGGAGAAAAATTTCCCTAAATTTCATACAAGCTTCCCTAAGTATGTTTACATCCTGTACGCAGTATTCACGTAATTCTTTGCGCAAGTTAAATTGGTTATCGTGTACTTCCTCATACCACTTTAAAAAATCAACGCGTTCCTCCACCCCCATCAGTTCAGGGGTAAAATAGCTACGATCCGGATAAGGTCCTATGTAATTTTCATTTTCGGGTGTGTTAAAAATATGCGGAAAATACCCTTTTTTCAACTGCTCCGCCAGACCGAATGTCTTTGGCAAAGCAGACAGTTTCATCGGAAGATAGTTCAAACTATCTATAAATTTTGTTATCCCGACTTGTAATTTTATTATATTCCGCCCGTTTAGAATAACTTCCGGCACCATATTTTTTTTATTTTCGCAAATAAATTTCAAAACGAGTTGTGCATCGAATGCCCGGGCATTGTGTGCTATGCATACAAAGGATGAAAAATTATTTTTTTTGAACCTAATTACGAAATTTAAGAAATTTTCTAAACAATTATCGCCTTCGTATACATGCTGGCGAACCCCACAAAAATTGCATAAAGCATTTAAATCCGTATTTTTAACACACCCGTCGCAACATAATTGTGCTACACACAAGTTTGGTGTATGTATAAAAGTGTTTTCGTCTAATTTTGTATTTTGTCTGGTCTCAAAATCATAAAATACAAAGCACGTTTCCGGATGATTAATATTCTTTTTTTTAGCGAGGCATGATTTTACAATAGGACGCATAAAACATAGCTGGTTTGGTTCGTGTGAAATTTTACAATGTTTACAGTAATATTTTCCACATTCGTGTTTTTTTTTCGATAAATTGTAAAGTTTAAAACATTTTCTGCAAATTTGAACCGTTGTACACATCGATTGTTCAGATAATCGACTATTAGCTTGACGCGATACCGACCCGGGTTTTTTATGGTAATTAAAACAATCTTCACCATAAAAATCACGATTGCAATCGATGCAATGTATTTTTGAATATTTTCGCTATTTTTTGCACAGTCTTGTGGTCCGTTACATTGAGGACAAATATTATCACATTTGTGCGCTAAGACGCGACTGTAAGACGTGTTACACGGAGTGCAATAAAACATACGTGCTTTTACAGCTAAAAGATTGGTTATTAGATTGAAATGTTGAGCTTGCTCGTAATACATTATATTAATGAAATTTGAATATTCCCCCGGAAAACTTTCCCGACCATCGAAAAGAAGAGGTACACCCGTTCCAAATGTATCGTAATCGAAAACCCGTAAACAAATATTCTTCTTTGCAAAATATTGCTGAAAGAGCTGGAGCTCATGAAAACCACATCCATCATTTTGATTTAATTTAATTTTACATTTATCTAGTAAAATGTTCGAACAACGTTTTTGTTCCGACTTAAGTTTAATTTTTTTCCAACCGCTTTTCCATTCTATCGAATTATTTTTATTCACGTAAACTTCGCCACAAACTAATACACGTGGAAGACATAAATTGTCATTATTGTTAATACATAAAATACCCCCAGTTTTTAAATTGTTATTATTTTGATTTCCTTTTCCGTTTATTAAGGGGATATACGTTACACAAATTTTAAAGCTGTTATCAATTTTGAAATTTGTATTACTTTGCGTAACACGCGAAAATAAGCCCCATAAATCTTCGAAATTAAATTGCGTTACAGGCCTATAGTACATCCACGCTTCCCCTTGACTAAACCCGCTTGAATTTAACGTTAGCCCTATAAGATAATTTTCATTCGAATCGCGTTTTAAATAAATAACCAGCTCGCGTAAAGCCGATTCAACCCACACAATCGGGTTTACATTTTCCCCCGGAGTCTTAATTTTAAAAATTATTTCGCGCGCTTTTACCTTAAAATGCTTATTATATCGCTCGCTAATCGTATATACAATAATTTTACCTGCATCTATTACACCCTCTGCATTCGTGGTATCGTCGTCTTTTTTCTTGCTACCACTGGTCACTTGTTCACTCAACACATTATTTTGTTCACTACCACTTTCACCAGGGAGATTTTCTTCTCTGCTGGTAGATGCTACCGCCAGATCCACTGGGGGTACTGTTGACGATACAGCTGGTGGTGTTGTTTCTCTTGTTCTTGTTGTTGCTGTAGTTCCTTCTTGGTGCTGCTGCTGCTGTTGTTGTTGTTGTTGTTGTTGTTGTTGTTGTTGTTGTTGTTGTTGTTGTTGTTGTTGTTGTTGTTGTTGATCTTTTTCTCTTTCACTTTCCGCAACCCGATTGTGTACTATAAATAAAATAAACAAAAAACATGAAAATTTTTTAAATAATTTCAAAATTATAACTAACTTTACCTGTATTCAATATCTGTACAATGTTTCTGTCATAACGTATTCTTTTTGCTATACGCTCTTCCTCATCCCCGGCTCTTTTTCCTTGCTCGATGGTCTCGTGCACTGCCCCTTCATTTCCCCACAGTCGGGAAACTGTAAAGCAAAATAAAAAATTGTCGTTACATAAACGGTGTTAAAATTTAAAATAATTTAAAAAATTCAAATGCCTTACCAATATTATTATACTGTTCCATTAAGGGCTGTAATTCCTCCTTTTTCTCTTTGCCCTTGGTCATCATTATTTCACCAATGTACATCACAGCCTCGTCACTCTCATGTATACATTTTTCATGCATCACCTTGACGTCACTAACTTCAACGTCCTCAAACATTTCGTCAATGACCATCAATAAATTTTTTTTTTTCTAAATTCAGTAAACAGTCATACCACTCTTCATTATAAACTTCTCGCAGCGCCGCAGAGTTGAGTGATAAATATGCCGCACAACCGGACACAACTTCATACAATTTGTTCAACATGGTGAAAATCGAATAATCGAAAAATCGAAACAGCGGAGCAAAACACAAGTGTACAAACTGAGAGTTTGAAAAAGACTGTTTTCTTTTTACAGGGCTACTACTGTTTTATACCCAATACCTCGCTAAAAAGGCGTGGGGAAAGGCCCATCCCTAAACTTTTCACTTTGACTCTACTGGCCACCGTACTTCGCCTAGCGCAATAAATGTCATTGCTTCCGTCCAATATCAAACTATTTTACGACAACCAGATTTTCAATTTTCTCACCCGGTGACCACCAGCGTGTGGGGCTTAACCAGAAAGAGATGCAGCTACCCGATCTATTTTTAAAACACATGGTCTTTCCACCGCTCAAGACATCGACGGTGTTGTCTTACGAGACGGGGGTACAGTCGCGCACAGCACTCTCAACCGCTCACATCTCCTCGTGTTACGCTTCAAACCAGAGTCCTACCCTATAACCGGACTCTGTTTGAAAGTCATTTTAACGCTCTTGACATATAATTACATGGTGCAGTGAAAGTGTCTTCATAAAATACGATCGTGTGAAATTCTAACTATGGCTCAAGCGATGCTCAGTGAGAAAAATACCAGTGACGGTCAAGTGAAAAAGAGGAAAATAGTCATGTCAGAGGTCATGGCTTATTTAATTGCACCAAATTTAAAAATTCTCACCACTGTATACCCACTCAACAAATCGAACACGAAGAAAATTGCTGTTGGATTACAATATATGGAAGAAACAAAAAGTTTCAAACCAACGATTGCGCTTTTGAATTCCCATTACTCTCAAGGAATACCTTTGGACTCAACTACTTGGACAAACATTCAAAATTTTTTCCCCGATATGGTTTCATATTTCAGAAGCGAGGAAAATGGAATCAACGGTAAAGTGTACAACAGGCTTCGTGTAGACGGGGTGGATATCATTTTTACCACAACGTACGGAACCAAAAGTATTGTTTTTGACAGGTGTTCCGATGAAGAAAGACGCAGTTGTCGCAAAAAAAGTAAAATGTTTGTGCCCACAGTAGTCATGCAGAAAAACACCTTTTACGGCTTAAAAAATATTGCCGTCTGCATCGATGAACGATTTCGCCGCATAGAACGCATCTCTGCATTGGTGAACAAATGCAAAGACTTCATCCGTGAGGAGTTGGAAAAAATAGTATTAAAAGAATCTAATCTGGACAAAACCAATTTAATCATTAAAGTAAGAAAAATTTTAATAGAAAACGTAACCGAAATGAAAGAAAAACTTAAACAAAATCTCAACACCGAAACATTATTCCTCGAACATTATTTTGAAATAGTGTTCCATGAGTTGACATCGCTCTCCGTCGAATTATTGTGTGAAGAAATTATGAAAGAACATTCTCATGAAAATGTGGAAATAATAAATTTAAATTCGGAAAAACACTTGTTATAATTCTATGTATTAAAATATATTTTCTATGAGTATATATGTGTGTATATCTATTTAGCGTTTATAATTTGAATAAAAAAACAGAAAAATTTATACAGTTTGTTCAGTTTCATTTAATAATCCTATCCACTAGAAAAAACTCTCCACTATCCCATAAATTATCAAATAATCCTGTCCACTAGAAAAAACTCTCCACTATCCTATAAATTATCAAACCTCCCAAGTTTTAAAACGACACCTCTACCAAAAAAACTCCCAAATTTTCTATCCCTCCCTCACACCCCGAAATACTCATGACTTCCGTACCTCCTCTATCCCATAAATTATCAAACCTCCCAAGTTTTAAAACGACACCTATAGCAAAAAAAACTCCCAAATTTTCTATCCCTCGCTCACACCCCCGAAACACACATGACTTCCGTACTTAACAGATGCATGCACCCACCCTCATAAATTTTCAATTTTATTACTGCTTGTACGTGTAACCACATGTACATACGAGTCTCATCTTGCACCGACCTGCTCTTTTTCCTTACTTACGTGCTCGTACGTCCACGTGCCTGTCTCATCTTGCATCGACCTGCTCTTTTCATTTACTTTACCCACCCATGAGTCATCCAACTATATCCCCCTATATACCTTGTTTTTTTCTTCGACCCCCACACAGTCCCACACTCTTGCAATAAACTCACCAACCTCACTTTCCTTCTCGCCTGTTCCAATATTTTAAAAATTTCACATCTCCCCTCCCCCCACTCCCGCCTTTTCACCTTAAACCGTCTACCCCACCTACCACGCGACCTCCCGCACCGCTGCCACGGCTGCGCTTACCCCACAGCCCATTTCCACTTTTTGCAAATTTTTTGCAAAAATTCGCAATATTCGAAAACACAACTCTCCGTACGTCTCCTCTCATCCCCACCCACCACCTCATCGATTTTCCTCTTTTTGCAAATTTTTTGCAAAAATTCGCAATATTCGATAATACAACTCTCCGTACGCCTCCTCTCATCCCCACCCACCACCTCATCGATTTTCCTCTTTTTGCAAATTTTTTGCAAAAATTCGCAATATTCGATAATACAACTCTCCGTACGCCTCCTCTCATCCCCACCCACCACCTCATCGATTTTCCTCTTTTTGCAAATTTTTTGCAAAATTTTGCACTCACCAACCACCACCCTCTCCTCCTACCGCCCACTCACCGCCCAACTCCCTGTTTCGCCACCCGACCTCCCCTCCACACCCACCTTCCAAAAACGTCCCCCAGGCCCAACGCCCAGACCCAGACACGCTGACAAAAACGTTCCCCCGGCGCCGCCGGCGCCGCCAGACGCTGACGTCACAGCCGTCTGGAAAAAACACCCCCTACTACTGTCAAAGCCTACATAAAAAAATTACATAGTTACCAACACATCACTATTTTTCAGTATTCCTTCTCAATTTTGAACTTTCTATAATATTACACATCTTGGAAGGACAAGAGAAGTCTAGAGCTGCTCTAGCGGGGGTGGTCCTCCGATCTCCCATACATACTTGGCGGGTACGACGGTTTGCAGTTCAAGGTGTAAGGCATGGTCATTTTCATATAAATATTCATATGTTTAAAGATAAAATGTATAAATGGGTTGCTTCTACATATTAACTACTGATCTATGAATCTATCACTCTGTTTCTAAATAGATAGTACACACCCGCGTGAAAATATCATATGAGATGTCATATGAGATCTCATAATATATAAAATTGCATATGACACCACATATAATATCTCATACGAGATATGCGCTGTCTGAAATTCTCATATGAGATCTTATATGATATTTACACGGGGGAAAAGGATATAACATACGTTGCTTATAAAACGCTTAGTAAAATGTAAAGGACTTTTGAGCAGGCTATAAATTTATATGAATTTTTTATTTTATTCTCATTTAAAAAGTACGACGGACACAAGGAAAAATATGTTTAGTAATGTAATATAAATCATGATTCTGCACATGTACGGATATGTTGTACTTAACGGCATCAATTAAAAATTAGAGCCAATGTAATTATTTATGGTGGACTTATAGATATAAATATTGTTAATGAATTTATGCAAAAATTTAGTAATCTAGATTTAAGTAGCCCACGTAACTGCAAACCGTCGGGCCCGCCAAGTATGTATGGGAGATCGGAGGACCACCCCCGCTAGAGCAGCTCTAGACTTCTCTTGTCCTTCCAAGATGTGTAATATTATAGAAAGTTCAAAATTGAGAAGGAATACTGAAAAATAGTGATGTGTTGGTAACTATGTAATTTTTTTATATAGGCTTTGACTTTCGTGAATACCTGAAAAAATTCTTATGAATTTTAGAAATAAAAAGAAGGCATTATAGTTATATAATTAAAATAATTTTCGGGCATAAAGTACGTAGGTACTATAAAGTTTTGTAGGAGTGTGTGAGCTATTGGGCCTCTTGGGCGTTATGTAGTACTTTATACCCGATGGCTGAATAATTTTGAAGTTACAACGTGGGCGTAAAATGTAATTTTACACGCGAGGTACGAAAAGTTCTTATGGCCGGTACTTGACTACAATTAATTGATTTCAGTACTTTCTTGTGTTTAATTTGTATAGAAATTTGAACAAATTCGAATACATTTCTGAGAATAGTCATATACAGTTGTTTCGGAGAGTTGTTTGCATTACTTGACTATCGATAATTGATTTCACAACTTTCGTTTGTTTGATTAGCAGTGAATAATTTGAATGTATTTAGTAACATATAATTTGTTCAGCTTCAGCATACATTGACTCAAAGAAGTAAAAGACTTTTTCACTAGTATTTATTTGATTTCTTTTAAAAAATCATAAATATTATTATTTTATAGACTAAAAAACTTCTATACTTGCCTTATTTTATACTTTCGTAGAAAGTTTTACTAACAATGTTACTATTCGTACAGTCATGAAAAAAATATTACCATTTGTAGAGAGTGGTTGTTGAATAGATGAGATTAGAATAAATAAAAGGGCTATAGACAAATTGTGTTGTTAGAATATACTTAAAAAAATAGTTTTTTAAAGAACGTGTTGATTGTTTTGAGAAAATATTTAAGCTCTCATTTAAAGAATTTGGTACTCAGTTTGAACGGATATTGAGAGGGAGGGTGAGATGGAGAGAGAGAGAGAGGAGGGAGCGAAAGAGAGGGAGAGAGAGAGCCTGAGAGACAGGGGGAGAGGGATGGGGTGAGAGGGAGGGAGGGAGGGAAAGACTAATACTTGCCTTAGTTTAAACTTTTGTAAAAATATTATATATCTCTATACAAATTCTAATGCATAACGTATGCTATATTTATTACGTAACGTTTTATTAACCAATTGTTATATAAAATTAAAACCGTAGGTTAAGTGTAGTCTAGTGTTAGAAACAAAAATAAATGATTTACTTTATAGAAATTTATAGACGATACGAAATTTTGTTTAAATTTATTGAATTTTTATTATTGTTTTTGTTATTGTTTATATATATAAATTTTTAGTATGGATTGAATGATATGAATTTTTATTATTGTTTTTATTATTTGAATTGTTAGTATTATTGAACCTTTTGTAACAAGAAATTACTGGTGGTTCAACTATTCCTATAATTGTTGAATCTCTACGATATTCAACAGTCTAAGGGGGGGAGGTGTTATGTCCGTGACGTATCCCTAAATTACATTTAATATTCATATTCTCATCAGTAATTTCTTGATCCACAAAATTATGTGATTGCAAATTTATTGACACCCAAGTATCAACTAGCATAGAGAAAAAAATTTCAACACAGGGAAATTATAAACATTCTTGAACGAAATGAACCAGAATTTTAAACGAACCATATTGAAATTATTTAAAAATTTCTCAAAACATTTCATGAAAGACGTTGTTGTATTTATAGTTAACTTTCCATCTTATATTTCGACAACTATGCACTTTTAACTGTACGGCCTCGCGACACTCCAAGTCAATGAACTCTTCAAAATACAAATACAGCAATTTTTATGTTCCAGCAAGAATAATATGCGCTAAATACAACTGTCAATTTAAACAATGCGCACCAAAGTAATTAACAATTTAGAAAACTTAAACTTGATAACCATGAATGTAAAATAACCAATGGTCATGATTTTGTAAATCAAAGTATTAATTGTTTAAACCATAATTTATGAGAAATTCATGTCGATCCAAGACTGACGAGTATTATTATTATTATAATTATTATTACTAATATTACTATTACTATTATAAATCGTATTATTATGTTTATCATTAAATCAAATTCTGTAACAGAAAATCTCTGATACATTTGTTGAATCTCTACGACATTCAACAGTCTAAGGGGGGAGGTGTTACGTCCGGAGACGTATTCTCATTTTAAAGAAAAAGCATAATTAGTATCAGATATTTTCTGACACATAAAAGCGAGAATGCAACTTAATACTACGCAGCGTTCTGCTTATGCGACCTTGTGACGTATAGAGTCATCCACTCAGGAAGACAACGCATGCAGTTTTTAACATACGGTCGAGCTAGAATCCAAGCCACCGAACTCCGCGGCAGTCGAAAAGCCACACTTTGCAATGCTCAGCATTTCGCAAGTACGACGACCCAGAAAACTTGTAATACATAAGTTGTCAAAAGATGAATTCGATACGTCACCGGGCTCATCTTTAACCTAATTATTTTGTATTATAAAAGAAGTGATGTGTGTCACGCGAGTCAGTCACAGCGTACAAGAAACCTGGCGAACTCCGTGTACCTCTACGACATCGAGAAGTTGAAACCGTAAGCCTTACACATCTAGTAAGCAGATTTTATAAGTTATTGAAATTGTAATCGTAAGCCTTACTCGTCTAGTAAGCAGATCGTATAAGTTATTTATAGTAAATTTATAAAAGCAAGTGTTATAGAAAAGAATTGCAATTGAAATTACAACGCATCGATCTACCAGAAGCCAGCAGATTGTATTGGTAATAAATTATTGTATTTTATATAATAAACCTACATAAAACCAATTACTACTTATCTCCACTTATTTCCGGACTTCACATAATTACTATAAAGCTGTCAAAATAAAATCAAGCAACAGACAGTTATGCAGTGTATATTCCAATAACAAGACACAAATACTGCTCTATTATAAATTTTATTTATAATTTTATTTATAATTTGTAATTTTATTTTTTTTAAATTTACAATTTTTTTAAATATCAAGCAAAATCCGTATTTCAATTTTTGATAACATGATTAATGAAACTGAATATTATTCATACATCTTATGGCATGGATCGTACCACTAAATTTTGTTACAGCATCAAATAGAACATTATAAATATCTATTTTCAATAATATTAGATTTACACAATAAGCGATACCTAATTATGAATGAAATTATGAGTCTGTAGCCTGATTTCATTTTGACAGCTTTATAGTAATTAACCTCTATAGCTTAATTTATTATAAATTCATAATTAGGTATGACTTATTGTGTAAGCCTAATATTATTGAAAATAGATATATATAATGTTCTATTTGATGCTGTAACAAAATTCAGTGGTACGGTCCATGCCATAAGATGTATGAATAATATTCAGTTTCATATCGTTAAAGTACGTTCGTGGTATTTAAGTTTTTTTGGGAGAGGCGGACATCAAACGAACCAATGTTTAGCGAATATTGTTTTTTATTTGCTGACGTTTCGGGAGCGTTTGTATACTCCCCTCTTCAGGGCATAAACCGTGTGGCAGAGCCGAATGTTATGTTAATGACTGAATAACTGTTTATACCCTGAAGAGGGGAGTATACTAACGCTCCCGAAACGTCAGCAAATAAAAACAATATTCGCTAAACATTGGTTCGTTTGATGTCCGCCTCTCCCAAAAAAATATTCAGTTTCGTTAATCATGTTATCAAAAATTGAAATTATGGATTTTTCTTGATATTTCAAAAAATTGTAACTTTTTTCCCTTTGCTCAGCCAGTATTGATCAAAAAAGCATTTTAAAGGGTTTTCGAAGAAGAATACAAAAAAATTTTGTCGAATAAAAAATATTTGGCCGCAGTCTCAATATTCTTCGATGAAGGTATACTAAGAAGCAGCCAATCAGAGACTTTCAAAAAGGGTCATAAAATAAATGCTGGCATATTCTGCAGAAAAATGCAAACTTTTTGCTAATCAATGTTCTGTACAAAAAGTTTCAAGATTCTGAGTTAAAAAATGAATAAACTTGGATTTTAACCAAAAATTGCAAAAAAATTGAATTTTCAATCTTGCATAGCTTTTTTATTTTTACAAATATTGACCTAAAATTGTGAGGAACATTTGTTTTTCATAAAAAACTAAAAGAAAACGAGTTTTGAGCGATTTTAAAATTTTGAGCTGCTGACTTCACCTGAAATATCCCATATATGTGTGGGTGTGTGTGTGTGTGTGTGTGTGTGTGTGTGTGTGTGTGTGTGTGTGTGTGTGTTTGTGTGTGTGTGTTTGTGTGTGTTTGTGTGTGTGTGTGTGTGTGTGTGTGTGTGTGTGTGTGTGTGTGTGTGTGTGTGTGTGTGTGTGTGTGTGTGTGTGTGTGTGTTATATGCCGCTTATGAGAACTTTTTCGAGGTACCACTGGCCGGTTTCAGGAACTTTTTCCGCTTTTGGGGATGCTTCCCGAAAACGACGGTCTATCAAATGACGGTTTTGGGGACGTTCCCAAAAGCGTCGTTATATCAATTGACTCTTTTGGGGACTTCATAAAAAATAATTGTTTTATAATCAAATTCAATAAATAAAATATGTTAAATTTGTGGCAGCACATAAAGTTATGCCATACCGACTATAAAATAAATATTTCACCATATTTCATCTGTACATGCTAAATTAATACGTATAATAGCTGTTCGCTTTTAAAACCGCAACGCGCGCGAGCACACACACAGACACACACACATGTAATTTATGGCGGCAAATGCAGACAAACTATGGTATCTCTTATTTTGCAGTAACTTGTTGATCAAATACTATATAAATAAACGGCTCATTGCATTTTTTATCTATGAAGCAAAATAAAACTACAATGATTCCTTGAGAGGTTAAATGTATATGTAGATACCTCAGATATGTCTTTGTATAATCATTTTGCATCAAGTGCTTATTGATATGATATATAAATATACATACAAATGTATGTAGTGACTAGATTCACGTTTTCGAGGATATTTCGATATACAAAAAATACTAAGGCTTTTATGGGAAAGTACTGATCAGAACCTTTTTTTGTTAGACAGTTAAATTTTCCTAGTATTTATTTAGGTTGTTCAGAGTTGTCATTTGATTGATCAGATTTTGAAATATTAGCTCTCCGTCAGTGTGCAAAGAATGACTTTATTATATATAACAACCATCGACCCTCACATTTTGTAGTATAGTTTTATATTTAAGGAATAGTTAGGCCTTTTTGAGAACTTACAAACTTACGAAAACCTATTTTTGTGAATAGGTAAACTTTTCTAGCCTTTATTTAGATTTCATTGCATTGTTTTTAATTTATTATCTTTTGAAAAACTATCATTGGTTTTTGTGCAAACAATTTCTATTGTATTTTTCATAATGAAAACTTCGATCACTTTAATCAACATCAAAATTTTGACAATATTTCTACATATAACAAATACTAAGGATTTATACTAATATCTTATAAGCACTTTTGCTATAAGATACTTAAATTGCTTCAATATTTGCTTAGGTTTCTCTGAGTTGTTCTTAAATTCATTAGCTTTTGAGTAACTACTTTTAGGACAGTGAGATAACAATGACTTGTATATTATTTCTAGTTAGCAATATCTTCATAAAATACAACTAGCCTAATGTTGATGAGTATATTTCTACATATACGGAATGGTCAAACGGTTTTGGGAACTTGTTAATCCGAAACTTTGTCTGTAGACATTAAAATATTTCTAGTATTTGTTTACCTAAACAAATACTAGTATTTAAAATCACAAAACATCAAGGGAACACTTCGCTGCGGTTTTGAACGTTCTATCACCCAGTAAAAGTTTGAAGTCGAAATATCAAGTGGTTTTTGCAAAAACTTTGAAAGAAACCAAATTTTGTTTTGTTCATAGTTTTTGGAAAAACCACTTGATATTTCGACTTCAAACTTTTACTGGATGATAGAACGTTCAAACTCGCAGCGAAGTGTTCTCTTGATTTTTTGTGATTTTATGTATTTTATTTTTAGTAAGCTTGAAACTGTACCAATTGCTCGGTTGGTAATGGTAGGACTATGCCCCCCCGTTAAGAGATGTTACCAACTTCTAAAATAATGCTACCTTTATGTCCGTGTGCAAATGATAACTTGTGCGTTATTTAAAGTCTTAAATATTATTATATATACTAATAACGCTCCCATTTTTGAGCATATTACTATATATAAGATACAGCAAAGCGGTTTTAGGAACTTACTTATCAGAAACTTTGTACGTAGTGATTTGAATTTTTATAGTATTTATTTGCGTTTTTTAAAAAAGTGCCTTTGAATTTTTCCTATAGAAATTTCTACAATATTTATTACAGGATTTTCTATAGGATTTTTTCATATGGGATTGTTCAGTTTATCAGCTTTTGGAATGCTACCATTACATAAGTGTGCAAACACCGACTTGGACGTTTCTTTACAGTCTTGTATAATATTGTATATAACAACAAGACTCACGATTTTGAGTACTTTTCTATATATAGGGATTATTTAGGTATTATTGAGAACCTACTACTTTAAAGAAAGCTATCTTTGTAAGTAAGTAAACTTTTTTAGCTTTTATGTATATTTTACTCCATTGTTTTTATTTTAGTAGGTTTTAAAGATCTATCTTTGGTTTTTGTGCGAACAATGCGAACAAAAAAAAAAAAAAAACTGTAAAATTCTTACGGTTGGAAGAGGCTCGGTACGATTGTTTGTAGATAATTAAATTTGCCTAAAATTTGTTTAGCTTTGTCAGTCGTCCCCTTATTAATCAGTTTTTGGTAACTAGTTTTAGGACGGTGAGCTAACAATGACTTGTATATTATTTCTAGTTAGCAATATCTTCATAAATTATAACTAGCCCAACTTTTATGAATATATTTCTACATATACGGAATATTCAAGCGTTTTTGGGAACTTGTTGATTAGAAACATTGTCTGTAGATGTTAAATTGCATATACTGTATGTCAACCAATAGGCGTTCCTTTAGTAAGTCTGAGCGTGTGCGGTGGCACTGTGCGCCAAGTAGCGAGTAAGCCAGTCGATTGCCGAGTCCCGTTGAGAGCGGACGTGCGTCACCTCGAGCTGTGATTCTTTAGCTAATAAAGAGAGTATCAATCACATACCAATTGTTCCTTTTATTTCCACAAACCTACCATAACATCCAACAGGTTATGGGCCAGGTAGGTTGTGGCTTTCCACTGCGCAAGCGAGTTTGTTAAGAGTGAGTGGATTTTTGCTTCTCGGCCGCGTTCTGTTTTTTCTCATGTCTTCTCCGCGTACTTTCGAGTCACGGAGAGACATTCACACGCAAATCTAGTTTCGACTAAGATAGAGGGAGGAGAGCAGGAACGAGAGTATTCACCGGGGTGCCGCACCAGCGGAGAGTTCGAGAGATGATACCGGCACATCGGCTGCGAGAGGCATCAGTTTGACTATGGCGTCAATGGATAACGAGGGTTGCGAGAAGGAGTGCGCTAATAAAACAAGTAAGTAAAAAGCGAGAAAAAGTGAAAGTGAGAGTAGTGTGCCGAAAAACGTGACAAAAAGCGCGCGAGTATAAGTACAAAATTTCATAGTTTTCCGAGAAACTGTTTTTGAGAAAAGTGAATTTTTTTGTTTCGAATGATTTTATTTCTCGTCGAATGTAAATTTCATGAGAGTTTTTGAATGCAAGAAGCAGCAAAATTCGAGGAAAAGTAGTACTATGTGAAGTGGCATCGAAATTCGTAAAAGGAGGAAAAAGCCAGTTGAAACGTGTTTGGGGCTTGTGGCGCGTTTGTGTTGATTCTAAGAATCGGCACGGCACCGGCTCAAGTCACGTGTTTGAGCGGGAGCGCGCGCGGCGCAGCGTGCTAAAAATGGTCGCCGCGAGAGCCTTGTGCTCCCTCCCCTTTTCACTTCCGCCATGTTAGGCAAGGAGATGGGGGAGAGACTCACTGAGTAAATCGCGAGCGCTACACACACAGAGAGAGAGAGAGAGAGAGAGAGAGAGAGAGAGAGAGATAACTGTGGTCGCGCACGCGGACATACCGACAATTCGTACAATACGTGAACGGGTTAGTGTGTGACAGAGAGAGACAGAGAGAGAGCGCGTGTCAGTACCGCGACAAAGGCTACGTGTTACTTCTAACTGTAGTTCTTCTTGCGTAAATCGTGCTTTCTCGGAAATTCAAAAATAATTTGAGGTTGACATGCTAGGTTCGAGATTCGAGTTGAGATTCGAGATTCGAGCTGAGAGTCGAGATTCGAGTTAATATTCGAGGTGTAAAAACAAAATCTATTTTTGAAAAATAGTCAAGTTTATGAGTCAGAGAAAAATAAATTATACATGTATGTGAGTGAGTTGTAACCGAGTGAGATAAAATAAAAAGAGAGAAAGTGATTTGATTATCACATTAAATGGTTTGGAATAATAACCAAAATTGCATGCATGAGTACTCAGAGTAATGAATTAATTTCAATGTCTTATTTCATCCTAGGCCCCGAAATGAAGACACTAAGAGAAATTTTATGCCGGGAGTGACATAGAGTAGTTGCGAGCAGCATCTACGAACTAAGCATAGTCAAAATGATGAAAGGCAAAGGAGAAAATTTCTATTTTGCACTGTCACTGTATGATGTAAGGAGATTTTGCAATGGCTTGTCATTCGAGGAAAAGGCGTTATTAAACAAATATTGGCCTGAAGGGAAAGACCACATGGCTTTTGAACCTCCACCGCCACTCCAATTAGACCAAGTAGCAGCACTCATTGAGACGAGTGCAACCAAGAAATCTGTTGATAACTCACCTACAGGTCAAACGAAAGAGCCACTGAGGACTAAAAATCCAGACAAGTCGCAGGCTTTGGAAGTAGCAACAAATAACTCACAGGTGTATACAAACATCGAAAAATCTGAAGAAGAGGGGATTACAGAGTCTCAAACTTTAACTGTAAAATTATTTAATGACTTTATGCATCAGTGGGTCGATCGAATTGAAGAAAAAATCACAGTAAAAGTAATCAATAGAGTAAAAAATGAGTTTTCTGCTGGACCAAGTAGTGAGAATACAGTGGCACAAATTCAATCTGACCCAACAGAGAAAGTTGTTGTCGAGCAAAACAGAAATGAGAGACCAAAGGATTTGCAAACCAACAATTTACAAAACGAGTCCTCACACTCCAATTCCACTACTTCAGCAAAGAGCACCGACCATAACGGGAAAAAGGAAAAAACTGTAGAAAATTCGAGCGATGAAACTAACCAGCTAGAGAAAAAAGAGGTAAAGTTGAGCACTGTGAAAAATGTCGCCAAACCCAAAATAGTGTCGGACGAAAAAATTTCTGTTGACATCACGAGAAGACCGTTTGTTGTAATCGAGCCAGTAAAAGTTAAAGAAAACTTTACACAAATACTGATGCAAAATTTACCCGACTTGTCGAACAAACCGAATGATTCTACAGCTGTTCAATCACCCAGTGAAGAGTCACTAGAGGATGGAGAAATTCGAGAGGGCAGATTCATCTACGTTGAGGATTGGGATGTTTCGGGTGGTAAGAGAAGAGTTAGTTTAGACTCCAAAGAAAATGTAAGTAAAACCTTCAACAAAAGCGTTATAAATGATAGCTCAAATTCAAAAGCAATCGATTTTGACAAATATATTCATGAAAGAGTGTCACAACTTCTTAAAGAAAAAATTACTAATGAATCTAACAATAACATACCAAATGAAAAAATAAAAATCGAGATTTTAAATAAAGATTCTGGAGTAACTCGTACTTACAAATTAAATGTCAATACCAAATTCGAGATTTTTGAAGACTTTTTCTTATCGGAGCTTAAAACTAAAAAATTGGACTATGTGTTGAATCCAGAAAAAAGTAAATTGGTAGAAAATGATAAATTGAGTGAAGATCAATACAAGGTTCGAGATATACTAATAAATCGAATTGAGGCGTCTCATTACAACAGGATTGTAAAAGTAACTGACCCATATGAGATGTTTATGAAATTGAAAGAGTATAAACAAATGGAAACACGAACAAACTCCGTTCTAGCAAAGAAAGAAATTTACAACTTAAAATTCAAATCGGAAACAGAAACTTTAATCGAGTTCATAACAAAATTCGAGGAGAAAATTCAAACATATGATAATATTCAAAATGTTGAGAAACTAAATGACAAAGAAAAACGAGATATTTTCTTGTAAGCAGTTGCAGAAACGTTTCCCACAGTAAATGCGGCTGATTGCTGGGCAAGACAAGGAGGAAAAGAACTGTCATATTCGGGTCTTAAGAATTTTGTTTTGCAGATAGAGTCTACAACAATGAAAAAGGAACTTCCGAGATCTGCCTTATTCACGCCTGGACGTGGAACTTACAGAGCCAGAGCTTCACGAGGCAAAGGTTTTAAAAATCGTGGAAACCAAAGAAATGGCTCCTATTCGAGAAACGAGACTGTCTGTTACTCTTGTGGCAGACCTGGTCACATGAGCGTTGAATGCTCACAGGAGACCAACATCTTCTGTTACAACTGTAAGCAAGAGACGAATCACATTTCCAGAAATTGCCCTAAAAGACGTAGCAACCGAGACAACTCAACAACCGAGCCCCCAACTAAACGAGCCAAGCCACACGAAGAAAATTTTGAGAAAGGGCCTGCTCAGCCCGGGCAGATTATCAAAATTATGCAACGCAAGGGCCGAGGAGAGGAGCAAGAGGCTCTAGAGGACGTGGAGGCCGAGGTCGTGGTAGAGGAGGCAGAGGTTTTCCCACAAATCATATTGGCTCTGCCTTGGCGACTTCGACTGGAAATTATGAAGGTACAGTAAGTAACACGGATATAAATTTATGTGAAAAGAAACTAGCTGACGCTCTTAGAGTAGGAAACGATGAGGAAAATATACAATCAAATGGTATCATAGCTAAATTCATAGCTGACTCTGGTGCTACTGAGCACTTGAGCAGATCTAAACTGTCCTTTACTAGTTTTAATGAATCAAATAAAAGCTCAGTTAGATGTGCTAACAAAGAAAGTAAAGTGAATATCTCAGGAATAGGTGATAAAAACAGTTAATAATAACAATGAGTTAGTTTTACAAAATGTACTATATTCGAATGACTTGAGTGAAAATTTATTATCTCTGCGTCAATTTGTAGACAAAGGTATGAAAGTTTTTCTAGGCAATAAAGGAATTAACATTTATGATTCTATTTCACGTAAGAGCTTAGTCCGCGGAATCTATTTCACCTTTTTGGATAGTCAAACTGCATATAAATAATAAAGAGTCAAATCATTTGTGTAATATAGAATCAACTGCCATGATAGGAGAGTCAAAAGTAAATCACAACTATAACACTAGAAGCAAAAAACTAGCTAGTGACACGAGTAACGATAAAGATAAAAATGATAAATCTATACTAATACAGAAGAGTCCAACACAAATAAAATAGACAAATGCACGGAAAAAACTATAATAATGAGAAATCTGATCAAATATCTGAGTCCGACAATGTAAATCCTAATTGTGAATTAGACAAAATACTTCTGGGAAGAAAAATTCACACTCTGAACAGTGCTGAAGAAGAAAATCAAAATTTCGATTTCACATATGAAAGTGTACTTAGTCCGGCAAATAATAATTTGAGCAATTCAATGTTGTGGCATGTAAAATTGGGACACGCGTCAAAACAGTACTTAATTTTGCAAAAATAAACTGACAAATTAAATATAAATGAGATAAACAGCGACACCAGCATATCAGACTGCGGAATCTGTTTGATGACAAAGAGTTGTAAATTACCATTTGGCCAAACTAGAACTAGAGCACTTAAGGGGGCTAGACACCTTCTTTCTCTGAAATAAGAAGTCACATTTTAATACATAAATGTAAACTAATTATTTCATACTTTTTACATATAAAAGTGGGTATATTTACCATACCTTAAAACTTTCTCCGATGGGCCTTTTATATGGTCCAAAACCATAGTCATCGGTGAAACAAGTTTTTTCACTAACCGTAAGCTTTGAAATTTTCCTGTGGATGGATTGACTTCAGATTTGAACTAAATTACTCCTGAATAGTATAATTCTCATATGAGTGTAGGGATTTTTGATCTAATGAGAAAAAAAAATTGTGCTGTTTTTCAAGAGTTTTTTTTTTAATTTTTAAAATTTTTTTATATTTTTTCATAATTTTTCTGATGTAAAAATTTTTTCCAACATTTAATCCTAAATCCCTACACTCATATGAGAATTATACTATTCAGGAGTAATTTAGTTCAAATCTGAAGTCAATCCATCCACAAGAAAATTTCAAAGCTTACGGTTAGTGAAAAAACTTGTTTCATCGATGGCTGTGGTTCTGGACCATATAAAAGGCCCATCGGAGAAAGTTTTAAGGTAAGGTAAATATACCCACTTTTATATGTAAAAAGTATGAAATAATTAGTTTACATTTATCTATTAAAATGTGACTTCTTATTTCAGAGAAAAAAGGTGTCTAGCCCCCTTAAGCCACTTCAGATTTTGCACGCTGATGCGATGGGTCCTATTAGTCCAACTGCTCACCCTAAAGAATTCAGATTTGTTTTAGTGGTAATAGATGATTTTTCGAGAGTAGCATCAACTTACCCTATGAAAAGAAAAAATGAGACTGCTAATTGTATTCGAGAATGTGTTAAGAGCATCAGAAATGCTATAGGAGTCGATGAGAAATTTTGTTATCTCAGATGCGATCGAGGCACCGAATTTACGAGTAATGAAACAATTGCAGTACTAAATAGCTTAGGAGCCGAGTTACAATTAGCTTGTCCAGACACCCCAGAGCATAATGGAGTTGCGGAACGTTTTAATCGTACTTTAGAAACAAAAGTGAGAGCAATGATGTTAAATTCTGGATTGCCTCCCAGTATGTGGGACGCGAGAATACCGAGAAATATTGGAAACAAATTTGGAGTACAAGCTCTAAGGGGATGTCTAGTAGGGTATGTGCAAACTGGTTTTGTTTTGTATGTACCTGAGCAACAAAAATTTTATGAGAGTAGACATGTTAGGTTTGTAGAAAATCATGTATATAAAAATATTGTTAACCAGAAAGAAATCGAGTCAAATCTAAATTAGATGTTTGAAATCATTACTGAAAGCAATGAGAGTCCAGAGACTATTCTAAACGAAAACTCACCTAGGTTAGAATCAGAGGGAGTCTCTGAAGAACAGTCAGTTAAACGAAAAAGAGGCAGAACAAAGAAAAACGATAATCAAAGCGGAGTTCATTTTACAATGTCCGAGGAACTAGAGAGTGTAAATACTAATGTAATGTAATGTACTTGCCAAAATTCAAGACGATCCACAAACATACAGAGAGGCTATAAATTCTTCAGAGGGAGAAAAATGAAGAGAGGCTGTACAAAATGAATTGATAGCGCTGAAAAATAAACAAGTGTATAGTACAGTGAAAAAGAGAAGAGTCTATGAGAAAAATGAGAAACCAAATGTTGTAAGTTCAAGATGGATTTTCAAAAGAAAAATTGATGAGGCAGGTAACGTCAAACATAAAGGTAGATTCCCCTATAGCACCCAATATTGGAGCAACATTGCTCCAATATTGCTTTGTCATATTCCCCATATTCGCCAATATTCCCTCAACATTTTTATATATGGATGCTATATGGGAGCAATGTTGCTGCAATCCGTGATTTCCGTTTCACCATTGCTTTTTTAAAATGATGAGTTAGGCTCTCTGTTATAACAATATTGAGCCGATATTTCTCAACACAAAAGGAATATTATTTTTAAAATTATATTTTTATGCTGGTTTTTCTGATGACTTTGCAATATTGCAAGAATATTTGTATAATATATATGAACACTGGAAGAATGTTCCCGTTTGTCCACTGATTGTTGGAGCAATATTGCCTCAATGTTGCTTTGACAATTCGCGTCATTCCCCTTAAGGGGAAATTCACTAATGTATTTTGGAAATTGAGGCAATATTGCTCCAAAAATCAGTGGCCAAACGGGAACATTCTTCCAGTGTTTATATATATTGTACAAATATTCTTGCAATATTGCTAAATCATCAGAAAAATCAGCAGAAAAATATAATTATAAAATTAATATTCCTTTCGTGATGCTAAATATTGGCTAAATATTGCTGCAATATTGCTATGACAGAGAGCTTGACGCATCATTTTAAAAAAGAAATGGTGAAACGGAAATCACGGATTGCAGCAACATTGCTCCCATATAGCATCCATATATAAAAGTGTTGAGGGAATATTGGCGAATATGGGGAATATGACAAAGCAATGTTGGAGCAATGTTGCTCCAATATTGCGTGCTATAGAGGTTAGTGACTCGAGGTTTTCAGGATAGAAATAAGTATGATTTGCGAGAAATCTACGCTCCAGTGTCGCGGTTAGCTTTAGTTAGAGCTTTCTTTGTAATCGTAAATAAATATAGGTTGGATCTAAAACCGCTGGATATTGAGACAGCCTTCTTGTATGGAAATTTAGATGAAGAAATATATATGGAAATTCCAGAGGGAATAGTTGTCAACTCAGAAGTTAGGAAAAATTCTTTCTGGAAACTAGAAAAATCGTTGTATGGTCTGAAAATTAGTCCTAAGAAATGGAATGATAGATTCTCTCAAACAATGTATCAACTTGGCTTTGTATCTCATGATTTTGACCCGTGTCTGTTTGTAAATCGAAACAATAACAAACTAGTGTTTGTACTTTTATATATAGATGATATTCTGTTAGCTAGTAATGATTTTAATAGATTAAACTCAGTGAGAGATCTTTTGAGTAGAGAGTTTACTGTCAAAGACCTTGGTCATCCCAATCTCTTTTTAGGCATTAAAGTAGAGAGAAATCTTAAAGAACAAACTATTCAGTTGAGTCAAGAAATATTTATAACTAATATGCTCAAACGTTTTGGTTTCGAGAAAACTAGGCCAGTTTCAACTCCGATGCAGACAAGCCAATCTACAAACCATAGCAGGAGAAACAGAGAGAAAGACGAGTATACAAAAGCATTCTCGTCAAACACATTATATCGAGGAGCGATAGGGTCTCTATTGTATCTTGCAAATGCGACACGTCCTGATATCTGTTATGCGACCAATGTCTTGAGCAGGCATCAGGTAAATCCCACAGTCAGATTGGCAAATGGTTAAGAGAGTTTTTCAATATTTGTCTGGGACTAAACATTATGAGTTGACTTTTCGAGCCAAAAATGATAATATGTTTGCATAATCTGACGCTAGTCTGTCAGACTGTAAAAACTCTTTAACAACATGCGGCTATGTAATTAAACTATTCGGAGACGCAGTTTCTTGAAGAGCCTACAAACAAAGTAGTGTGGCATTGTCAACATGTCAATCAGAGTACGTAGCAATGAGTGAGACAAGTCAGGAATTAATGTCTCTGCACAATTCCATTAAATTTATACTAGGTCCAGATCTATATCCATTAATGCTATATTATGATAATTTAGCTGCCCAGGTTTGTGATAAAATGGCTGGTAGCAACAGACTCAGACATATGGTAGAAAGGAGAGAACACCACATTAAAGAATGTGTGGAAAGAGAATACGTAAAGATATCTTGGGTATCTTCAAAAGCACAATTAGCGGATATATTCACCATAGCTCTACCACTCATATTGGATGAAAGATTGACTTTTCTTATTCTTAATATGTCAGATCAATGATATTATTCTTGTGTGATTTCAGAATTTGAGGAGTACAGCGAAGTCACAGAGTCATGGGAAAGTTAGAGAATTCCAGAGTAAGACATGAAAAAGGTGGAATCATACCAAAAAATTATTGGGACCAAAGGAGAGAGATTATCAGTTTCAAGTAAATCAGACTGTGATTTAGATTAAGAGTTAGAATTCGAACAGAAGTTCTCATCGAGTTACAGATCATTAACACGTTGATAGAGTAGGTTAAGTTTATTGATTTGAAGTTCCTTTAAGCTCTTTGCTTTAGTAAGTAAGTTAATTAATACTAATTACGTAAAGGAGACTGTATTGAGAGGGAGTGTTAAATTGCATATACTGTATGTCAACCAATAGGCGTCTCTTTAGTAAGTCTGAGCATGTGCGGTGGCGCTGTACGCCAAGTAGCGAGTAAGCCAGTCGATTGCCGAGTCCCGTTGAGAGCGGACATGCGTCACCTCCAGCTGTGATTCTTTAGCTAATAAAGAGAGTATCAATCACATACCACTTGTTCCTTTTATTTCCACAAACCTACCATAACATCCAACAGTAGACATTTAAGTATTTGTAGTATTTCTTTAGGTATTTAAGAGATGTTATCAGCTTCTAAAATAATGCTACCTTTATTTAAAGTCTTAAATATTATTATATATACCAAAAACGCTCCCATTTTTTAGCATACTACTATATATACCGGGTTCCCAAACTAAGACGTACACGAGATTTTCTTGCATCCAAATTGATCAATTCGTCAAAGTCTGAGGGCCCTAGGGGTTTTCGGATCCAAGGAATCGAATGGCGCTATCAAAAAATTCAAAAAATGCCAAACACAAAAAGTAAAAAAATTATTTTTTCGAAAAATATTTGCGGTACGGCTTTTATGATAGTTTCTTGTAGTTTGTTCAATTTGGAGGCTATACCACCTTTACCCGATAGCATTTCATGTAATAATATTTATTTAACGCAGTTTTGAAAATTTTATATTTTACTTTGGCTCGGGCCTCAAACTCGCGTTCGAGAAAGCGGAATTGCGGAACTCGGAAAACGCCAGACTTTCCAAACTGTGACTCTAGCAAAGAAGCGGCAACTTCAACTCGCAATAGCTGAGCACAACTAAATAAAGTAAACGAACTATCTAATCATTGATACAACATAATAGCATGATATTCATAATGTTTTCATCAATAGCTATTTATTCCAAGTACATATTATTACTGTAGCGCACAACGTAATACGTAATTTGTAGGCTAACGAGCAATGTTTACAAATGGTGAACATTTGCGATGGCGTCCAGAGATGGCGCCAGTACGACTTACGTCGCACCGTATGAACGCAGCGCGCAGAGTCACGGCCGTAAATGAGCTCGTAGTGTCGCGCGTATATGCGTATTTCTGCAGTACTTATTTTCAAAGAAACTAAACTAAAGAATCATAGTTTCGTTACTGAAAAGTAATAATATCCAATTTGTTTTGCGCTTCCTTACTTCAGTAATGTTCCCATTGAAATTAACCGCATAGTGAAACATGTTCTAATACTACTGCCTCTCTGGACTAGTAATTAACATACATTTCATGGCTTAAGTTAAGCATGTATTTCTTTTTAAAAATTTTTCCCAAACCTGATATAAGATTTCTTACTTTCAAGTAAAATTAATACAAGCATTGTCTTAACTGCCGATACGCGTAGAAAAATACACACAAGCAAGGTCTTATTTAAATTTTTCTTTTCTTTTACCTTTTAAAGGAAAATTATATTATTTTCTATTACAATCGTCCACGCATGAATAAATGGTAACTTTGAGACAAAAAATAACTTAATATCAATATATTTTCATCCTATTTTCATTTACTGTGTATATGTACTGTGTATATGTACTGTGTATATGAATGAACTGCAGCGAAGTGTTCTCTTGATTTTTTGTGATTTTATGTATTTTATTTTTAATAAGCTTGAAACTCTGCCAATTGCTTGGTCGGTAATGGTAGGATTATGCCACCCCGTTAAGGTATGGCTGAAAGTATGGGCTAAAGAATGGCTGGTAATATGGCTGGAAGATATGGTTAAAAGTATGGCTTAAAGAAGGTCGAAAATATTGGCAATATATTGAGTATGTATTGGCAACATATTGAGAATATATTGGCAACAAATTGGCAACAAATTGGCAATCTCACAATCGTTACATACAAAATTATACACAGTTTGTACAAAGTTCAAATTTAGATAAAGTTTAAACAAAGTTTAGACCAAGTTCAGAGCAAGGTTATAGAAAGTCTCCAAGTCTTAATGAAAATCTCGCTTAAAGTGTCGCATACAACGTACGTTTATATGAAGTTTAAACAAAGTTCAGGAAAAGTTCAGGCAAAGTTTGTACAGAGTGTAGATAAAGTTTAGATAAAGTTTATACAGAGTTTAGACCAAGTTTATACAGAGTTTAAATTAGGTTTAGATATAATTTAGATAAAGTTTGGGTAAAGTTTAGAGCAAGTTTAGACAAAATTTATAGAAAGTTTCGCTTAAAGCGTTGCATTCAAAGTTTATACACAGTTTACATAAAGTTGAGATATAGTTTGGATAAAGTTCAAACATAGTTTACAACATGTTTTGACGAAGTTGATAGAAAGTCTCAAAGTCTTCAAGCCAAAGTTTGAGCCGGACTTCGAGCAAGACTTTTAGCGAGACTTAGAGCGAGACTTTTGGCGAGACTTTTGGCGAAACTTTGAGCGAGACTTTTGGCGAGACTTCGAGCAAGACTTCGAGCAAGACTTTTAACCAGACTTTTAGCGAGACTTCGAGCGAGACTTTTGACGAGACTTTCAGCGAGACTTTCAGCGAGACTTTTAACCAGACTTTTAGTGAGACTTCGAGCGAGACTTTTAGCGAGACTTCGAGCGGGACTTTTAGCGAGACTTTGAGAGAGACTTTTAGCGAGACGTCGAGCGAGACTTCGTGCGGGACTTTTAGCGAGACTTTTGGCAAGACTTTTAACCAGACTTTTAGCGAGACTTCGAGCGGGACTTTTAGCCAAACTTTTAGCGAGACTTCGAGAGAGAATTTTAGCGAGACTTTTAGCGAGACTTCGAGCGGGACTTTTAGCCAGACTTCGAGCGGGACTTTAAGCGAGACTTCGAGCGAGACATTCTATAAACTTGATCTAAACGAGGTATAAACTTTGTACAAACTTTATCTAGACTTCAGCTATACTCTATAACCGTTGTATGTATAAACTTGGTCTATACTCTGTATAAACTTTATCTAAACTTTATCTAAACTTTATCTACACTCTGTACAAACTTTGCCTGAACTTTTCCTGAACTTTGTTTAAACTTCATATAAACGTTGTATGCGACACTTTAAGCGAGATTTCCATTAAGACTTTGAGACTTTCTATAACCTTGCTCTGAACTTGGTCTAAACTTTGTTTAAACTTTATCTAAATTTGAAATTTGTACAAACTGTGTATAATTTTGTACGTAACGATTGTGAGATTGCCAATTTGTTGCCAATTTGTTGCCAATATGTTCCCAATATATTGCCAATATATACTCAATATATTGCCAATATTTTCGACCTTCTTTAAGCCATACTTTTAACCATTATACTTCCAGCCATACTACCAGCAATTCTTTAGCCCATACTTTCAGCCATACCTTAACGGGGTGGCATAGTCCTACCATTACCGACCAAGCAATTGGTAGAGTTTCAAGCTTATTAAAAATAAAATACATAGAATCACAAAAAATCAAGAGAACACTTCGCTGCAGTTTGAACGTTCTATCACCCAGTAAAACTTGGCTCGTAATATTTTTCTGGCTTTGCTTAATAATCTGGAAGAAGCTCTGAAAAAACTGTCGGGGTATAAGTTCGATTTTACGAGTTAGGATTTCTTCGAAATATTTGATTTGTATAAGCAATATATGGGCAATAGCTGCCCAAGATATATATAAAGATAGACAGTATGTGGCTCCGGCGCTGTGACATTATAAAGCCAATATTTCACCCATATATTGTTTCTTATAGGCCATATCTTGCCCATACTTGGCTAATACTATGTGAAATATTTAGGCCTTAGTAACTTTTTCACGCTGGGAGGTTTATGTTTAATTATTTAACACTATGAATAAATAATTACGAAAAAATTATACACTCATAGTAATAGTAATTTCAAGAAAAAGTTATGAATAATAAATTCTAAGAATAACAATAAATTAATTATTAATCACTATGAATAGTAACGTTACTGTCTGATGTTATATGGATAAATATGATTTTGTGTATTATTTATTAATTTATTTGCGATTTCTCACTCGTAACAGTATAAAAGTATGTCAGATTTGGAAAGCTTCGTTACTTTTTTCATAAATAGTATATTACGCACCTAGGGAGGAAAAAACTTGGACAGACCATATCTCGTGTAAACAAGAACATATCTCGTGTTAACAGGAAGTAAAGAAGCGCAAGACAAATTGGGTATTATTACATTTCAGTAACAAAACTATGATTCTTTAGCTTAGTTTCTTTGAAAATAAGTACTGCAGAGATACGCATATACGCGCGACACCACGAGCTCATTTGCGCTGCGTTCATACGGTGCAACGTAAGTCACACTGCCGCCATCTATGGACGCCGTCGCAGATGTTCACCATTTGTAAACATTGCTCTCTAGCCTACAAATTATGTATTACGTTGATCGCTACAGTAATAATATGTACTTGGAAACATCATGGAAATATCATGCTATTATGTTGTATCAATGATTAAGATAGTTTGTTGGCTTTATTTAGTTGTACTCAGATATTGCGTGTTGAAGTTGCCGCTTCTTTGCTAGAGTCACAGTTTGGGAAGTCTGGCGTTTTCCGAATTCCGCAATTCCGCTTTCTCGAACGCGAGTTTGCGGTCCAAGCCAAAGTAAAATATACAATTTTCAAAAATGCGTTAAATAAATATTATTACATGAAATGCTATCGGGAAAAGGTGGTATAGCCTCCAAATTGAACAAACTACAAGAAACTATCATAAAAGCCGTACCGCAAATATTTTTCGAAAAAATAATTTTTTTACTTTTTGTGTTTGGCATTTTATGAATTTTTTGACAGCGCCATTCGATTCCTTGGGTCCGAAAACCCCTAGGGCCCCCAGATTTGGACGAATTTATCAATTTGGCTGAGAGAAAATCTAGTGTACGTCTTAGTTTGGGAACCCGGTATATATAAGATATAGCAAAGCGGTTTTAGGAACTTACAGATCAGAAACTTTGTACGTAGTGATTTGAATTTTTATCGTATTTGTTTACGTTTTTCAAAGGCGTGCCTTTGAATTTTTCCTATAGAAATTTCTACAATATTTATTACACGATTTTCTATAGGATTTTTTCATATGGGGTTGTTCAATTTATCAGCTTTTGGAATACTACCTTTAAATAAGTGTGCAAACACCGACTTGGGCGTTTTTTTACAGTCTTGTATAATATTGTATATAACAACAAGCCTCACATTTTTGAGTACTTTTCTAAATATAGGGATTATTTAGATATTTTTGAGAACCTACTAATTTAAAGAAAGCTATCTTTGTAAGTAAGTAAACTTCTGTAGTTTTTATTTATATTTTCCTCCATTGTTTTTATTTTATTAGGTTTTGAAGAACTACCCTTGGTTTTTGCGAGAACAATGCGAACAAAAAAAAAACTGTAAAATTCTTACGACTGGAAGAGGCTCGGTACCATTGTATGTAGATAATTAAATTTGCCTAAAATTTGTTTAGCTTTGTCAGTCGTCCCCTAATTAATCAGTTTTTGAGTAACTACTTTTAGGACGGTGAGCTAACAATGACTTGTTCATTATTTCTAGTTAGCAATATCTTCATAAATTACAACTGGCCCAACTATCATGAGTATAATTCTACATATACGAAATATTCAAGCATTTTTGGGAACTTATTGATCAGAAACATTGTTTGTAGACCATTAAGTATTTGTAGTATTTCTTTAGGTATTTAAGAGATATGATCAGCTTCTAAAATAATGCTACCTTTATATCCGTGTGCAAATGATAACTTGTGCGTTATTTAAAGACTTAAATATTATTATATATACCAATAACGCTCCCATTTTTGAGCATATTACTATATATAAGATACAGCAAAACGGTTTTAGGAACTTATTGATCAGAAACTTTGTACGAAGTGATTTGAATTTTTCTAGTATTTGTTTGCGTTTTTCAAAGGCGTCCCTTTGAACTTTTCCTGTAGAAATTTCTACAATATTTATTACAGGATTTTCTATAGGATTTTTTCATGTGGGATTGTTCAGTTTATCAGCTTTTGGAATACTACCTTTACTTAAGTGTGCAAACACCGACTTGGGCGATTTTTTAGTCTTGTATAATATTGTATATAACAACAAGCCTCACATTTTTGAGTACTTTTCTATATATAGGGGTTATTTAGGTATTTTTGGGAACCTACTAATTTAAAGAAAGCTATGTTTGTAAGTAAACTTTTGTAGCTTTTATTTATATTTTCCCCCATTGTTTTTATTTTATCAGGTTTTGAAGAACTACCTTTGGTTTCTGTGCGAACAATGTGAACAAAAAAAAAACTGTAAAATTCTTACGGGTGGAAAAGGCTCGGTATCATTGTTTGTAGATAATTAAATTTGCCTAAAATTTGTTTAGCTTTGTCAGTCGTCCCCTTATTAATCAGTCATTGAGTAACTACTTTTAGAACGGTGAGCAGACAATGACTTGTATATTATTTCTAGTTAGCAATATCCTCATAAATTACAACTTGCCCAACTTTCATGAATATATTTCTACATATACGGAATATTCAAGCGTTTTTGGGAACTTGTTGATCAGAAACTTTGTCTGTAGACATTTAACTATTTCTAGTATTTGTTTAGGTATTTAAGAGATGTTATCAGCTTCTAAAATAATGCTACCTTTGTGTCCGTGAGCAAATGATAACTTGTGCGTTATTTAAAGTCTTAAATATTATTATATATGGGAGCTGCAGAAACGGGCCACCGAGCGCGCGCGGTGCCTTTTTTCGCGTAAAAGGCGCTCTGTTTAACTCGTTCATAATCGTATGCTGCGTCTTTGAGAAAAAAACCAAGGACCTATATCGATAGATTTTTTCCTGCTCTTTCCAATGGTGCCATTGTTTTTATTGCGAAACGCTTTCTTCCGGACGAAAACCCGAGTTGAATATTGAAAGCCATTTTTCTCAAAGTATATCATGTTTTTTTCAAAACAAACTACACCATTGGAAAGTACAACTCTTAAGCTTCAAAACCGTATCTTGTAGAAGTTGGAGAAATAAAGGGTTTAAAAGTAACAACATGAAAAAGACAGCGCCGAGGGTCCGCGCGAGCCCCTCGAGCCAGTGCGTACGGCACGTTTAAGTGCACGCTCTATTCAATTCGCTAATAATCGTGTACCAAGTCTCTGAAAAAAGAACTAAGGACATATATCGATAGATTTTTTCCTGCTCTTTCCAATGGTGCTATTATTTTTATTCCGAAATGCTTCTGTTCTTTTAAATTTCTGTTTCACTGCTTTCAGTGCGTTCATGGATATTTTTAATATATTATGTTTTTCAAATTTTGTTATATAAATGAACAAAGTTCATTGTAATATTATACTAACTGTTACAACTAGATCCACAAAATTATGTCCACGCATTGGCATTGTAAGTTACAAAACATTTTATATTTACAAAAAAGAAAGGGCGAAATAGCGCATCGCGTGTATTAATCCGCCCTTGAGCATAGCGTAAAAAGTTCGGGTAGCCGCTGTCTTTTTGATCTTACTATTTTTGAACTTTTCATGTTTCAATTTAAAAATATAATATTTTATAGTTTAAGACTTGTACTTTTGAAGAATATAATTCATTTTGAAGAAAAGACTGATATTTTATTGAAAAAATAGAGTTTAAACATTCAAATGGAATTTTCAACTAGAAGGAAGCATTTCGGAATAAAAATAATAGCACCATTAGAAAGAGCAGGAAAAAATCTATCGATATATGTCCTTAGTTCTTTTTTCAGAGACTTGGTACACGATTATTAGCGAATTGAATAGAGCGTGCACTTAAACGTGCCGTACGCACGGGCGCGAGGGGCTCGCGCGGACCCTCGGCGCTGTCTTTTTCATGTTGTTACTTTTAAACCGTTTATTTCTCCAACTTCTTCAAGATAGGGTTTTGAGGCTTAAGAGTTGTACTTTCCAATGGTGTAGTTTATTTTGAAAAAAAAACATGATATACTTTGAGAAAAATGGCTTTCAATATTCAACTCGAGTTTTCGTCCGGAAGAAAGCATTTCGCAATAAAAACAATGGCACCATTAGAAAGAGCAGGAAAAAATCTATCGATATCGGTCCTTGGTTTTTTTTTCAAAGACGCAGCATACGATTATGAGCGAGTTAAACAGAGCGCCTTTTACGCGAAAAAAGGCACCGCGCGCGCTCGGTGGCTCGTTTCTGCTGGACGCTCCCATATACGGAATATTCAAGTGTTTTTGGGAACTTGTTGATCAAAAACATTGTCTGTAGACAATTAAGTATTTGTAGTCTTTGTTTAGGTATTTAAGAGATGTTATCAGCTTCTAAAATAATGCCACCTTTATGTCCGTGTGCAAATGATAACTTGTGCGTTATTTAAAGTCTTAAATATTATTATATATAGGGTAAGTGCAGGTATTACAGCGGCACAAGTATTATTGCGATATTTCTATTTCTGTAGAAACCTAATAAACTTCATTCGAATCTGATCCAAAAAATTCGTGATGTACATTTGAAATGTCATCTTTATTATTACTAAAATATAATGAAGAATATTTGCTTATTTTCTTACTTATGTGAATTTTAATTTCGAGACCTCAATTTGTTGTGAAAAATATAGTCTATTGGCAGTATGAGCTTCCATAGCTTTCGCTCAACCAGAGAAGTTCATTCGACAATCATGGTCAAAAGGACTATGACCATTATCACACTTCTTACACTTTCTATTACATGTTAAATAGTCTAATTGGCTTGACTATATAATCCAACAATTGCACCAAAACCATTGAGGCTGTCGTAATTTCGACCAGTACCTCTGGTACTCCAGCCCATATCATATAAAGCCACTACTTGAACTACTGTATCAAACGTTGAAATATTATTTTCTCTATTAAAGCTGTTGGAATATAAGTAAATGCTATGCTCCTGAACATAGCTACATGCGTGTGAGTGTGTGTGCAGTGAGAGAGTAACGCGAGCGCCGACAGCGCATGTACAGTTAGTCGTCACGAGATAGCCATGTAAGGCGGACGAGTGCTTACCAATGTAACCTAATCCTAAGTAGCTAATAAATATACTTTATTTTATTAACAATAACCTTAACTTATTCTTACCCCATATTACAACATGGTAGCAGGTGCCTGGTTGGTAAGATTTATTATTATCGACTATATGGACTTTCGAGTCCTATAGAGATAATGGGGGGGGGGGGGGGTAATAAAACAAAGTAAGGTTAGAAAGACCACGTGGGTAAAAGAGTTAATAAAAGTGAAGAACATAAGTATTAAAATTCAACAATGGAATAAAAGTGAATTAAAGAAAAATCAAAAGTTATGTAACAAGACGAAAAATTAAAGAAAAAACGTCGTCAGAAAGACACAAAATTTAAAGTGAAAAATAGTCAGTTTGAAATACTGCAAAGTGAAAAATATATACATGAACAGAGAATAAAAGTTGTTAGCTACCAAAATGTAAAAAGATTTTTGAATAATAATGATAAAAAAGGTTCGATGGCAATGGATTAAAGAAGAGGCGCGAAAAAGTCGCAAAAACGTGGTCAGCACGATACGGAGTTCGAAGTGCAAAACGAATAACTAAAGAACAATTAAAATAGAAAAATATACGCATGGTGATAAAGTAAACGTAATAAGCTACTGGAATGTGAAAAGATTTTTTCAAAAATAGTGATAAAAAAGTGCGATGTCAGCGGATTAAAGTTGGCGAGTGAAACACGCGGCAGAGCTCAAGCATAGAGCGCGTACGTACCACGTGTATTATACAGTAAACCTATAGGTTAAACACACGGTTATATGAGTGACGAGAGTGAGTTGCTGAATAAACACGGTGTTTTTGATAAAGATTTTAGAAACAAATGTAGAAAAATATTTCTGAAAGAACTCAAAAAAGTTATTATCTTAAAAAGTGAAATTGACAAAATTATAAAAATAAAAGAAATCGAAATGGCAAAGCAAGCCAAAATTGAAGATATCGTCATACCAATTTTCGACGGAGAAAATTATTCAAGTTGGAAAATCAGGCTGATGATGCTATTGGAGTACAAGGAGTGCAAAGATCCTGCAGTAAGGTCAAAATTGGAAGCAGAAAACGAAGCACAATGGAAAAAGAAAGACTTAAAAGCAAGAACGATTTTAGCAAGTACAATATCCGACAAACAGTTAGAATATGTGAAAGAATGCACAAATGCTCGTGACATGATAAATAAATTTGAAAAGATATATACGAATAAATCTACAGCATTACAAATTTTGTGCAGCGGAAAAATTGATGAAATTAAACTAAAAGACTATGATACTGCAGAAGAATTTTTCATATATTTTGAAAAAGCAGTGAATGAATTCAAATCAGCTGGAGGAAATACAGATGATTCCGAAAAAATTAGATATTTATTAAAAACATTACCACCTAACTATAGTTATATCGGGGACTTTATTAATGTGATACCCGAAGATCAAAGAACAGTAGATTACGTGAAATCTAAGATCAAGGAGATAAATATGAACAGAAATCAAAATGAAAAAAAAAAAATGTTAGCACTTTTAATGCCAAAACTAATAAGGAATGTTTTGTTTGTGGAAAACCCGGACATCTCAAAAAGGACTGTTGGCACGCAGGGCTTAACAATCAACAAGAATATCGAAACCAAGAAAGAAACCAGGAGAGCCACCAGCGAGGCGTCACCCGAGACGGAGGCTACAGAGGTCGTGGCCGAGGAAGAGGTCACCACCAGAATCAATCGAGAGGAAGAGGTCATCACGACGACAATTCCAGAAGAGCTCAAACATGGGTCACACAAGTGTTTAGTTCTCAAGTGAACAAGTGTAGTGAAATAAGTGAAAATTCAAATGTAATAAAGTGGTTATTAGATAGTGGTTGTTCGGACCATATTATAAATGATTGTAAACTTTTTGAAAAATATGTAAACTTAGAAAATCATGTAAATGTAGAATTATCCGATGGTAAAATTTTGAAAGCCACCAAAATTGGCAATGTAAAAATATTTTAAAACATATGATAATGAAAATGAAATTGATATAAAAAATGTATACTATGTAAAAGATATAGGAAAAAACATATTAAGTTTTTCTAGAATAACAAAAAATAACTGTACTATTGTAGCGAAAAATAATAACGCAAAAATATTCGATCAAAATAAAAAATTATTAGCTGTTGCATATCAAGATGACAACCTATATAAAATGTAAAGCTATGTTAAAGAGAATGAAAGAAACATTTATACAAATGTCACAAAATTAACTGAAAAGGAAAATGGCATAGGGTACTAGGCCACGTGAATTTCCAATATTTAAACATATTAATTAAAAATAAATTATTAGGTGGTTTGCCAGAAAAAATAGAAAGAACACATATGAAATGTGCAAATTGCATAGAAAGTAAAATGTCTAAAGAACCGTTTGAAAACGATAGAACTAGATTAACTGAAATTTTAGAATTAATTCATACTGACTTAAATGGACCACATAACACTATTGGTTATTTTGGTGAAAAATATTTCGTAACATTCATTGATGATTACAGTAAATGTGCCAAAATTTACTGCATTAAAAATAAATCAGAAACTGCTAGTTGCTTCTTTGATTATATTAACTTAGTTGAAAATCAGTTTAATAAAAGAGTCAAAAAATTAAGATGCGATAATGGAAAAGAATATTTGAACAAAGAAATTTATAATTTTACAAGACAAAAGGGCATACAATTATTACGATGTCCACCATATGTACATGAATTAAACGGCGTAGCCGAAAGGTATAATAGAACTGCTATGGACATTGGAAGATGCTTATTAAGAGAAGCTAGAATACATAGTAGGTATTGGACAGAAATAATGAATGCAGTAGCGTATTTAAAAAACAGAACAATTGCTAATACTGTAGAAAATAAAACATCTTATGAAATATTTTTCAATATAAAACCTAATGTAAAACATTTGAAAATTTATGGAAGTAGTCTTTGTAAGAATACCTGAAGTTAAAAGACAAAGTAAATGGGATGATAAAGCTCAATTAGGAGTATTAATTGGTTACACGAATAATGGCTATCGAGTTTTAATAAACGGTAAAGTAAAAGATGTTAGATATGTAGCAGTTGTTGAAGAAAGCACTAAATTAATTTGTTTAGAAAAAATCGATGATGAGAAAGAAAGAGTAAATTATGAGAGTGATTCTGAAACGAAAAATGATGTTGATGAAAACGAAACAAATCTATTATCTTCTAGTCTGACTTTCGAGTCGACTAGAGATAATCAAACAAATCTTGAAAATGTTGAATACGAAAACAATGAAAATTTTGACTATGAAAATGAAAATAAAAATGATGAAAATTTAACAATTCCAAGAAAATCTAATAGAAAGAAAAGTCCAGTAACAAGATACGGAAATCCTGTAACTCATTGTATTTATGTAAACTATGTAAACGCAAATGTACCAAGTACATTCGAGGAGGCGATAAAGTGTAATGAATATAAAGAATGGCAAAAGGCAATGAACTCGGAGATAAAAAGTTTAGAGAAAAATGATACATGGAAAATTGTTGATAAACCCAAAGATAAAAAGATAATTGATGTTAAGTGGATTTATAAAAGGAAGTGTGATAATACATATAAAGCACGACTAGTCGTTAGAGGCTTCCAACAAAAGGAATATATTGAAAATGTTTATTCACCAATAGGAAAAATGCAAACTTTGAAAATTTTATTGTCACATTGTTGTAAAAACAATTTATACATAGAGCAAATGGACGTTGAAACTGCATTTTTGAATGGTCATGTAAAATCTGAAGTACATGTTAATGAGCCTAAAGGCTGTGAAACAGGTGAAAATAAAGTCTATAAATTAAAAAGGGCACTTTATGGTTTAAGGGAAAGTCCAAGAGCTTGGTATGATTGTTTTCACAAATTTATAGAAAAGTTAAGTTTTGTAAGAAGTAATTATGATTATTGTCTATATGTAAATAACACAAACAAAGATCCAATATACATAATAGTTTTTGTAGATGATCTTTTAATATGTTGCAAAAATAAAAACATGATAGACGAAATTAAAGAAAGTTTAATGAAAAGATTTTCAATGAAAGATTACAGTAAAGATAGGAGTAAAATGACCTTAAGTCAGACAAAGTACATTGAATCTTTGGCTGTAAAATACAATCTAGAAAACGCGAAGTTATATGATACACCTATGGAAGCAAATATAAAATTAGAACAAGCTAAAGAAATAGACGAAAGTATCAAGTATAGAAATTTGATTCGTGAATTGTTAAGTATCCTGTAAATTACTTAAGTAGATGCCAAAGCTGCTATGATGCAACTCACTACAAATATGCGATGAGAGTATTGAAGTATTTATATAAAACTAAAGATTTAAAATTGACCTATTATGATAATTTGTAAAATGAGACGTTAGATTGTATGGTATAGATTCTGATTATGCAGGTGATAATATCGATAGAAAATCTACAACAGGATTTATAATTAGACTTTATGGAAAACTAATATTTTAAAAAACACATAAACAAAACAATGTAACTAAATGCTCAACTTTTGCTGAGTATACTGCAATGTCAGAAGCAGTAACGGAAATATTATTTATTAAAAACTTGTTAACTGAATCATTTGATGTAAAATTTGAAAAACCTATAAAAGTGTATGAAGATAATTCAGGTGCAGTTGCAATTGCAAAGTATGGAAATTTTACTAAAAACTCAAAGCACATTGAAGTGCAATACTATTACATAAATGAAAATTACGAGAATGGAATAATAGACATTGCAAAAATTGATACAAGTTTGAATTTAGCAGATATGTTGACAGAGTCTTGACAAAACAAAATTTGTGAAAAATAGAAACGCATTGAAATTGATTATATAAAATAAGACCAGAATTAATGAAAAGATTGTAAAAAATTTAGGATTGTAGATTTATGGAGGTGTTGGAATATAAGTAAATGCTATGCTCCTGAACATAGCTACATGCGTGTGAGTGTGTGTGCAGTGTGAGAGTAACGCGAGCGCCGACAGCGCATGTACAGTTAGTCGTCACGAGATAGCCATGTAAGGCGGACGAGTGCTTACCAATGTAACCTAATCCTAAGTAGCTAATAAACATACTTTATATTATTAACAATAACCTTAACTTATTCTTACCCCATATTATAACAAAAACATTAATTTATTTCTTCAGGCCTGAAAAATAAAAAAAATATGACATAATAATTATAATTAGGGTACTAATTACGATCAGGTTACTTAAATGCTTTCCTATGTTAGTTTATCAAAATATTTATTGAAAATATAAAAAATACATAATACAGTATTTATTATGTGTACAATTAAGCAATTAATGATAGATTTATTAAAAACATAAAAAAATGTTTCTATGACTCAAAAAACTAATGAACAATTTTCTTTTTTCAATATTGAATGAAAAGTTTGTAATATAATTACAATTTTTCTCTAAGGGAAGGAAGATTTTCCAGTGTCAGCTTTCGCTCCAATTCGGTTGCATCTTCACAACTCTGCTTGGCAATATTTTCTGTGGTTTTCCCAACTTCTTCCACGTACCTCTTGTATGTTTTGAAATCTATTCATGGTATATTCAAACATGTTAGCAGTTTACTTAGATTTCTGTATCCGATTGCACTGTCTATCATACCTATAATATAAAACATAAATATTTAATATTGATATTTTATGAATATAATTATAAAAAAAAATAATAAAAGATAAATTACCTATCACAAGCTTAGTATTCACATCAAATCGAGTCATCCGATTATGATTTTCAGATGATGAATGTTGTTTACCAGTGTTGATAGTATTGAATAATAAATACTTGTGACAGCGAATTGTTAAAATGGAGCCAAGACCTCGACGTTGTTCTTGTTCGATATTTGACAAAGATAAACAATTTTTGCAACTTGTACACCATAACTGATTACCAAGAACAAGTAATTCTACAATACGTCGACCTTCTGCTGGTTTTGGAGATTCATAATTGTCGCTTTGAAAATTATTTTCCGTTTCGATAACAGTATTTTCAGCCTTATTCGCACTTAACCTCTTTCGAACTGTATCTTGACTACTTTTTTGTTGAGCTAATCATTGCTTATATATTTTCTCAGTCACCATAGTTCCTTTCCAATAAAAACGTTTACTTTTCTTCGCTTTATTCATTTTATTCACAGTAATTACACGACACGATATATCTCTAAGTAAATAAATATTTTGTAGTAGGTATATTTTGGAGTAGCAACGTACCTATGCCTAGCATGAGAACAGACGCCACGCTTCCTCTCTTGCTCGGACATACGACGCGTAGCAGAAGCCATCTTAACATTGCAGCCATCAAAAGAAAAATAAATTGTATAGAAGTGCGATGTTGTCACGTTTTATTTTCATGCAGTTTACTATTTTTCCTATACACTTTAAACATACGTTTTTCTTTTTCTAAAGTTAAAAGCCTGCAAAATTCACTCTCAAAAGTTTGTAACATGGAAGTGATAAAATAACATTTTAAACAATTCTACTGCTCTTTACATTATAATAACTATCTCAATAACAAATAATACTCTATTTTTTATGTATATATATGGTTTTTTCGGCCTTACATATGATAATAAGGTTTAAAATGACAATTTTATGAATTTCATCAACTTCTGACTAAGATTGTGTAGCTAATACATCCTTAAGGTGGCTTGGGCGCGTGGTGCCCTATCAAGTCGGGGCCCCAGTGGCGGCGTTCTTTGTTTTTTGCAATTTCCGAAATATTAATTTCAGTAATAACCTCCGAACTACATTAGAGAGTTTTAAAAAATCTGAGTTTTGTTCCAAATCGGAAAAATAGCCATTCCTATTACTTATTTATGTATCTGCGCGCAGTGCGCATGCGTAGAAACACATTTACAAACTTTATCGCTAATATCTCTTTAATTTGGTCGTTTACACATAATTATGATGACAGAATGGGAATCTACATAAAAAACATTCAATTTGATACCTATTTGATAAAAATGATCTCTTAATAATGGAATAAATACAAAATTAATGTCTTTTCCCATAAGGTTACATGTTAAAAGACACGTTTTAGAAACCTAGTTTTCTCTAAAATTTGGTCGTTGACCTTGCATTCTCTTGACATAAGTGGAAAGTTTAATGTTTAAAGAATATCTGTGTTAAATTTCAGAAATATTTATCATGCATCAAACGTTGTATGAATTCTTTGTACATGAAGATGTACGATTGGGTAGACTGTCTTCCCCACCATCACTTAAAATTGTGCTTCATGAAAATAACGCGCATAAATACGGAATATACATTTTCTGTATTTTTCATTAGACAAGAACAATAAATAAATGGTATAACATGTAAAAAACTTCAAAATATCTTCGAAACATTCGGAAATGTAAAAGGGCTTGAAACCGTATATGTATACCTCATACATGGAAATATATTTTACTATGAATGACACACAAATCATTGTTGAGACATAATTCTAAAGGTAGTTTTTTACAAGCAGATAATTAAAGAACTGCCTAAGGGATTCTGTTCAAAAACTAGTGAAATTTATATAGCTAAAAACATAATAATTTGTACATGAGTGCCCGTGTAAAAAAAATTGTCTATGTGTGGTTTGGCAATAGTCTGTCACAGATTTAGCACCAGATGTCTAGCACTAGTCTAGCAACAGCCACTTTCCCAGCCAAACAATTTTTCGTTTGAGAAGTCTTGAGAAAATTCCAGTCTTTCTCCCTGACAACTAAAAATTTTTGTTCAAAAACCTTAGGAAAAAAAGGCAATTTTCCCAGACTTTTAACGAAAAATTATTTGTCTGGGAAAGGGCCATTGCCATATTAGTTTTTGAAGATTCAAAAACGTAGAAGTGCTTGGAACTGTATGTGTATACCTGATATATGCAAATATATTTTACTAGGAACTATGATACACAGGTCATTGTTGATACGTAAGTCCAAAGGTAGTTTTTTACAAGCAGATGATTAAAAAACCGCCCAAAGCATTCTTTACACACACTAGTGAAATTTATGTATCTAAAACCATGATATTAGTAACTTTCAATATCAATAACTTTCAATATTGAATTTAAATACATATCAAGGAACGCGGGAGCGTTCCGAAGGCAAGTATAGAAGAGCCTTAGGACGACCGCGTGATGATATACATTGAAATGGATGTACGAGAAATTCTATGAACTTATACACCTATTGCGCTAGTTTTAACTACATAATATATCCCTCTTAATCAAAAGCCATTTCATTGCTCTACTCAAATCAAAAGATTTTATTTAAAAAGATATTCATTCAAAAGATATGAGGAACTGAATTTTTTTGTCGGCTTTCCGATTTTTTAACTTTCTCCATGGTATTCAGCCTCGCATCAGGTTTTTCCCGACTTCCTGTGACGTCATATATGTTATGTATATACACACATACACACACCCAGAATTAATGGCCATCAAGAGTTAAGCAGTGATTATGGCCGTATAATAATAAAAGAAAGACAAGAGAAGAGAAAGATAAAAATATAGATAGATAGAGAGAGAGGGAAAGAAGAAGAGACATAAACATATGTATATTTATTATATACAGTATATATGTTTATTAGTACATAACCTCTCTCTATGTACATGCCTCTATATATATATATATGGGTCGTTCTTGTACTTTTCGGTCATAACCGGTCGCGGGGGGTCAACCGTTTTCCTCGCTGATTTTTCCTGTGAAACTACATATAAAAAAAGTGAGAAAGCCCGAATATCAGCTCCCCATATCCAATATTGAGACAGCTACACCGTGCTGAATTTCGAAAAATTGTCAAAAAATGGCTATTTTCGAAAAATTCTGTACGGCTCGTTTTTTGATCAATTTGAATGATTCAAGAAGGAATTTTTTTGCTATTTTGCAAATTTTAGAAAAAAAATTTGTGGAATATAAATAATGCAATAAAATTTTTACACAAAGGAAAACGTGAATCTAAATATTTTTGTTTTTAAGGTTACCTTTCAACCTTTGTAGTTCCTCGAGTTTTATAGATATTGAGATCGAACAGAACCTATTTTCTTCCTCTTAAAAAGACGTTTCATTTTCACTCGGCCAACGATTGATTTGATTAAATGCAAGCAAACATACAGCTTTTTCAAAATGGTCGATTTTCGAAAATCGCAATGTTGGCACCCCTGTAACTTTTTTCTATCAAAATCGATTGGGCTCGTATTGGGCGGAAAAAAAAGTTTTAACCTTCTAGAAAACGACCCAATTCGTTTCGTTCGGTTTTTTGGATATTTGCAAAAGTTACGAATTTTTCAAAATGGGGGTTTTTCGTATAAGTATCCATTAAGGGCGTGTTACACCTAGTGGCTTCTGAGGCCAAAATCAGCTGAATCGATGGCTTTTCATGGGTCTAAATTACTTGAAATTCATGTATTTATTGCTCAAAGAGTTGAAAATATTAAAAATATTTAATTAAATGATTTAAAAATGCTAACAACGACAAAAAAAATTACAAAAACTCTTAAAATTAAGCAATTAAAAGTGGTTTTTCAATTTTTAAAAATACTTAAACAAATAATTTTAATATTTCCAACACTTCAAGCCATTACTGCATGAATTTTAAGTAATTTAGGACTTGTCCCATGAAAATTCATTGAATACTTGTTTTAAAAAGGCCTCAGAAGCCACTATGTGTAAGATCCCCTTTTAATACGTAAAACACAAATCCTCAGTTTCTTGTTTGAGCATTCGCAGCAAAATTTATATTTCGATACATATTTTTACTATCTCATTTTTTAAAATATTGTAGTGACCGCATTATCGTTTGGATCTGTTCCTCATTGTATCTGTTCCTCAAAGATGTGTAAAAGGCTGATAGATCGAACTATATTCATTGCTTAAAGTGTTGTTTCAAATAAACAAAATGAATCTATAGAAAACATAATCTATGGATATACAATTCTGGATACAAGAATCTTTCATGGAAAAAGAGACAGGACCATTACAGACGAGCTTTTATAGATATACAAACAATGTTTTAATAAGTGGGATAGTAAAAATATGTGTCGAAATATAAATTTTGCTGCGGATGCTCAAACAAGAAACTGATGATTTGTGTATTGTATTTTACGTATTAAGGTGATTCCCTGGAGATCAGAGTTGATTCAACACATACTTGAAATTACACACGTAGGTCAATAAAGACATAACGAATGTCATATCCAAATTTGAGAGCATTTTATCTTTTAGCTTCTGAGTAATTGCTGTGTAAAGTTACACGGATTACATGGGAGATATATATATATATATACACGGTGACCCGTTTTAATCGCTACACCCGGATTTTTCGGATCCTAAGACAGATAGGAAAAAATGATTCAGACAAAAGTTGTAGGGGACGAAGGGGGCCAAACGATGGTCCTAACAGCTTTGACCTTGAACTTGACCTTGAAGGTTATTTCAAGGTCAAGTGGTTTTTTTTAATAGGAACACCTATTTTTGACCCCGGATTCGGAAAGAGCGGAAAATTCTACGTTCAAAATCATATTGAGACATTTTTTTTCAAGGTCATTTCAAGGTCATTTCAAGGCCAAATGAAGGTCGAACTCCGAAAAATCCATTTTAAGTCGTTTTTTCCATGAGTCACAGGCTTAAGTGGTTCAAACTGATCGTAGGTTTAATAGGGAAACTCACACACCCAAAACTTTCACATCCCAGTAAACAAATATCAAACTTGCACATCCGAACCCCATGCTCTTCATAGCCTCACATGCTAAACTGTTACACCAGACATCCCCCAGTCCCACACATCTCTACCCCATGTCTGATGTTTGTTTAACGGAAACTTCAAGATCATTAAAGCTTCTGTTGTAAATGTGTCAACCTTATGTTTAGCGCTACCCAGAAACAACGACGTGGACGTAGTAAGGATTGTTTCCTTTGGGGTGCTTGATTAAAGTGAGTCCCCTTGCCTCTCACTGTTCAGGGTGCTTGATTTAAGTGAGTCCCTTCGCCTCTCACTGATCGGGGTGCTTGATTAAAGTGAGTCCCCTTACCTCTCACTGTTCAGGCTGCTTGATTTAAGTGAGTCCCTTCGCCTCTCACTGATCGGGGTGCTTGATTAAAGTGAGTCCCCTTGCCTCTCACTGTTCAGGGTGCTTGATTTAAGTGAGTCCCTTCGCCTCTCACTGATCGGGGTGCTTGATTAAAGTGAGTCCCCTTGCCTCTCACTGTTCAGGGTGCTTGATTTAAGTGAGTCCCTTCGCCTCTCACTTATGTGTTTATCTAACCTCGAAGAAAATGTTCGAAATTACGACCATTTGCTTCCAGGCACATAGTCAAACGCCTTTGGAAGTGGCGAACGGTGTTTAGCAAAGTTTGCCTTGGAATGGCAGCGCATGCTCGACGAATTCTGTCCATCATGTCTACTCTTGTGGTGGGCCTTTCCTCAAAAACGGCATTTTTTAAATACCCCCATAAGTAAAAATCTGGTGATGTAAGATCTGGTGAGCAAGCAGGCCATTCATCCGGACCACCTCGACCAATCCATCTGTTACCATACTGCTCATTCAAAAAAGTCCTGACAATTCGAGCGAAATGTGGTGTTGCGCCATCCTGCTGGAGCCACATTCTTCGTCGCGTTTCTAAGTCAACATCTTCCATCAATACAGGTAGTTCATCTCTTATTAGCGTTAAGTACGTGTGTTGATTAACATTTTCTTCGAAAAAATAAGGGCCAATTACACATCCATTAATAATCCCACACCATACCATAATACTCCATCGTCTTTGATGGTTTACAGTTCTGACCCAATGAGGATTAACATCAGACCAGTAATGACAATTATGTCTATTCAATTCCCCATCACTTTGAAATTTTGCCTCATCAGAAAAAAGAACAAAATTAAAAAAGTCTGGATCATTTTCTATCATTTGTAAAGCCCATTGGCAAAACACAATACGCTGTTGAAAATGAGCAAACTGTAGCTCTTGGACCAGAGTAATATGATACGCATGATATCTAAGCACCTTCATAATTCTTAAAAATGTACTTTTTGGAAGACCGATTTCCCTTTCGATTCGACGAGCGCTTATCTGTGGGTCAAGATGAATTATTGCCAGAATAGTCACAACCCGATTATCATTTTCATCATATTGATGGCGCCTACGTTGACGAACCATGTGTCCACCACGAGCTCTTTGAGTTAAACGTCTGATAGCCATAGCGTCAGGGTGTCGTCTGTCTGGATAGCGTTCAGCATAAATTCTTGCCGCAGCACGATAATTACTTCGGCTTTCTCCTAAAGCCAACATCATGTCAACGATCTCGTTGGGCGGATAGTCAGCCATTTCAGAGCCAGCTATTAATTACTATTAAATTTGAATAGTGAAATGGTATAAAAAATATTAATAATTATAATATTTGCCCGTATACGGTCGCGACCAAAAAAGAAAAATGTTCCTAAATTATGGTAACTTTATCTGACTAAGTGTATTTGCCAAAAGTACTCCGATTGTCACACTTTTGTAATTGTAAGTTTTATAATAAAGTAATAATCATTAAATTATTTCTAATTTGAACTGCACATAATACTAAAACTTGCTTTTATTTTAAATATTGTGAATTATTGCCGTTCAAACTTGAGAAATACTAATATTGATAATGTAATCATTAAAGGCACATTTACAAATAATTTCTGTTCCGTCAAGATTTTTGTACAAAAAGAAATGTTGTATCTTTATTCTTTTGAAAGTTATGACTTTTCTTTTTAAACAATCACATTTTTCTACAGCTCATATCTTTCACTTACTCATAACTTTCGAAAGAATAAAGATACAACATTTCTTTTTGTACAAAAATCTTGAAAGTTTTGGCAAACTTTGCTAAACACCGTTCGCCACTTCCAAAGGCGTTTGACTATGTGCCTGGAAGCAAATGGTCGTAATTTCGAACATTTTCTTCGACGTTAGATAAACACATAAGTGAGAAGCGAAGGGACTCACTTAAATCAAGCACCCTGAACAGTGAGAGGCAAGGGGACTCACTTTAATCAAGCACCCCGATCAGTGAGAGGCGAAGGGACTCACTTAAATCAAGCACCCTGAACAGTGAGAGGCAAGGGGACTCACTTTAATCAAGCACCCCGATCAGTGAGAGGCGAAGGGACTCACTTAAATCAAGCACCCTGAACAGTGAGAGGCAAGGGGACTCACTTTAATCAAGCACCCCGATCAGTGAGAGGCAAAGGGACTCACTTAAATCAAGCACCCTGAACAGTGAGAGGCAAGGGGACTCACTTTAATCAAGCACCCCAAAGGAAACAATCCTTACTACGTCCACGTCGTTGTTTCTGGGTAGCGCTAAACGTAAGGTTGACACATTTACAACAGAAGCTTTAATGATCTTGAAGTTTCCGTTAAACAAACATCAGACATGGGGTAGAGATGTGTGGGACTGGGGGATGTCTGGTGTAACAGTTTAGCATGTGAGGCTATGAAGAGCATGGGGTTCGGATGTGCAAGTTTGATATTTGTTTACTAGGATGTGAAAGTTTTGGGTGTGTGGGTTTCCCTATTAAACCTACGATCAGTTTGAACCACTTAAGCCTGTGACTCATGGAAAAAACGACTTAAAATGGATTTTTCGGAGTTCGACCTTCATTTGGCCTTGAAATGACCTTGAAATGACCTTGAAAAAAAATGTCTCAATATGATTTTGAACGTAAAATTTCCCGCTCTTTCCGAATCCGGGGTCAAAAATAGGTGTTCCTATTAAAAAAAACCACTTGACCTTGAAATAACCTTGAAGATCAAGTTCAAGGTCAAAGCTGTTAGGACCATCGTTTGGCCCCCTTCGTCCCCTACAACTTTTGTTTGAATCATTTTTTCCTATCTGTCTTAGGATCCGAAAAATCTGGGTCTAGCGATTAAAATGGGTCACCGTGTATATATATATATATATATATATAAATATATATATATATATATATATATATATATATATATATATATATATATATATATATATATATATTCACATCTGGGACGCATTTTGAGGATTATATAGGTCATATATACCGAATTTTGAGGATTTTGTAGGCATTTTGAGGAGTCTCCTCAAAAGTCCAAAGCACTCGAGAGGCATTTTGAGGATTTTTCAGCGGTTTCCACAATAGTGTGTTAATACATCGATTTCGGAAATTCCGTGATATTTTTCCGTAAAAGCGGGCGCCGCAGGCATCGTGGTGTTAGTCAATAACCTTAGGGTCATTATTTCTTTAGTCACGCGCTTGTTTATTGGTTGTTTATAACAATGTTTATATTTGTGTCACCACTATTGTACAAATTCTTTATGAAATCCTCAAAATACCGTCCAATGATATTTATATATATATATATATATATATATATATATATATATATATATATATATATATGGAAACTGTCACGTTATGTATCTGTTTACAACAATATCTAAGCAACGAGATTCAAGTCAACCTTGGAATTTCATGTACTCATAGAATATATAATAAGGAATGTTTTCGCGCAAGAATGAAGTTGATTCATCGTTTCATTATTAAAATAGAGCTTCTTAAATATATCTCTTTCGCAAAACTTGATATGTTTCGAGGGTTATGTACGCTCAGCGCGCCAGCGTGCACTCTCTATCTCTCTCGCTCAAAACTGTCTGTCTCTCTTACCCAGGGAACCACCTTAAGGTGGTTCGATAGCTCACCGCGCCACCTCCCGCAGCCAACGAACTCAATCGTATGTTTACGTTTTGCCGCAGTACTCGGAATCGGCGTTGTCAATCGCGATCAGATTGCATTTAAACATTCTCCTGTATATTTGCTATATTGCCTGTAGTTTTCTGATTCGCTCTAACCTTTTTTAAAGACTCTCGTCCTAAGTGTTTTGTGTTTTACCAGGTACTTCCATAAGAGCTCGTGTATAAGAGTTGAACTTTGAAGTTGAATAATTTCATAACCGAGTTGACAAACGATCTGACATTTCACACACTAATAGAAAATCAATCGAAGAACAATAATATTTAGTTTTTGGAATGACGTAACCTTTTTCATTTCGGTATCTGAGAAATTTTTAAAAAAAAGTATTCAATGAATTTTTATGGGACAAGTCCTAAATTACTTAAAATTCATGCAGTAATGGCTCGAAGAGTTGGAAATATTAAAATTATTTGATTAAGTATTTTTAAAAATACTTAAAAACCACTTTTAATTGCTTAATTTTAAGAGTTTTTGTAATTTTCTTTGTCATTTTTAGCATTGTAAAATTATTTAATAAAATATTTTTAATATTTTTAACTCTTCGGGCAATAAATATATGAATTTCAAGTAATTTAGACCCATGAAAAGCCATCGATTCAGCTGATTTTGGCCTCAGAAGCCACTAGGTGTAATACGCCCTTAATGGATACGTATACGAAAAACACCTATTTGGAAAAATTCGTAACTTTTGCAAATATCCAAAAAACCGAAGGAAACCAGTTGGGTCGTTTTCTAAAAGGTTAAAACTTTTTTTTCCGCTCAATACAAGCCCAATTGATTTTGATAGAAAAAAGTTACAGGGGTGCCAACATTGCGATTTTCGAAAATCGACCATTTTGAAAGAGCTGTATGTTTGCTTGCAGTTAATCAAATCAATCGTTAGCCGAGTGAAAATGAAACGTCTTTTTAAGAGGAAGAAAATAGGTTGTGTCCGATCTCAATATCTATAAAACTCGAGGAACTACAAGGGTTGAAAGGTAACCTTAAAAACAAAAATATTTAGATTCACGTTTTCCTTTGTGTAAAAATTTCATTGCGTTATTTATATTCCTCAATTTTTTTTCTAAAATTTGAGAAAATAGCAAAAAAATTCCTTCTTGAGTCATTCAAATCGATCAAAAAACGAGCCGTACAGAATTTTTCAAAAATAGCCATTTTTTGACAATTTTTCGATATTCAGCACGGTGTAGCTGTCTCAATATTAGATATGGGGAGCTAATATTGGGGCTTTCTCACTTTTTTTATATGTACTTTCACAGGAAAAATCAGCGAGGAAAACGGTTGACCCCCTGCGACCGGTTATGACCGAAAAGTACAAGAGCGACCCATATATATATATTTGTTTTAACAGATTTATGGAGCCCTTTTTTACACATGAGCATATTTATGGAGCCCGTTTTCTTTTATGGAGCCCGGGTCCCATAAAATATTTTTCTCGGGCGTTTATGGAGCCCGATCTAGAGTCTATAACCCCAGGGTCCATTATTTCTTTAGTCACTTGCCATAGGGATCTCTGGGCTGTAGGTACTAATATACAGGGATGGGCTCCATAAACGGATGGGGGGATAATTATATATATATATATATATATATATATATATATATATATATATATATATATATATATATGTATATATATATACATACATATAAACATGAACATAATATATAAATATATTCAGATAAGTAGCATACTTCTATCACAAAATAAATAATCTTATTAATAATAAAATATCTAAAAGTTCTTGTTACTTTGTGAAATCTTTTTTTTATTATTACAGATTATTAGCCCATAAGGATTATTTTGATGACAAGTATACATCATACATAAATAGAATTGACAAAAATATATATCGTAGCATAGAATCGAAGAGTTATTCAACAAATACATAAATTTACCAGTCCTTGGATCAAAAATATTTCAAATGCACTTTAATTCTGGAGGCGGTTATATTCATTAGTCAGATCTAGAAGTGCAGGAATCTTATAGAAGTATTACAATGTAATACTAAGCCGAAACATGGTTACAATCTAGAAACATTAAATGTCAGTGTTAGTGTACTTACATGAACAATGAAGAAGGAGGACGTAATAATAATTGCATAATTAACAATGGAAATTATTTTAATATATATAGAGGAAGAAATATCTATTTATGAAATGAATCGTTTTTGTAACATAAAAGCCATGAGGTTTTACAGTGAAATATATTTGTCAGCTTTTATGGAAGTAAATATATATAGACCATTTTCATAATTACATAAAAGTGTTGTTTAATACATAACATAAATGAAGAAAACAAATGAAGTGGATAAATAAGTGATTTAAAAATAAATTCATGTGTGCAAACAGTATATTAGTGGATGAATATTTGAAAGCTTGTTTTGCAAGAAATAGATTGTGCAATATCATGCACATAAGCAAATATAACAGAACATGTTAGCGATATTTACAAATCACTTCTGTGGATATTTGTCAAATCATTATGCATTACGGCCACCAAAAGATTATGTTCAAGTCTGTCAAAGCATGCAACCTTGCGTAGTAGAGGCAGAAATACTGTGGCAGATAGCCTGTTAGCACAGCCTTGTTCCACATGATGGTGTTTAAATGCTTCACTGGCCCTATGATATCGAAAGGTAAACTAGAAAGTCTTTCAAAGGCAACTCGTCCAAAGTTGGCTCAGTATCTGTGACTTTAGTTATGAAAGTAATTATATCCATCCATGTAATACTAAGCCAGAACCTGGTTACGATTTGGGAACATTAAATGTCAGTGTTAGTATACTACTTAAATACAATGAAGAAGGAAAATGTAATAAGTATTACATTGTGTGAGGACATTTTGGTAAACTTGAAGCGAGAGTCAGGTGGTCTTAGATTAAAAGGCACATGCGGCATTTCGACTTTTGAGTCCAAAAGATGTGTTTCCATTCTCTAAACATATCTTAAACTTTGCGCACACCATGCAATACATGCTGAGGGATTGAACATCAAGTTTGAGATCTAAATAATCAGCAAGTGTGGAGTTGTTGCCTTTTTTTTGTGTTTTTGAGGGTATTTAAAAAAAAAACGTTATTTCCCCAACACTGGCACATTGAAAAGATCTGAAATTGAATATACAATCCCTCAGCATGTATTACATTGTGTCAAGGACATTTTGGTAAACTGTGAGCAAGGATCAAGTAGTCTTAGTTGGAAATGCACATGCGTTTTTTCGACTTGGCAATTAATTAGAGCCATGGATGATCATATCGACATGCTCACACTATACTATCTATATTCTCTATTTAGATACAGGAATATTCAAATATTGTTACTAAAATAATTCTAGACTTTTTTTAGAAATAGAAGCCACCTGTAATATTTTGGTTTTATAAGACTAGTATTATAAGAATAATATAAATACTAGCTCATTTTTCAGATTTTGAAATTGGTTAAAGAGGACGGTGTAGTTATATTATTTGTAACATTCTATAAAGGTCAATATGAGTTATTATATTATTTAATAACTATTAAATATTTATATAAATTATTATTATTAATATAATAATAATCTATTATTATGTATAAATATCAAATTCAAAATTATTTGAAACTATCTGAATCTGCGTTTGAAACTGTTTGAAACTATAAGTACAAACTATACATCTGTATAATCTATTATTGCATTTCTCAAGTCTCGACTTTTGTACTAGGAAGATAACACAGTAATTTTTCAAATGACATCTACTGGCAGCGGATGGGTGAATGGTGGACAGCTCATTTATGAACACTGATTATTAACTCCTCATGGCACTTGTAAATTAAATACGACGAATATTAAATATAAAACCTGTGCACAAAGTTGCAAAAATTGTGTCCCTATTTTATTTTCAATTTTTGTATTCTTATATAGTCTCTTAAAAAGTTATGAAATCTATACAAGTATTCTACGATTCTACGGAAGTCATACTTACAGGCAAGTGTATATTATCGTTTCTTGAAAATTCTTTAATTTATGAATTAGAATCAAAAGTTCATCCAAAACTTATATGATAACAAAAATAAATTTTTTATATTATCTCTCTAAATTACTGTCAAAATAAGGATTCCACGAAAAACTTTGAGAAGAAAATATTTTTTCAAAAGCCAACAAGACGTTCTGTACAAGAATATTATACTTAAACTAACAAACTTTGAAAAATGTTTTCTCTTATAAAAAGAAAGCATTAACATTTTTTCAAAATAATATTTGATTTCTAAATTTATCTAAATTAAAGTAGAAATAATAAAACTTTCTACAATCCCTAGTGGAAATAAACTCTCTACAAATGCTAATAATTTAAAAATTTTTCATGACTGTACATAATATTTAATAAAATATAGTAGGTAACACAACTTTCTACATAAGTATAAAATAAGGCAAGTATAGACGCTTTTTTTGTATAATCTATGAAATAATAATATTATAATTGTTTAAAAGAAATCAAATAAATACTAGGGGAATATAGTCTTCTACTTCTTTGAGTTAATGTATGCTCAACAAATTATATGTAACTACATTCACATTGTTCACCGTAAATCAAACACATGAAAGTTGTAAAATCAATTTTTAATAGTCAAGTAATGTAAAAAGCTCTCCGAAACCATTACTATATGACTGGTCTCAGAAATTTATTCAAATTGGTTCATCCTTCTATACAAATTAAACACAAGAAATTACTGAAATCAATTTATTGTAGTCAAGTACCGACATAAAATCTTTTGTATTAATTGGATGTACTCTCTCTCTTACTTTCGGCTGCGCGAGCGGCGCTCGCCGCCTAATCAGTGCTCGACGAGAGCTGTTGAAGGCAACACCTACACATAGAAGAGTTTAACGACAGTTACCAATTATTAGTTAATCTTTGTATTATCAGCGACAGTGACAGAGTGAGGGAGTGATATCCACGTATAAATAAAGCTTTAAGTACTTTGATAAAACAATCAGTGTTCAAGTGAATTACCAGTGCCTGCTCCTTCTTCTACTAGCCAATTCCAACAGGTTATGGGCCCAGGAGGAGATGAAGGGAAGGACATTCACGAGAACAGCATCGACAGCGAAGCGACGGGTAGCAGAGCGACAGAAGGAAAGACGACGGTTCCAGATCACACTGGTAAGTGAGATTTATGCTAGCTTAAAAGCAGTGCGCGACGGGTTAATTAACAAAAGAAAGCGAGAGATAATGCATTAAAGCGAGAGTTAAATAAAGACGGGTAATAAAGACGCGCAATAAAAAGTCCTAAAGTCCGCTTGTGTTATGCATATCGTGCGGCTGTGCTAATCGCGAGTGAATTCCAAGGGCCTTTGTGTTAGATAGACTTCCGCGAAAACGAGGGGCGGACGCGTCCCGTGTCGCAGCGCGCGCAACAGGTCCGAACGTGCACGTGTGCTCCCCGGCGAGCCGTAATGGCGGCGCGCGTGAGAGAGAGAGAGCGAGAGAGAGAAGGAGCGAGAGAGAGAGCGAGAGAGAGAAGGAGCGAGAGAGAGAGAGGAGGCGCGTGCCTCGTGCAGGCGCAATGGCGGCGCGCGGCGTGTGTGTGTGTGTGTGTGTGTCGGCGCTGGAGAGAGAGAGACAGAGAGACAAGGCGCGAGCCGGTCAGCGGCGCCGTGTACACCATGAGCGCGCGATCGGAGGGAGAGATGCCGGTTTGTCTCCCGCATCGCGGCGCGAGAGGGGAGGCATCGACGGAGCTCCCGCTTGCGCCCGTGAGAGGGGAAGAGGCAACGAAGGCGCGCTGCGCGAGCCATGCCTGTAGAGGAGCGCGCGACGGAAAAGATTAGTGGGGGAGGTAGCGATGCATGTTGACAAAATTCCGAGAAAGGAGCGCGGCGACTTTGCGTTTCGGGAAGTTAGGTATAGCTATACATGAAAATAAAAGCGAACGGAAAATTAATGGAATAAGCGCAGCGGCCGAATGTATTTCGCGAGTAGGACTTAATGACTAATTAAAATATGCATATAAAAATAAATAAAATACTAATTCGAATTGAAATGTTTATATATAGAAAAGATGAATCTCGAACTATTCCTGCGGACGCAGGAGGAAATATTCGAATTCAGAGAACTCTATGGGAGTAAAGTAAGTTAGGAAGCTGATGGTTCTACTGCCTAGGTAGTAATTAAATAAAAACAAAAGTTTTTAAAATATTTATTCCGACGTTTCGGACGGTTTATTTCCGTCCCTTTTCAAGGTCTGTGAAAATACACACAAAATACAAGTTTATTAACATAAAAAAAGACACTAAAATTGATAAACACTCGCTTAACAACACTTACCAAAAAACTATATATACAAATATAAATAAGTGGACACAATAAGAGACCACTAGTCAAAGTGAGACGGCGCACGCAATTTCCCAGTATTTATCATCTCTAGAGTATGTATAGGAGGGGTAAGAACTACGAAACACTTTAGCCATAAATACACAATAAGATATGTAAACCTATAATAGTAAGCCTTGTTTATATCAACTTATTATTATTAATAAAAATTTTATAATCTGACTTCAAAAAATTAGTGTCAAACTGTCTATTCAAACTATTGCATTGGGAATGGATATGTAGCATTTCAGATAGTAATCTTTTCTGTAAATTAGGCTCTTGATCTAAAATTTTAATATTTTTGAAATCGATTTTATGATTAGTATTTGCTATATGTCCGTGTAAAACTGACTTGTCTCTCTTAAATTTACAATCGCTAACATGTTCTTTGCTTCTTACAATCAATTTTCGAGAAGTTTGTCCCACGTACGACGCATCACAATCGCAACAATTAATTTTGTATACAACTTGAGATTTTTCATTTTTATGGTATCTATCTTTTCCTAATCTAATTATATGATTGAATTTATTGGAGATTGAATTAATCATAATTAAGTTGTAACACTTACAGATATTTTTTAATTCCGGGTTGATATATTTAATAAATGGGAAAACTAAAATGCTATTAAAATTTATGTTCTTAGAATTACAAGTATTTTTATTATTGTTTTTAATGTGTAATATACGTTTATTGATATGTTTATTAATGAAATCCATAGGATAATCATTCTCCAATAATAAATCTCTAATTAGATTAAGATTCTTATCATGGAAGTGTGTATCAGCTAAATTAATACATTTGTCAACTAAAGAACATATTATACCAATCTTATTACTAATCGGGTGGTGAGAATTAAAATTTAGAAATCTACCAGAAAAAGTTGGTTTCCTATACCAATCCGTGGAAATTTTTTGTTCGTTATGAATAATAAGAAGATCTAGAAAACTTATTTTATTGTTGCTTGGTGTCTCGACTGTAAATTGTAAATTCTTATCAAAACTATTAAATAAATTTGCTGTATAATCTATCATATTCGCAGGAACACATACAATAATATCATCAACATATCTATAGTAAAACGGTACAGGAAAGCAAATTTTTGATAAGGCTTGATTTTCTAAGTCTTCCATGACAATATCAGCTAAGATTGGACTTAAGGGGTTGCCCATGGCAGCTCCAAATATTTGTTTGTAAAAAGTGTGATTAAATACAAAGTAATTGTTGTGTAGGATAAACCTAAGAACATTTATGAATTCGCTACAGTTAAGTTCGCAAAGATTATACAATTGATTCCAACGTTTTTCTATTGAGTCGAAAATTAAATAATCCGCAACATTTGTAAACAAACTAACAACGTCTAAGCTGATAATGGTATATCCAGCCGGTATAACTATGTTTTCAATTTTTTGTTTTAAGTCTAAACTATTAGTAACGTGTGAATTAGGCCTTTTAAATTGTTAAAGAGAAACTTAGCAAGCATTTTGGATAAATAATATGTAGGAGTGTTAATAGCAGAGATTATCGGTCTAACAGGAAAATTGATCTTATGTATTTTAACGAGACCGTAAGCTCTGGCTATTGTACATTTATTCGAAATAGGTTGTAATTTTTGAAAAAATGTTATTTGTCTTAGGTTTTTTATAAGTGCGTCTGTGTTTTTTTCCAAAGAAGGGAGAGGATTTTTCTTAACCATACAATAATATTTAGAGTCAGATAATAAATTAATCATTTTTTCACAGTATTTTCGTTTATCAATAACAACAGTACTATTCCCTTTATCTGCTCGTGTTACTAAAAGATTATTGTCGTTCTTTAGAAATTCTTTTGTTCTTTTTAAATCGATCTTGAGCCTTTTATCGAAAAAATCTAAACTAAATTTTTTATTCTGATGTTTACTTAAAATATTCATAATCTTATTTCTTATATTCTTAGAAAATTCAGAATCTACAGTTTTGTCATTTAAAAAGTATTCTAAGTTTTTTATAATTTCTAAAACATTATTATTCTCTAATTTCTCCGTGAAGTTGAATTTATCACCGAGCCTTAAAATGTCAATTACAAACGGAGGTAGTTGGACATTAGAAAGGTTCACTAACCATTTATCATTAGATATATTATGCGAAAGTTCATTGACATGCGTATTGTTTTGGTTGAGGTCAATAGCCCTTGCGTTATATGAAGTATCAGATCTATATGTGTTTTTAGTTAAAACTGTATTGTATCTTTGTAAATATAAATTTTCTAATTTACTATCGAGTTTCTCTTCAACTTTTTCCATTATAAACATTAGTTTTGTATTATAAAAATGCGTGAACAAGTTAGTCAGATTTGGATTCGTGTGTTTATTTAATAAGTTCTTAAAGTTCGATATTTTATTTATAAGAAATCTCTTATGGAGGTTTATGTCTGAAATCTCTATATTTAAAATTCTTTTTTCGGTTATTCTAATAATTTTTTCAGACTACGGAGTTCTTTACAAGAATGCATCCGAAGATAAGATAAATTTTTAGAACTATTACTAATATGTGTCGGAATTAGATCATAAAATCTGCAATTTATTAAGAACTTACATTGGCAACACGATTTCTTATAATCGTATAGTAACACACTGAATTTATAAAAGAGTTTTTTATAAAAAAACCAAACTTCTTAAAGATTAAGTGTAGAACATAACTCAGTTTAGAGTCTAATCTTTTTGTAAGAATTTCCTCTAAAACCATCTTGAATAAAGAATGGCTATCAATTTAAAGTGTCGAAAATTTAAGTAATAAAACTTGCGTAAATATTAGTGACTCGCCATACAATGTCTTGCCAGAAGTCAAAGAATCCTCCACTGTTAAGTTGTAGTCATCAATGAATGGCGATCCTCCAAAGTTAAGTTGTAGTCATCGATGAATGGAGTATATCCGAAGCACATTGAAAGTATATTAAAGGCCGTGTTGAGAACCCAACGGCGAAGTATATGTAGTTAATTGTCGCAAATGGCAGTCATAGTAGAAAGTTAAGTAAGTTAGGAAGCTGATGGTTCTACTGCCTAGGTAGTAATTAAATAAAAACAAAAGTTTTTAAAAAATTTATTCCGACGTTTCGGACGGTTTATTTCCGTCCCTTTTCAAGGTCTGTGAAAATACACACAAAATACAAGTTTATTAACATAAAAAAAGACACTAAAATTGATAAACACTCGCTTAACAACACTTACCAAAAAACTATATATACAAATATAAATAAGTGGACACAATAAGAGACCACTAGTCAAAGTGAGACGGCGCACGCAATTTCCCAGTATTTATCATCTCTAGAGTATGTATAGGAGGGGTAAGAACTACGAAACACTTTAGCCATAAATACACAATAAGATATGTAAACCTATAATAGTAAGCCTTGTTTATATCAACTTATTATTATTAATAAAAATTTTATAATCTGACTTCAAAAAATTAGTGTCAAACTGTCTATTCAAACTATTGCATTGGGAATGGATATGTAGCATTTCAGATAGTAATCTTTTCTGTAAATTAGGCTCTTGATCTAAAATTTTAATATTTTTGAAATCGATTTTATGATTAGTATTCGCTATATGTCCGTGTAAAACTGACTTGTCTCTCTTAAATTTACAATCGCTAACATGTTCTTTGCTTCTTACAATCAATTTTCGAGAAGTTTGTCCCACGTACGACGCATCACAATCGCAACAATTAATTTTGTATACAACTTGAGATTTTTCATTTTTATGGTATCTATCTTTTCCTAATCTAATTATATGATTGAATTTATTGGAGATTGAATTAATCATAATTAAGTTGTAACACTTACAGATATTTTTTAATTCCGGGTTGATATATTTAATAAATGGGAAAACTAAAATGCTATTAAAATTTATGTTCTTAGAATTACAAGTATTTTTATTATTGTTTTTAATGTGTAATATACGTTTATTGATATGTTTATTAATGAAATCCATAGGATAATCATTCTCCAATAATAAATCTCTAATTAGATTAAGATTCAGTACAATACAGTTTTAACTAAAAACACATATAGATCTGATACTTCATATAACGCAAGGGCTATTGACCTCAACCAAAACAATACGCATGTCAATGAACTTTCGCATAATATATCTAATGATAAATGGTTAGTGAACCTTTCTAATGTCCAACTACCTCCGTTTGTAATTGACATTTTAAGGCTCGGTGATAAATTCAACTTCACGGAGAAATTAGAGAATAATAATGTTTTAGAAATTATAAAAAACTTAGAATACTTTTTAAATGACAAAACTGTAGATTCTGAATTTTCTAAGAATATAAGAAATAAGATTATGAATATTTTAAGTAAACATCAGAATAAAAAATTTAGTTTAGATTTTTTCGATAAAAGGCTCAAGATCGATTTAAAAAGAACAAAAGAATTTCTAAAGAACGACAATAATCTTTTAGTAACACGAGCAGATAAAGGGAATAGTACTGTTGTTATTGATAAACGAAAATACTGTGAAAAAATGATTAATTTATTATCTGACTCTAAATATTATTGTATGGTTAAGAAAAATCCTCTCCCTTCTTTGGAAAAAAACACAGACGCACTTATAAAAAACCTAAGACAAATAACATTTTTTCAAAAATTACAACCTATTTCGAATAAATGTACAATAGCCAGAGCTTACGGTCTCGTTAAAATACATAAGATCAATTTTCCTGTTAGACCGATAATCTCTGCTATTAACACTCCTACATATTATTTATCCAAAATGCTTGCTAAGTTTCTCTTTAACAATTTAAAAAGGCCTAATTCACACGTTACTAATAGTTTAGACTTAAAACAAAAAATTGAAAACATAGTTATACCGGCTGGATATACCATTATCAGCTTAGACGTTGTTAGTTTGTTTACAAATGTTGCGGATTATTTAATTTTCGACTCAATAGAAAAACGTTGGAATCAATTGTATAATCTTTGCGAACTTAACTGTAGCGAATTCATAAATGTTCTTAGGTTTATCCTACACAACAATTACTTTGTATTTAATCACACTTTTTACAAACAAATATTTGGAGCTGCCATGGGCAACCCCTTAAGTCCAATCTTAGCTGATATTGTCATGGAAGACTTAGAAAATCAAGCCTTATCAAAAATTTGCTTTCCTGTACCGTTTTACTATAGATATGTTGATGATATTATTGTATGTGTTCCTGCGAATATGATAGATTATACAGCAAATTTATTTAATAGTTTTGATAAGAATTTACAATTTACAGTCGAGACACCAAGCAACAATAAAATAAGTTTTCTAGATCTTCTTATTATTCATAACGAACAAAAAATTTCCACGGATTGGTATAGGAAACCAACTTTTTCTGGTAGATTTCTAAATTTTAATTCTCACCACCCGATTAGTAATAAGATTGGTATAATATGTTCTTTAGTTGACAAATGTATTAATTTAGCTGATACACACTTCCATGATAAGAATCTTAATCTAATTAGAGATTTATTATTGGAGAATGATTATCCTATGGATTTCATTAATAAACATATCAATAAACGTATATTACACATTAAAAACAATAATAAAAATACTTGTAATTCTAAGAACATAAATTTTAATAGCATTTTAGTTTTCCCATTTATTAAATATATCAACCCGGAATTAAAAAATATCTGTAAGTGTTACAACTTAATTATGATTAATTCAATCTCCAATAAATTCAATCATATAATTAGATTAGGAAAAGATAGATACCATAAAAATGAAAAATCTCAAGTTGTATACAAAATTAATTGTTGCGATTGTGATGCGTCGTACGTGGGACAAACTTCTCGAAAATTGATTGTAAGAAGCAAAGAACATGTTAGCGATTGTAAATTTAAGAGAGACAAGTCAGTTTTACACGGACATATAGCGAATACTAATCATAAAATCGATTTCAAAAATATTAAAATTTTAGATCAAGAGCCTAATTTACAGAAAAGATTACTATCTGAAATGCTACATATCCATTCCCAATGCAATAGTTTGAATAGACAGTTTGACACTAATTTTTTGAAGTCAGATTATAAAATTTTTATTAATAATAATAAGTTGATATAAACAAGGCTTACTATTATAGGTTTACATATCTTATTGTGTATTTATGGCTAAAGTGTTTCGTAGTTCTTACCCCTCCTATACATACTCTAGAGATGATAAATACTGGGAAATTGCGTGCGCCGTCTCACTTTGACTAGTGGTCTCTTATTGTGTCCACTTATTTATATTTGTATATATAGTTTTTTGGTAAGTGTTGTTAAGCGAGTGTTTATCAATTTTAGTGTCTTTTTTTATGTTAATAAACTTGTATTTTGTGTGTATTTTCACAGACCTTGAAAAGGGACGGAAATAAACCGTCCGAAACGTCGGAATAAATTTTTTAAAAACTTTTGTTTTTATTTAATTACTACCTAGGCAGTAGAACCATCAGCTTCCTAACTTACTTAACTTTCTACTATGACTGCCATTTGCGACAATTAACTACATATCTATGGGAGTAAGAAAGTGAGCGTTGAGCTCGGAGAGAATGCGGTGCTTTTCGTGTCGGAGACCGGAATCACACATGAACTTGGTACGTCTAAATCTTGTTCTCTTTTCGAATCTCTTATAGAGCCGCAGTGCCTGTGTTCGGCACAAAGTGTCTGTGTTCGGCATAAATTGTCTGTTTGAGTTTTGAATTTTAATGTGGCATCGATAGGTGGTGGTACTTCTGTGTTTTATTGTTGTTTTGTGAGCCTTTGGTGGGTTAATAATGTCTGCGTCCGACTTATCTTGCTTACTAAGGAATCTCATTACAGCAATGACGTTTGTGACGGATGAGGAGCTGAGCATCTTGCGCGATGCAGTCAACGAAGCAAAGTCACAAGGAGAATTGTTGCTGATGCCATATTGTCGAGAGAACGAGGACTCTCATGATATCGATACGACCGAGAAGAAATGCGACAGAGAGACTGAAGATACTGCGACTGGATTTAAAACGACTGAGGAAATTGCGAGTGGGTCGAGCCCGGTACCGGAGGCGAGTGTAGTCGAGAAAAAGCGAACGATACAAGCGACAGATGACGACAGTGAAGAGCGAATGGATGAAAGCGACGGTGATGCAGCGACTGGAGTAGAAAAAAATATGATGAGAGGTAAACCACAAATTACAGACGTTAAAACCATTAAATCAAAAATATATATAAACAGAAAATTGATATCAAAATTAAATCTTAATAAAGAGAACCTAGCTAGTAAAAATAAAATAGAAAATAATGTTATCGATAACAATTGTTCCGCAGAACTCCAAGAGCAACTCCAAAACATCGCGAGGCAGATGCAGGAGTTTGGAAAGGAGATAAAGGAACTGAGAATTGAAATGCAAAGCGACGGCAAGTCAAAGGAAAAACAAATGGAAAATTTAAAAGACGAATTGAAGAGCGACGGCAGAGCGATGGACGAGCGACTGAAGAGAATTGAAACTCAAGTAAAGGCGACTGAGGATAAGGTTGGAAAAAATGATAACCTTATGACTGATGATAATGGAATGTTTGATGAGTCTGCCATTTGTAATTCGACAGCAATGGCTCCGGAATTAAATAAGTCCAGTAAAGATGAGATTTCGAATAATACAAAAGGAAATTAAAAGAATTGATTTGGAGTCTAGTAGAAATAAAAGCTTATCGACAGATGTATCTCAAACGTTGAGAAATACGATTCAATCAGAGTTTACGTCAAAAGATTTGAATGTACGACGGGAATACAAACTGACAAAACAGACTAAACTCGAACACTTTATGGACTTTTTAAGATCGGAACTGAATATTGCTGACTTATTGTATGTAATCGATTCGGGTGTAAAAGCGTCAGTAGAATATGATGATGATGTCGTTAAAAGACACATATGTAAAGTTCGAGACATAATTATCAATAGAATCGATCAAACCTATCACGCGAAGGTGGTAGAAATACAAGATCCGAGAGAAATGTTAAAGACAATAAAAGAAATAAAAATTAATGAAACAAATGTTACGTCTATGACACTGCGTAGACAGTTGTATAGCATGCAATATAATCCTTTGAAAGAGAAAGCGACTGTATTTATCGACAGATTCGAAGAGGTTATAAGGGCGTATAATAATTTGTCTGAGGTAGAAAATTTGCCCGAAACCGAGAAAAAGGATGCATTCTATAGTACTGTTGTAAACGCAGTACCACAAATATTAAACATCGAATTTATGACTAAAAGCATGTCCGGTAAACAATTAACGTATGATAATTTAAAATTATATATTATGCAGGTGGAGAGTATCAAGGTGCAAGCAGCGACAGTGACGACAGAAACTAAGACAGCGCACCTAGCTACCATGGAGCACGTAAGATGCTATGAGTGTGATGGGTTCGGGCACAAGGCCCCAAACTGTCCTCGCATGGGTTCCGGGAAAAAGAAGTGCTTTGAATGCAAGCAGTTCACGGACCACATCGCCGCTAACTGCCCACAGCGACTGCAGCGACAGCGGAATGAGACCTCAAGGTATAAATCTACTCAATATAAATCGGGTAATCGTGGAGGTAGAGGAGGTAGAGGTAGTTACGGCGGTAACAAACGCAAAAACGACAGTAGCGACAGTCACGTTGACCCAAAAAGACATAGGCCGGACAGAAATAATACAAGGGGAAACAGACGTAGCTGGAGAAGTCGCCGAAGAGGTGGGAGACAAAGCGACACCTCGTACCCACGAGAAAAAGCGATCGATCAAGGTTCGGAGAGTAATGTCGAAAATCGTAAGTACTTGAACTCGAATAAAACAAAAATATTTGTACAGAATGCCAATCCGGTAACGAATGTATTTGCATTAAACGGCGACGGAAATAAAGGCAATATAATATCTCGATTTTTGGTAGATACTGGTGCGACAGAACATCTAACTAATTCTAGGCTGATTTTTAAAAGTTTTGATAAACAACCAGATGAGATTAAATGCGCGGATAATAATGCAAATTTAAGATCGGAGGGAGTTGGCTCTGTAGAAATATTAGCGACCAATAATAAAACAATAAAATTTGATAACGTTATATATGCGGAGAATTTATCGGAGAATCTCTTGTCATTGCGAAAGTTTACCGACTTAGGATTGTGCGTTTATTTGGATAATAAACAAATCAATATTTATAATCCGATTTCGAAAGAAAGTTTTCTATCAGGAATTTACCAGAAGCCGTACTGGATAATAGAATTCGAAATAAACAAAGCGAGCGACAATCCAGATAGAAACAAAAATGAAATCGTAGCGTATGTAACGACTAGAAACATGACAAAACGTAAAGCGACTGAGACAGTAAAAGCGTGTGAGATAGTAGAAGCGAGTGAAAAAGAAAACGAGTCAGAAAACAAAGACGATGAAACTCATAATGTGATTTGTTCGGATTTTGAAAATACTATACACGACAGAAAACTATGCGACATTAGTGAAGCGACAGAAAATGAAAAACCAACCTGCGATGTAGAGTTGGAAGAAAAATCGAACAAGTCACAGGGTGCAAATCAGGCGATGTTATGGCATGTTCGATTGGGTCATGCGTCAGTCGATTATCTGAAAAGACTCCAAAAGAAAATGCCAGAAATAAAAGAACTTAGTAAAGTAGTTTTCGATGACTCTATACTAATGTGCGAAATTTGTATGATCTCCAAAATTGAAACATTGCCATTTAAGACGACGAGACAGCGAGCGACAGAACCGTTACAGATTATACATGCAGACGTTATGGGCATGATAAATTCTGTTACATATCCGAAGGGATATAAATACATTTCTGTATTTATAGATGATTTTTCACGGTTGGCTATGGCTTATCCGATGAAAACCAAAGACGAGACTGGAAATTGTTTGGAATCATTTGTGAAGAGCGCCAGAAATTTGCTAGGCAAAGATGCGAAAGTGTGCTATTTACGAAGCGATCAGGGAACAGAATTTACGGGTGGTTATACGACGGAAGTTTTAAAGCGACTGAATGCAGAATTGCAATTAGCTTGTCCAGACACTCCTCAACATAATGGTGTGGCCGAGAGGTTCAACCAGACGATTCAGAGAAAGGTGCGAGCACTAATGTATGACTCTGGACTGCCCGAGAACATGTGGGATCTGGCGTTGAGCGCGGCAGTGTATGCGTACAATAGAACACCACATAAATCGAATGATATGACACTGCCTATTCAAATGTTCAACCCGAAACATAAAGTGGACATAACTCAGCTAAAGCGATTTGGATGCGTGGCCTACATGAAGGTGCAACGCAAAATAGGACCGAAATTCAGATGTATAGGTAAAAGAGTAATACTGGTGGGATATAAAGAGACTGGATATATATTCCTCAAACCAGAAGAAGGTAAATTTTATGAAAGCCGTGATGTTAGATTCAACGAGAAATTGGTATTTGGTAACAAATACAAGAAATCTGAAGTAAGCGACTGGGAGACTGATGGCCTAGAAATAAATCCAGATACTTGGTTTGTTGAATTTGACTCCGAGGCGACGAAGAAGACAGATTCGGAGGAGAGACAGTAAAAAGAGGACGTGGTCGTCCTCCAAAAGCGAAAAATAACCTAGCTAAAAAGACAGACTCGAACAATGCGACGGTACACGCTATGTTGGCTGCTGTAAATGGAGATCCTGTTAATTATCAAGAAGCTATGAAAACGACAGATAAAACAGAATGGATAGAAGCCATTAATAGCGAGCTTGAGTCGATGAACAAAAATCGAGTATGGACATTGGTAGATAGGAAAGACGTATGTAGCAATGGAAAGCGACAGAATATAATTGATTCAAGGTGGGTGTTAAAGAAAAAGCTTGAACCAGATGGTACTATCAGATACAAAGCTCGCCTTGTGATAAGGGGCTTTAAAGATAGAAACGAATATGATTTGCAAGAGACGTATGCCCCAGTTTCACGACTGCCATTGATTCGAATGATACTTGCCATATCAAATAAATACGATCTTGAACTTTGTCAGATGGATGTTAAGACAGCGTTCTTAAATGGTAATCTGAATGTTCCGGTGTTCATGGAGATTCCGGATGGAATAGAATGCTCAAGTGACATTAAACGACAGAAAGTGTGCAAGCTTGAAAAGGCTCTGTACGGACTGAAAGTGAGCCCTAAGTGCTGGAATCAGAGGTTCACTGAAACAGTAAAAGGATTTGGTTTAAAAGCCAGACTTTTACGAGCCTTGCTTGTTTACTTGGCATGATAAAAACAAATTTCTGATTCTGATCTTATATGTCGATGACATACTTTTGGCTAGCAACGACAGAATAAAGCTAAAAGAAATCAAAGTTAATCTTGCGAGAAATTTTGACATGACTGATATAGGAGAGCCAAAATCCTTTCTGGGTCTAGAAATTCAAAGAGACAGAAAACGTCGAACGTTGAGGATTAATCAGGAAAATTACATTGTAAAAATGATGACTAAATTCGGCTATCAGGATGTACATCCGCAACGAACACCGATGATTACAAACCAGGCGGCAAATCGACAGCAAAGGGAACGAGAGGAAAAAGAGAACATAAGTGAATTAATAACGACTGAAAGTAATAATAACAGACCCTATCGTGAAGTGATAGGTACTCTCTTATACCTAGCTAATGCCTGCAGACCTGACATAACCTACGCAGTGAACGTGCTAAGCAGACACCAAATTAATCCGACTGATAGCGACTGGAAGGGAGTCGAACGAGTATTTAGATACTTAAAGGGAACTTCAATACTGGGTTTGACTTATCTTGGCAAAAGCGACTGTTTTGAGGGATATTCCGACGCGAGTTTTGGCGACTGTAAGAACTCATTGACAACGAGTGGCTATGTGATTAAAATCTTTGGAGATACCATAGCCTGGAGAACTCGAAAACAACGTTATGTGAACCTGTCTACCTGTCAAGCAGAGTATGTGTCAATGAGCGACTGTAGTCAAGAGCTAGTATCCATACACAACTCTCTAAGAAACGTGTTAGCTGAAAGGTTTACTCCAATGACACTATGGTGTGATAATCGATCGGCCGAAACGAACGTAAAAACAGGCGGCGGTAACAAACTGCGACATATGACAGACATTAAAGAGCATTATGTGAGAGAGTGTGTTGAGCGACAGTTGATATGTGTGAAATGGATAGCGTCAAAGAAACAGGAGGCCGATGTGATGACTAAGCCCCTGTCCTTTGAATTGCATGCGAGATTAGTTAAGCTAATTGCTAACTTATAGTTAATATTTGATTCTAATACCCATTTGTTTGATTACAGAGCAGTAGAGAAGCGGGATGGGCCGGCGAGGGACGAGGGAGACGAGAACCCCACCAAGCGGGCTATAAGGTTGGCTACGCAGCTTACGAGGCCCGGGAGGGAGTGTTAGACATATGATGTGTGCGGGCCTGCCTAAGCTGCCCTCCGCGGTACACGGGCGCGCTCTCTCTCTGTCTTACGCCTCCCCCTCTCTCTCTCTTACTTTCGGCTGCGCGAGCGGCGCTCGCCGCCTAATCAGTGCTCGACGAGAGCTGTTGAAGGCAACACCTACACATAGAAGAGTTTAACGACAGTTACCAATTATTAGTTAATCTTTGTATTATCAGCGACAGTGACAGAGTGAGGGAGTGATATCCACGTATAAATAAAGCTTTAAGTACTTTCATAAAACAATCAGTGTTCAAGTGAATTACCAGTGCCCGCTCCTTCTTCTACTAGCCAATTCCAACATATATATAACTATATTCTACAACGTCACCTTTTTATTTTACAAAATTCATAAAAAATTTTTCAAATATTTACAAAAAGTCAAAGCTTATATAAAACCATCACATAATTACCATTACATCCTATTGAAAAAAAATTCTATAACATTACGTTCTACAACATCATTTTGGGAGGACAACAGAAGTCTAGAGATGCTCTAGCAAGGGGTTGTCCTATGATGTCCCATACATACTTGGCGGGCCCAGAAAAAGAAGGTCGGTAAAAAGATCGGTAAAAAGCTCGGTAAAAAGCTCGGTCAAAATGTGTTAATGAATTTCTTCTACAAGTAATTGCTGGTTCATAAATCTATTCCTCTGTTTTTAAATAGAAGTGCCGTAGAATACAAAATATAAGTTACTCATATATAGCACGGAAGGTAAAAATGTAGAGATCTTTTGAGTACACTATAAACTTATATACATCTTTATTTTATCCCCTTTAGAAAAAAGTCGTATGCAGGGAAAACATTTTTAGTAAAAGTTAATCCTGATTTTAAATATATTGTGTAATAGAATATAAATGGTCAATTAAAAGTTGAAGCTAGTGTTATTATTTATAGTGAACTTATATAAATAAACATTGTTTGTGAATTCAAACAAAAATTTAGTGTTCTACATTTAAACAGCTCACCAGTAAGCTACCAATCGTCACGGTCGGGCCCGCCAAGTACGTATGGGACATCATAGGACCATCCCTTGCTAGAGCATCTCTAGACTTCTGTTGTCCTCCCAAAATGATGTTGTAGAACGTAATGTTATAGAATTTTTTTTCAATAGGATGTAATGGTAATTATGTGATGGTTTTATATAAGCTTTGACTTTTTATAAATATTTGAAAAATTTTTTATGAATTTTATAAAATAAAAAGGTGACGTTGTAGAATATAGTTATATAAAATTAGAATAATTTTCACCCACGCGTATGTAAAGTGAGTATATGTCCTATAGTTTTGTAGAATTACTGTAAGTGAAATTTTACATCCAATTAATACAAAAAGGTTTTATGTCGGTACTTGACTACAATAAATTGATTTCAGTACTTTCTTGTGATTAATTTGTATAGAAGGATGAACCAATTTGAATAAATTTCTGAGAGCAGTCATATAGTAATGGTTTCGGAGAGCTTTTTACATTACTTGACTATTAAAAATTGATTTCACAACTTTCATGTGTTTGATTTACGGTGAACATTGTGATAATTAGTAAGTTCGTGGTAGCGAACGCTAGAGGGCGCGTCGATGCAGTATTGGAGCTCCAATACTGCATCGACGAGACGAGGAGCGGGCCGGCGCGAGAGAGCCCGGCTTCCATCTTGTTGTTACCGCTCGTGAGAGATACACGCGTGCGAGTTCGCGGATTTTGTTATCGCGAAGTTCGCGAGTGATAATCTGTTTTGTCACTCGTTCAACCTCAGTAAAGAAGTGGTGTGCTTTACTGAGGCCATTTACTCTGCCGGAAAAGTGTGAATTCACGTACTTACGTGGGAAGTACGTGAAGTATACCGAGACTGTACGGCAGGCTGATTCTACCTGCCGTACTGTGAATAAAATTGACTTCCGGGAGCAGAAGAGCCGATCGCCTGGCGTTGCTACAGTTCGAGAGATCATGAAGAACCGAGCTACGATGCCAGATGAGTCGAGAGGATGCACGCGAGAATGCTAGGCCACCGAGTCAAATTCGCCGAAGACCTAACATGGTAAGCGTGCACGCATCATCCGCGACGCGAGTAATAACGCGTAACCGCTCGTCCAGGCTCGTCGTACCTGGACATCGGCTTCGAGTAGGCGTTCTCATGCGGTGAGAGCAAGTGCGAGGAGAGAGTGTAGGCATCGAGCTCGTACTTCATCAAGGTTAAACGCGAGGTCAAACCACCGGCTTTTTCAAAGCCGGTGAGTGCGCACAACAGGTGCGCACACGTGTAAACCCGCCATCTACCCTCTCTCTCACACTTATACGTGTGTGCGTCGCGCGGCGATCGCGACTGCTCTCACACTTTGTCGCTTTACTCGGTGAGCGCGCGCGTAGAGAACCGCACACGTGAGGCGTATTATACCTTACGGGCGCGGCGTAAATTACAGCGAGCGTGACGTCGTCTCCGAGGCAGCTGACGTCAGAGGTAACGTGCTGGCGCACCGTTTAGATAGGGAGTACGCGAATCTAAATTCAATTCTTTTATATTTCTGATCTATTATCAAACCACAACTTCTTTTATTTAATAAACAATAGTCTTTTATTATTAACTTTAACTGCTCGAGTTATTATTTCGCGACCTAGTCATTCCCCGTTCCCCGCCGCCTCCGCGGTCATTACGTAAGAGAAAACGTATCGTTTCATCTGAGCAGCCGGCACGCGAACCAGTGAACGAGAGGAGAGTTCGAGTCACTGGTGAGAAACAAAGCGCAAGTCTTCGACTTGCGTGTTGCACGGTAAGTAACCAGATTAGGTGAACATTGGACGACGTTGTAGCGTCCGTTGCCTAATCTGGCTATTACATCTCCGGGAGTTGAACCGAGAGACATGGATTTGAACCGCTAAGTACACAGGTAAAACGTGCCTTAGCCCGAAAATCTACCCCGTGACATTACATATAATTTGTTGAGCATACATTAACTCAAAGAAGTAAAAGACTATATTCCCCTAGTATTTATTTGATTTCTTTTAAACAATTATAATATTATTATTTCATAGATTATACAAAAAAAGCGTCTATACTTGCCTTATTTTATACTTTCGTAGAAAGTTGTATTACCTACTATATTTTATTAAATATTATGTACAGTCATGAAAAATATATTTTACATAATGAAGCAAATGCTTAAAATCGTAAAAAATGCAAAATAATATTATAAAATTAAAAAGAGAACTTAGTCACCATATACAAGCGTATGTAATATTAGAAAGCCTCCAGATGTAAAACAGTTATAAATAAAAACCATGAAGTAAGAGAGAAGGGGACCCAACTCTATATGTATTATACGTACGAAAGTGGGACTGCATTCAGGAAGAATATCGACAGGTTCGCTGAGCAAAATAACCGACAACTAACTAGCATGAGTGCCGCCCGCGGTCATCGGCGAAGCTGAACAGCCGTCACGGGGCTTTCGTAAACTTGGGTTCGCGCCCGTATAATGTACAAAGCACTTTTTTTTTATTTGTTAAGAGTTGGCTTCAGTTTATTATATAATAATGTAATTTTATTTTTATTATGTAAAAAAATCTTGTATTTATTAGAATAATACTAATTTTGAACAATAGTATAATGTTACGTATGATACAACATAATATGTCCTTATATCGACGACTGAGAGGAATAACCAGATATTAAATGTGTATATAAATAAATAAATTTATACTTAAATTGTGAAGATAACAAATAATTTATTAGAGATAGGTAATTAAATATTCTTATATTAACGTTACAATATTAAAAATTAACAATTTTTTGTTTCGTTTTGCGTTCATTCTTTCTTCTATTACATTTTTTACCAGTATCTTTTTGCTTTAGTTTTCTTTTCTTAGTTTTTATTTCATCCGTAAATTCTTGATAGAGTTGATCATCATTATTACTCGAAAGTTTTGACACTTTTCGTTTTTCTCTCGATGTCTCTTTCTCAATGTTGTCGTTTTTATTGTCTTGCTTAGTTATAAAAAACATTCTCGTTGTTAAATAAAATGTGACGATTTTATGCGTAAAATCCATTTTATGTTCTTCACATCCGACGAAGGGAAGGGGTGTTAATTCTTCGAGAGCGGCTGTGATAAGAAAAATAGTTTCAGCACAAACGTCCTGCGTATTCATAACTTTTAGCGTCGCTCTTTCTAACAATGAAATCAAATTAAATAAATTTGCTGAAGGTTTACACAAGTAACCTTTTGATTTCATTTCAATCAATTTATAGCTCTCAGTAACTGTTTCATCTGCTCCCAAATGTAATGATGTTAAACATTCGTCACATATAAAAGAGTTATTATTACGATTTATTTGAGCAAATCTGATGCCTTTTCTAGCGACAAAACCAGCAATATATGCTAATACATAATCCGAAGTAGAATAATGAAAATAATCACGTTCTTCTAAAAGTAGAGATGCATCGCAAATAGTGTCAACGTTTAAGTCTTTATCTAAAATAGTATCGATTTGAGCTTCCCATTGTTGTCGTCTCTCGTTAATATCTGGAATGTTTTTAATGTCAACCAGGACTTTCATGACATCACTACTCGAGACATTTGAACCTTTCGTTGGTTTAATTAATGAATAAGTAGATACAGCTTATACATTTGTATGAAGAGTGCTGAATCTGGATGATCATTGGATACGCAACAATGACGCATCATTGCAAAAAACCTCTGAAACAACATATACCAGAATAATAACAAATAATTGAGTTTAACTAAAATAATGTAAACCGTATTCGCTAAATAATAATTTTTAACTCCCTCTCTCTCCCTCTCTCTCCCTATCTCCCCGGCTGAAAAAATTCATATGAGACTCACTTGAATCTCACGTGATTCTCAGGTGAGTCTCATGCCAAATTCTCATGTGATTCTCATGTGAGTCTCATGTGATTCTCATGTAAGTCTCATGTGAGTCTCATGTTTCCACTAACAATTTCAAATGAATTAATACTATTTTTTATTGTAATTAATTGTTTGAATTAATTTAATCGTTTTAATTTATTTACTAATATGAAATTAGAGAAGTAAATAAAACTCAATGAAAAAATAAAACAGTTGTATATATTATAAAATTTTTTATTTTATAAAAGTATAAAAATATGTATTTCGGTACAAATAGTATTTTCGCCACCCTGAATATGGACAAATATAGCGTATGCACTATTAAATATAACTCAATTTATTTATTATTTAGCAGTTTAATTCTGCTTATAAATGAAGAATAACAGCTTAATGAAACTTTGAACGATAATATATTATCGTGCAAATGTTTCATTAGAATGTTATTATAATTATTTGTAAGTATTAAATTTTAAAAAATAATCAATTTAATTGAAAATATAGAATTAACTTTATTATTATAACAATTGTAATGTACCGACACAACTGTAAGTAAATAATAGAGACATCTAACATACCTGCAACATTAGAATAATGTTATTGATGATATTTTGCTTAATGTGGAAAAAGAAGAAGCCAAGTTCAACGAGCCTCGTGCTCGCGCTCTCGACGCCAACCCGTGATAGCAAATTCACACGTGGCCGGCGCCGAGCGCGCCCACGTGTACTGATATTAGCGCAGCTACCAAGAACAGTTGCGACGACGATGGCAACGGGACGAGGAAGCGACATCTTGGCGATGATGTTTCACATTAAAAGAACTCAGAATACTAATAATCGAGTTGGTATATCGACTTTGTATGAGTCAATTACACAAATAAATTTAATTTAGACAACTAAAAAGAAATAAGGAATAAAAATAAAAAAAGAATCAAAAAAGGATTTATCTTTCTTTTTGCTCTCGTCCACCGGATCTGGTGAATGTCCCGAGCATACAAAATAAGGTGTTTTGTCCTGGCTACTGGATTGGACTCATCAGTGATTTACCACCAGATGGAGTGTCATTTCTTGAAATGAGAAATAACACTCTATACTTATAAGTAAGCTGCACAAACACCGTGTGGCAGGTGTCTGATGACGGCTACTGGATCATCACTGATGAGTCCAATCCAGTAGCAAGGACGAAACACCTTATTATGTATGCTCGGAACATTCACCAGATCCAGTGGACGAGAGCAAAAAGAAAGATAAATCCTTTTTTGATTCTTTTTTTATTTTTATTCCTTATTTCTTTTTAGTTGTCTAAATTAAATTTATTTGTTTAATTGACTCATACAAAGTCGATATACGAACTCGATTATTAATACGAACATGAGTGAATATAATAACTATCATAAAACTCAGAATACTGTAAAATCTCCTGCCAAGTCCCATGAAACAAAAAAAAACCAAAACCTGTTATAAAATTTCTAAGTCGTGTCAAGAAAAAATGACTTTCCACGCTAGTTTTTTTTTTTTTTTACTTTAGACAATGTTATTAGAGTCTTGAGTTAAACCAAGCCAACCTATTTTTTTTAATTTAATATTTATGATTTAAGTGATATGTGAATTAATGCTACTCAAATATGTTCACATAGCTTACTGATATAAAGTCCATGTAAAAAATATAATATTATAGTTTTTGATTTACTACTACATGAGTTAACTTTTTCACATAAGTTTTAAACTAAAAAGATAGAATGAATTGATATATAATGCCAGACATGGCAATGCTCTTTTACACTTGAAGATATCTTATAAAAATGTCTAAATTGACATCAATTATGTGTGTTTTTTATTTTCTTGTAAAGGGGAACTTATGTACTATATTTATACTTTTTCTGCTAAAATCAAGTATCTTAGAAAAATAAGCCAAAAAGCAACTGATTTTAACACAAGAAAATAAAAAGCATCGTTGACTGTAGTCAAGTCACATAATTATATGCATATCAGGTGATAGTAAGAAAGAGCATTATTAAGGATCATCGTTGACTGTAGTCAAGTCACATATATGCATATCGGGTGATAGCAAGAAAGAGCATTCCCAAATTCTATACTACTAAAACTATCACTACCGCGAATGGAAATAATAATCGTAAAACTATGTTACAATCTAGTACATTATTGTAAATTCTCGTACCATTTGGTACGCTTCGGTACGTTTTGATTAAGATTCGGGCATTTGTACAGGATCGTACCTAAACGTACCGAATCGTACGGAAATGTATGTCAGGCTACTCGAAGGTACAGCTTCGTACAGAAACCTATAGAATCTTACATATGCTGAGAAAAATTATTTTTTGTCTGAAAAATGTCTTGCCTAAGCGTACCGAAAGGTACTCAAACGTACTAAAACATGCAGAAACTTACCTCAGCGTACAAAAACGTACGAAAATGTACGTCAATGTACGTGAATATACGGTGTTGTAAAGAAAATTATGAGAATTTGAAATATACTGGAAAATATTTGTCATTTCAAAAGTTTTTGTAGAATAAAAATTCGTAAAATATTACATTTTGAAATTCCGTACGTTTACATATGTTATGGCATGTTTTTGTAAGATCACGTATGTTGTTGTACATTGCTTTACGTTTTCGTACGTTTTGGTAAATGTCAGTAGGTTTCGGTATGTTTTGGTACGTTTCGGTACATTTCGGTACGTTTCGGTGCGTTTCGGTACAAAAATATTTGCATATTGATACATTCATTTGGTACATATGTTTCCGTTCATTTTCGTACGTACAAGTATGTCACTGTACGTCACCGTACGTTTCTGCAAGTTTACGTACGATTCGATACGATTTGGTACGTTTTGGTATGTTTTCGTATAAAATGTCCGAATCTTAATCAAAACGTACCGAAACGTACCGAATCGTACGGAAAGGTACAAAAACAGAGCGACACGTAAAGGAACGTGCCGAAACATACGATAATTTACATTATAGTACCGTTTATTTTTTCCATTCGGGACTGCATCTTTATAAGTACTAGTATCAGTAAAAATTGATTACCAGGTTTAAAATTGTTGTGAATTTAATGAAATCAACTCAAATTTTTTTATTCGGTCTAAATATTTTCTTTTCTCATTTATTTACAATTTAAATCTGTTTATTTGAAATTTATCCTAATTAGTTAGTTGACTATACCAAGTAAGTAAATTCATATTTATATTACTAGCTTACGTGTTATATGTAAAAAAATAAGTAAGAGTAATGAAGGGGGAGCAGCAAATACAATTTCTAGTGCTCTTTCCTACATCCTATTTTCTTGTGATTAAATCAGTGGCATATTGTCTTATTTTTCTAAGATACAGTATTCTATACAAAAATAGACTAAATCTGAGTTATTTCATTACAAGAAAATAAAAAGCCTATGCAATATATTATCAATTCACACATTTATATAAAATAACATCAAGTATAAAAGCACATTGCCATGTTCGAGTCTGGTATAATAACAATTCATGCTGTGACTTTCTAAATTAACACTTATGGTTTCAAAGTGTTCTATATAAAAATATGTATGTTATTCTTATATGACTGGCTACGAAATAGAACATTTATGTAGCAATAAATTCAAAACTATTTTATATTAATTACACGGTCTTTCTCCTAACTATACAATTAAAGGCGCAGCAATATTCAAACATAATAAAAGAATTAATTAGATTTCATCAAATTGACCATAATTGAAAATATAGTCATCAATTTTACTGGCACAGATGCTAAGGAAGATACAGTAGAGGCAGTTTTAGTAATAATGCAATTAGATCTCGCCAGAAAGTCTGTGAAATACATAATGACACATTTTAATACAACAGACTTCCTGAGGCGAGTTCTTCTACCATGGCTGAACCTAGAAATTAATAAGCCGAACTAATCTTACCAGTAAAACTACCTACTCGTATCTCATTTAAACACACCCACAGCACTTACAGTTTTCCCTATACTTTGGATAAGGCCCTGGCCATATAAATGCGTACGACCGCGTTCGACTGCGATCGACTGCGGTTGCTTCTCTCATTGGTTGGAAGCGGGCGCGCATGCGTACGATAACCAATAAGGTCGACCGCGAAGAAGTCCGCTATGAGCCCGGCTCCCGATGTTCCCAGTGATGACAGCTGCACAGCTGGTGCTGTAGTACGTTGTCCTGGTGGGTGTCCTCCCTCTCATCGTGTCCGTCTGCTGGTGGTGACTCGTTGAAGATGGCAAGGCAACGGGGTCCACGGCGGCAAAGCGGATTAAGGTAAGCTTTTTCTCGTTCTTAACCTCTGATGTGGGCTGATGGTACTATTCTTTTATTGAAGGTATCTGGTATCTGGGTCGATCTGGGTGAGAACGACGACCACTGCTGAGGTGTTCCACCGGATGGTGTAACTACTGACTGGTTGGGCAGCTGGCTGCTGTTCAGATCACCCTGTGCAGACTGGCATCTCTAGAATGGCACGAACATGGATCGGCCTAGTCCTGCTTTCCTACTTCCGCAGTCCCAGCAGTGCTTGGTGAGTGTATGTTTTTTAGAATATGAGAAGGGATATGTCGGCAGGAAGTATGGGGAAAACTGTAAGTGCTGTGGGTGTGTTTAGATGAGATACGAGTAGGTATTTTTACTCGTAAGATTAGTTCGGCCTATTAATTTCTAAGTTTAGCCAGGGTATAAGAACTCGCCTCAGGAAGTCTGTTGCATTAAAATGTATCATTATGTATTTCACAGACTTTCTGGCGAGAACTACTTGCATTATTACTAAAACTGCCTCTACTGTATCTTCCTTAGCATCTGTGCCAGTAAAATTGATTACTATATTTTCAATTATGGTCAATTTGATGAAATCTAATTAATTTTTTTTATTATGTTTGAATATTGCTGCGCCTTTAATTGTACAGTTAGGAGAAAGACCGTGTAATTAATATAAAATAGTTTTGAATTTATTGCTACTTAAATGTTCTATTTCGTAGCCAGTCATATAAGAATAACAAACATATTTTTATATAGAACACTTTGAAACCATAAGTGTTAATTTAAAAAGATACAGCATGAATTGTTATAATACCAGACTCGAACATGGCAATGTGCTTTTATACTTGATGTTATTTTATATAAATGTGTGAATTGACAATATATTGCATAGGCTTTTTTTTTTCTTGTAATGAAATAACTCAGATTTAGTCTATTTTTGTATAGAATATTGTATCTTAGAAAAATAAGACAAAATGCCACTGATTTAATCACAAGAAAATAGGATGTAGGAAAGAGCACTAGAAATTGTATGACTTTTGAGCTGAATCTTTCGCTGCTCCCCCTTCATTACTCCTACTTATTTTTTTACATATAACACGTAAGCTAGTAATATAAATATGAATTTACTTACTTGGTATGGTCAACTAATTAATTAGAATAAATTTCAAATTAGCAGATTTAAATGGTAAATAAATGAGAAGAAAAAAATATTTAGACCAAAGAACAAAATTTGATTTGATTTCATTAAATTCACAGCAATTTTAAACCTGGTAATCAATTTTTACTGATACTAGTACTTATAAGGATGCAGCAGTGACAGTTTTAGTAGTATAGAATTTGGCAATGCTCTTTCTTACTATCACCCGATATGCATACATGTGACTTGACTACAGTCAACGATGCTCCTTAATAATGCTCTTTCTTACTATCACCTGATATGCATATAATTATGAGACTTGACTACAGTCAACGATGCTTTTTATTTTCTTGTGTTAAAATCAGTTGCTTTTTGGCTTATTTTTCTAAGATACTTGATTTTAGCAGAAAAAGTATAAATATAGTACATAAGTTCCCCTTTACAAGAAAATAAAAAACACACATAATTGATGTCAATTTAGACATTTTTATAAGATATCTTCAAGAATAAAAGAGCATTGCCATGTCTGGCATTATATATCAATTCATTCTATCTTTTTAGTTTAAAACTTATGTGAAAAAGTTAACTCATGTAGTAGTAAATCAAAAACTATAATATTATATTTTTTACATGGACTTTATAACTGTAAGCTATGTGAACATATTTGAGTAGCATTAATTCACATATCACTTAAATCATAAATATTAAATTAAAAAGAATAGCTTGGCTATTGGAATAAAGTAAAAAAAAAAACTAGCGTGGAAAGTCATTTTTTCTGGACACGACTTAGAAATTTTATAAGAGGTTTTGGTTTTTTTTTTGTTTCATGGGACTTGGCAGGAGATTTTACAGTATTCTGAGTTCTTTTAATGTGAAACATCATCGCTAAGATGTCGCCTCCTCGTCCCGTCGCCGTCGTCGTCGCAACTGTTCTTGGTAGCTGCGCTAATATCAGTACACGTGGGCGTGCTCGGCGCCGGCCTCGTGTGAATTTGCTATCACGGGTTGACGTCGAGAGCGCGAGCACGAGGCTCGTTGAACTTGGTTTCTTCTTTTTCCACATTAAGCAAAATATCATCAATAACATTATTTTAATGTTGCAGGTATGTTACATGTCTCTATTATTTACTTACAGTTGTGTCGGTATATTACAATTGTTATAATAATAAAGTTAATTCTGTATTTTCAATTAAATTGATTATTTTTTAAAATGTAATACTTGCAAATAATTATAATAACATTCTAATGAAACATTTGCACGATAATATATTATCGTTCAAAGTTTCATTAAACTGTTATTCTTCATTTATAAGCAGTATTAAACTGCTAAATAATAAATAAATTGAGTTATATTCAATAGTGCATACGCTATATTTGTCCATATTCAGGGTGGCGAAAATACTATTTGTACCGAAATACATATTTTTATACTTTTATAAAATAAAAAATTTTATAATATATACAACTGTTTTATTTTTTCATTGAGTTTTATTTACTTCTCTAATTTCATATTAGTAAATAAATTAAAACGAATAAATTAATTTAAACAATTTATTACAATAAAAAATAGTATTAATTCATTTAAAATTGTTAGTGGAAACATGAGACTCACATAAGACTTACATGAGAATCACATGAGACTCACATGAGAATCACATGAGAATCTGGCATGAGACTCACCTGAGAATCACGTGAGATTCAAGTGAGTCTCATATGAGTTTTTTCAGCCGGGCCTCCTCTCCCTGTCTCTCTCTCTCCCTCTCTCTCACTTTTGCCCCCCCCTCTCTCTCTCTCTCTCTCTCTCTCTCTCTCTCTCTCTCTCTCTCTCTCTCTCTCTCTCTCTCTCTCTCTCTCTCTCTCTCTCTCTCTCTCTCTCTCTCTCTCTCTCTCTCTCTCTCTCTCTCTCTCTCTCTCTCTCTCTCTCTCTCTCTCTCTCTCTCTCTCTCTCTCTCTCTCTCTCTCTCTCTCTCTCTCTCTCTCTCTCTCTCTCTCTCTCTCTCTCTCTCTCTCTCTCTCTCTCTCTCTCTCTGTGTCGAGTCGCTCATGAAAGTCGTTTCAGCCATGTTATGCAACGCACACGTGAATTATTGGATTCTCGCGATTATTTTGTAATCAGTACGTACGGGAGTTACACGATTTACAATGATTTGTGATATTATGTCCAGTGGCGTACAAAGACCGGTAATTACAAGAACAAACAATCGTACGTGTGAATTTAAGCTGTCCTCGTTCAGTCTTATAACTTCTTCGATTGTCCTATGCCTAATTACATAGTTACTGACATCTCAGTATTTAACTATTTTTTTCATTTATTTATTTTGACTAATTCTTTAAGTCACCCAACTCTTTCTCAAGTCACTGCAAACAGTGTCTGTAAAATTTCACTAAACTAATAATGAGAAATTGGTGAATGAGAATGAATCTGTAATTGGCCATTGTGCACCGTAATTTGGCATTATTAGTTTACAACCCCGATTAACGAAATTAAGATAATATAATTAATAACTTTGTGGGATTTCATAATGAATTTATTTACTATATACCTCTAAATTATCCTGATTCAATCTAGCTGTCATGAGATATTTAAAATCGCATTCATTAACAAGATATTGACAAATTTCCAAGGTAGCTTGTAGGGAAACTTTCAAACCGTAACATGTCGAATCAGTGATAAATTCAAATTTATGTTTAGTATCTTTAGCTTCTTTTTCCCATTGTTTTAAATAAATTAAAAAAGCTTCTATAACCTATAGAATGAAAAGTGCGCATAAAAGTTAATAAGATGTTTGGATCATTTTATGTTCTATATATAAATCAAAAAATAAATATTTTGTACCTTCCACATATCATTTTCTGGTTTCAAACTATTCATGGGTGTACGACTATTCATCGCTGTTATTAACGATTTAACCCGTCTGCAAAATTTTACTGTGCCCTCGCAATCGAGCAAATCTGGATGTTTGTCTTTTAGTATTTCCATAGAATCAGCAACTCCGAAAAACTATTAAAAAAATTAAAAATCACGTTATTGAGAAGTTCAACTTTTGTAATAATTGCCCTAATGGTAACGGAAATGCATAAAAATATAAAAAACTGTATATACATGTAAATAAGGGTATATAAAAGATGTAATTGGAACATTTTTTACATTTATATACGTTTATATACATTTATATATTTTTTCTTACATTTTGAATAGTTGTATTGAAAATGTTAATTTCTGAAAATACGCTTACTTACAGTTATTTACAAATTTATACATCATTAAATACATTTATATGCATTTGTTTTTAATTTCCATTTCCACTAGGGTGAGTTAATACTCACCCTAAGAACGTGAAAAACAAGAACGTGAATAAGAAGAACGTGATAAAAAATAATTTGAAAATATAGTAATATTAATTTTGATGAATTTCTTAAAATATTTACATAATTAACAATTTTACATTTGTAAATACGCTATAATGTACACTAAAATACTTTTTTATATTATACTTATTTAGAAAAGAAACTTATTTATGTTCGTTTCGTGAAAAAAATTAATAGGTTTCATCATTACCTGAAAAGCCATAGCCACATTCATTTTCTGGTAATACTGCGGTTTGATGTGCTCTTCTCTTAAATTATAATTTATTTTCAAATTGAACGCATTGGGATTTTCTAATGCAAGAAGTGTATACCAGTGCTTCAAAGAAACTAATCCATATGGTGTCTGTAAATAATATAAACTAATAAAAATATTAATCAACGCAAATATTCAAGAATAGTAATTTTGATTATACCCAAATTTGGTCGTATTTATTCGATTTTGAAAAAAAAATTCGGAAACATTTGATTAAATGCGGGAAATCTGAAAAGAACCACAACGTTGCGGGTCAACAATGTGTTCCATGCTACCACAATCTTCGGTCACACCAAATAAATTCCACATGGTTCTATTCCAAGAAGCCTCATTGCTTGCGATAGCATCTACTTTCAAACTAGCCCTTTCTGACAGTATTATTGCTTCCATCATGATTTGGTGCAATACAGTACCATTTGCACTACCTCTACTAAGAAAACATCCCAAACTTTGAATCCACTTTGTTGATGTTAGATAATTAATAGTGTTGAGGTTTGTGGTAAAGTAAGAAACCATTATTTAATAGAGAGAGATAAATATAGAGTTTATTGAGGTGGCAAAAACGCCAGTCGGCACGTCCGACTTACATCGCAGTTGAATAGCGAGAGAGTAAGAAACATTCTAAGTGCGCTACATTGCTCTCGCGTCTCACGCAATCTCATACAGACATACTGCAGTGGGGAGACACTCATGTGTGTGTTTCGTCCGCCGTCGCTTGGCAGACGCGCATACCATTGTACCTATCCTCGCGTACAGCGCGCTGCATGTTGTAACATTCACATATTCCAACACGCCTCCTTGAATTTTCAACATTATAATTAAATGTTCATTCTTCCATTCAGTCATACAGTAATTTTAAGTATCACATCGTTAATAGATTTCTTTTATTTCAAATCACTCTCAACGCTTTTCTATTTTTCAAAAACTTCGTCTTATCTAAACTCTTTGTTAACATATCAGCTAGATTAAATTCTGAGTCTATTTTTACAACATCAATTATTCCATTTTCGTAGTTTTCATTAACGTAGTGATACTGCACTTCAATGTGCTTTGAGTTTTTTGTAAAATTACCAAATTTTGCGATTACAATTGCGCCTGAGTTATCTTCATACATTTTAATTGGTTTATCAAATTTTACGTTAAATGATTCGCATAATAAATTTTTAATGAACAAGATTTCTGTGACTGCTTCGGACATAGCAGTATATTCTGCAAAAGTAGAACATTTTGTTACTGTACTTTGTTTATGCGTTTTCCAAAAAATTAAATTTCCATATAATCTAATTACAAAACCTGTTGTAGATTTTCTATCTACATTATCTCCTGCATAGTCAGAATCTACCGTACAATCTAATACTTCGCTGTTAACATTATCATAGTACGTTAGCTTTAAATCTTTAGTCTTAAATAAGTATTTCAAAATTCTCAATGCATATTTAAAGTGTCTTTGGTCATAACAACTTTGGTAACGACTTAAATAATTAACGCTATATGTTATATCTGGCGTTGTGCCTGTACTGATATATAATAATTCGCCGATTAAATTTCTGTATTTTATTCTTTCATCTATTTCATTTGCTTGTTCTAATTTTAGATTACTCTCCATTGGAGTATCTTATAATTTTGCATTTTCAAGGTTGTATTTTATAGCCAAAGGTTCGATATATTTCAATATCGATGCCAATATATTGGTTAATTTTGCCCAAATCTTTCATTATAAATCTTTCCATTAAACTTGTTTTTACTTTGTTTATTTTATTATTGTCTTTGCAACAAATCAAGAGATCATCTACAAAAACTAGTGTATATATTGAATCTTTGCTTGTATTATTTATATATAGACAATAATCATAGTTACTTCTTACAAAATTTAATTTCTCGACATATTCGTTGAAACAACCATACCATGCTCTAGGACTTTCTCTGAGACCATACAGAGCCTTTTGCAATTTGCAAACTTTATTGTCTCCAGTTTCATAACCTTTTGGTTCATTAATATACACTTCTGATTTTACATTACCATTTAAAAATGCCGTTTCAGCATCCATTTGTTCTATAAACAAATTATTTTTACAACTGTAAGACAATAAAATTTTCAACGTTTGCATTTTACCTACAGGTGAATAAACATTTTCAACATATTCTTTTTGTTGGACTCCTCTTACAACTAATCTCGCTTTATAAGTATCGTTATTTTTCTTTTTATAAACCCATTTAACATCAATGACCTTTTTATCTTTTGGCCTTTCGACACTTTGCCATGTGTGATTTTTCTTTAAACTGTTTATTTCGGAATCCATTGCTATTTGCCATTGTTTATATTCGCTGGAATTTATCGCCTCCTCGAATGTATTTGGTACATTTGCATTAATATAATTTACATAAATAAAATGAGTAACTGGATTTCCGTATCTATTTACTGGACTTTTCTTTCTTTGAGATTTTCCCGGTATTGTTAGTCTATCTCTATTTTCTTTGTCTTCGTTATCAGATTCGTTATCGTTTACATTATTCGCATCGATTAATTCAGTTTGCTCTCCTCTACTTTCCCCGAAGGTCGCAGTAGAGTGAGAAGGATATTCAGAACCGCTGTTGTTTTTTCATTTAATTCTACGTTAATTTCAGAATCACTATTTTTGTTTTCTAAACAGATTAACTTTATACTATCTTCTATTACATCAACATGCCTTACAGTAATTACTTTATTATTAACTAAGACTTTATAACTGTTTTCAACGTATCCTACTAGTACACCTAGTTGTGCCTTATTATCCCACTTACTTTTCCTTAGAGCTTCCAGAACTCTTACGAAGACTCTACTTCCGTAAATTTTTAAATTTTTAATATTTGGCTTTATCCCAAAAAATATTTCATAAGGAGTTTTATTCTCTGACGTGTTTGCAATTGTTCGATTTTTAAATAAGCTACCGTTTTCATTATTTCCGGCCAATATCTTCTATGAATTTTTGCTTCCCTCATTAAGCATCTACCTATATCCATTGCTGATCTATTATATCTCTCCGCTACTCCATTTAATTCGTGGACGTAGGGTGGACATGTCAATAATTCTATTCCTTTTGATTTAAAAAATCGAAAATTTCGCGATTTAGAATTCTCTACCGTTATCACATTGCACCTTTTTAATTCTCTTATTGAATTTATTTTCTACTAAATTTACGAATTCAATAAAACAACTTGCAGTTTCTGACTTATTCTTAATGCAAAAGATTCTAGTACATTTACTGTAATCATCAATAAATGTAAGAAAATATTTTTCTCCACCATAGCCAGTAGTACTATGTGGACCATTTAAATCAGTATGTATTAACTCTAGGATTTCTTTCGTTTTTGTTCGATTATTTTCAAACGGTATATTTGCCATTTTACTTTGTATGCAATTTGCACATTTCATATCTATTTTTTCCAATTTATCTGGTAAACCTTCAACTAATTTATTATTTACTATTTTATGCAAATAATTAAAATTTACATGGCCAAGTGCTCTATGCCATTTTTCTTTATCTGATAATCTTACTGAATTTACATATTTATTTTACTTTTATTTACTTTTATTTATTTATTTACTTTTCTATTTATTTACTTTTCAAAGAAAACAAATTATCAATTTTATTTGTAATAGCTACTAATTCTCCCGATTTATTGCAAATTTTAGCATTACTGTCTCGTGCAGTTATTGTAGCATTTTTAGTTATTCTGGAAAAGCTTAACAGATTTTGCTTAATTCCTTCTACATAATATACATTACTCAAATCAATTTGTTTTTTATTATAATAATTTCTAACTTTAATTTTTATATTACCGATTTTCGTCGCTTTTAACATTTTACCGTCTGGTAATTTTACATTTACCGGATCTTTTAAAACTATATACTTCTCAAAATATTTACTGCTTTTAATAATATGGTCTGTGGAACCACTGCCCAATAACCAATTTATTTCGTTACCTTCGCATTCTCTATTTACGCTATAATCTGTTATGTCCTTTACTTCTGGGCCGCATACTTGTGTTGACCACGTCTCGGATGATGAACCCTGCTGCTCGTCCGTTGACTTGTTTTGATTTGAACTGCGTCCGCGTCCTCTACCTCGATTGTAGCCTCGTTGGTTTCCACGTTGTCCTCTCGATGATTGGGCACCTCTGCCTCTGCCGCCTTGTTGGCCTTTCCAACAATCCTTTTGATAATGTCCGACTTTGCCGCAAGTAAAGCACTGTCCGTTTGTCTTTGTTGAGAACGTGCTTGCATTACTTTTCTTTTCTGAATTATTTTTAACTAAATTCTTTTCTTTGATTTTTTATTTTACGTAATCTACTGACCTTTCTCTTTCTGGAATGACGTCTATAAAGTCACCAATATAACTGTAATTTGCTGGTAATGCTTTGATTAAGTATCGCATTTTCTCAGTTTCATCTATCTTTACTCCGGCTGCTTTAAATTCGTTCACCGCTTTCTCAAATTCTACGAAGAATTCTTCAACATTATCATAATTCTTTAATTTAATTTCTTCAATTTTTCCTCGGCATATTATTTGTAATGACGTGGATTTCGTCACGTATAATTTATCCAAATTCGCAATCATTTCATAAGCTGATTTGCACTCACAAACGTATTCTAATTGCTTATCTGAAATAGTGCTAATTAATATATTTCTTGCTTTTAAATCCTTTTTCTTCCATTCATCTACTTTATCTGCCCAGCCCGTTCTCTTTCGGCTTGCTCTTTGCACTCTTTATATTCTAATAGAGTCATTAAGCGAAATTTCCAACTTGTATAATTTGCACCATCAAAAATGGGAATTACTATATCTTCGATTTTTGCTTGCTTAGCCATCTCGACTTCTTTTAATTTAATATTTTCGTACACTTTTATTACTTTATTTAGCGTAATTACTTTCTGCACTATTTTCACAAAACGTTTTTCAGCAATCTTTTCCTCAATTATTTCTTCGTTTTCATCTTCAAAGTTATCTCGTATTCCTTCTTCTTTGGTTTTTACTTTTCCTTTAGTGTCCATTTACCACATGTATAACCTCAAATTCTGCCTCGTGCTCTATTCTTGCACCGTGCAGCGTGCTTCACACAAGAAATCTAATCTGCTCGCATCGGCTTGAATTATTCATAAATTTTTCAAAATTATTTCTTCTATCACTTATAGACATATTCTATTATTTATTCACATTTCTATTTTTCTTACTTTTGCACTTTTCCTTCAATATTTTTCACTGCAAACTTTTCGCGAGCCACGTGCTTTTTTCTTGCTACGGCAAGGCTGCCCCAATACTCGCCGAGGCTTGTACTGAGTCAGAGTCTTTTTTCTTTTTTTACTTACCAACCACGCTCTATCACCATGCTGATGTTAGATAATTAATAGTGTTGAGATTGATAAAATAACAACGGTGTGTTATTGTATGCATTTATCCCTCGTCTGGTATGATTATATTAGTATGTAGAAGTTCGATCTTCCCGAGGCAAGGATGTGAGAAATAAATTTTCACATATGTATGATAACGTTTCGGTGAACAATGTCACCCTCATTAGACCTTTAATAAATGTTAATGTTAAAGATTAACAAATTGAATAAACTGAAAAACAATTTTTTGTCAATAATAAGATAGTTACCAAAAAGTTAATTCTTGTCAGGAAAAACAATACTTATAGGCTTTTTTTTTTCTCCTCCGCCGCATAAATGCGGGGGGGGGGGAAGAAAATTTCACAACAATCCTTCCTACATTGGCTTTGGAAATCGTTCTTGTTAAGCCTTTTTAAATTATTCAATTTATATAGGAATGCTTGAGAACGTATTACCGAAATCAATGTTTACAAAACAAAGGCTAGGCAGTTAGTATACACGCTGTTTTTGATTGTGTGTATGTAGGTGTGTATTATTTTTTGCAAGTTTGTAGTAAATGTGTGTATATGTGATTCAAATTTTGTGTGTCTTCTTTTTTATTGACTGGTTGTTTTTCTAAATGTATGTTTAACATCTCCGATACTAATCTGTTGTTTAAGTTTTCTTCTTTATCTACTATGTTGTAATTAGTGAAGTTGCATTTGTGACCGGTTTCATTTTCGTGTATAATTGTCGCAGAATCCTTTGATGTTCTGTGTTCATTTACTCTTGTCATTAGTTTTCTTTTTGTTTGTCCTATGTATGTAGCAGGACAATTATTGCAATGAATGCGGTAAATGACGTTATTTTCAAACTCTTTCTTAGTTTTGTCTTTGCCTTTGGTTATGATACTTTTCATATTGCTATTAATTTTTGGAATACTTTGAATATTGTGTTTTTTAAAGCTAAATGATACTTGTTCAAAAAAACGGTTTATGTAAGGGAGACAGATTAAAGGTTTGTTTTGGTTTGTACTAGTTATCGTGTTGGTGTTTTTGTTATTTAATTTTGCAATGCGTTTACTTACATATTTATTTATGAATTTGGTTGGGTAGTTATTTTCTCTTAGTAAATTTTTTGCTGTCTTTATGTTATCGTTGTGGAACTTAATATCTGCTAGTTTAATGGCTCTGTCTGTTATGTTGCATACCATTGCTATTTTTTGATTGAGTGGATGTTGTGAACGATAGTTTAGGAATCTGCCGGAAAATGTCGGTTTGGTATACCAAATTGTAATAATTTTCTGGTTTTCTTTAATTAATAAGATGTCAAGAAAACTTATATAATTATTTTTTTCGATTTCATGAGTGAATTTTAATTTGTCATTAAATGAATTAAAGGTGTTAAGCATCTCATTTAAATCTGAGTTCGGAATACATGTTAGTATGTCGTCTACGTATCGGTAGAAAAAATAACGGTTTAAAGGAGAGTTTTTGTAAGCATTCAGATTCTAGATCATCCATAACTAAGTCTGCAAATAAACCAGATATTGGAGAACCCATTGGTGTACCAAATGATTGTTTATAATATCTGTTATTGAATTGGAAGTAGGTATTATCCATAAGAAAGTCACATGCCTTTAAAATCTCACTTAGTGGGATCGTTGTATTTCTAGATATTTGGGAGTAACGTTTTTCTATACTTTGATTTAACAATTGTTTACTTATGTTTGTATATAGAGATGTTACATCTAGGCTGATAAGAGTGTAGTTAGGTGGGATGGTGATATTATTTAATTTTCCCATTAGATCTAAACTATTTTTGACATATGATTTTGGTTTGTTTACACTATTTTGGAGGATGGAAAAAAGTTGTTTTGATAAAAAGTAAGTTGGGGAGCCGATCGTTGATACTATTGGTCTTAATGGGATGTTGTTTTTATGTATTTTTGGTAATCCGTAGCATTTTGGGAGTGTGGTATTGGTTTGAGTTAATTGAGTTTTTTTATATTTTGTATTAAAAAAGTTATTGTCATTCCAAATATATAGGAATGTTTTTATTTTGGTTTGTAATTGTTTTAGCGGATTTTTCTTGATTTCTATATATGTCTCTTTGTCAGCTAGTAATAATTCCATTTTCTGTATATAGTCATCCTTGTTAATTGCGACAGTCGCATTCCCTTTATCTGCGTATGTTTTAGCGGATTGTTTTAGCGGATTTTTCTTGATTTCTATATATGTCTCTTTGTCAGCTAGTAATAATTCCATTTTCTGTATATAGTCATCCTTGTTAATTGCGACAGTCGCATTCCCTTTATCTGCGTATGTGAACATGATGTTTTTATTTTTTTTTATGAATGTTCTTGTTTCTTTTATTTTATTTTCGAGGATTTTATCAGTTAGATTTTTATGGTTTGTTTTGTTTCTGTGTTGCGAAATTTTATTAAATAATTGGATTCTAATGTCATTTGCAGTGTCATCTGGTAGTTGCTTGTTCTGAATTAAATTTTCTACTTGTTTTACACAGTTTATTTCATCATGATCATTTAGTTCACAAGGAGGATTGAATTTTTGTCCAAGAGCAACTGTTTCCACAATATTTTTCGGGATATCTATGTTTGTAAGATTTTTGAACCATTTGTCTGTATTTATATTCAGTTTGTTTCTTTCCGTTAAGTTTTGAGAATTATTAAATTTCTTGTCGTGTTTTGACTTTAATTTTGCTCGATAATTAGTATTTTGGGTCTCTTGGTTTTTTGTTATATTATTTAAGATTTCACTAGGAATCAGATTTTTTAGACTTGACAAAGATTTCTTTAACTGTTTTGCTAAGAATCCTATGTGTATATTAATATCTTTAATCTCAATGTTTAATGTCGTTTGTTTAAAAAGTTTGATAAGTTTTTTAAATTTCTCCTTACCCGATTTACTATGGAAATGAAAGTCATCAGTCATAACATTCATCGGTCTATAAAAATTTTTTCAACAATTTTGGAGAAAGATATGGACAGAACGCAAGACGACATCTCAAAATTTGGGCAACGACAAACCGAAAGTTAACTCAAGCAATCTCACAACGACAATTCCTTTTAGAATGCAGAACACACGACACCAGGGCAGCCGATATAGATAACATTCCACGTAATTTAAAACACTTTCATTTCCATAGTAAATCGGGTAAGGAGAAATTTAACAAACTTATCAAACTTTTTAAACAAAAAACATTAAACATCGAGATTGAAGATATTAATATACACATAGGATTCTTAGAAAAACAGTTAAAGAAATCTTTGTCAAGTCTAAAAAATCTGATTCCTAGTGAAATCTTAAATAACATAACAAGAAACCAAGAGACCCAAAATACTAATTATCGAGCAAAATTAAAGTCAAAACACGACAAGAAATTTAATAATTCTCAAAACTTAACGGAAAGAAACAAACTGAATATAATTACAGACAAATGGTTCAAAAATCTTACAAACATAGATATCCCGAAAACTATTGTGGAAACAGTTGCTCTTGGATAAAAATTCAGTCCTCCTTGTGAACTAAATGATCATCATGTAATAAACTGTGTAAAACAAGTAGAAAATTTAATTCAGAACAAGCAACTACCAGATGACGCTGCAAATGAGATTAGAAGCCAATTATTTAATAAAATTTCGCAACACAGAAACAAAACAAACCATAAAAATCTAACTGATAAAATCCTCGAAAATAAAATAAAAGAAACAAGAACATTCATAAAAAACAATAAAAATATCATGTTCACATACGCAGATAAAGGGAATGCGACTGTCGCAATTAACAAGGATGACTATATACAGAAAATGGAATTATTACTAGCTGACAAAGAGACATACATAGAAATCAAGAAAAATCCGCTAAAACAATTACAAACCAAAATAAAAACGTTTCTATATATTTGGAATGACAATAACTTTTTTAATACAAAATATAAAAAAACTCAATTAACTCAAACCAATACCACACTCCCAAAATGCTACGGATTACCAAAAATACATAAAAACAACATCCCATTAAGACCAATAGTATCAACGATCGGCTCCCCAACTTATTTTTTATCAAAACAACTTTTTTCCATCCTCCAAAATAGTGTAAACAAACCAAAATTATATGTCAAAAATAGTTTAGATCTAATGGGAAAATTAAATAATATCACCATCCCACCTATCTAACTCTTATCAGCCTAGATGTAACATATCTATATACAAACATAAGTAAACAATTCTTAAATCAAAGTATAGAAAAACGTTAATCCCAAATATCTAGAAATACAACGATCCCACTAAGTGAGATTTTAAAGGCATGTGACCTTCTTATGGATAATACCTACTTCCAATTCAATAACAGATATTATAAACAATCATTTGGTACACCAATGGGTTCTCCAATATCCGGTTTATTTGCAGACTTAGTTATGGATGATCTAGAATCTGAATGCTTACAAAAACTCTCCTTTAAACCGTTATTTTTTCTACCGATATGTAGAAGACATAATAACATGTATTCCGAACTCAGGTTTAAACGAGATGCTTAACACCTTTAATTCATTTAATGACAGATTAAAATTCACTCATGAAATCGAAAAAAATAATTCGATAAGTTTTCTTGACATCTTATTAATTAAAGAAAACCAGAAAATTATTACAAATTGGTATACCAAACCGATATTTTCCGGCAGATTCCTAAACTATCATTCACAACATCCACTCTCTCAAAAAATAGCAATGGTATGCAACATAACCGACAGAGCCATTAAACTAGCAGATATTAAGTTCCACAAAGATAACATAAAGACAGCAAAAAATTTACTAAGAGAAAATAACTACCCAACCAAATTCATAAATAAATATGTAAGTAAACGCATTGCAAAATTAAATAACAACAACACCAACATGAATACTAGTACAAACCAAAACAAACCTTTAATCTGTCTCCCTTACATAAACCGTTTTTTTGAACAAGTATCATTTAGCTTTAAAAAACACAATATTCAAACTATTCCAAAAATTAATAGCAATATGAAAAGTATCATAACCAAAGGCAAAGACAAAACTATGAAAGAGTTTGAAAATAACGTCGTTTACCGCATTCATTGCAATAATTGTCCTGCTACATAAATAGGACAAACAAAAAGAAAACTAATGACAAGAGTAAATGAACACAAAACATCAAAGGATTCTGCGACAATTATACACGAAAATGAAACCGGTCACAAATTCAACTTCACTAATTACAACATAGTAGATAAAGAAGAAAACTTAAACAAAAGATTAGTATCGGAGATGTTACACATACATTTAGAAAAACAACCAGTCAATAAAAAAGAAGACACACAAAATTTAAATCACATATACACACATTTACTACAAACTTGCAAAAGAAAATAACAATACACACCTACATACACACAATCAAAAACAGCGTGTATACTAACTACCTAGCCTTTGTTTTGTAAACATTGATTTCGGTATTACGTTCTCAAGCATTCCTATATAAATGGAATAATTTAAAAAGGCTTGACAAGAACGATTTCCAAAGCCAATGTAGGAAGGATTGTTGTGAAATTTTCTCCCCCCCCCCCCCCGCATTTATGCGGCGGAGGAGAAACAAAAAAGCCTACAAGAATTGTTTTTCGTGACAAGAATTAACTTTTTGATAACTATCTTATTATTGACACAAAAATTGTTTTTCTGTTTATTCAATTTGTTAATCTTTAACATTAACATTTATTAAAGGTCTGATGATGGTGACTTTGTTCACCGAAACGTTATCATACACATATGAAAATTTATTTCTCACATCCTTGCCTCGGGAAGATCGAACTCCTACATACTAATATAATAATAGTGTTGAGGTTTGCGGTAAAGAAACCATTATTTAATAGAGAGAGATAAATATAGAGTTTATTGAGGTGGCAAAAACGCCAGTCGGCACGTCCGACTTACATCGCAGTTGAATAGCGAGAATAAGAAACATTCTAAGTGCGATACACTGCTCTCGCGTCTCACGCAACTCTCATACAGACATACTGGAGTGGGGAGACACTCATGTGTGTGTTTCGTCCGCCGTCGCTTGGCAGACGCGCATACCATTGTACCTATCCCCGCGTACAGCGCGCTGGATTTTGAAACATTCACATATTCCAACACACTTGCCTTTAAAAGGTTGAAACATTACTACTAAAGCATGATCCCTCCTTAAACCTGCTTGGTGCTTTGGCGTATATTTTCCAAGGTTCGTAAAACCTTTGAATTGCAAATTTTGTCGATTGTAAAACAATTTTTTTTCTTTTTGTATCTTGAGTCTAATGGCCAATTGTCTACCAGGAAAGGTTTAAATAAATAGACACCATTTATTTTTAACCGACGTTTCGGACATTTTTTTCGTGTACCTCTTTAGGTGCTCTATATTTAACAAAAACCGTTTACATAATAAATATATACAGTATGTTGAACTTACAAATTTTAACACAACAAAACGTAGTTTTTACAATTCCAATTCAAAATAATTACATATTTATTAAACACTAATCACTTAAAAATTAATAAATCACAATTCGCAACTCTAAACAAATTATGTATAACAAAGTACACTTACATTACGTCGAGCTGTAATAATAACGGGCGACTGTCCGTTTCGTCAATGCTTAAATTTTCGGCAAACGGTCTATATATACTAATCTACTGTAATTGTGTGTGTATATTTTGTGTGTATAAAAGTATATAAAACGATGTGAGACAAGTGGAGGGATAGCGTTGAACAATTCGGAGCCGAGGCGAGGTATCAGGGGAGCACGTCATAGTGTAAGTCATCCTAATGACACGGTACTCAAAACATACACGAATATTGTGGTGGATATTATATTCTCATCCAACGTGCTCTCCTAATATACCCGTTCGGCTTTACAAAGTTTTAATACATAGTAAGAGTTATATTAAGCTAAATTTCGCAGTTATTAATTAATATATTATATTCTTCCGCTAGTTTATTGATTTCAAATTGTTTGTTTATATAATCTTTTTGTTGACGAATGAAGAATGCTTCTGAAAAAAGTCTTTTTCCGTTATTAATTTCTGTATCTAAGATTTTAATATTGTCAAAATCTATTGTATGATTGTTATTTTCAGTGTGCCAAATAAGGAAGATTTATCATCTTTATCAAGATATTTTTTTCTATGCTCTTTTATTCGTACATTCAATCGTCTACCTGTTTGTCCCACATACGTTGCTTCACAATGTTTACAATTGATTTTATACACCACATTGTTTTTATTGTATTTTTCTTCTTTATCTTTTCCTAATACTATTACATTATTTAGTTTATTTATGGTACTAAACACAACATTAATACTAAGTTTTTTAAAAAAATTTTTCGTAAAACATTCTAACTCATTAACAAACGGTAAACATATAATCCCATCGTAGGTTTTTTGTTGTTTGGAGCTGTTATCTGAACTTTGTAGCACTTTTAAGCGTTTTTTTATGTGAAAATCAACTAAATTATGTGGATAATTATTGTTTTTTAAAACATATTTGATAAATTCTGTATTTTCTTTGTGAAATCTATTGTGCGATAATTTTATTGCTCTATCAAGGAGACAGTATATGATAGCTATTTTGTTACTTGTCGGGTGATGCGAATTAAAATTGAGATATATTCCTGAAAAGGTAGGTTTTCGATACCAATTAGTTATTATATTACTTTCATCGTTTATTATAATTTTTATGTCCAAAAAACTGATACTATTATTTTCAGAATGTTCAACAGTGAATTGTAAGTTTGTGTCATAAGAGTTGAAAATTTGTAACGTATCGCGTATATTATTTTTCGGTATACAAAGAACAATATCATCCACATAACGGTAATAAAATAGCGGTTTTTCTTGAAGTTTATTGATACATGAGTTTTCTAAATCTTCCATAACTATGTTAGATAATATAGGGCTTAACGGATTTCCCATAGCGGATCCGAATGTTTGTCTATAAAAATTGCCGGAAAAAATCATGATTCAAGTGCTAAACATAGAAATTATAGATTTACACACAAAAATTGCATGGTTAAACAGAGAAATTATAAAAAGTAAAAAATCATTAGAGATGAATGTAGAAAATAACACTATTGAATTGTTTGCTGACTTTTATGCTACTAAACTAAACTTTATTATTGTTAAAGTTAAAGAAAAACTACAACGTAAACTCGAAACCATGTATTTTAGAAAATATAAGAAAGAAATTGAAAAAGATAGATATAAGGAAGATGTGTCGGAGGTTAACGTCCGAGACAATAACACACAGGTTATCGAACCGGCGAAAACTGACGATAGTTGGTGTGTGAATGTTTCGGGCATTGAACTTCCAACGTACTGTGACGGCACCGTCTACGTCATTTCATAAAAAGGAAAATTTTTTCCACATATCGACGAAACATGATCATAGCCCTGAACCATTACTAACCTATCGACACTGCTGCACCAAGGGTTGCGGGTGTGACCTGCGCTATGGGAAGTTTCCCAAGCTGCCAAAAAAAAAAACAACGACGCAGTGCATGCAATTAACCGATTATACCCACGACTACGAGTGTAGTAAACTATATTAGAAAATCTGTTACCAAAGATTATTACTTTTTCTTATGTAAAATAAGTAACTCACTCTAGTAAAAATGTTCACCAGATATTAATTATTGATTATTAATATAACATAGTCATGTATCAATCCGAATAAGAAAATAATATCTATGTGTCACAAAAATTATAATAATAAAACCTTTAGTTGAATTACAATATTTCTGCAATACAATTTTATTTAGAAATACTTCAGTTGTATTAATGAGTTAGTTATAAATTAGGGTTAATTTTCTACAAGGATATATTTTAAATAATAATTTAAGTACGAATTGTTAAACAAACCCTTGTGCAATAATCACAATTGTAATTCTTCCTTTATACGTTTGACCTAACTAGCAAACCGTTCCAAACGCGAGGTATAAGAGTTTATAAGGTTTTCCATTCACAATCACAAACAAATATAAAATTACAATAACTATTTTAAGACACATTCATGAAAGAATATTTTTCCTACTCAAATAATGAAACTTATTCAACCTTCTGTTTTTCTTCTGCTATAAATAAATAAACTGTTTTATTACATATCACAAATTTAACAAACATTTTTGGATTTTGAACAATTACATGTGAGTTGGAAATATTCCTTCAAAATGTGGAATTAGCCTTAACCTTTAGAGGACGGGATGGCCCCTATACGGGCCATGCCCATGATCGACCCTTTACATGTGTTAGTTTTGAGATGTGAGACATCACAAAAACTCGATTTCTATAGAAAAGTGAGAGAAAACAGTAAACTCAAATCCCCGTCCTCTAAAGGTTAAGAAGACTATAGCCCTAGCGGATGCGTAATCTTGGGGCTGTAAAACACATGGCCCATACGAAATATAGATACGACGCTTTCCCACGCAGGGACGCGCTTTTCCGAGTTTTTCAAAACATGACTTATACTATACATTGAAATATTATTTTACATTATCTCTCAAACCGTTATCAATAAAATTATTTTAACAACAACCGATATTAAATATAAAAGTAAGGAAATTAGGAAAAATAATATTAATTATATATATTCTTTGTTAAATGGCAATCAATAGCTTTGTTGTTTTTGTATTAATAATACAAAGATCTAGTAACAAAAACCCAAAAATATAGCTCTATGAGTAACCATATGCATTTTATAAACGCAACCTATAACCATGTAAAGAATCTTTATTAACCAACGATAAATAATTACTATAATAGCTATTATATTATACAAATCAACAAGTTTTGATAACAAAGCATTTAGGTTTTAGTTTATTTTAGATAATTAACTGTTATTATAAATTTGTCATATATGATTTCATTGTAAATTAGATTATTATTAAGTTAGTAAAATTTTGTATTCCAAATAACTATCATTAAAATAGTCGTAGCATTTTCATTCAAGTTGTAATATCTTGCTACATAATTATTTAGTAAGATAAATAATTCAATTCATGGCAGAATATCTAGATTGTTAATTATAGGAAAAACCGAGACAAAGAAGATGTTTGTCAGCTACATCAGCCCCAAAACACATGGCTCGTCTAAAAATAGATTTTATCTCAGTCTTCCTGCGCGGAGACGCATTTTCCAGCATCTTTTGGGACTCAATGTATTATAGCATAAGAATATTATTTTAGAATAACGCTAGATATCTCATTAATTATAATTAGAAAAATAATTTTTGTTTAAGATAAAAATTGCATTATGTTAAGTAAAAATTAAGAGATGAGAAATCCATTATTATAATATGTTTTTATAGTAATAATAATCCATTTGTCTATTTCTACTAAATTAACTAACTAGACTTTAAGTTTAGATGATAAACTGTTTAGAATTTGAATAATACATTTGTAATTCGTACGTTTTCTTAATAATAATTAACTATTATGACTATTTATAAGTAATTTTCATTGTTAATGCAAGTTTTATGAAATATACACATTAGATAAAACATTTTACTGGACAATAGTTGTATTCTAACACATTGTTACTTACGAAAACTAATTAAATTTCAAATATTTTAAATAAATAATAGAAAATCTAAGGAAAATGTATTAATTTAATAAAATAACTTAATAATATGATTGATATATTAGCTAGAATGAATAGTCTAATGTTTTTATAAAGTTTGCATAAGAAATTTCATTGTTTAATGTATAATTAAGTTTATAAAATTTATAATGCGTTTAACTCCTGTTGTAATAGACCGATAACTTCCGTTCAAATTTGTATTTTCATTTTAGAACAAAATGTAATAGAATAACATATTTTATAATTTATAAACTGCCAACATTGTATAATTTTCAGCAAGTAACAGAAAATTGATCATTTTTGACTCGAAAGAAAGAGAAGGATATATCTTTTGTCTCTCTCATCTCTCTTTCTCTGTCGCACATATATCGTTCTCTCTCGCTCCTTAAGGAAGATACGAGCCGCCGGAAAATACCCTAGAGAAGGGATAAGGGACCGCTCTCTGCCGCTCTCTGCGTTAAAACATAGGATTTTCCCCACTATCACAAAAATCGACGTTTGGAAGGGATGACACCCCCGCACCATTGGACACCGTTTTCTCACTCCACTAGCCACAATTAACACTACAGGATACATGACTATCAACCGCCGTTACAAATGTCAACCAGCGATTCGATGCCTCAAGATGACGCAACCACCCGATTCGACACCGCAGTTTTCCGGCTAAAAAAAAGAGGAGGAGCAACACATTTAAATACGCCGAGCACGCACTGTCAGTCAGTCAGATCAACACAAGCCTCACAAGCTTTGCTGACTGTACAGCAGATTGACACAAGCCTCACAAGCTTAAAAACTCTGTACACAAATTTTCAAAATTTAAATAAATATTCAGACTTTTCAAATTTCTAGTTTAATTTCTTTTTACCAAATTTCTAAATTTACTATATTCAAACATTATAAGACAAAAGGAAATTTACAAAAAATAAGAAAGGTAAATAAAGAAAAAAAAAATAATAAATTAAAATTCCAGAAAAGTGAATAAGTAATTGTCTTGGATCGTGAATAGACGATTGGCCTTGATCTTAAGGATTACTGGACAGGAGCTATTCACGATAACAATTCATTTAGTGCGAGTCTTAAGGGCTTTGTGCAATTTGAGTTGACAAGGCAACGACTGAATTAACTTAAAGAGAATTATTATTTCAAAAATAAAGAAATTTTGGATCATTAATGAAAATAAAAGAGATCCGAATAAATTAAAATTCCAGACAAGTAAATAAGTAATTGTCTTGGATCGTGAATAGACGATTGGCCTTGATCTTAAGGATTACTGGACAGGAGCTATTCACGATAACAATTCATTTAGTGCGAGTCTTAAGGGCTTTGTGCAATTTGAGTTGACAAGGCAACGACTGAATTAACTTAAAGAGAATTATTATTTCAAAAATAAAGAAATTTTGGATCATTAATGAAAATAAAAGAGATCCGAATAAATTAAAATTCCAGACAAGTAAATAAGTAATTGTCTTGGATCGTGAATAGACGATTGGCCTTGATCTTAAGGATTACTGGACAGGAGCTATTCACGATAACAATTCATTTAGTGCGAGTCTTAAGGGCTTTGTGCAATTTGAGTTGACAAGGCAACGACTGAATTAACTTAAAGAGAATTATTATTTCAAAAATAAAGAAATTTTGGATCATTAATGAAAATAAAAGAGATCCGAATAAATTAAAATTCCAGACAAGTAAATAAGTAATTGTCTTGGATCGTGAATAGACGATTGGCCTTGATCTTAAGGATTACTGGACAGGAGCTATTCACGATAACAATTCATTTAGTGCGAGTCTTAAGGGCTTTGTGCAATTTGAGTTGACAAGGCAACGACTGAATTAACTTAAAGAGAATTATTATTTCAAAAATAAAGAAATTTTGGATCATTAATGAAAATAAAAGAGATCCGAATAAATTAAAATTCCAGACAAGTAAATAAGTAATTGTCTTGGATCGTGAATAGACGATTGGCCTTGATCTTAAGGATTACTGGACAGGAGCTATTCACGATAACAATTCATTTAGTGCGAGTCTTAAGGGCTTTGTGCAATTTGAGTTGACAAGGCAACGACTGAATTAACTTAAAGAGAATTATTATTTCAAAAATAAAGAAATTTTGGATCATTAATGAAAATAAAAGAGATCCGAATAAATTAAAATTCCAGACAAGTAAATAAGTAATTGTCTTGGATCGTGAATAGACGATTGGCCTTGATCTTAAGGATTACTGGACAGGAGCTATTCACGATAACAATTCATTTAGTGCGAGTCTTAAGGGCTTTGTGCAATTTGTGTTGACAAGGCAACGACTGAATTAACTTAAAGAGAATTATTATTTGGAAAATAAATATCATTAAAATTTAACGAACTAAGGAAAAATTACAAATCGATAATAATTGATTAGGTTGGTTTAGGGAAGGGCGAATCTGAGAACAACCTGAGATGGGGGAAATTTAGTATTATCCAACACACATCATTCCAGGGCTCGTGACCTTTTTCCAATCCATACAAGAGGCATGTGCAACAAAAATTGTTTTTAAGAGACAAATGTGCTGCTTCTGTTGGTCCCTATTAAAATCCAAATCCTCAATCCAAAGAAAAATTAATTACTAAATTTTCAACGATTAATTACGAACTTGTTACTACACATCTTTTCCTTTAGCTCGTCCATGGTTTATTAGCTGGCGCAGCTACGACCAAAAAGAGCATTAATTCTTAATTGAGTTAATAATCCCAGTCGTGTTATGTTTTAGGACGTGACAGTACGTTACTGATATATTAAAACTTGGAAAGAAATTCAATTTTAATGAATCATTCAACAACAAATTACTACTGCAATATATTAAGAATTTTGAAACTTTTATTAAAAAACACAAGAATAAAGCTGATATTCCTAAAATAAGAAGCTCTTTCCTCAACACCATAAAAAATTCATACAATAGAGAACTAGCAAATAATTCATACGAAAATAAAAAGTTAAAAATAGATCTTAAAAAAACAAGAACATTTCTAAAACAGAACTCAGACATTCTAATAACTAGAGCTGATAAAGGGAATGCTACAGTGATAATTAAAAAATCATGTACGTAGAAAAAACCGATATGTTATTTAACGATCAAAAATATTATGAAAAAATAAAATCAAACCCTTTATCAAGCCTAGAAAGGAAAACAAATGATATAGTGAAATGGCTCAATAAAATGGATTTTAGTGGTACTAAAAAACAACTACTCCCGGTCCTTCAAAAATTCAGTATATCAAAAGCATATGGTCTTATTAAAATACATAAAGCAGATTTTCCAGTCAGACCCATAATATCCACAGTGAACTCTCCTACTTACTTTGTTTCAAAGTTTTTTGCTCAATTCCTACAAAATAATTTAAAACCCCCGGCATCACATATATATAATAGTTTAAAGCTAAAAGAAAAACTTGAAAATATCAAAATACCATGTAATTATGAAATAGTGAGTTTTGATGTCGTAAGTCTTTTTACAAATGTTCCTGAATACCTAGTATACGAAGCGATAGAAAGAAGGTGGCATCAAATACACAATAGAATAAATATGACCTGTACCGAATTTCTTAAAGTAATTAAATTCATCCTAAACAATAATTATTTTCAATTTAATGGCAATTTTTATAGACAAACATTCGGATCCGCTATGGGAAATCCGTTAAGCCCTATATTATCTAACATAGGTATGGAAGATTTAGAAAACTCATGTATCAATAAACTTCAAGAAAAACCGCTATTTTATTACCGTTATGTGGATGATATTGTTCTTTGTATACCGAAAAATAATATACGCGATACGTTACAAATTTTCAACTCTTATGACACAAACTTACAATTCACTGTTGAACATTCTGAAAATAATAGTATCAGTTTTTTGGACATAAAAATTATAATAAACGATGAAAGTAATATAATAACTAATTGGTATCGAAAACCTACCTTTTCAGGAAGATATCTCAATTTTAATTCGCATCACCCGGCAAGTAACAAAATAGCTATCATATACTGTCTCCTTGATAGAGCAATAAAATTATCGCACAATAGATTTCACAAAGAAAATACAGAATTTATCAAATATGTTTTAAAAAACAATAATTATCCACATAAATTAGTTGATTTTCACATAAAAAAACGCTTAAAAGTGCTACAAAGTTCAGATAACAGCTCCAAACAACAAAAAACCTACGATGGGATTATATGTTTACCGTTTGTTAATGAGTTAGAATGTTTTACGAAAAATTTTTTTAAAAAACTTAGTATTAATGTTGTGTTTAGTACCATAAATAAACTAAATAATGTAATAGTATTAGGAAAAGATAAAGAAGAAAAATACAATAAAAACAAAGTCGTGTATAAAATCAATTGTAAAAATTGTGAAGCAACGTATGTGGGACAAACAGGTAGACGATTGAATGTACGAATAAAAGAGCATAGAAAAAAATATCTTGATAAAGATGATAAATCTTCCTTATTTGGCACACTGAAAATAACAATCATACAATAGATTTTGACAATATTAAAATCTTAGATACAGAAATTAATAACGGAAAAAGACTTTTTTCAGAAGCATTCTTCATTCATCAACAAAAAGATTATATAAACAAACAATTTGAAATCAATAAACTAGCGAAAGAATATAATATATTAATTAATAACTGCGAAATTTAGCTTCATATAACTCTTACCATGTATTAAAACTTTGTAAAGCCGAACGGGTATATTAGGAGAGCACGTTGGATGAGAATATAATATCCACCACAATATTCGTGTATGTTTTGAGTACCGTGTCATTAGGATAACTTACACTATGACGTGCTCCCCTGATACCTCACCTCGGCTCCGATCGTTCAACGCTATCCCCACTTGTCTCACATCGTTTTATATACTTTTATACACACAAAATATACACACACAATTACAGTAGATTAGTATATATAGACCGTTTGCCGAAAATTTAAGCATTGGCGAAACGGACAGTCGCCCGTTATTATTACAGCTTGACGTAATATAAGTGTACTTTGTTATACATAATTTGTTTAGAGTTGCGAATTGTGATTTATTAATTTTTAAGTGATTAGTGTTTAATAAATATGTAATTATTTTGAATTGGAATTGTAAAAACTACGTTTTGTTGTGTTAAAATTTGTAAGTTCAACATACTGTATATATTTATTATGTAAATGGTTTTTGTTAAGGCCATGTGATACTCAACAAAAATCGTGTTGGGTTCAGTCGATAATGTAGGGAGAGCCAACTACTGTATATTAAACAGTAGATAGCGCTGAAGATATGCTTAATCTATATGCGTAGAACTTTTAGTTCCAAAATACTCGCACAGATGGCGTGCACTGAGAGAAGTGTTTAATGTCAACATGGGATCCTAAGATTCATAACTATTAACATGCCTATATATTTAAATATTTCCAAATATACGCATTGTAACAGTTAAGTCACCATGTTCTTCTAAACAATTTCAATATGTTGCTATAAATATTGATATTGTAATAGGTGCAATATGAGATTTGCCGTCTAAAATCTCCCCTATTTGAATATAAGATATTGTAACAGTTACAATATTGCACTTTCGAATTCAAACAGAACATAAGTATTCTTCTCTCAGTGCATAATATAGGAAATAATTTTTCTCATAAAAAATTATGAAAATATCCGTATCAAGTTTATAAATTTTTTTCAAACAAATTATGCAAGAATAAATGAGATTTTAAATGGATCTTTAAAAAGTTTTCGGACCTATGTACAGGGGCCCGTCTTTTTTTTATAAATTTCATTTATCGTCATAAGAACTTGTGATAAATAATTTATCACTTTTTTATCGTTACAGAATCACACCCCAGGTAGCTATGCCTACCCTGTATAGGATGTTAGCTGCTTCAGACATATAACTATGTCTTGAAGTAAATAATAACATCTATAACAACATGTACTACTCTGGTTAAATAAATAAATAAATAAATAAACATAGATTTTAAGGTTATGTTTAGAAAGTTGTAATTTAGCTTCTCGTACAAGATTCTTTTTTTGTAAAATTAATATTTTTCAAAAACCATTTCCAAAGCTGAAAATCGGTTTACGAATCAAAGTATACATCTTATCATGTAATGTAATTCGTTTACTGATAATAATTTCGTAGTACATAATAGTACTGCATAAAGCGATAATGGGACATTTATTAGTATTATTAGATACAACTTTTTTCCAACATACATTTTGAAATTTCTTATTTCCAATATATGATGCGTTATTAATTTTCTTATTTCATATAAATAAAAATCATGCACTATTAATTTATTATTTTTGTTTCATACATTATTTATTATGTAATGTAAATCGCTTATTGATAGTATTTTCTTAGTACAGAATAGTACCGAATAAAGCGATAATGGCACATTTATAAGTATCATTAGATACAAGTTTTTTACAACATGCATTCTGAAATTTCTTATTTCTAATATATCATGCATTATTAATTTCCTTATTTCTTATTTTTGTGTCATACATTATTTATCATGTAAAGTAATTCGCTTACTTATAGTAATTTCGTAGTTCAGAATAGTACTGAGTAAAGCGATAATGGCACATGTATTAGTATCATTAGATACAACTTTTTTACAAAATGCATTCTGAAATTTCTTATTTCTAATATATCATGCGTTATTATTAATTTACTTATTTCTTATAAATAAAAATCACACACTAATAATTTCTTATTTTTGTTTCATACGTTATATTTATCATGTAATGTATGTAATTCGCTTACTGATAGTAATTTCGTAGTACAGAATAGTACTGAATAAAGCGATAATAGCACATTTATTAGTATTATGCAAAATTATATAACACATGCAAAACGGTCTTTGATAATAAATTCATAAAGAAATTATCAATTACTGCAGTATTTTACGATAACATGTAATATCATAACCATAATATTTTATTGCTAATCGATATGGAAATCGATTCCTGCGGTATTAAATGAAACCATGCAAAATTATAACTACAGGATTTGATTGCAATTTAATAACAAAATTTACATTTAAAATAACATGCACATTCACTTATAAAAAATATTTTATTGTTAATCAATAAAGAAGTGATCTATTGCTGCAGATTAAATAATAAACAAAATTTTGATAATTATTAATTGATGAAGAAATCATCAATTACTGTTGTATTTAATAAAATCATGCAACAATGTAACACATGCAAAACGAACTTTGATTATAAATTCATAAAGAAATTCCCAATTACTGCAGTAGTTTACGATAACATGCAATATCATAAACATAATATTTGATTGCAGATCGATAAAAGGAAATCGATTCCTGCAGTATGAAATAAAATCATGCAAAATTATAACTACCGCATTTGATTGCAGATTTAAAAAAATATTTAAAATAACATGTACATTTAGCTATAAATTTTTTTTTATTGCAAATCAATAAAGAAATGATCTATTGCTGCAGATTTAATAATATTATAGAGAATTATGATAATTATTAATTGATAAAGAAATTATTAATTACTGCAGTAGTTTACGATAATATGCAATATCATAAACATAATATTTGATTACAAATCGATAAAAGGAAATCGATTCTTGTAGTATTAAAGTAAATCATGCAAAATTTTAATTACTGCATTTGATTGCAGATTTAGAAAGAATATTTACATATAAAATATCATGCACATTAAGTTATACAAATTTTTTATTGCAAATCAATAAAGGAATGATCTATTACTGAATTTTCTGTGGATTAAATAATATTTAAAATTATGATAATTATTAATTGATGAAGAAATCATCAATTACTGTTGTATTAAATAAAATCACGCAATATGGTAACACATGCATTTCATTGCAGATTGATAAATAAAACGATACTGTAACATCAACTTTGATGTTACAATAGTAAAAGTAGAGATTCGACCTATGACCAGCATACTGTAGTCGAACAGATAAGCCTATAACCAGAGAAAAACCTTGATCAAAGAGTAGGCTCTAGGTAGCCTATAAACACCCCTTTAAACACAGTACTTACATGTATTTTCCCTACACATATACAAGAGAGTATGCGAACTCTCTACATCGATAAACGAAGAAGACCTTGAACAACAGCAACAACATGTATCTTGTAGGAGGCTTAGCTGTCGTAGCCTCCCAATGATTCCCCTTTCACCTCTCTGCACCATGCTGATAGTATCTCTCTCTCTCACATTTGATTATATCGTACCTGAAACACACATCAAAAACAATTGCTGTAGGATATAAATTACTCACTGTATAGTTTTTCGAATACGACTTTGTCTAAGTCCTTGGAACGATAGCCACTGCTTTTATAATCACCCTTCAAACGCATATGGAGATGGTGTCGCTCGAGCAGGAGATCACCATACTGGATGGAACCTCTTACCTGTAAGAAGAACACTAATTTAAATAGCAGTAAGACCACACAAACATTGAAATGGTACTAACCTGCTGAAAGACACTGCAATAACTTGAAGCGGAGAGTTATGTATATCCAACACCTGTTGACTTGCTCATGGAGCAAGCATTTTGAGGCAGCAACTACAACAGCTGGAGCAACCCGCTAGATTGCCTACATCTACAGCAATCGTCTGGCATCACTGAAAAAAGCACTAATTATCAGACACATGCATATTGTGTGCATAAGTATGACCACACACAGACCTCACCTACAACCACAACAAAGTAACATAACCTCCGTGAGTGACAGTCCTATGCGAGCAGCCTTGGCGAGAAGTGTGACACCACCGTCGAAGATGACGTCGAGAACAGCACATAGATTTATAGATCTTTCGATAACACTCACAACACTTTACTTCATTAAATGGGCCAAAATTTAAAACTCAAGAAGTAAATTCATCTTGTTCCAACAATATAAAAGCCTTATCAGATTTGGCGGGTGTATTTGCCATTCAAAGTTATCGATATTTACTTTGAGGTGATGTGACCGTACTTAATCTAAAAGAATATAAGAATAATAGATATCCACTTTAGTAATGCATCTCAGATATCTCATGTATTTTTAAGTTGACTTTATCAATCAGAAAGTAGATATAATTTAATAAAAAAATAAAAATATGTAATTTTTCAGTCTGGCAGTTCAAAAAAATACACAAGCAGTGTCTTAGTTAAATCTGAAAAATTGCAAACTTATTCCTAACGTAATTTTTGCAACTGTAAGAATGGTTTTCATGTTTTTGACCTGCACCCTTGGCCTAAAGGAGTAGTTCCGTAAAAGCGATTTCGTTCATAATTTTTTCTTAAGCTTTCAGGGACCTTTTCTACACGTACCAGTCAAAACATTTTTCCTAACGAAGTAATTGCGACTCTGAGAATTTTTTTTCGAGTTTACGGCATGGTATATCGACCCAAACGGGCTTTTCCGGAAAAGCGATTTCGTTCATAACTTTTCTCTAAGCATTGGGGGACCTTTCCTACAAGTACCAGTCGAAACATCTTCCTAACGACGATTAATTGCGACTCTGGGAATTTTTTTCGTGTCTTCGACATGGTATATCGGCCCGAAGGAGCTTTTCCGGAAAAGCGATTTAATTCATAAGTTTTTTGTAAGCATTGGAGGACCTTATTTACAAGTACCAGTCGAAACATTTTTCCTAACGACGTTATTGCGACTTTGGAAATTTTCTTTCCAGTTTACGGCATGGTATATCGGCCTGAAGGGGCTTCTCCGGAAAAGCGATTTCGTGCATAATTTTTTTTAAACTTTGCGGGACCGTTTTTACAAGTACCTACCAGTCGAATCATTTTTCCTAACGAAGTTATTGCGACTTTGGGAATTTTTTATCTAGTTTTCGACATGGTATACTGGTCTAAAGGGGCTTTTCCGGAAAAGTGACTTCGTTCATAATTTTTTTGTAAGCTTTGGGGGACATTTTCTACAAGTAACAGTCGAAAAAATTTTCTTAACGACATTATTGCGAATCTGGAAATATTTTTTCGAGTTTACGGCATGGTATATCGGCCCGAAGGGGCTTTCCCGGTAAAGCGATTTCGTTCATAATTTTTTTCTAAGCATTTGAGAACTTTACAAGAAACCGTCGAAACATTTTTCCGAGCGACATAATTGCGGCTCTGGGAATTTTTTTTCGTGTTTAAGACATAGTATATCGCCGTCGGGGAGCTTTTCCGGAAAATCGATTTCGTTCATAATTTTTTTCTAAGCATTTGGGGACTTTACAAGAAACCGTAGAAATATTTTTCCGAGCGACGTAATTGCGGCTCTGGAAAATTTTCTCCCGTTTACGACACAGTATATCGTCCGGGAGGGAGGGAGGGCTTTTCGGGAAAAGCGATTCCGTTCATAATGTTTTTCTAACCATTTGACGTCTTTATCTATGAGAAACAATCGCAACTTTTTTCCGAACAACGTAATTGCGTCTCTGGGAATTTTTTTTCCCGTTTACAACACAGTATATCGATTTGGGGGGGCTTTTCCGGAAAAGCGATTTCGTTCATAATTTTTTTTCTAAGCATTTGGAAACTATCTACAAGAAACCGTCGAAACATTTTTCCGAGCGACGTAATTGCGGCTCTAGGAATTTTTTTTTACCGTTGGCGACACAGTATATCGCCCTGGGGTGCTTTTCCGGAAAAGCGATTCCGTTCATAATTTTTTTTCTAAGCATTTGGGGACTTTATCTACAAGAAACCGTCGAAACATTTTTCCGAGCGACGTAATTGCGGCTCTGAGAATTGTTTTTCCTGCTTACGACACAGTTTATCGCCCTGGGGTGGCTTTTCCGGAAAAGCGATTTCATTCATAATTTTTTTCTAAGCATTTGGAGACTTTACAAGAAACCGTCGAAACATTTTTTCGAACGACGTAATTGCGGCTGTGGGATTTTTTTTTCGCTTTTCCGACACTGTATATCGCCGTGCAAGGGTTTTCCAGAAAAGCGATTTCCTTCATAATTTTTTTTTAGACCGTGTGGGACCTTTCCTTCAAGTACCAGTCACAAAATTTTTCCTAACGAAGTTATTGCGACTCTGGGAATTTTAGTTTTCGTGTGTGTGGCTATGGGAAAATTGACTTGCCTGTGAGGGTGGTTTTGGAGGTGGTTTATGGGGGTAGCGAAGTGCTAAATTGGTTTTTACACTATTTTTGGTCCATTCCTACTCTGTTTTATGGTTTTAAACCGGTTATAATGTAAATCGCAAATTTTAGTTTTTTCGTTCACTGCGAACGTTCGGAGTTTCAAACACATCCAATAACTTATGACTACTAGCCGTACTAATTAATACAAGATCTTCACTGTAAAGGATGTAACAAGCAGTCATTAGCTGTCAGATTGCCAACTATTACAGCCTCTGCAGCAGTGTCTGGACCACTGTTGTGCATCAGTTGTACAAACGGCAATGGCAGGTGCACACGCAACTTACATTTTACTTGGAGAACCTCTAAATAATGCCACCTCGTTATAGCGTTAACACTTCTCCATCATATTTCCAGTTAGTATGAACGTCGTCATCAATTCAGTATTCAACTAGGTGATGCCTTGGGAAGGGTAACTACGTCGGCCAGCCTCCAAAGGAGTAAAATCAAACGATGCCGTGCTGTCTTTTGCGGGAGCTCTTCGCCTTCGGCAGAAAAAAAATGTATTAATAAAGTGTCAAAGATTAGGTATGAGGAGAGCAGTATTAAACTGCCAGGAATAAGGGAGCAGGTAGACGAAAATTAAGAGGTTAGGTTCATCTATGCTACGTACATAATAAAGCCCCAGTCGGAAGCGAAGTACTTACACAAGTCCGTCGCAAGAAGGTCCGCTTCATTCAACTCGACCATCGCCGTCGTTTCTCCATTTTGTTCACCACGGTGATACCTCTCGAGAAGTAGTAGCTAGCTGTATCGGCCACCCTCGAGGGGAGAATCAAATGACGCCGTGTTGTCTTTTGCTGGAGCTCTTCGCCTTCGGTAGAAAAAAAAATGTTTTAATAAAGTAATAAATGAAATTAAAAATGTTTTAGAATATATGATTTTTAAAAGTCGAAATACTTCAAAAATTTTCGTCTGATTTCTTATTTTGGGAGCTTTAACTATTGGTCTTATGCCCTCCTACATAGTTTTTAAATAAAAAAGAAAAAACAACCCCATATAACAAATTATTAATATTTTAAATAAAAAATAACTTTTGACACTGATTGTATAGCCAATACATCTTTAAGTACAAAAGACCCTCGGCATCTGTGCTACTATTAGGTTAAAATTTATGGGCACTGACTAGTAGGTTATTTGTGTAACATTAATAGAACTAATAAAGACGCAACAATAGCAGATTCAGATTTTAAATGTTAGAATGTACCAGTGCTCCATCATTCTATCACGTGAGTAACAAGTATCTATGACATGAGTGTCATTATGTAAAAGCATTGATATTTTGTAAAATTTTCATTCCGAAATTGTCACTGCTATCACTTCATTACTTGCATTCACTAATAATCCACTCAGTAATACAAACAAGTTAAAAGAATATAACAACTTAGGATTTTACATCTAACGTCCCCTGCATGAATGAAGACAATATAATTAGAATTATTTTCAAATAATTTATCATAAAGACATTACCTCTCTAAATTATGTAAGCTAAGCTAGAAGTTCCGAAACCCATTTTATACATCGATAAAGCATTTTCAATATTTTGACTTTGGTATATAACCAACCGGGTAAAGGATTTTCATGAGATAAAGCTTATATCCTTCGTATTTTGTTCATATTTATGATTTGAAATGTTTCAAATATGAAAATTTCCTAATTTTAAGTTTTCTTATATCTTTTGTGATTTTTACCATTTAAAAGTGACTTATTGAAGTAATTTATTCAAGTACAACTCTTCGAACTAGAACTGTGATTAAAATACAAGGAATGTAAGCTTTGACTCGTAAAAAACCATTACCCGGTTGCTGGGAAAAGATATTTACTTCAATAAATCATTTTTAAATGGTAAAATTATTAAAATTTACTTAATTATTGAAGTTATTATTTCAGATTCTGCGGGGGTGATTATAAACAAGGGCAATCTGACTTGCCATAAATATTAATTATTTTAATTTAATTTGTAAGACTGTAAGACCGATGGAAAAATTCTTATCAGTTGACAGTTAAATGGTAAAAATCAGAAAAAATGTAAGAAACCTTGAAATAAGGAAATTTTCATAGTTGCAACTTTTTAAATCATAAATATGACCAAAATATCAAGGATATAAGCTTTATCTCATGAAAATCCATCACCCGATTAGTTATTTACCAAAGGCAAAATATTGAAAATGCTTTACCGATGCATAACATGGGTTTAGGAATTTTTAACTTAGCTCACATTGTCAGAGGTAATGTCTTTATGATAAATTACTTGAAAATAATTCTAATTATATTTTCATTTTCACAATGAAAACTTTATGATATATTAAAAATCATTGTAGTGTTACAAAACTATATATAGATGCTGCTCTGCTTTGATAAAATGGAGTACAATCTGAAAAAATCTATTTACTACAAAAAGGCAGATCCATTATTCGTGTTGCATTCAGATGAATGTATAGCAGTGAGCATCATTATATATACAGGACATACACATAACCTAAAATATAATGATTTTATTTGACCAAAAATTCTGACCAGAAACTGTCTCCAGCACGCGGTGTTCTGACCAGAATTTTCACAGGTTAGCGCAAAGCTGAACGGTATGACCCATTATTTTAAAAAAAAATTATAAAAGCAGATAATAAGTTAAAACTCAAAATGTTTTACATTTTGATTTTCATTCTAATTACATAAAAGATTGATTAATAATAAATGAAAATTATTAATAAAAGGTTTACTCAGGGTCATAATTAATACATGCTACAACTAATATTAATTAGTGGAATCCAAAATAATAAGTGTAACTTACTGATCTGGAGCTGAACTAATCTAAATACAATTAAGACAACACCATCACAATCACGCTGCAACTCCTTCTGTGATGGATAAAACAAAATGGTAACTCCTATTCCTTCAGCTGCCGTCGAAGGTAATATAATTATTTGAAGGCGTATTGTCATCCGCAGGAGCCCTTCGCCTTTGGCAAAACAAAAAATATTAATAATGCGTTAAGCAGTGGGGATGAGGAGAGCACTATCGAACTGCCAGGAATAGACAGATGGAAAATTGGAGGTTAGGTTCACCTATACTACAGGATAAAGACCAAATCCGAAGTGAAGTACTTACTCGAGTCTGTCGCGGGAGCGCTGACTACATTCAATTAGACCTCCGCCGTCACTTCCACAATATCATCGCTTACATAATGTCCTTGAGAAGTGGTAGTTGCGTTGGCTGCCCTGGAGGAGAGTAGAATTGTATGAAGACGTGTTGTCTTCTGCAGGAGCTCTTCGACTAGGGCAAAGTTAAATATATTAATAATGTATTAAACAGTGGGGACGGGGAGAGTAGTATCGAACTGCCAGGAACAAATGAGTAGACCGATAAAAAGTTGGAGACTAGATTTGGCTATACTATTAAAAAGAAGTTGGAGGCTAGGTTTCGCTATACTATTGAAATGTCCACACACAATGCAATACATACAGAGGGATTGAGGGGGAAAAGCGCATGTGCATTTCAAACTAAGACCTCCTCACCCTTGCTCAAAGTTTACCAGAATACCCAGACATAATGCAATACATACAGAGGCATTGCGTATCCAATTTCAGATCTCCTCAATCAGACGGTATGGAGGAAATAACTTTTTTTTCTTGCAAATTTCTTGAAAAACACAGAAAATGCTGTATCTCCACACTGGCTGATTATTTAGATCTGAAACTTGATATATAATCCCTCAGCATGTATAACAAGTGAGCTGTAAAGTTTAAGATATTTGTTGAGAATGAAAGGAATCTTTGGAATGAAAAGTCGAAAAAGCGCATGTGCATTTCGACTAAAACCTCCTCACCCTTTCTCAAAGTTTACCAGAATGTTCACACACAATGCAATGCATGCTGAGGCATTGTAAATGGAGTTTTAGATCTACTAAATCAGCCAGTTTGGAGGAAATTACTTTTCTTTCTTGAAAATTTCCTGAAAAAGCACAAAAATCCAATATCTCCAGACTTGCTAATTATGTAGGTCTGAAACTTCATAAACTATCCCTTAGCATGTATTCCATTATGTATGGAAAGTTTAAGATACTAGTAGGAAATGGAAAGGGATCTTTGGAACGAAAAGTCGAAATGCCGCATGTGCATTTTCGACTAAAACCTCCTCACCCTTTCTCAAAGTTTACCAGAATGTTCACACACAATGCAATGTGTAGACGAGTAACTGATTCGCCGACTAGTTGTATGGTTTGTAGGTTTGGAAGGCCAGGAGAGTAAAACACTTGACACAGTCTTTGCCTCAAATTAATTGTTTTATTCAACTTAATTAAATACTATGTACAGTGCCAAAAGGCAGGAGAATAGTGAATGTGGGTTTTAATAGTTCGTGCGTGTTTCATGTCGTGTTGACGCGCTTGTGGCTCGCGAGAGACTGACACGCGGTCGAGCTGTAACGGACGAATTGGGTGTGTTTGAAATATTATTGCTGTATGTATGATGAGACTTTAGGGGGCATGAAATACGATAGCGGAAAACTTAGCTTTCCGAACATCCCGCCCACCTTGGCCAGGAACTGGCGAAATGTTATCCACCTGCGGCATGATGCTGATCTTCGCTATTGGTCGGGTGTAGCTAGATGATGCAGTCTTGACTTCCACGACTCGAACCACGCCGTCTTGTCCAGGGTGCACAGCAGTGATCCGAGCCAACGGCCATTTGCACGGTGGATAGAGTTCGGAGCGCAGCAGGCAAAGATCGCCCACCTTGACTGGATTTTCCTTGTTATGCCATTTTGATCGAGTTTGTAGATGTTGGAGATACTCCTGAGACCAGCGTTGCCAAAATTGCTCGTGCATGTGGCGGAGCATTTGCCATCTATCCAACCGAGGCACCGCAACGTCAAGCAATGAAGGCTCAGGAACGGTGAGAGTCGGCTCACCGATCAGAAAGTGACCAGGGGTCAATGAATTTAAATCCTCTGGATCATCTGAGAGAGGTTGAAGAGGGCGCGAGTTGAGGCACGCTTCGATTTGGGCGAGCAGCGTCGTCATTTCCACGAAGGTTAAAAGAGCTTCCCCAATTACTCTTTTGAGATGAAACTTGACAGATTTGACCGCTGCCTCCCAAAGGCCTCCAAAGTGCGGAGCACCAGGCGGATTGAAGCGCCACTCAGTTCCATCGGTAGCCAGAAGCCGCGCAATTTCGGTATGTTGAGTGCCAGCTTGATTGAACAGGAGTCCGAGTTCTTTGTCAGCGCCGATAAAGTTGAGACCACAGTCGCTTGTGAGTGAGGCGCAAACGCCTCTTCTTGCGGTGAAGCGCTTATACGCATTCAAAGTCAGCTGTGGTGCAGCTCGAAACTGCCTCGAGGTGTACTGCACGGGTGGAGAAGCAAACAAAGACGCAAATATACCCTTTGTAGGATTTCGCACCTCTGCCTTTTGAGAACCGCAGATGGATGGGTCCCGCGTAGTCCACGCCTGAGTGCAGGAACGGTCGAAATTGCTCAACTCTTTTGAAGGGCAGATCGCCCATAAGCTACGTGGTAGGCTGAGCTCGTTGACGCCAGCAACGCGTACACCTGAAGATTGTTGATTTAACGACTTGTCGTCCACGAAGAATCCAAAAGCGCTGTCGGAGGTGATTGAGCGTGAGCTGCGTGCCTCCGTGAAGCGTCTTGAGTGAGCATCTAAAACTAAAAGTTTGGTAAGATTCGAGGTTTGAGGTAAGATTAAAGGGTGCCGTTCATCTGGGTGTAGTAATGAGTGCCTCAGTCGTCCACCAACTCGGAGGTATTCCTGAGCATCCAGGATAGGATAGAGGTGGATCAAGGCGCTTCTGCGAGGCAATGGAACACCCTTGTTTAAACAGCTGATTTCTTCGGCAAAGTAAATATGTTGCACCCAATGAACTAGTCCCAAGAGTGCTCGCAATAGGCAATTGGGCGTAAATGTTGTAGCTTGCCAATTTATTGATTTTGCTCGTTGCAGGAATTGCAGGCATCGAGCAATGGTATTTACAAGTCGAGAAAGCGAACTAAATCTAGTGATGACTTCAGGATCTGCTGGCATCGCAGACACCGTGAAGCACGAGAGAGATCGTCGCTCTAGCGTTTCATGCGATTCGTCAAGGTCACACGTACTTGAGCTATTCCAGGGTGTACTCGAGCTGATGAGGAATGCTGGGCCATGAATCCGCATGGATGATTTGACCAAGTCTGATGCCAAAATGCCTCTTGATGGCAAATCGGCAGGATTTTCGACTCCAGGCACGTGAAGCCAGACAGCATTTGAGAGTGTTGTCTGAATCTCTGAAACTCGATTCGCTACGTACGTCTTCCAAGTAACAGGCGGTTGCTTGACCCAGGCGATAGTGATGGTAGAATCCGTCCAACAAAAACACTGCGCATTCTCGAGACAAAGGGTTTGACGAACTCGCTTCATAAGACGCACGAGCATCACTGCGCCACAGAGCTCCAAGCGTGGCAAAGATACCTGCTTGAGCGGAGCTACTTTGCTCTTTGAGGCCAGTAAGATGCTTTGAACGTTGCCTTCCTTGGAGACAGTACGCAGGTAGAGACAGGCAGCGATGGCTCGTTCCGATACGTCAGAAAAACCATGAATTTCCGAAAAGGCAGTATCGCTGGAGCTCCCGGCCCAACGAGGCACCGAGAAGTGGTGAAGGTGTGGCAGGTCATCGATGAGCAGAAGCCATCGTTGCCTTAAAGTCGAAGGCAACGGATCATCCCATCCGATTCCATCGCACCACAGTGACTGCATGAAGATCTTGAATGATGTCGTCACGGGAGTGATCCATCCAACCGGGTCGTACAGTTGAGCGATCATGGAGAGGGCTTTTCGTTTGGTGAGATTCTCGTCGCTTGCAGGGAACTCAAATTTGAACGAGAAGACGTCGAGCAAAGGGTGCCAAGCCACGCCCAGCATGGGTAAGGTTTGTTCTTCAGGCCATGAGAGAAGTTGAGTGCCTGTTTGCTGAGTCTCAGGTACGTCAGCTAACAGTGCTGGATCGTTGGCTGTCCATTTGCTGAGTGGGAATCCGCCTGCCTTGAGCAGTTCCACAATTTCGGTCTTGAGTGCGAGAGCCTCCTCCAGAGTGTCTGCTCCAGCAAAGATGTCATCGACATAAATCTGATCCAGTAGTACTTGAGCGGCACGAGGGAACTTAGCACCTTTATCTTCGACTAATTGCCTGAGCGTCCTGAGAGCTTGATACGGTGAAGGGCCAAGGCCATAGGTGACGGTGCAAAGATTGAAGACGGTAATTATTGTTCCTATGCGCCACAAGATTTGCTGAAACGCTTGATCTTCTTCGTGGATGAGAATCCTCCGAAAGTGTTTCTCGATGTCGGCGGAAAATGCGAGGCGAAAGACTCGCCAGCGTAGTAGCACGTCGAATGGGTCGAGTTGGAGCTTCGGACCGACGTGAAGGCACTCGTTGATGGGAAGTCCAGAAGGTAACTTGACCGATCCATTGAATACAACTCGCAGTTTGTCGACATCACCATGTGTCTTGAAAATTCCATGGTGGGGCAGTAGAAAGCTGGATGAGTCCTTGGAGACTGATTCCAGAGGTGACAACTCTTTCATGTGACCAAGAGAGCGGTACTCCGACATAAACTTGTCGTACTTCGCCTGAAATTCAGGCTGCCTTATAAACCGATTCTCGGTTCTTAATAAGGCACGAAGGGCAGCTTCTTGAGAGTTGCCAAGGTTATCTATGTTGGGCTTGAAGGGTAGACGTAGCACATATCTGCCATCAGCAAGGCGTTTATGTGTAGTTACGAAGTGATTTTCGCAATCACGTTCGTCTTTAGAAAGAGTTGCTGAAGTATTGAGTACCTCCTCCTGTTGCCAAAAGCGAGTGAGAAGAGCTGCGAGATCCAGATCGACGTGACATGAGAGGCTAGATACGGTGGCTGGATCGCTCGATGCAGTGCTGACAGCACCTGTAAGTATCCATCCAAGTCCAGTTGCCTGAGCGATGATGCCATTATCGCTGGCCTTGCGAATGCCTTCCTCTATCAGCTGGGGATAGAGATCAGCGCCGATGATGATTTCGATTGAATCGGTTGAGTCCATTCTTGGGTCGGCAAGAGTCACACCGTCCAAGAAGGCATCGGTAGATGACACTGATTGAGCAACAGGAACGTAGTCGGTGAGACGAGGTAAAGTAAGTGCAGTCAGTTTCCATCGATGACTACTTTCAAAGTCAGGCGAGATTAGAATCGCCGACTTTGATTTAGCTGTATAGCTAGGCGTCGCACCAACGCCGGTGACAGGCACGAAAGCTGACTAGCGAGGCGCTCTTATTCTCTGAGCGAGGGATTCAGCAATGAACGAGGCTTCCGAGCAGGGATCTACAAGCGCTCGTGCATAAGACATGCGGTGGTGATCGGACGATACTTGAAGTAATGCCGTGGCGAGCAGAATGGCTCGTGACCTTGATGAAATTTGCGTAGCATGAGATGTAGTACCTATGGAGGCTGGAGGGTGAGCAGCAGAGGTGGTCATGACGGAACTAGCAGACGATCCGTCGGTTGCTTGGAATTGAGCGGTACTTGGCCCAGAATTGCGATGGAGCAGGGTGTGGTGGCGACCACGACAAGTAGCACACGTGCCTTTGGATCGGCACTCGGCAAACCGATGTACTCCAAGACAATTAAAGCATAGTTGCTTTTCTAAAACAAATTTGTGACGATTATCAAGGCAACAAGTGAGAAAGTTTTCGCACATATTAATGTAATGTTCTCCCTGACAGTAAGAGCAGCGACGAACACGGTGCGTTGCAGCATTGTGCACGGTAAGTACAGGTGCCTTAGATTTCTTCGAGACCGAAGATATCTTCCTTGCCGACGGCTGGTGGTCGGCCGGTAAGGCAGTTCCTTGACTCGGCGATGTCTCTAGTCCCTCAATGCGTGCTTTGAGAAAACTATCGAATTCATCCCATGTTGTGGGTGTAGAGGTATCTCCAAGGAGCAGATCCCAGTCTCTCCGGGTCCTTGGATCGAGACGGCTTACGGTGAGATGAACGAAGAAATCATCCATTTTGTCCATCGGTCTGTTCAATGCCTCCAGAGTTTCTCTGACTTCTGTAGTTCCGTTTCTAAGTGCCTTCAGGGCACTGGAAGATTCGGTGGAGGCAGGAGCGAGCTGAAACAGGGACTCCAAACACAGATAAATTAGTTTCCGCGTGTTGTCATAATGTGTTGTCAATCGGGTCCAAGCGCGAGCGTAGTTGTCGTTCGTGACAGGAATATTTTTGATGAGGTCCGCCGCTTCGCTCGAGAGACTGCTTTTTAGATAATAGAGGCGTTCAGCATTGGTTAGTTTAGGATCATGCTTCAAGAAGGCCGAAAACATGTCTTTGAAAGGCGCCCATTCAGCGTACTTGCCTGCGAAGTGAGGGATGGAGATGGTCGGCATTTTCCGAGATGACGATTCGTGAGCTGGAACTGCAGCGGTACCTCCCGGTGCTCCACTTTACACCAGCGCATCTAAGGCATCGAGGAATTGACCCTTTTGCTCTAGAAAAACTTCTTCTGCTGCTTCCATGAAGTTGTCCGTAAAGTACGCGTTCTTGTCATCTTCTTCGGTTGTGACATCTATAGTTTGTTCGTGCCTGCTTTGAATACCAGACCATCTTTTCTCGAGCGCTTCCAGTCTTGAACGGATTGATCCTTTGGACGTTTGCTGACCCTTTTTCTTGAGGTTGAGGAAGGCGCGGGACATCAGATTGGCTTCTTTCTTTTGCTCTTCAATAAGGTCGCTTGCTTCCGACGGCATGACTAGTCCGCTTGAAGCGAAAGAGATTTTTGATTGTTTCTATCGCAAGGCGGTGCGATAGACGAAAATGTCAACACTTTAAGGTAGAGTGGACAGTTTCTGAGAGGTGTTTACTAGTGCGAGAACGATAGTCGGCACGGTAGGCTCAGCTACTATCGAACCGCGAAGGGGAATGCGAATGCCTAGAGACAGCAAACGCAGAGTTGCGAGCCCGCGTTTCGGAGCGACCACAACACTGAGATGGCTTGAGTTAAGCCAGGAGCGAGCGAGATGTAAACAAAGCTCGCTCGACTCGTCTTACACACACGCACTGACACAGGTAGAGACTGATCGAGAATATGAAATTGGAATTCTTTTGGTTTTTTTTTTTTCTTCAATTGGCCTTTCCGCGTATTCTTCACTTGATTAAACTCTTGATGATAAGATCCTAGCGGTTTTCAAGGCAGGATCCGGCTCGAAGGACCAGAAATGTAGACGAGTAACTGATTCGCCGACTAGTTGTATGGTTTGTAGGTTTGGAAGGCCAGGAGAGTAAAACACTTGACACAGTCTTTGCCTCAAATTAATTGTTTTATTCAACTTAATTAAATACTATGTACAGTGCCAAAAGGCAGGAGAATAGTGAATGTGGGTTTTAATAGTTCGTGCGTGTTTCGTGTCGTGTTGATGCGCTTGTGGCTCGCGAGAGACTGACACGCGGTCGACCTGTAACGGACGAATTGGGTGTGTTTGAAATATTATTGCTGTATGTATGATGAGACTTTAGGGGGCATGAAATACGATAGCGGAAAACTTAGGCAGCTTTCCCAATACAATGCATGCTGAGATATTGTATATTGAGTTTCAGATCTACTAAATCAGCCATTACGGAGGAAATTACTTTTCTTTTTTAAAAATTTCCTTAAAAAGCACAAAAATTGCATTATCACCAGACTTGCTGATTATGTAGATCTCAAACTTGATATACTGTCCCTGAGCATGTTTTCCTTTATGTATGGAGAGTTTAAGATACTTGGAGGTAATAGAAAGGGATTTTTGGAACGAAAAGTCGAAATGCCGCATGTGCAGTTTCGACTAAAACCTCCTCACCCTTTCTCAAAGTTTACCAGAATGTTCACACACAATACAATGCATGCTGAGGCATTGTAATTGAGTTTCAGATCTACTAAATCAGCCAGTTTGGAGGAAATTACTTTTCTTTCTTAAAAATTTCCTAAAAAAGCACAAAAATTGCAATACCTCCAGATTTGCTAATTATGTAGGTCTGAAACTTCATAAACTGTCCCTTAGCATGTATTCCATTATGTATGGAAATTTTAAGATACTAGTAGGGAATGGAAAGGGATCTTTGGAACGAAAAGTTTAAATGCCGCATGTGCATTTTCGACTAAAACGTCTTCACTCTTTCTCAAAGTTTAGCAGAATGTCCAGACACAATGCAATACATACATAGGGATTGTGTATGCAATTTCTGATCTCCTCAATCAGACAGTATGGAGGAAATAACTTTTTTTTTTTATAATTTCTTGAAAAACACAGAAAATGCTGTACCTCCACACTGGCTGATTATTTAGATCTGAAATTAGATATATAATATCTCAGCATGTATAACATAGTGTGTGTAAAGTTTAAGATATTTGTTGAGAATGGAAAGGGTTCTTTGGAATGAAAAGTCGAAAAAGCGCATGTGCATTTCCAACTAAGACCTCCTCACCCTCGCTCAAAGTTTACCATAATGTCCAGACACAATGCAATACATACAAAGGGATTGTGTATGCAATTTCTGATATCCTCAATGAGACAGTATTATACTTAACTAAAGTGGGAGCTGTTCCTGGCTCGAAAAACATCAGCAGCGCAGCAGCTGAGATCTGGAGGAAGGAGCAGCAGTGACCTGAAGAATAAAGATGCACAACTTCCACATGGCAGCTCTCTCTCGTAGCAGATCTACGAAGAATAGAATATAAGAAAACAGCAGAGACAGAGAAACTATAATAGTCGCACTGATCTCACCTGTAAACACAGAGAACAACATAACCTCTAAGAGTGGCAGCCGTCGTATGCTAACAGCGTAGGAGAGAAGCCCAACATCGCCGCCGAAGCCAATCTCTTGGACAGCAGCAGAAGGTCTTTTTGAACAGCAGAGCAGCAACCTCAACACCGAAGAAATCGTTTCCTGTCGTCGTACTTAAGCCTGGAAGCGCGTGTGCACTAGAGCTTCGATCGATGCGGGCCATGCGGCGCGCCGGCGCCGAAGGATGCTACGAGCACATGTTTGGAAAGAACAAGCCGGAGCAGGAGAATGAGCACGCTGCACGATGACTAACGAGCTGCAGCGCATGCGCTTGGGCATACACGCACACGGCACACTAAAAAAACAACGAAGAGGGTGCAGCGATGTCGATCTCGCCAGCACTAAATACTGCACTTATTTACACTACACTAGTCTGACTAGTCACGAGTCACTAGGTCACTAGGTCACAACATAACGGACGCGACACGGTGGTCGGCGAGAATAGCAACGGCGGCGGCCCGGCCGCCTGGCTGCCCGGCCGCCCGGCAGTCCCGCGGCCGCGGAGTCATTGCGCCATCTTTAGTCATTTATAAGAACTATACAACGTAAACAAATATAATGCTTCAAAAGAGGTTGGTACGACTTACTTTGCACCATGCACAACCATTTTACGTTAGTGGTGAGTAGTTTTGCCAACCTCACAACTCATTGTTGAAAGTTTATTTATGGAAAAAAATAAAATAATATTTTTTATCGATTTTCGAAAAACGAAGTCTGTCAGGTGCTCGCAAACGGTACAGGGAGTATATGTGTAAAATTTCAGGCAGATCCGATGTATATTCGAGCTTATATCCACTTTTTAGATAAAAAATTTCACTAGAAAGGATAACTCGATGACAATTATCATTTCAATTCTGAAACTTTGGCATAATCATCTTCAAAGAATTCCCAAGCGCCTGACAGAGCGTTTTTGTCCGAAAAATTATTAATAATTTAATTATTACTCAATATGTAGTATGTTACCGACATATCGGTAACGCAGGGATTTATACTTGAGTATCATATGGCCTTAAATATAGAGCACCTGAAGAGAGACACGAAAAAAGTGTCCGAAACGTCGGTTAAAAATAAATGGTGTCCATTTATTTAAACCTTTCCTGGTAGACAATTGGCCATTAGACTCAAGATACAAAATTATGATTCACACTCTACCATAAGTGCCTTTACCAACCAGATTGTAAGACAAAGTTTTTGACAATTTCATCTCATCCACGAGAAGAATATATGTAAATAAACGTATAAATCAATTTTACATTCATTTTAATAGTTATCATTGTTTAATAAATTTTTTAATATTTATAAACATAACTTATAATACTAAGCGAAAAAATTAGAATAAGCGCTTTATAGTTAAGTATATATAAGTAATGATTATGCGTCAGTGTTATAAGTTTGTCAAGAAATCGTGCTTTTATCGTAACATTATATAAAAAGTAGCATACCATGCACATCACTAAGACTCACGTTTTCTGTCTTAAATTTCAAAATGTTAAACGTGCTGTCATTAAAACCATACGTGCCTTTAATGAGCTTTAAATAACGATTGAGGGTCTCACAGCATGGTAGACACATAATATTATGCTTTCATAAATGATTGTATGTTTTTCGGCTTTTTATACGCAAAAGCAAACATTCGTATATCCATTGATTTGTATATCTAATACCGTTTTTCTTCACTTGAGATGCATCTAAACATGCCTGTACGCCTAATCGTTGGTTTTCGGGTAATTTTTCGCAAGCTCTTCTAAGAGCTTCGCTGTCAGTTTTAGCACATTCACGTTTGATACGTTGAACTTCGTGTTTTAGCCGTTCAACCTGGAATACTGATTTCTTTTAGTTTTTAGTTTTTGAAAAATATTAAGTAGGCAGATATACCTTTTTCTTCAATCTATTTGATTTTCGATTCAAGTTTCTTAATTTTAATACGAACGTTCTCTTTTTTTTTTTTAATTTCACTTGAAATTAGCCCCCTCTTTATTAAATTTAAACGCATCGCTGTGCACTCAGCGCATCTTATAATTTTGGGACCAGGAAAACAACTTAAATTATCATTTACAACATAACCAAAACAATTCTGTGCTCTAATACATGTAAAGAAAAAAATAATGGATATATGAAGAATATTGTAAAGTACTGTATAATAATTAATAAAGGAAAATAACAAAATAGTATACTTGTTCATATCATCGATTTTCTGGCAAGCAAATACATTATCTGATATGTATTTGATAAGTCGTGCAATATCATCGATGGTTTCAATTTTATTCAAGCCTTTCAGTGGTATCGAATTTTCCTCAATATAAATCTGGATTGTAACCATAAAGATGTTTACTCACATACGCGTTTAATAATTTTTTATATAATAATTTGATTATTAACAGATATTCTTATTAAAAAACGTTTTGTATTTATAATTTAATTATAATAGTAGTGTCTAATTAGTATCTAATTCAATGCTTACATGAATCGTCATATCAGAGAAAAGAACAATACGTTTTGCAATGCCCAAATAAGTAGGTTTCCACTGAACCCACATAAGGCACTTAACACCAGTACAAATAACTTGCGGTATCCAACTCTCAGGTAACAGTATAGATTGCGGATTCTTCTGCATTGCATCACATATTTTTAAAAAATCGTCTTCTCTTAAAGCTAAGATCGTTTCTTCTTCATTATTAGATGCTTCATTTCCATATCATGCTTGCACATTATTAGTCGATTCTGGTAACTGTGTTTGAGCATTACTTTTAGAAGAACCGTCAAAATCTATTTGCGTGAAAAACGTTAAATCCAGTCGAGACGTTTCCATAATATCGAGTTCTGTCATATGTATTCGTTTTAATGTTATATAATTATGAACTGTAACGGCAGGCGCGTCTGTGTGTGTGTATGTGCGCGAACACTGAGCACGGATCGAGCCGATCTCCGACGCACAGTATACACACAGGTAGTTGACCGAAAACATAAACATACCGCGGCCTTGGAGAAGGCAAGGCCGACAATTGCGGCATGAGAATTCGCAAGTAGAGTCGGGCTTGTCCTCGTATAACTCCGGGGGCTTACGTGTGTGTGTGTGTAGTTGCTCGCACGTGTAAAGTACCGAGCGCAACTACGACACACAATGAGCCCCGAAATGAAAACTCGCGACAACCTTGCCTGAGGGGGAAGGAGAGCGAGAGACAGAGCCCGGCAGTATCGCTTCTGCCGTAGCTAAGGCAGCTGCTCGTCCCCCGTGCACGAAGACTTGGAGAGTCAGAGTGTAGTGCACGAGAGGGAGAGAGAGACGCCGCAACGAGCGGTGCAATAGTGCAGCGGAGGAGAGAGAGACGCAGCACGGCGCCGAGAGCCGCGTTCCCTCGTGGTTGAGAGAGAGGGAGAGAGAGCCACGCTCAACCGCGGCCGAGAGCGCAAGTGAGAGAGGAAGGGAGCATCGCGGCTGAAGCCAGCTACGGCCGAGCCGACTCGCGGGAGCGAGAGAGAGAGCGAGAGCCCCGCGGCCGAGAGAAGAGGGGAGAGAGAGAGAGAGAGACGCGGCAGCACACGGCAGCCGACACCGCCGAGAGGGTCCGATCAAGCCCTGACTATAGGCGACGGAGGTAAGTCCTGGGCAGGCGATCGCGTGCCTCCCCCCGAGGACGACGAGCGTCCGGGGAGCGAGACCCGCGCGAGTGAGTGAGGCCGCCGACGCGCGCGCGAGAGTCGATCGCGCGCGGCGATCGGCCTGCGTTGGCGCGAGCCGCTTTTGCGCGTACGTGTGTGCGACCGCGCACACACGTACGTCGCGTGCGCGGGCGCACCACCCGAGTCGGCGCGTACATAGTGAAAAGCCTCCAGGGCTCCAATAAAGATAATTCGTTGCTTTTATTTGTTCGCGTATTATTTCACGCAGCCTAATTTCAATTCCCTATTCGGAGGCACGGTGAATAATACCGCCGGCCTCCGCGGTCGCGAGTACGTAGTACTCGCGTGATAACTGAGCAGCTGGGACAGCACGCTCGAGAGAGAGCGCGACGACGAAGTCGCGCGTTGTAACGGAGCGAAAAGGCGCGGCTGCTGCTAAAAGCAGCCGACGGCGAGCAACAGCACGGAGCTGACGGGCCGCTAATCATCGAGGGTTGGCACGAGTAAGTGCTCGCGCCTGTTAATTGCTGCGCCGTTCATCGGCAAGTCCGCGTTGAGATATAGCGCATCGAGGACAGCTTTTAGCCCGTTACAACTGGCGCCCATAACGTGTGGAAACACGGACACCTGCCACCGACGAGCGTGCGGGGAAATTGTTTTTTTTTCCTAAGGATTGAAGGAAAAGCGGGTGGTGCTGATAACTGTGACGCGTCGCGTACCAAATTTCGTGAGCGCGGGGTAACTTGCGTGTGTAAGCGTGTGTGTGTGGATTCTGTCGGTACGGAGACCGGTAGTGAGAAATACATTTTTTTTCTCGACCGGAAAATTACGATTTAAAATTTTGGGAAACGGTTTCGCGGAAATTTTTGCTTTACTTTTCGAGATAAAAGTAGCGGTTTAGCGTCGCCCAGCTGAAGGTATAAAATTGTAAGACCTCAACTGGGAGTCGAACCGAAACACACACACACACACACGCACTCAAAGGGAGTGTACCTGGTTAGGCGGGAAAATTAAATTGTATTTATTTTTTACTTTTTGTAATTTTGGTGCGCCAACCAGATACGTGCGTGCGATCGATTAGCCGCGCACAGGTACACTCCGAGTGAGATTAGAACTTGTTGAGAGCGAGTTTCGTGCGGCTAATAACCCATAAACGAGTTGCGCTGAATAGATTTTGACAGCGAGTAGTCAAACCAGCGATGGCGGGTTCGGTAAGAAAAGCCGTCGAGGATTGGTGTAAGTGCCTCAGCGATGAAGAGCTACAGCAATACATGCAAGTCCTCGGTTTAAGAATGGATGGCAGACTGTTCACGAGATTGATCCGCCTCAGCCAGTGCCTATCCGGCGACTACGATCCCAGGGATTTTGCGGGGTTAGTCGCCGATGATGAGGATTCGACACTGTTGGAGCGCATGAACGCACGTGAAACGTTCGTGGATCACGTGATCTCCACCAGTGACAAGCCACATCCACTCGAGATACTGAAGTCGGACGCGACAGAAGCACAGTGCCTCGAGCGAAGCACTGTACGGGCAGCGGATGCCCCAGGTGCACAAGTTGAGGGCGACTCGATCGACGCTGAGGAGAGTACCGGACGTTAATTGGAAAATGGCACAACGCACACGATTACGATGGCGGACGGTACGACGGTTCAAGTCCCGAATGAGTCGGCAGCATATGTCGAGGGAATGGAAGCCAGATTGCGGAGGATAGAAGAGACCCACCGGACATTGACTGGCAAGTCAACAACCCGTCCGACGAGTGACACGACAGAGCTTGTCGGGACAGGTGGAGAAGCCAATCACGACGATTCGGCAAACTCGACGCCCACTTGTCTGCCACAGGAAGAAGAAACCGCAGCGAGGAACTCCGGACAAGATGGAAGAACGATAAGAAGAGTCAGGATACAGCAACCATCCCCCGGTGATAGAATATCACCGTCGCCACCCATCCCGCTCCCGCGCCGAATGAGCCTCGGCGATGCCTGGAGAGGGGGGGGAGCTCAGAATCGAGTGCGAAACACTTCCGATTCTGAGCAACGGCGCGATTCGCGGGATGCGACGTTGCTGACGGCGAAACACAACGTTAAAGATACGACCGGCGGAACACCAAGGGATGTCGATCAAATAGTTCGACATTGGGGAATGAGGTTCGCCGGAGATCGAGAGGCAAATATCGACTTGTTCCTCGATAGAGTCGAAGAGAGATGGGCCTTGGCGAAGCTCCCGGAAGACGAGAAATTAAGTGCTTTGCCCGAACTCCTCGTCGGGGTGGCCGGGGTGTGGGTCCGTTCCCATAGACAGGATTGGTCCACGTGGAATGAATTTCGCCGGAAAATTCATCGATGGCTCGGCGTGAAAGACCGGTTCCACTAGCGCTTAGCCCACGAGGCGGCGATGCGCACCCAAGGACCCGACGATTCGGCGCGTGACTTCATCACCTGCCCCGAAGCAATAATGAGTAAGATGGAGCCACCACCGCCCCTCGAAACCCAGCTGGGAACGTTTCGTCGAAATACGAAGCCACGGCTGCAGCAGCGGGTTAGACGAGGGGAATTCGCCGATGTCAATACGCTATCCGACACAGCGGGGGAGGCCGAGTTAGCGGGGCACGCCGAAAAGCGTTATAAGCCCCCGCCTCCACGAGATGCTCGTGTTTGCGCTGAGTTAGCGCACAGGGCACCCAAAGCGGCACTGTTAAGGGAGAAGAGAGCGGCGGTTGAGGACAAGGAGCCGCCGCCGGTACCGTCCCCCCAGAGCAATGAAACGCTGGACGAGGTGCTGGAGCGCTTCTCCCAAATGATTTTGGAAGGGATGAAGCAGATCAGCTCCGGATACGCGCTGTCAGCCTCTTCATCAGAGACGTCTGCGTCTCGGACCGAATCGCCAGAGAGCCAGAAAAAGAAGAAGAAGAACAGAAAATTTCGGCGATATCGGAAGGAGAGCTCGGATAGCAGCGGCCCGTTCAGCTCGAGTAGCGGGACGAACACCGACGACCGAGAAGGCACAGGCTCCGACGGAACAGTCGGCATGAGGGCGGCAGCGTACGGGCCGTGGAAGTGCTGGGACTGCCGGGTGCCTGGTCACATTCGCCGAGAGTGCCCGAATCGAACGAGAGGCCCTCGGTAAACGAGTTCGTCTGCTGACGACACGCAGTGAACTTGTGAACACTGGCGGATCGGGTACGGAACGAGGGAGACGAATCCTTCCATCATACGAACCAGCAGAAGGGGGGTTTTCCCCCTGGAACAACGAGACATCCCCTCCAAGAGACGAAGGAGCCGTTCAAGGATGACAGATCGCGACCGCCGAGGGATCGACCGGTGAAGAGCGACCCACCGAAAGCCGGCGGAGCGCCGCCGAGCAGCGAGCGTCATGCGATCGGGTGAAAGCGTCCCCGGGGACGCCCGCGCGGATCGGTAATGTGTACTTACCGACAAATTTTAGAATGTATATTTCTTTTGCACATAATAATAGAATTACTAACAAAAAAAATTGAGTATAGTATTTACATATACGGAGCGCCTGAAAGAGCTGTTTTTCCAAAAATTTACTCAGAATTTATTTAATTAAATGAAAGCCGCAATGCCGATAAGTAGGGATCTGTATACTTCGAACTTTGCCAGTTTTAAAAAGTGTTTATCTCATGGAAATACTGATAGAATCGCACAAAAAAAAATCTGAGCATAGTATTTACAGACACGGAGCGCCTGAAAGAATTGCTTTTCCAAATAAACGTTCGAATGTTTATTAATTATACAATGAAATTGGGTTGATTTTGAGGTTCACATCGCCTATCGCAATCGGTCGAGCGAACTGGTCGGTGCAAATATGAACTGGTACCTACACGGAGAGAAATGTTAATAAAAAATTCATATATTTTTCACCAAAAATTGCTATACTGTTGCTCAATCGACAAATTTACAATCTACTTAATTTTAGTATAACTTTACCAATTGTTGCTAAAAACTAGATAGTAATGTGCAATTCACTATAAAAAAAATTTTTTCGCAACTAATGTTACCTACATATTTATTATCTTAGTCACTTGCATTATGAAACTAACATGTTAAATAATTTTTTATATAGAAAAAAAATCGAAAACGAGAATCGAACCCGAGCCTGTAAGACGGTAAGCGGGCAGTCTTACTGCTATACCATGCCGAATTTTCTTAAAGAATATTTCGTCTCGTCTACATATGCTACAGCTCTCACAGCTCATGATCGCGTAATTGTTACTAATACTAACTATCAAGAATTGCTATAGATTTTATCAAATTTGTATACACTTATACCAATAATTGCTAAAAATATACTAAATAATATCTATAATACGAGTTTGGCTCCCCATTGGTAGAAATTATAGTAATTTTTTAATCAAAATTTCTCTCCGCGTAGTGGCACAGGTAGGCGTGAAATAACGGTTTTATTTAGTCAGGGCTATATAATAATGTACGATACACGTGTCATGAGTTGTTCTTCACAGTAGGGCGCTGATGAGCGCACTGACTACACGGAAAAAAAGTTTGTAGTTAAAATTACTCCTTCAACGACTAGAATTTAGTCTAGAGTATAAGAACACGGAGACATACTCGAAATGTATCAAATTTTGGAATCCACTTTACTAAAGGGTCTTTTGGAATAACTAAAGCGAAAATTTACAATTAAACAAATTTTTTCGCTATCTATATTACCGTTGACGTTATTTAGATATTTATCTAGTTATATTTTATATTGTGAATATACTTTAAAGTTGAAGAAATCAATAATTTTATTCCACACTCACTAAATGGACCACCCATTGCTCTCGAAAATTGGGGCGGAAGTGGCATATATATCCCGCAAATCTGATTTGCGGGTCAAAAGTAAATTTTGCGGTTGGTAAGCAAAACTTTTTTTTATATTTTTATAATATTATTTATTTTGTAATAAATCCATGAAAATAGTGGCTTCTTAAAACCATAAAGAATTTTAATTATGAAATGTAAAAAAAAAATCGCGGCAAAATATGAAAAAGAAAACGTTTTAGCCCCGCTTTTCAGAGTCAAAAGGTTGCAATGGTCAAGTGTGCAATAAAGTACCATAGGTAACAAGGGACGAAAGTACATTTTTCTCTTGGGTGGTTACTGCTCGCACGAAATACTTGTTACATAATGTACTATTTTGTTTGTAAACTTTGGTACTTTGTAATCTTGTGAAATTTTTATTTTAAATTTAAACTTGTTTAAAATTTACAAACTTGTTACATAATGTACTATTTTGTATCAGAGAAAAAAACAGAGTGCTGGGATCGAACCCGAGCTCGTCGTGCGAGAAGCCATAGTCTACAACCGCTACTCCAACGTTTACTTACACGAAAGATGTTTCAACTCGTCTACATATGTGCTCCACCTTGTGTTCTACCAATTTTTATTAAACTGACTTGTAAAAATTGCTGCCTCTCCTATTAAAGATTAGTGTTTTGAAAATTTAGTATAGTTAGTACTAAATTTTATATAAGTAATGTAGCAAATTTTATAGCCGTATTTATGTATTTTTAAAAAGGTGTATACCATTAATTGCCAAAAATATATGAAATATTTTGTTAATTTGACTCTTGTTTTTCTATCGAAATTTTTCAAAATGTATGTATCATTCCATAATCATGCCTGAATTATTAACGGACTACGTTTGTGTAAGGGCTCCATAAACTATTTCATATTAAAATATCTTGACCTTCATGACGAACAATTGTTATTTTTTCCAGTTTTTGGTAAAATCTGAGCAATTGTCATTTTTTTAATAATAATCCTGAAACTTTTTGTGTAGCACATACATTGCTATATGTATGCGTTTCACTTGTAGAATGTGGACAAATTTAGTTTATGACCCTATTGTAAAGTCTCAGATTGACTGATTACTAGTATATACCTTTATCAGAAAAAAAAGCATGACATAATATTTTTTATTCGACAAAGTTTTTTGCTGATTATTAAAAACCTTTTAAAATGAGCCCTGGATCGATATTAGCTAATCCTCTTGAAAAGAATTGTATATTTTTTAAATATAATAATATTATTCATATTGTTATAAAGTGAACCATTACTTTATTCTAACACAGCATCTAAAAATATATGTACTATTTAGGGCTCCATAACCCTACATAAATTATTCGCTGGCTACGTTTTCGGGTTCCAGAAGTTATTGTATATCAAAATATCACGGGCTCCATAAAGATGTTTCATTGAGTTGTAACCTTTAGTGCATGACTTGGTTAATTGAGCATTTACCCTAACATAAACCCTTTGTCGTAGAAAGAATGTTACTTTATTGTTCCAAATTGAACCTTTCCTTTATTGTAAAATGTTTATTTTTCTGTAACAAAGCATCTAAAAATATATGTACTATTTCGGGCACCATAACCCTACATAAATTATTCGCGGACTACGTTTATGTGCGGACTCCATAAACTGGTACATATCTAAATATTCCGGGCTCCATAAAGACGTTTAATCCAATTATAATCTCTAGTGCATTTCTTGGTTAATTGAGCATTTACTCTAACATAAACCCTTTGCGGTAGGAATAATGTTATCTTATTGTTACAAAGTGAACCATTACTTTATTCTAACAAAGCTTCTAAAAATATATGTACTGTTTCGGGCTCCATAACCCTACATAAATTATTCGCTGACTACGTTTTTGTGCGGGCTCCATAAACTGGTACATATCTAAATATCCCGGGCTCCATAATGACGTTTAATCCAATTATAATCTCTAGTGCATTTCTTGGTTAATTGAGCATTTACTCTATCATAAACCCTTTGCGGTAGGAATAATGTTATCTTATTGTTACAAAGTGAACCATTACTTTATGCTAACAAAGCTTCTAAAAATATATGTACTATCTCGGGCACCATAACCCTACATAAATTATTCGCTGACTACGTTTTTGTACGGGCTCCATAAACTGGTACATATCTAAATATCCCGGGCTCCATAAAGACGTTTAATCCAATTATAATCTCTAGTGCATTTCTTGGTTAATTGAGCATTTACTCTAACATAAGCCCTTTTGCGATGGGAATAATGTTATTTTATTGTTACAAATTGAACCATTACTTTATTCTAACAAAGCTTCTAAAAATAAATGTTCTGTTTCGGACTCCATAACCCTACATAAATTATTCGCTGACTACGTTTTTGTGCGGGCTCCATAAACTGCTTTGTATTAAAATGTCCCGGGCTCCATAAACTATGTTAAATTAAATTATTTTTATATTTTGGAGCCCGGGCGTCGTAAATGGTCCTGAGCTATATTTTTGTTACGCCCGGGCTCCATAAAAGATTTCCGGCTCCATAAGATGGTTTAAAGTATAAAAAGGGCTCCATAAATCCCTCTAGGCATAAATATATATATATATATATATATATATATATATATATATATATATATATATATATATATATATATATATATTGATATATTTATATATATATATATATATGGGTCGTTCTTGTACTTTTCGGTCATAAACGGTCGCAGGGCGTCAACCGTTTTCCTCGCTTATTTTTTCTGTGAAACTGCATATAAAAAAAGTGAGAAAGCCCCAATATTAGCTCCCCATATCCAATATTGTGACAGCTACACCGTGCTGAATTTCGAAAAATTGTCAAAAAATGGCTATTTTCGAAAAATTCTGTACGGCTCGTTTTTTGATCGATTTGAATGATTCAAGGAGGAATTTTTTTGCTATTTTGTCATATTTTAGAAAAAAAATTTGTGGAATATAAGTAATGCAATGAAATTTTTACACAAAGAAAACGTGAATCTAAATATTTTTGTTTTTAAGGTTACCTTTCAACCTTTGTAGTTCCTCGAGTTTTATAGATATTGAGATCGAACAGAACCTATTTTCTTCCTCTTAAAAAGACGCTTCATTTGCACTAGGCCAACGATTGATTTGATTAAATGCAAGCAAACATACAGCTTTTTCAAAATGGTCGATTTTCGAAAATCGCAATGTTGGCACCCCTGTAACTTTTTTTTATCAAAGTCGATTGGGCTCGTATTGGGCGAAAAAAAGTTTTAACCTTCTAGAAAACGACCTAATTGGTTTCGTTCGGTTTTTTGGATATTTGCAAACGTTACGAATTTTTCAAAATGGGGGCTTTTCGTATAAGTATCCATTAAGGGCGTGTTACACCTAGTAGCTTCTGAGGTCAAAATCAGCTGAATGGATGGCCTTTCATGGGTCTAAATTACTTGAAATTCATGTATTTATTGCCCAAAGAGTTGAAAATATTAAAAGTATTTAATTAAATAATTTTAAAATGTTAACATCGACAAAAGAAAATACAAAATGTCTTAAAATTAAGCAATTAAAAGTGGTTTTTCAATTTTCAAAAATACTTAAACAAATAATTTTAAAATGTCCAACACTTTAAGCCATTACTGCATGAATTTTAAGTAATTTAGGACTTGTCCTATGAAAATTCATTGAATACTTTTTTTAAAAAGGGCTCAGAAGCCACTATGTGTAAGACCCCCTTTAATACGTAAAACACAAATCCTCGGTTGCTTGTTTGAGCATCCGCAGTAAAATTTATATTTCGATACATATTTTTACTATGCTATTTTTTAAAATATTGTAGTGACCGCCTTATCGTCTGGATCTGTTCGTCATTGTATCTGTTCCTCAAAGATGTGTAAAAGGCTGATAGATCAAACTATATTCATTGCTTAAAGTGTTGTTTCAAATAAACAAAATGAATCTATAGAAAACATAATCTATGGATATACGATCCCGGATACAAAAATCTTTCATGGAAAAAGAGACAGGACCATTACAGAAGAGCTTTTATGGACACAGAAACAATGTTTTAAAAAGTGGGATAGTATAAATATGTATCGAAATATAAATTTTGCTGCGGATTCTCAAACAAGAAACTGATGATTTGTGGATTGTATTTTACGTATTAAGGTGGTTCCCAGGAGATCAGAGTTGATTCAACACATACTTGAAATTACACACGTAGGTCAGTAAAGACATAACGAATGTCATATCCAAATTTCAGAGCATTTTATCTTTTAGCTTCTGAGTAATTGCTGTGTAAAGTTACACGGATTACATGGGAGATATATCTATATATATCGAAACTGTCGCGTTATGTATCTGTTTACAACAATATCTAAGCAACGAGATTCAAGGCAGGCTTGGAATTTTATGTACTCATAGAATATATAATAAGGAATGTTTTCGCGCAAGAATCAAGTTGATTCATCGTTTCATTATTAAAATGGAGCTTCTTAAATATATCGCTTTCGCAGAACTTGATATGTTCGAGGGTTATGTACGCTCAGCGCGCCAGCGTGCACTCTCTATCTCTCTCGCTCAAAGCTATCTGTCTCTCTCTTACCCATGGAACCACCTTAAGGTGGTTCGAAAGCTTACCGCTCGCGGGGCGTGGGTCTCACCGCGCACCCCTTCCTGTAGCCAACGAACTCAATCGTATGTTCACGTTTTGCCGCAGTACTCGGAATGGGCGTTGTCAATCGCGATCAGATTGCGTTTAAACATTCTCCTGTATATTTGCTATATTGCCTTTAGTTTTTTTATTCCCTCTAACCTTTTTTAAAGACTCGCGTCCTAAGTGTTTTGTGTTTTACCAAGGTACTTCCATAACAACCCGTGTATAAGAGTTGAACTTTGAAGTTGAATAATTTCATAACCGAGTTGACAAACGATCTGAAATTTCACACACTAATAGAAAATCAATCGAAGAACAAAAATATTTAGTTTTTGGAATGACGTAACCTTTTTCATTTCGGTATCGAACCTCCTTAAAGGGGGTCTTACACATAGTGGTTTCTGAGAAATTATTAAAAAAAAGTATTCAATGAATTTTTATGGGACAAGTCCAAAATTACTTAAAATTCATGCAGTAATGGCCCGAAGAGTTGGAAATATTAAAATTATTTGATTAAGTATTTTTAAAAAAACTTGATTAAAAACCACTTTTAATTGCTTAATTTTAAGAGTCTTTGTCGTTTTTAGCATTTTAAAATTATTTAGACCTATGAAAAGCCATCGATTCAGCTGATTTTGGCCTCAGAAGCCACTAGGTGTAATACGCCCTTAATGGATGCGAATACGAAAAACACCTATTTTGAAAAATTCGTGACTTTTGCAAATATCCAAAAAATCGAACGGAACCAATTGGGTCGTTTTCTAGAAGGTTAAAAAATTTTTTTCCGCTCAATACGAGCCCAATCGATTTTGATAGAAAAAAGTTACAGGGGTGCCAACATTGCGATTTTCGAAAATCGACCATTTTGAAAGAGCTGTATGTTTGCTTGCAGTTAATCAAATCAATCGTTGGCCGAGTGAAAGTGAAACGTCTTTTTAAGAGGAAGAAAATAGGTTGTGTCCCATCTCAATATCTATAAAACTCGAGGAACTACAAAAGTTGAAAGTTAACCTTAAAAACAACAATATTTAGATTCACATTTTCCTTTTTGTAAAAATTTCATTGCATTATTTATATTCCACATTTTTTTTTCTAAAATTTGACAAAATAGGAAAAAAATTCCTTCTTGAATCATTCAAATCGATCAAAAAACGAGCTGTACAGAATTTTTCAAAAATACCCATTTTTTGACAATTTTTCGAAATTCAGCACGGTGTAGCTGTCTCAATATTAGATATGGGGAGCTAATATTGGGGCTTTCTCACTTTTTTTATATGTACTTTCACAGGAAAAATCAGCGAGGAAAACGGTTGACCCCCTGCGACCGGTTATGACCGAAAAGTACAAGAACGACCCATATATATATATATATATAGGATATTTCATGGGAACTGAGCAGCTCAAAATTTTAAATCCTCCGTAACCTAGTTAAATTTATTCAAAAAAATGAAAAAAAAAACAAAATTTTAGTGCGATATATGCAAATGTTCAAAAGTTATTCTAACCTCAAAATTTAGAAATTTTGATTTTTTTCACTAAATGGCAATTTTCATGATTTTTTGGCTAAAAATTTGAAATATTTTGTATAGCACATTGATTGGAAAAAAGTTTGTAATTTCTCTGTAGAATATGCCAGTATTTTTTGTTGTGACCTATTTTTAAAGTGTCTTATTGATTCATTCATAATATACCTATTAGAAAAAAGTCTGCGACACAATATTTTTTGTTCGCCAAAGGATTTTTTATTTTGTTATTTAACAAACTTTAAAACGCGCCTTCAAGTTAGACTGTTGCACCTAATTGAAAAAACTTACACGCTTTTAAATATAAAAAAATATCAAAAATTGGTATTTTTGCCAGCTTAGTGGATTTAAGAAGCTAATATTATTCATAAATTCCATATGTTATGTATCGTGTCACTGAATTTTGTCAAAATATATATTAAAAGTATTTCAAACATCTATTTCCAACAGTATTTAGTTGGCTTATTATTTTATTCATATTTATTTTCCAGAATATTGAATGCAAGCGGCACATACTGCTATATACACTATATTCATATTTTTCATGTCTTCTTAAAATTAAATTCAATAATTAATCTATTACTATGAGTATAAAAATATAAAATAAAGATGTAAATTCTAAGTAGGTGACAGTCGGATTGGTAATACTTATATTCGAATATAGAGATAAGTACTTATTACACAATGAGTTTTAAATAACATTATTTTCTTATTAAGACCATGCTTTATAAATTTTTACGAATTAAAGATCAATCTATTTAATCTTGTAAATTACTAAAATACGTAATTGGATTATCTAATTTGAGACATATCCTGAAATCATGCAGCAAAATTAACTTGTTAAGTAATTTATTATAGTCATTTAATAGCAAGGATATAGGCAATATACGTACAATGATTTGGCTGATTACACTTTAAACTGTTGAATTACTTCTAACAAGATTTTTCTATCTTTACTCATGCTTTTTTCATAGCCATATGTGGTGGAAATAGTGTTTAAGGGGGTCAGACACCTTTACAATTTTCTTCATAAAATGACCTGAAAAAAATTAATTTTCATAATTAGAAATATTTAGAAGTAATATCCTAAAAATATATTCAATTTATGATAAAATGAGACCCAAAAAAAAATTTTTGATCGATTTTAACCAAATATATGGCCATTTCAAAATTTTTGCAATGCCGTCGACTCCAGGTTCAGGAACTGCATATATTTTAATAGGAGAGGTCCTAAAATTTTGGTATTTTATATGACTATTGACTGAAGAGTTGTACGTATCCAATTTATTTGATTAAATAATTGTTTACGGTCAAAAATTGCTAAAAAATCTTAAATTTAAGTGAAATTCAGATTTTTTAGCAATCTTTGACCGTAAAAAATTATTTAATCAAATAAATTGGATACATACAACTCTTCAGTCAATAGGCATGTAAAATACCAAAATTTTAGGACCTTTCCCATTCAAATATATGCAGTTCCTGAATCTGGAGTCGACGGCAGAGCTCAAAATTTTACATTATGTAGAAAACAGCTTTAAAGATAAAATTACTAAAATACTTCTTTATTTCGTAACTCCATCTCTACCCTGAAATACAAAATAATATTGTTTTTCGCTCAAAATATTTAACATTTAGAACAAATATTCTGGTACCTCAGTATACGATCTATCAGACTTGTAGGCTATGAGCACGCATAACAGTCATATCCACATCAGTCAGTCAAGTTTGTTAAGTGGTTTAATATGTAGATCCTTTGGTGCTTTTAAATCCATATGTTTTTAATAATCTTTATCACATATATTAGATTCTTGTACATATACTGAGGTAAATAAAGAATGTGTTGAGAAATCCAAAATCCTTCATGCATGTAATGAAGCCAGTATCGCCATAGCCAAATGCTTGAAAAAAATGTTTATAGCAGCAATATTCCTATATTGATCTTCTTTTAATGTCTGATAAGGTGAACTTCTTTACTTGTCCTTCATTATTCTTTTTCACATATAATATTATTACTTAATAAAGAGAATACGACTGATACATATTTATTGCAGTGCATAACTGTTTTTACTTCAGAAAATAAAATGTCAATTATATCATAGTGAGATTCAGGAAATGGCTGATAATGGTAGCTTTCTGGCAGAAGCGAAGATTCCATAACATCCCTGGTAGCAAACCCATCGCACTTCTGACGCAATTCTGCTGCAAGTGCTCGGAATTTCAGAGAAATTACAGCAGACCGTGCGTGGTCTGCTTCCGACTTTTACTATATTTCTGCTGGGAGGCCATTGCATCAGTCACTTTGAAGCAGAATTGCATCAGACTTGCGGTAGCTAAAGTGCAATCAAGTAGGACCCACGTATCGCACGTGCGAGTGCAGCAGCTTTGCAACAGAATTGCAAAGGCAGGGTTGCAGTAGGCACCTTGCAGCAGAAATGCGTGAGATTTGCGGCAGCTAAAGTGCAGTTGTAGGGCCCATATACTGCACGTGCACGTGCAGCAGAATTGCAAAGACAGACTTACAGCAGGTACCTTACGGCAGAATTGCGTCAGACTTGGGGCAGCTAAAGTGCAGTCATAGGGCCCACGTATTGCACGTGCGAGTGCAGCAGCATTGCAGCAGAATTGCAAAGGCATACTTGCAGCAGGCACCTTGCAGCAGAATTGCATCAGACTTGCGACAGCTAAAGTGCAGTTATAAGGCCCACATACTGGACGTGCGAGTGCAGCAGCATTGCAGCAGAATTGCAAAGACGGACTTGCAGCAGGCACCTTGCAGCAGAATTGCGTCGGACTTCGGGTAGCTAAAGTGCAGTCATAGGGCCCACGTATTGCACGTGCGAGTGCAGCAGCATTGCAGCAGAATTGCAAAGGCATACTTGCAGCAGGCACGTTGCAACAGGATTTCGTCAGACTTGCGGCAGCTAAAATGCGTTCATAGTACCCCAGGTATTGCACGCACTGATTGAAAGAAATCGTTTGGGGCAAATGATACAGTATTATTCAGATATTTATTATTATTACCAGTTATTTACAATTTGTAACATTTATTATTTTCGCTTGGGGAACTCAGTAGGCAAGGTAGAAATTATGCCGGTAGTTATTTTATATGTATATTGCCCCCATGACGAAAGTACCTACGCGATATTCTAAAGAACAAAAATATCGTGTAGGTATATTCTTAACTTAAAACTTATTATTATAAGTGTTGGAAATTGAAACACAATACACAAATAGTCGCAGTCTCCAGCCTAAGGCTAAACACGCTTATTGCGCAGTTGTAGGCAGAGCGTATATATATATACACCCTTGCACCTCGATAAACGGTAAAACAGGACACATCCGAACTTCGAGAGATCGAGTATCGGGTGTTTTTTGCTCGTATACCTATAACAACACCGTGTAAGTGTAAGAGGTGACATGTGCCGGTCGCCGCTTGCCGCTTTGTCTGCGACTGACATTTTGGATTTTCTATAGGTATACCTATTTGGTCTGTTCTCTGTAGTCAACCTCGTGATTAAGAAGAAATATCGTAAGGGTATGTGAATTGCTTAATATATGATTGATAATGTTTATCAAAAAAATATGAAAAATTGTATTATAGATATCTAGTATGTTGTGAAATATTTTCTTGAAAAGTATATGGTAAGTTATTAAGTAAATATTAACCGTATTGTTAACATATTATTTGATCCGTACAAATAACATTTATGTGTTATAACATTCTGAAATCTATGTGTAACTTTCTAAACGTCATTTTTATTTGGTACTATCTATAAATTTGCTGAATTATCAGAAAAGTAATATATCTTATATGATCTGTAATTTTTGAGTAACATAACCTTTTACGTCAGTCTTTTTTGTGACTTGTCCATTTGTATTTCTCTCTTTTCTAATTACTTTTTCTAATTTTCTACTATTTTTTAAACAACTTTATTTATTGTACAGTAGTGTGCAATCATTACTTGCTAATTATGGTGTTCGTGTAAAGCCAATTGATGGATGTTTGATCCACATAATAATGTAATAATAATGTACAAATTAGTATGTAATGTATTGTTTTTATTAAAAAGTAACAAGCTATAAAGGTTTTATTATAATAATTTCTAAGGAATATATTTCATAACACTACAAAAAAAGTTATTATTTGAACTTATTATAAAGATCAATATAGTATTTTATTAAAATCTTACAAAATAGTGATATTATTTACTGGTTTTATAACACATTCTGAACACGCTATTTATATTATTCATATTATTTCATAGAGTCACAAAAGTAACAAGTCCCTTAGAAATGACAATTAAGTAGAAAAATTTATATTTTTTTCTCAAAACTAGTTGCTGCATTTTATTTTCAAACAATCTTGAGTATCGACGCAAAAGCAATTGGATCTTATTCTGCTTTACATATCTGCTTTACATATAGAATAAAGGTATTGTAACTCTTTAAATCAATTTACTAAATTTTGTTTGCACTTGAATATATGTGTACAATTATAATTAGTCTAAATTTGCTTATTTTTTTAATATAAAATTTATATTAATAATTTTTTATTGAATGGCTATATTTCATTAAGCTATATAAATTATTTAAATATATTGCTTTCAATTTGAAGAGATATACAGAGCTAATATATTATTCTGTTATATTAACCACTTTCTTATAATTTTATTATGAATATTTGATTTTATTGCTCAAATAAAGATTAGATAACTCTCTTGCTATATTCTACTGTTCAAATAAATATTTTATAGTTTTAAAAATGCATAAAAGAAAACAAATCTTATAACCTACACGCATATAAATGCACGTATATACTCAAGTAAAAATAGATTTAAGTGTAAAGATAGGACCCAGTTCGGATGTCTGACTTTACTGTGGGCATGACTGTGTAAAATCATTGATATTTATTGGTGCATGACAAGGTACGAGGCAAGGCCTGAATAGGTAACCTGATGAATATTCTTCTAATTATTATGTGTTATTGTTTATGCAGCTGCCTAAGTTGGATGACTATTTAATGATCATCAAAAATTAATAGAAACGTAACCTGTATTTGATGTGTCTGGAGCCTTTGTACTCAGACATGTTAAGTAAAGCAAATATTTACTCAGTTACAAATAAATATCTTACACTTACTAATTTAAAACTGCTAAGTTTGTATTTAAATAGATTTATTTTATTTATTGAATTATCTTTAATATATTATTAAATTTTAATGGATAGTCTGACCTTATTTGCTCAACAAATGAATTAATTAGATAGATTTTGATTGTACTGAATGAAGAAAATACAAATATAATTAAATTACAATTAGTACAAATTACAAAGAATATACAAATAGAATTGCGAGTAAAAGCCGCACTTACAGTTAGTTACATATGTTAAAATTATGTAATTTGCATTACTAGCAACCAGCCCAATTAGTTGAATCTATTGTGGTTTATGGCTTTTATAGTTAGGTTCAGGCTGTGTAAATGTGTATAATATCTATATCAGGGTGTGTGTGTGTGTGTTGTAAGTAAGGGATATTGTGCGACTATTTCTAATTGAATGCTACTGAGTTAATCTTGTAAGAAGTGGGGAGTGAAGAGGGTACATAAAGAGGGGGTAGCGGAACTTATGATATTTTAAATTAAAAATTTTTTTGAAAAGATAAATGTTTTGTATTTATTTTTTTATTTTTCTGTGTTTTTTTGCATGTTCATACTATTGGGTTGTGCTGTAATGTGTAACATTACATTATTAAACTTGATTGTATATGTTTATTGTCTTTGATGTAGTTGAAAATCGCAGATTTATCTCTTTGATGTCGGCCAACAGTCAGCGTTTGTGTTCTTTCGATCTAATTATTAGATTACGTGAAGTCTAAAATATAAAGCGTTACAGCTGTTGCCATCTATTTTATAAACCACATCTGAATTTTCTTTCGGCTTGCATGTACATATCTTTTCCCAATTTTGTCAAGCAGTTAAATTGGTTGTCTGGCTGTTGATCATATTTTATATTATGTAACCGGTGTAAACCACATCTGAATTTTCTTTCGGCTTGCATGTACATATCTTTTCCCAATTTTGTCAAGCAGTTAAATTGGTTGTCTGGCTGTTGATCATATTTTATATTATGTAACCGTTTTTGCTTCCTCCTAGAGGAAGCTTTGTAATAGTACAATTTTAAGTTTTGTTAAATCGCTCTACAAATATGATTAGAGGTGTTAGATTAGAAGTTTGAATCATATGATTTTAGAAAATGTGTGTGTGCGATTACGGGAATAAAATTCACTTAATCGCTTCAAAATTCCTTCTAGTGATAGATTTTGGATAGTTTTCGGTCGAGTTCTTTGGGCAAAATGATTGGTCCATAAATTACAGAGATATTTGAGATTCAAATTTTTTTAACCTTTTTTTAAAATCGTAATTTTTTGAGAAAGGCTCGATGAATGAGCTGCAGATTTATAGACAATTTTGTGTGTGATATAGATAGTATATATCTGAATTTTGATCAAGATCGTACAATTACTTTTTGAGATATTTGATATTCAAAATTTTCGTATTTCTCAAAGTCATGTTCTTTGTCGCATAACTAGAGAAAAATGGTTTTAATTTTTTTTAAATTTGGTGGAAATGTAGAGTTTGTGTATTATTTATTATGTGTTCATAGGATAAAAGAATTCGTTTATGAATTTCAGAGATATTTGAGATTAAAACTGTTTCAGCCCTTTTTTCAAATCGTAATTTTCCGGAAACGGCTTTATATAACTAGAAAATGGAAATGACGCGTGCGACGCGCGCGTGTTGTTTACTTGCTTTTGTTTTTTATTGAAGTTAATTTACAGCGCACTTCACCGATACATGTAATTAGCTATAGATACGTTGGCCAATTAGGCCGAGAAATACGTTTAACAATACTATTGACTGCGCTTCTATTAATCGCGTTCTCTCTTTTATAAATGAAATGGAAACATGAAATTTATAGACAATTTTGTGTGTGTTATAGGCAATATGTTTGTGAAATTTCGTCAAGAAACATTATCTATTATACAGAATATTGAAGTACAATGATTTGGAGGTAATAGGAATGTAGGAAAGGGGTTCTTATAGATGGTGCAGTGCACGTGTGTTAGTTGCGTTCCAGGTTGGTAGGTTATTTTGTATTATTAATATCTCAACGGGGTGTCGCACTATACTAACACTGTTTAATGGGATAGCGATTTACGCCTCGAACAAATTCACTTTCCCTGCGTAATCCTCTAATACATCATTCTACAAAGTTTCGAGGCAAAAAAACGACGACACTTTGTTTATTTTTGGAACGAAATTTGGTTAATTTTCGTTAATTTTCGTTCCAAAAATAAACAAAGCTGTCGTTGTTTTTTTGTCTCAAAACTTCGTAGAACGATATATTAGAGCATTACGCAGGGCAAGTGAATTTGTTTAAGACGCAAATCATTATCCTTTTATTAATTATTTTGACATGTTCCGCCGATAAAACAGAGTTAGTGGTAAAGTAGGACTATTATACCTCCGTAACATAGTACTTTTGTGTTGACATTATCAGTGACATTAATAAAGGATTTCAAGAATAAGAAATAATGTGTAATTTTTGTAAATACTAATAAAGTTGTAAATTATTGAAAAAGCATGTAGAATAAATAAACGTATATATATTTGAACTATATACAATACATATAGGAGCGGTAAATTCATTTGGAGGAAGCTATGTGCCAATATATTAGCAGCGGTTTTTTTATGTTTTTCGATGAAACCGTGTGGTAATTGATTATCAATGGAGCTTTTTCCGCCGTCTGATGGCGCTAGCGGGACATAGGGACAAAACACATTGTTTTTGTATATCTATATTTATGCATGCGCGCGCAACTCCGATATATAGATATACAAAAATAATGTGTTTACTCTTATGTCCCACTAGCGCCACCAAGCGGTGGAAAAAGCCACATTAATAATTGCTTGATGAAATTGAGATTTTTTTCGTGGTATTTTTCGTCTGCTATAGTTTTATCGCTTTGCTAACTAAATCACATATAAACAATTTTTGTGAAGGTTGGATGGTGGTATTTATAATTTAGAAATTTACTACAAAACGTAGATGTTACTTCCTCAAAGAGGAAGCTTTGTACCGATGAAAGAAATTTTTGAGACAAATGTTTAAAAACATGTTTTAAGACTTTTGGCAGTAAAGTTCGTCGCTTTTGACCAAAAAATTTTCGTGTCTGCGTATGGGTATGTGTCTGTGTATTTGTACACCAATACACTAAATTTGACTGTAAAGTATACAACTATTTTTCAATTCAATTTATTCGCTTTTTTGCAATTCTTCGGGAGCGCCTCCGACATGCGTGTACACGCAACGACGTCCCTAACAAAAGTTCCCTAGTTTTCAATAGTAAAAGAAATTGAAAAATAAAATTCAGGTAATTGAAAAATCTATATAGAAGAAGAAACAATCGATTTTTATATTAATAGAATGTTGACTCCAATTCTGTAAGAAAAATAAAAAAGAGCCCTGTCAGGTTAGAATCGGTGGAGTAGATCGTGAGATAGCGTATATACACACCCTGGTAGAAATTATCTCTATCGAAAATGGCCAGGAAAATAATAAATAGCTAGTAAAAATAGCTAATTTCTCGGTAGTCATGAAACGATTTTTGCGATCATATTCTCTATTTAATAGAAATAACATAACCTTAAAATGTTTGTACTAAATTTTCTCTGTAATCTGATCATATATTTAAAAACAAATATTGAAAAAAGATAGCTAACCAAAACGTAAACACGAATTATCGGTATTTCATTTATTTCTCGTACGGTTTCAGGGGATAAAAACGAAAACAATGATTTTTCCGTTTGATTCTGTCTCTCACTCCTCGCCATAATAGCAAACCACTTACTAGATATTTCCTAACTAAAAGAACTGGCCAACTTTAATATCTTTTAAATACTCATAAATAAGCTAATGTAAGTTTGTGAAACAACTGAATCTATTATTATGTCTATTAAATGGTGAATATCACCGAAAAAATCGTTTCATCGATAGATAGAAATGGCCAAGAAAACTGGCTAGTTTTTAGCTATTATTGGAGAAACTAGCCATTTATTAGGTAAATAATGGAATCGATTTCTACCAGGGCATACACACACGCATTTTTTAAAAATAATTAAATTTAAAAATAGTTAAATAAAAAATAGTTAAATTTGCTAAACAACCTTCCTAGCATTTTTTTTCAAATTTTTTTTTTAATATTCCAAAGCTTCCTCTACGAAGAAGTAATTTTAAATCTAATACAGTTTTTTTTATTTATCTAGCGAAACAAATCAGAGTATACTCAGGGATGCAACTCCCTATTATTGAAAAAATAGAGGAAAAGAGGAGAATTATCGTGAAAAAAGAGGAGGATTATCATGAAAAAAGAGGAGGTTTATGAATTAATTTTTTTTAATAAAAAGCTTTTTTAGGAACACAGATTAAATCTTTATACTCACAAAGATCGTACTCTTTTTTTTATTTAAGAGGAATAGAGGAAAATTATAACAAAAACGAGGAAAATTTTCATGAAAAAGGGGAAGGCGGGGATGCGAGTTCCACGCGTATACGGGAGCGCATCAGACGTGTATACATGGCAAAATAATTATTTAAATAATTCCTAACACCAAGTAGGCGGGGGATGCGAGTTCCACACACATACGGGAGCGCGTCAGACGTGTATACATGGCAAAATAATTATTTCAATAATTTCTAACCCTAAGTAGGCGGGGGATGCGAGTTCCACGCGTATACGGCAGCGCGTCATACGTGTATATATGGCAAAATAATTATTTAAATAATTCCGAACCCCAATTAGGCGGGGGATACGAGTTCCACAAGTATACGGGAGGGCGTCAGATGTGTATACATGGCAAAATAATTATTTAAATAACTCCTAACCCTAAATAGGCGGGGGATGCGAGTTCCACTCGTATACGGGAGCGTGTCAGACGTATATACATGGCGAGATAATTATTTAAATAATTTTTTGCCCCCAGTAGGCGGGGGATGCGAGTTCCTCGCGTAGACGGAAGCGCGTCATACGTGTATACATGGCAAAATAATTATTTAAATAATTCCGAGCCCCAAGTAGGCGGGGGATGCGAGTTCCACGCGTATACAAGAGCGCGTCAGACATGTATTTATGGCAAAATAATTTTTGAAATAATTCTGAACTTAAGTAGGCAGGGGATGCGAGTTTCACGCTTATAAGGGTAAAATGGAGGAGGATTGAAAAAAAAGAGGAAATAGAGCAAATAGAGGAGACCGTTGCATCCCTGGTATACTCTATTCTCTTCTATATATAAAACTATAGCACTATTTTGGTGGATGACTTTCCGGCGTATTTCTGTCTTTGACTTGAACATTTTTTTAGTGTATGTATTTCGCTTAACTTTTTTTTCCTTTTGAGGCTATCCAGTCCATGTAGTAGATAATTTAAATATATTTGGACAAATACAAAAGTGATTTTGATTTAATTCTTCAATTATTACCTTCTATCTGAATAAAATCTAATTAACTAATCTGAATTTCAATTTCATACCATTTCTGGACAGCATAGAAATGAAGTGGGTAACTCAGAATGCATTTGATCAATTATCAATAAGGCAACGATATAACCGACTTCAACGTTATAGACAATTTCTTAATGCTCGACAAAATTATGTCACACCTAGTGTGAATCAACAAGAAACTGGTGATAGATCAAATGTAGATGTACAAGTTGATAATTATGTTGCGAACCGAACTGATAATGTTGGAAATAATGATATTCAAGAACAGTTCGTAAATCGTTCTAAAAATATTGAACATGACTGTATTCAAGTGCAAGAAGAAGCTTTAGATAATATACAAAACAGACCTGTGGGGAACTCACATAATGAAGTAGAAAATGACAAAGTGATTGTAGAACCTTCTTTAGAAGCAATTCAAATTCCAACTTTCGAAAATTTTAAAAATCTATTAAGACAATGTTTTTTAAATATGAATGTTCATCATATTCAAGTAAGTTCAATATTGAGAGTTTTACGCACGCATCCGTGCCTTGAAAAATTACCGAAGAGTAGTCGCACATTTTTAAGAACAGGTCGTCATCGTATTAGCTTTTTACCTCTAGATAATGGTGTCTACTGGCATATTGGATTCCAAAAACCTTTACGAAAACATTTTTTACAATATAAAGATGCGGAAATTCCACCTGTACTTGAAATTGAATTAAATACAGATGGATTATCCTTGAGCAAAAGCAATCCGATGCAATTTTGGCCTATACAGTATCGGATATGCAATATATCTGGTTTTAAGCCTTTAATAATAGGTATTTACAAAGGTCCATTTAAACTGAAAAATGTAAATCTCTTTTTTAAGAGTTTTCTGGATGAAAACAAAGAAGTTAAGAGATCTGGAGGAATACTTGTAAGAGGTCGACGTATTCCATATTATTTTAAGGATTTTGTTGGTGATGCTCCAGCACGAGCTTTGGTTTTACGTCATAAGGGCCATAACGCACGGAGACCTTGCTCAAAATGTAAAGTTACAGGATTTAGATATGAAAATCGCGTTATGGTTTATTTAGGGGTCGACCATGAACAGCGCACCGACGAGGAATATAAAAATCTCTTTGATGAAGATCATCAAAAAGCTGGACAAAGTCCTTTAATTGAACTTGGTATACCAATGGTCTCAAAAGTACCATTTGATGTGATGCATCTCGTATACTTAGGAGTTACTTTAAGACTTTTTGAGGCATGGTATGATGGAAAGTTTGGATTCAAAGGTAAATTGAGCAGTCCATTCCTTATGGAAATGTCTTCGCGGTATTTACTTTTAGATCAGCATTGTCCACTTGAATTCGCTCGTCGTCCAAGACCATTATCAAAATTTGGTAGCTTTAAAGCGACAGAATTGAGGCACTTTCTTTTATATGCTGGACCAATAATATTATATGGGATTCTTGAAAATGAATATTATAATCACTTTTTACTGCTACATATAGCTATGCGTATTCTTACTTCATTGGATCATTCAAATAGGAAGTTGAAAATCGCTGAAAAGTGTCTAAAGTTGTTTGTAACGTGCGCAGAACACTTATACAGTCCAGCATTTGTCTCCTATAACGTACACGCTCTGTTACATTTAGTTGACGACGCAAAAAATTTGGGTCCGTTAGAAAATTGTTCGGCATTCATTTACGAGAATAACATGCCTCTTTTTAGAAAGAACATTAGAAACCATCCACGGCCACTTCAACAATTTGCGAATCGCCTGCAGGAAAAGGAACAGATCCAACATGTAAGAAGGAAGGACGAGAATATTCAACGTCTTGGAGTTCCTCACAAAAATGGTCCATTACCTCAGGGGGTTTCAGCAAATTGTATGCAGTACAAAAAATATGAGAGCAGTTTTTTCAAATTTCAATTGAACGACGCAAACAGTTTTTGTAGACTAACAGATGATTTAATATGTCAGATTGTAAATATTATAAAAATTGACAATGAAATATTCGTGGCTGTGAAAAAATTCCTCACTTTATCAAATTTTTATGATGTACCAGTTGAATCATCATTTGTTGGCGTCTATAAATGTGAGAATTTATCGGATCACTGCTATTTGGTTAGTATTAATGACATTGTTGCAAAATGTTATAGAATGCCAAGTTGGACAAATTCATTTTCTAACACTTTAAGCTCAGAGGAAATTACAAATGAACATATTATTACCCAATTATTGCACTATGATCGTTAAACGAAAAAACAATTGTTTTGTATCATACTGCTAGTTGGAGGCAATATTAAAATTACTATAATGGTAAGTTTTACTCGTAAAGTAATATTTTGCCCAATTCTTAAGTTCTTTTATTTGGAATACCGTAATAAATGCAAAAAATTTTATTTGTTGTTTATACAATAGCGTTAACGTAAAAATTTGTATGTATTGAATGAGTTTTAAGGCCATGTTAACTAAAACGTAGATCCCTATCTTATCGGCACCTAAATTTTATTTCTTCGCTTTTTCTTCGAAAAAGCTTTCTTTCGCACCCTTCGAAATGGCATTAAGTATATCGCATTCAATTTTCAAATGATTCAATCTAATAGATTTTTCCAAAAATGTTTTTGAAATTAGTAAATAACCAGAACAAAGCCTCAAACATTTCAAAATCGATTTTGAAAAAACCTAATTAATGGAATCATTTGAAAATTTAACAGGGTGTACTTTTAAGAATTTCAGAGAGCGTGAAAGAACGCGTTTTTCTAAAACTTTTTGTTAAGTACGATAAAAAAAAAATTAAAGTTTAGGTACTGGTAAGACAGGCATCGTGTCGGTACTTCACATGGCCTTTAGCAATACTTATCTTCGGAGACAAAAACAACAGATTAAAATGGTCATATAAAAAGATCATGTTATGCAGATACCTAATGAAAAAAAAATACATATTATACTAAAAATTTTAGCAAATTTTCCAATCGTTAATCGCGTTGAGTGGAGTCTATCCGGTAACGACAACTTGAAAAGTGTACATTTATAAGCACACGCGTGACAGAACCAAAGGCCGTAAATGACGTCATATTACGCTCCATTTATCACACACGTAAAAAATATTTATAGTATTTGTACGTAGCTTATTTAAATTCAATATCTAACGCAAGTATTATAATTCTTATTTACTGACGCGATGTGGCTCGCGGCACGCTTCGTAAAATATTAATGACTAGGAGTTTCTACCTGAGTAGAAATTACAAAGTTTGGTCAGGATAGTCATATCCAGGCTTGTGACGCGGTAAAAAACAGGCCCTGAACAGGTTGCTTTAAAATCAATTTTTGATACTCGTTAAACACTTATCTAAACCTATATGTATGCCCTATTTTTCGAAGTACCATCCAAATGGTACCTTGTCTGGGAGCCTCGAACATTAACAACGTGCCAAATAATTATAAAACGATAAAAAAATAATCCAGGCTACCTGTCTAGGCTCGGCATTGCACCGCGTGATGTGCTTGGAAATTATAGTTATTTAAGCGTCTTGAAGCCTATAGGCAAATCGGGCATATGTACAGGCCACGACTTACAGGGCTAATTTAAAAGAGTAATTTAAAGACAGTTCGTTTCGAATTTTTTATAGCTATGTCACAAAAAGTCGAATCTGATAGAAAAGGAAGACGTATTAAAAAACCTAAACGGTATATGACAACTTCAAGTGAAAACGAGGAAACTGTGCCCCCTAAAAAAACGATAAGAATGTCCGAAGAAGTAAAGTCAATGTTAAACCAAAAAATCCATGACGACGATTCTAGTTCTAATGTATCAGGCGATGGATCTGATTGTGGAAATGATTCTGATTCACATAGTCCCGCAGAAAATGAAAAAGAAATACAAGACGAAGACATTCATTATGTTACAAGTCAGAAAAATGATATGAATATAGATGAATCAAATTTAGCAGTGTCACCAACAGACTTCAGTACTGAAGGTAAATACATTATTTTTTAAGTTCCAACTAAAAATGTAACTTTTAAAACTTGTAAAATTCTTCAAATTCATTTTATCGAATTCAAATTCTAATTGTTATTTCATAATCTTATATCAATGGTGTTTAGTCATTAAAATACTAAAGTCATACTTAATGGTACATTTCGTATAGAAATAATGAGCAAAGCCTTCATTATTGCAGGGATGCAATCGTTGTGTCCTATTCCTCGTATTTCCCTCTTTGTTTTGATCCTCCTCTAGTCTTCCCTTTTTTCAAATGACTGTTAACTCAATGAGACCTCAGCTATTCCGGTTTAAGACTTTTTTAAGTAATTGACTCGCTTTCTATCGCGGTATCGTCTACGTTAACGTAAACTCCCTTTTATGCATGCATCTCGCGTTCCCGACTATTTAGGTTTAAGACTTTTTCAAATATTCACACGTCTGCATGCCTTTTTCTTCTATAACGTTGAGGATGCGGCTTTATAAGATTACATTTATCTTCATAAATAAAAAATTGTTTATTTGTTTATTCATAACGAATAAAATAAAGTAACAATTTTATCTGTGTTTCTAAAAATTCTAATTATTACATAAAATTAATAAATCATGCTCCTCTTTTTTCATGATAATTTTCCTTTTTTCCTGTATTTTGTCAACAATAAGGGGTTGCATCCCTGTTATTGTAGTTTATTGAAATTGTGAGAATTTGAAATATATTTATCTTCACAGTTTCAGTATTCAATAATTATTTAAAATTGTATTCAATTATGTTTTGTGGTTTCAAAAATTCTAGGAGATAATACTGAGGACACTTCAAATTTAAATAGCACATTCGAAAGCAGATTATTCAAAATATTGGAAAATAACATGGACAAGTTAAAAAAATCACTGGAGAATAATACACGGTGACCCATTTTAATCGCTACACCCAGATTTTTCGGATCCTAAGACAGATAGGAAAAAATGATTCAAACAAAAGTTGTAGGGGACGAAGGGGGCCAAACGATGGTCCTAACAGCTTTGACCTTGAACTTGACCTTCAAGGTTATTTCAAGGTCAAGTGGTTTTTTTTAATAGGAACACCTATTTTTGACCCCGGATTCGGAAAGAGCGGGAAATTTTACGTTCAAAATCATATTGAGACATTTTTTTTCAAGGTCATTTCAAGGTCATTTCAAGGCCAAATGAAGGTCGAACTCCGAAAAATCCATTTTAAGTCGTTTTTTCCATGCGTCACAGGCTTAAGTGGTTCAAACTGATCGTAGGTTTAATAGGGAAACCCACACACCCAAAACTTTCACATCCTAGTAAACAAATATCAAACTTGCACATCCGAACCCCATGCTCTTCATAGCCTCACATGCTAAACTGTTACACCAGACATCCCCCAGTCCCACACATCTCTACCCCATGTCTGATGTTTGTTTAACGGAAACTTCAAGATCATTAAAGCTTCTGTTGTAAATGTGTCAACCTTACGTTTAGCGCTACCCAGAAACAACGACGTGGACGTAGTAAGGATTGTTTCCTTTGGGGTGCTTGATTAAAGTGAGTCCCCTTGCCTCTCACTGTTCAGGGTGCTTGATTTAAGTGAGTCCCTTCGCCTCTCACTGATCGGGGTGCTTGATTAAAGTGAGTCCCCTTGCCTCTCACTGTTCAGGGTGCTTGATTTAAGTGAGTCCCTTCGCCTCTCACTTATGTGTTTATCTAACGTCGAAGAAAATGTTCGAAATTACGACCATTTGCTTCCAGGCACATAGTCAAACGCCTTTGGAAGTGGCGAACGGTGTTTAGCAAAGTTTGCCAAAACTTTCAAGATTTTTGTACAAAAAAGAAATGTTGTATCTTTATTCTTTTGAAAGTTATGAGTAAATTAAAGATATGAGCTGTAAAAAAATGTCATTGTTTAAAAAGAAAAGTCATAACTTTCAAAAGAATAAAGATACAACATTTCTTTTTTGTACAAAAATCTTGACGGAACAGAAATTATTTGTAAATGTGCCTTTAATGATTACATTATCAATATTAGTATTTCTCAAGTTTGAACGGCAATAATTCACAATATTTAAAATAAAAGCAAGTTTTAGTATTATGTGCAGTTCAAATTAGAAATAATTTAATGATTATTACTTTATTATAAAACTTACAATTACAAAAGTGTGACAATCGGAGTACTTTTGGCAAATACACTTAGTCAGATAAAGTTACCATAATTTAGGAACATTTTTCTTTTTTGGTCGCGACCGTATACGGGCAAATATTATAATTATTAATATTTTTTATACCATTTCACTATTCAAATTTAATAGTAATTAATAGCTGGCTCTGAAATGGCTGACTATCCGCCCAACGAGATCGTTGACATGATGTTGGCTTTAGGAGAAAGCCGAAGTAATTATCGTGCTGCGGCAAGAATTTATGCTGAACGCTATCCAGACAGACGACACCCTGACGCTATGGCTATCAGACGTTTAACTCAAAGAGCTCGTGGTGGACACATGGTTCGTCAACGTAGGCGCCATCAATATGATGAAAATGATAATCGGGTTGTGACTATTCTGGCAATAATTCATCTTGACCCACAGATAAGCGCTCGTCGAATCGAAAGGGAAATCGGTCTTCCAAAAAGTACATTTTTAAGAATTATGAAGGTGCTTAGATATCATGCGTATCATATTACTCTGGTCCAAGAGCTACAGTTTGCTCATTTTCAACAGCGTATTGTGTTTTGCCAATGGGCTTTACAAATGATAGAAAATGATCCAGACTTTTTTAATTTTGTTCTTTTTTCTGATGAGGCAAAATTTCAAAGTGATGGGGAATTGAATAGACATAATTGTCATTACTGGTCTGATGTTAATCCTCATTGGGTCAGAACTGTAAACCATCAAAGACGATGGAGTATTATGGTATGGTGTGGGATTATTAATGGATGTGTAATTGGCCCTTATTTTTTCGAAGAAAATGTTAATCAATTCGTCGAGCATGCGCTGCCATTCCAAGGCAAACTTTGCTAAACACCGTTCGCCACTTCCAAAGGCGTTTGACTATGTGCCTGGAAGCAAATGGTCGTAATTTCGAACATTTTCTTCGAGGTTAGATAAACACATAAGTGAGAGGCGAAGGGACTCACTTAAATCAAGCACCCTGAACAGTGAGAGGCAAGGGGACTCACTTTAATCAAGCACCCCGATCAGTGAGAGGCGAAGGGACTCACTTAAATCAAGCACCCTGAACAGTGAGAGGCAAGGGGACTCACTTTAATCAAGCACCCCGATCAGTGAGAGGCGAAGGGACTCACTTAAATCAAGCACCCTGAACAGTGAGAGGCAAGGGGACTCACTTTAATCAAGCACCCCGATCAGTGAGAGGCGAAGGGACTCACTTAAATCAAGCACCCTAAACAGTGAGAGGCAAGGGGACTCACTTTAATCAAGCACCCCAAAGGAAACAATCCTTACTACGTCCACGTCGTTGTTTCTGGGTAGCGCTAAACATAAGGTTGACACATTTACAACAGAAGCTTTAATGATCTTGAAGTTTCCGTTAAACAAACATCAGACATGGGGTAGAGATGTGTGGGACTGGGGGATGTCTGGTGTAACAGTTTAGCATGTGAGGCTATGAAGAGCATGGGGTTCGGATGTGCAAGTTTGATATTTGTTTACTGGGATGTGAAAGTTTTGGGTGTGTGAGTTTCCCTATTAAACCTACGATCAGTTTGAACCACTTAAGCCTGTGACTCATGGAAAAAACGACTTAAAATGGATTTTTCGGAGTTCGACCTTCATTTGGCCTTGAAATGACCTTGAAATGACCTTGAAAAAAATGTCTCAATATGATTTTGAACGTAGAATTTTCCGCTCTTTCCGAATCCGGGGTCAAAAATAGGTGTTCCTATTAAAAAAAACCACTTGACCTTGAAATAACCTTCAAGGTCAAGTTCAAGGTCAAAGCTGTTAGGACCATCGTTTGGCCCCCTTCGTCCCCTACAACTTTTGTCTGAATCATTTTTTCCTATCTGTCTTACGATCCGAAAAATCCGGGTGTAGCGATTAAAACGGGTCACCGTGTATAACAAAAAAATTCAATGAAATCCAAGAAAACATTTCTGCCAAATTTAAGGAAATAGAGGGGAAAATAGACGCTGAAATACGAAACAATAAAAAGTAACTCGTTATTGATAATTTTTGTTGCGAGTATAAATTACAATGAACTCGATAGACGTGATCACTTGTGTTTTAAGAATATTATTTACAATTAATTCATTTTAGATTTTTGTTTGTTACGAATATCTGAACTGCTTCATACTATGAGTCCACATTTAAACAAAAATTTTTCTATTTTAGAAATGATGAAAATTTAAATCTTTCATTGGGGCTTCCGAAAGGTCTACCGATAAAATCATTAGACGAATTTAAGCAATTAGAAGCAGACAATTTAAAACAAAAACAGCTGGTAAATACGCAATTACTGGGCGATAAATATCTATCTGTATGAGACTATCTGTAGATGTAATTCAAATTAGTCTTCTTATATTCGCATGAATTCATTTTTTGTATAGATTCATTAGTAATTGTATTTGTTTAAAGGCTGATGGTATTTATACAACAGAAATATAGTACATTAAGTCAGAGTATAAGTTTCAAAATACTTCGCTGTGATGTTGTTTTGTTTTGATATTCGACTTGAGAAATTATATCCCATTATATATGTATATACTTTGTGTACACAAATCTGTCGAACAAATAGCAGATGCGATGCGTTATTTATAGTACATTACGATACAAGTGTCACTTAAGACACGCGTATCGTATACTATTTTATAGCACTGCCTGTCTTAACCCATTAAGGACCAGAGGGACACTTTTTTCATACTTTTTTCAACGGCATTATTTTATATGAAAATGGCTGCAAAAAAAATTAAGATAGGTCGTTATCGATGTAAAATCATCGGATCTTTTGATTGGTGTGGTCAGAATTTAAAAAAAATGCATATTAAAAAAGTTGTTATTGTTTATTTAACAAAAAACACAAAATTTCAATTAAAAAAAACTTTTTGTTCAATATTTTCACATCGAAGCTGCAGGCGGATTTTCTCAAACTGTATATTTTTTGCGTCCATGGACCCTAACCTTCAAAATCCCCCACGGGGTTTTTCGAATTTGAACATGGCAGTATCCAATATGGCGGCTTCAAGCCAAAATTTTTTTGCTATTCTATTATTTTTGAATAAAACAACTGGTTTATGATAAATGTTCGAGAAAATTAGTCTATGGGGGTTTTTTGGGACGCTGATCATGAATCTACTATTGGATTTCAGAAATTCAAAATGGCGGATCCAATATGGCGGTCAAAAATTTTCAAAATTATTCAAATTTCATAAAAATTGGGATATAGGGTTTTTGGGTCGCTGATTATGAATCTGCTATTCGTTTTTCCAAATTCAAGATGGCGGATCCAATATGGCGGCCAAAAATTTTCAAAATTGCTTAAATTTCATGAAAATTGGGATATAACGGTTTTTTGGGTCGCTGATTATGGATCTGCTATTAGTTTTTCCAAATTCAAGATGGCGGATCCAATATGGCGGCCAAAAATTTTCAAAATTACTCAAATTTCATGAAAATTGGGATATAAGGGTTTTTGGATCGCTGATTATGGATCTGCTATTAGTTTCTCCATATTCAAGATGGTGAATCTAATATGGTGACGGTTTATGTTTAAAACCATACTAATTTTATAAAAATTAGAATGTAGGAGTTTTTAAGATCGCCAATTGTATGAAAACGTAGAATTTATTAATTTGAATTAGGTATTTATTATAAAATCGTTTTTTAGCCGTGAATTTACGTTGCCCAGCTCTTACCACGTGGAGGTAAACGATAATACTAAGAGCCTCTTTTTTCTATTTTTTTGTTTTTTATATTTTTTGTTTTTTTTTTAGTTTTTATATTATTTGTTTTTTTTTAGTTTTTATATTTTTTTTTTTTTTTTTAAGTTTTTTATATATTTTGTTTTTTTTTTTTTTTAGTTTTTTATATTTTTTACGTTATTATGTTATAATTTATTGGTGTAAAAGTGGAAAACATACGGAACATGAATAGACATTGCAGTCTTTACACATTTTTTTGTTCTTGAAGCACACTGTTTGAAATTTTGACAATTTTTTTTTAACTAACAGTTACAGATGTGTGTGATTTGCTTACTTTTGCTTTTGCAAGGTAATATTTTGCAATATCCATAGCGAGTTGTTTTGAACCTATTTTTCTTTCATGTATGTAATTCCAAAGAACGGTTGCATTAGCCATCGAAGATTGAATGAATCTCATAAAGATGGGCCAAGTCCATTTTTTGGCTCTTATGCATGACATCAAATTACTACAATGCGAATCGTGTAAATCAACACCACCCATAAACATATTGTAAATTTTGAAGGCATGTGGAAATAATATGGCAATTTTTTTCTTCTCAGCAAAAGAAAATCGATTTACTTCAAATGAAGGAGAAACTCCTGCAGCTGTTGAAAGCACTGATACACATTTTGAATCCATAACTGTAATAAAGTTGAGTCCACAATTTTTTTCATGCTTTACACAATAAGTACCTCTTTCTGCTTTTTTATCGACATAGTTTTTCACTTTCACTCTATTTATCCGTACCGTGCCCGTAGCTTTCAATCCCATTTTTTTCAAATGAACCAATAAGTCAGGATTAGTGAAATAATTATCGAAATATAAATGATATTGAATCAACTTTCTAGGTACAACCGACGATAGTAAATTTTGAGTCATCAAAAGTACTACACGACTTCCTAAAGCACATTTTGTAAGTTTAGCTGCTTCACCAGAATTATAAATATTTGAACCTTTTCCACAATATATGTCGCAGTCGAACAAATATCCTTCAGGACTAGCAATTCCCCATTCTTTGATCCCCCAACGGTCAGGTTTGTTTTGCATGAACTGTTGTAAATTTGTACGACCATGAAATTTTACCATCATCTCATCAACGGATAGTGCGGTTGAAAAAAAACCAAATTGCTGTAGATTTTTTCTGAAAATTTGAAGGACTTTGCGAACTTTCCACGCTTTATCGTTATCATTTTTATCTTCTGATTTATTCATCTTCAATTTTGTTTTTATTTTCATAAATGTAGTGCGACTCATTGCTAAAGAAACGGCTGGACATGCAAGAAGTGGATCTGTGGACCAATAGTCTTTTTGTGTTTTTCTTTGATTAAAAGTTGATAACACTAATATTCCTATAAAAATGTCCAATTCATCTTCAGTAAGGTTGTAACCATTCAAAACTGTACATTCAATAATATAACTCTTTATTTCCTTGGAAAAAAAAGTTCAAACAATTCTACTGCAGATAAATTATGTATCATTTTTTTCGTACGATCAGAAAGTAGAATCTCATTTTTAAACGATTCATTATACTTTTTTTCTCCATCAAGCCATTGATAAGTATGCTCTGGTTCTAATTGTGTTTGATTTTCTGTGTAGCTATCTAATACTTGACGATATGAGACATTAGATATTCCTTCAAAGGTATTTGGATATGAAAGTTCTTCATCAGATTGAGCATCCAACTCTGAATCCGAACTAGAATCTCCAGAATCATTCATATCCGGAATATAAATTGCATTATACTCCCCATTTTCGCTTTCTTCGATCTCAACATTGTCATTGTGAGATCGCTTTTGACGTTTTGATTTTTGATGTGACATTTGAAAAATTTATTTCATACCCTCTAAGAAACAAGTTTGTAAATAAACTATTTGGACTATTATATAAAGAGTAAAAGTATTGTTTAATCCGTTATCATTTACGAAAATTTTTTAGAAAGTTCATAAAACTATCACAAACAAGATTTCAATAAAAAAAAAATGTTTATTTATTTATTTTATTTTCACAAAATTGCTTGGTATAACAGTATAATAAGATAAATTTGATATTAAACAAAACATTTGATTTATTTTTGATATAAAAATAATTACATAATACTTAGAGGCTATAGAGTAACTATTTTAGATAATATAACAATCCAAGTGTATGGGTTTTAGTAAGAATATTATGGCTCGTGGCTCTTAGTATATCAACATAATAATTTCTATAAGAATGTGACACGCTAACAATCGTTTCCAGCTGCGTTGTATCCAACTTTTCAAAAATAAAGAATCTAATAACATATTTACGAAGAAAAAGTCAAAAATTTTCTACTACATACTAATATTTTTGAATTTTTTTTAAAAAACTCCTATATACCAATTTTCATGATATTTAAATAATTTAAAAATTTTTTGACAGCCATATTGGATCCGCCATCTTGAATTTGGAAAAACTAATAGCAGATCCATAATCAGCGACCCAAAAAACCGTTATATCCCAATTTTCATGAAATTTAAGCAATTTTGAAAATTTTTGGCCGCCATATTGGATCCGCCATCTTGAATTTGGAAAAACGAATAGCAGATCCATAATGAGCGACCCCCAAAATCCTATATGCGAATTTTTATCAAATTTGAATAATTTTGAAAATTTTTGACCGCCATATTGGACGCGGCATTTTGAATTTCTGACATGCAATAGTAGATTCATGATCAGCGTCCAAAAAACCCCCATAGACTAATTTTCTCGAACATTTATCATAAACCAGTTGTTTTATTCAAAAATAATAGAATAGCAAAAAAATTTTGACTTGAAGCCGCCATATTGGATACTGCCATGTTCAAATTCGAAAAACCCCGTGGGGGATTTTGAAGGTTAGGGTCCATGGACGCAAAAAATATACAGTTTGAGAAAATCCGCCTGCAGCTTCGATGTGAAAATATTGAACAAAAAGTTTTTTTTAATTGAAATTTTGTGTTTTTTGTTAAATAAACAATAACAACTTTTTTAATATGCATTTTTTTTAAATTCTGACCACACCAATCAAAAGATCCGATGATTTTACATCGATAACGACCTATCTTAATTTTTTTTGCAGCCATTTTCATATAAAATAATGCCGTCGAAAAAAGTATGAAAAAAGTGTCCCTCTGGTCCTTAATGGGTTAAGTCTGCAGCCATGCTTATCCGTGACTCGCTACGCTCGTGCGCTAACTTCACAGAGCCAGAAAGGGCTACTTACCGCACGGATAGGCATGACTTAAGTGCGGACTTGAGTCACGCCGTGTTATAACGTAAAATAACAATTTAAGAGTTGCACTTTAAATCATAGTTTTGTGATATTGTTATATTTGTATACATACATCTACAGGATTAACAATTTATTTCACAGACAAATTACTTCATCCTTTGGGGAGGATCAGATCTCCATAGCGCCACGAGGCAATTTTTAAAAGATTCTCTACATGATGACATCGCAATAAATTTTACTTGGTTCCGTGGTGAGAAAAATGATGCCGAAAATCCAAAGAAATCTTTATATACATCTCAGCTCAGTAAAGCTATATATTGTAAGTAATATATTAAGTATGTAAATTACATTATAGATTCAGGTTCCGATGAACACTAGTTCATTTCAGTATTAGTGGAGAAGACTAGCACGTACCAACGTCGTGACTTATGCCAGTTTCGACGTTTTCGTTGCAGTTTTGGGAAACGTGCTCGTCTTTGTAATGAAGCGATGTAACGTGTTAGTCTTCATAAGAGTCGTCGATGGATAAACGAATGTCCAATGAATACACATTAGATAAAACAATGTCGTATTCTGATATAAAATTCCTGTTTTTATTTTGGAATGAGCCTGTAACCTGTTTAAATAGTGGCTCTGCAATGTCTTTATACTCCTTATATCATTACGATAGATAGCATATGAGAGTTTTTTTATGAATATACATGTAGGAAACATTCAAATATAATATTTGTTTCAGCGGCAGTACGTCAGCTTTTTCCTGAAACAACGCTGCAGGAATACGGTCAAGCGATGCAAAACGCTCTTCGAGCAGCAAAACAGAGGCACCGTGACAAGGAGGGGCGAATTACAGAAAGTAAAAAGCGACATGAGAATGGTAAAAAAAGCTATGAAGAAGAAATGCAGCAATTTTATAATCAAGAAGCGGAGTCATAAGCTGATGTTAATTTCAAATTTTTGAATTTTTAGTTTTCTAATTTCTAGTTTTTTAAATAAACATTATGTTACTTTGTTTCTAAGTAAATTAAAGTTTATTGTTTGTAGTTTCAATAACATATATTTAAAAATATGTATTAAAGAATCCTTTCAAATTATATCTGCATTAAAATAGTTATTAAAATCCTATGTCGGTTTAACAAATTAAGAACGTGCACTTAGGATCGCTTAGGATGTCGTAAGTCTGCTGTAAGTTTGCAATGGGGTTTTTGCATGAAAAAATCCATTACATCCACCTTTTAGAATATTGAAAAAGAATAGACACGTATTTTTTCTTTTTTCATATGGATGAATATTAACCGAGTTACAGACGTTTGAAATTTTCGGATTTTTGATATATATAGATATACTGCAATGTTAATGATGTCACAGTCATATATGAATGTGACGTCACGGGTAAAATTCAATGGGCTTTAACACTTTCAATTTACAACTAATCAAAAAAATAAAAAATACGTGTCGATTATTTTTTGCCATTCTACATGACGTATTTAATAAAATATAAATTTATTTTTTATGTAAGGACCCAATTCTGCTACAAGTCTGCTACACTCGCACGTGCAGTATTTGCACCTATTGCATGCACTTTATCTGCCGCAAGTCTGCTATAATTATGCCGCGTAGACTAAATAGCAAGTTCATTTTCGCAATTCTGCTGCAATTCTGGAGGACTTACGCAAGCATTGCCAAATTAAAGAAGTACACTTAGGATGTTGTAAGTCTGCTGCAATTCTGCTCTATAGGTCCTACTGTAAGTCTACATTTACAATTCTGCTACAAGTCTGCTGCACTCGCACGTGCAATGTGTGGGCCCTATGACTGCCCTTATGCTACCACAAGTCTGACGTAATTGTGCTGCAAGTCTGCCTTTGCAATTCTGCTGCAATTCTGCTGCACTCGCACGTGCAGCATGTGGACCCATTGACTGCACTTTAGCTGGCACAAGTCTGACGCAATTCTGCTGCAAGGTACCTGCTGCAACTCTGCATTTGCAATTCTGCTGCAATTCTGTTGCACTCGCACGTGCAGTATGTGGGCCCTATGACTGCACTTTAGCTGGCACAAGTCTGACGCAATTCTGCTGCAAGGTACCTGCTGCAACTCTGCATTTGCAATTCTGCTGCAATTCTGTTGCACTCGCACGTGCAGTATGTGGGCCCTATGACTGCACTTTAGCTGCCACAAATCTGACGCAATTCTGCTGCAAGGTACCTGCTACAACTCTGCATTTGCAATTCTGCTGCAATTCTGCTGCACTCGCACGTGCAGCATGTGGGCCCTATGACTGCACTTTAGCTGCCACAAGTCTGACACAATTCTGCTGCAAGGTACCTGCTGCAACTCTGCATTTGCAATTATGCTGCAATTCTGTTGCACTCGCACGTGCAGTATGTGGGCCCTATGACTGCACTTTAGCTGCCATAAGTCTGACGCAATTCTGCTGCAAGGTACCTGCTACAACTCTGCATTTGCAATTCTGCTGCAATTCTGTTGCACTCGCACGTGCAGTGTATGGGCCCTATGACTGCACTTTAGCTGCCACAAGTCTGATGCAATTCTGCTGCAAGGTACCTGCTACAACTCTGCATTTGCAATTCTGCTGCAATTCTGTTGCACTCGCACGTGCAGTATGTGGGCCCTATGACTGCACTTTAGCTGCCACAAGTCTGACGCAATTCTTCTGCAAGGTACCTGCTGCAATCGTCTACCAGCAGAAATATAGTAAAAGTCGGAAGCAGACCACGCACGCTCTGCGTAATCGCGATTGCGCAAGATTGTGCTACCAGGGATTTTTCTGCACAATAGCATATCTTTCGCTTCCTTTAAAAGTTGATTTAAATCTGTACACTAAATGTTTTTTGTAATAGTCAATATAGACTTAATTTTTCTTTAGTATCAATCCCTTTTATTTTAAGTATAAAGTTTCCAATAAAAGTTCAAGTACTAAAAGCTATTTCTAAAACATTAATTCAACTGTCACACGTATTATTCAAAACTTTTAAAAACTGATTTAAAATACTTTTACTTATTATAATACACTAAATGTTTACTCCAAAATCCGTTGGAGACAATGAAAATTAAGAACAACACTTTGTATAGAAAAGGTGCTGATGCTGATATCACAGTGTTTATATGAAATGACAGCTGTGCATGTTTACATTCCTTGTGGACTTTTACATAGGTTAAAATCAGCTCTGTTACAGTGAATCCACATTGCATGCCGTATGCCGTATGCCGTCAGAAAAAAGTTGTTGTCTGAAATCTATAAGATTTATAACTCTATGGTTATAAATCCTATGGGCCTTCACAAAGCTCTGAGGAACAGATATAAAGGGCGCTACAGGCAAAAAGAAAAAGCAAAAGCACAGGAACAGATGTAAGATTAACATGGATATGTATATCTATATATATGAGGAACAGGAACAGCTAGAAGGAACACTTGGATCTGTTCCGGTTCCTCATATATATAGATATACATATCCATGTTATTCTTATATCTGTTCCTGTGCTTTTGCTTTTTCTTTTTGCCTGTATTTTTAAAATAAGAATAACATGGGTTAGTATATCTATATATACGAGGAACAGCAGGATACACAAGGAACAAGAGTCTTGTTCCTTGCTGTTCTTCGTATATATAGATATATAATCCATGTTATTCTTGTACTTTATATCTGTTCCACAGAGCTGTGTGAAAGCCCTATAGGAATTGTAACCATAGAGTTATAAATATTATAGATTTCGGACAACATTTTTTCTGACGGCATACGGCAGACGGCATGCATTGTGGATTCACTGTTACAATAAAGGAGTGAGCCTGTAAGAGGCTGTGAGCCTGTAAGAGGCTGTCGTTGATAAGCCAGGTTGTTGCGGTGCCAACTTAACTGCTATATAAGTTTTAAAATCAAATTTTTATTTTTGTCAAAAATACCGTCCATAAATTACATTATTTTTTTGTCTAGCGGGCCGAAAGTACCACTTTCGCTCCCGGCGCCCGATCGCGAAGGTTGTATTTTCGGCCTCGCTAGGCAAAAAAATAGTATACGCTCCACGGGAGTAAAATTGGCCAGCCCCCAGCTCGTGTTTGCCACCCTCGCCTTCGGCTCGGGTGGCAATTTACACGAGCTGTGGACTGTCCAAGTTTTTTCCTCCCTTGGTGCGTAATATACTATATTTTTTATCTTTGTATTAATGATTAAAATATTATTTTTGGATCTTTTAAAGTATATACAGACATATATTTAGAGTGAGAATTTTAAATATATTAAGAACAGTGAAATAAAAAAAATTAGTAGAAATAATATATGATTATATAATTATGTATACAAGGGGAAAAATGTAATTTGAACAAAAAACAAATGAAAAGCTTTATCAGTGTTTTGTGTATATTCTTAAAACAGAAATAGATAATGCTTTAAAACTAATTGGGACATATTCTACAAGTGCTTTTTAGTAAAATATATAATAAAAAAAAATGATTTTTCGTCATTCTAAAGGTGTCCGACCCCCTTAAAGAAAATTAATTAGGTTCAACTTAAGATTATTAGTCAATCAGCTTGATCAATGCGTTAAGCTTGTTTTACTTCCATTACTTAATAAGATTGAAATTTTTATTCTATTAAACCCTAAATTACTAACTTCATTATAAAGTAGAAATGGTTTCTTTAATAACTTTGCTTTAAAAACTATTTCCACCATATATGGCTATGAAAGAAGCATGAGTAAAGATAGAAAAATCTTGTTAGAAGTAATACAACAATTTAAAGTGTAATCAGCCAAATCATTAAACGTATATTGCCTATATCCTTGCTATTAAATGTCTATAATAAATTACTTATCAAGTTAATTTTGCTGCATGGTTTCAGAATACATCTCAAATGAGATAATCCAATTACGTATTTGAGTAATTTACAAGATTAAATAGATTGATCATTATTTGTAAAATTTTATAAAGCATGATCTTAATAAGAAAATAATGTTATTTAAAATCCATTGTGTAATAAGTACTTGTCTCTATTTTCGAACATACGTATTACCAATCCGACTGTGACCTACTTAGAATTTACATCTTTATTTAATATTTTTTGATTTAATAATTTGAAGATTTAATAATCTTTATTTAATAATTATTGAATTTAATTTTAAGAAGACATGAAAAATATGAATAGAGTATATATAGCAGTATGTGCCGCTTGCATTCAATATTCTGGAAAATAAATATGAATAAAATAATAAGCCAACTAAATACTGTTGAAAATAGATGTTTGAAATACTTTTAATATATATTTTGACAAAATTCAGTGACACGAGACATAACATATGGAATTTATGAATAATATTAGCTTCTTAAATCCACTAAGCTGGCAAAAATACCAATTTTTGATATTTTTTTATATTTAAAAGCGTGTAAGTTTTTTCAATTAGGTGCAACAGTCTAACTTGAAGGCGCGTTTTAAAGTTCGTTAGATAACAAAATAAAAAATCCTTTGGCGAACAAAAAATATGGTGTCGCAGACTTTTTTCTAATATGAAGGTATATTATGAATGAATCAATAAGACACTTTAAAAATAGGTCACAACAAAAAATACTGGCATATTCTACAGAGAAATTGCAAACCTTTTTCCAATCAATGTGCTATACAAAATATTTCAAATTTTTAGGCAAAAAAATCATGAAAATGGCGATTTAGGGAAAAAAATCAAAATTTCTAAATTTTGAGGTTAGAATAACTTTTGAACATTTGCATATATCGCACTAAAATTTTGTTTCTGTGTTTTTTTCATTTTTTTGAACAAATTTAACTAGGTTACGGAGGATTTAAAATTTTGAGCTGCTCAGTTCCCATGAAATATCCCATATATATATATATACATTGCGGAAATCGGTACTTTTGAGGATCCATAGTTTTTTTCTCCAGAGTTCGTATATGCTTTACTAAAGAAATAACTCCCTCTCTGCGTTGAAGGTATTAATATAAATCCTCAAAAGTACCGTTTCATACCGAAGGAATTTTGAGGATGTCCTCAAAAGTCCGAAAAATCCTCAAAGTATCGAATCCGTGCTGACGTAGATCCTCAAAAGCTGCATTTGGTGTATATATATATATATATATATATATATATACTGGGGGGGCACCCCCCTGCTCGCTCCGCTCGGCAACCCCCATTAGAAAGTGGACTTTTTATTTATCAGTTTTTATTCTAAAATTATAAAAAAAATAATAGAGATTATTATATAGATATTATTAAAAAAAAGTAAGGATCATAAGTCTTTATCTAAAAAATATTTAACGTACGAGCATAGGCATCACACTTTCTAGGAGTAAGGTTATGTGATGTTTTCGACCCTGAAATCAAAGATTAGGTACAAATAACTTTCTGTACGGTATGTGGAAAAATTGTATATTGCCTTCAGTAGCAATGAGGACCACCAACGCACGCGAGTTGTGCCTTCGCTTCGCTTGATCCTGAAATTATGGATAAGCACAAATAATTTTCTGTACGACATATGAGGAAATTGTATATCTCTAGGTAAAGGTAATATATGGGCTGAATAGTGACAGAGACTCTATATAATATATAAAAGATATGAAAAGTCTATCTTTTCCACGCCACCCAAGAGGTAGATAGGTAGGCGCCTTTTTTATAGAGGTTTCCCCTTTTCTACTATCTTTGAATTCATTTTCCATTAAATATGTCATTTTTTGTTTTTGTAAAAAAGGCCTATTCCTCTGTTAAAAAACTGTATAATTTTCAAGTATTACTTTTATTCTATTAAATAAACATATGTTATATTTTTAAACATTTTTATAGTTATTTAAATAACATAAATTTTAAACTTGAAAGTCATTCAAAGCTTTTGAACTTCATATTGATTTCAAAGGTCGCTCAAAGTATGACGCTAAAAATATTAATTATGAAGGTCGCTGAAAGCAAACCGAAACTTAAATCTAACCCGTTGCTGAATTCTAAAAGTAGATCGATTTTGAAGGTTAAGCAAAAGATCAGTTTGTAAGTCATTAAAAATATATTAATTTTAAAGGTTGTTGAAAGCTAATCTATTTTGGAGGTGAATACTGACATATATATGTCATACCTATTTTGAAGGTCGCTAATAGCAGACCGATTTTGAAGGACGCTGATAGCAGACCGATTTTTGAAAGTTAATCAATTTTGGAGGTCTGATAGCAGACCGATTTTGAAGGTCATTGATAGCAGACCGATTTTGAAGATCGCTGATAGCAGACCGATCTTAAAGGTCGCTGATAACAGACTGGTTTTGAAGATCGTTGATAGGAGACTAATTTTAAAGGTCGCTGATAGCAGACCGATTTTAAAAACATTTTTTAATAATGTTGTTGATAGCAGACCAATTAAGACATTTTTTAATACATTTTTTTTTAATTTAAAAGTCAATAAAAGTAGACCAATTTTGAAGGTCGCTGAAAGCAGACCAATTATCTACTAAGACTTTCGATTAGATTTTTTATATAATTTAAATTATATTCTTTCAATGACTCCTCTAAATATTCATTATACTTATGTGTTTCTTTTATATTTTCTTCTATTTTTTTATTTAATTCGGACAGTCGATTTTCTTCTCCCAATGTATACACGTCTACATATTTTTTTTTCTGGATCCCATAATACTAGAAATTCTGTTTTATTTTGGTTTAAATGATTATTGTATTCATCTATTAAATTGTTCATATAATTATTGTCCTCGTGGTCATGTTCTAACGACTGTTTATTTAAATCGTCTAAAATTTGAGCTTGTTCAATGGTGTGAACTTCTATAAATTTTTTTTCTTTTGGATCCCAACGTAATGGTAGTGGTTTTACATCACCTTGGTCTGCCATGTTCTTCAATTTAATATACTTTGAATTAATATAAATATTATAAAAAATAATTTGTAATTTTATTACATAATAAATATAAGAATAATTACAATTGTTCATCAAAAATTTCTTTCCACACAATATTCATAATTTCGTCTGTATTTTCCTAATCATTTTGAATAAATATATTATTACGATTCCTACATCTAGATAGTGCAACATATAATTGTCCATGTCAAAACAATGGTTTTCTAATATAAATACCTATGGCATCAAAACTTTGTCCTTGTGATTTATTTATTGTCATACAAAAAGCTAAGAGGATAGGTAAATGTTTTCTATTAACTATAAATGGTAATGAAGACGATTCTGCAGTAGTTAATGTTATTCTCGGTATAAAAACTTTATTTCCTGATTTTTCACCTGTTATTATTTCAGCTTCTAGATTGTATTTAAATAGTCTAATTATTTTTAATCGCGTTCCATTGCATAACCATCGTTTATACTTAAGTTTCTTATTAACATTACTATCGCATTAATTTTCAGATTTAATTTATGTAGAGGTAAACCTTCACGAATATTATGCAAATATTCGATAGGAAAATTTATGTAAATATTATCATCTGATAGATCAACACCTTTATATGTAACAGTATCTATACTATAATAAGTCATTTCATCACTATCGATCAATTTTAATATTTTATTATTCAGAATAGTTGAATCTTCATTATGAGACGTTAAAATGACACTATTCATAGATAAATTATAATTTATATCTTTATATATTTTCAAACAAACATCGTCAGTTTTCCAACTGTTTGGTACTTTGAATGGATTAATTGTTCCCTCTCCAAATTCTAATAAAAATGAAGCGAATTCTTCATTGTTAGAACGAATATTCTTTTTTAACTTCATTATATTGAAAAGTGGCCAAATATCTGAATATTTTATTGTTTCTTGTATAATTGTGTTTCTACAACCGTTTTTAATAACTGGAAGAATATGCCAAAAATCTCCTAATACAATTAATTTCCCCCCTAATGGTAAATTATTATTGCAAACATCTCTTGATGTTTTATCTACAATGTCTAAAGCTTTTTTTGGTATCATTGATGCTTCGTCCCAAATTATTGCATCTACTTCCCGTAATTTTTTCTTATCAGAGTCTAATTTTAAAAATGCACTTTCTATACTTTCTAAATCTAAAGGTAATTTAAATGTTTTATGACTTGTCATTTCCTTTTGGTAATAGTATTGACGCAATACCAGTCCAAACCATTGATAACATTTTTTTTCTTTAGACAAAAAGTAAAAAATTAATGTTTTGTATAAAAATGTTTTACCTGAACCACCAGGACCGTCTATAAAATGAATCTTATGTTCATTATTTAATAATTTCTCAAAAATATACTTTTGTTCTAAATTTAGTTGAGTATAGATGTTACTAAACATTTCTTCACAGAATAAAATTTCAGTCTTATTAACTTCATTACATTCAACTTTTAAGATTTTATTTGGTTCAGGCAATCCAAAATCTATACATAATTTTTCGTTTAATGATAATATTTCATTTATTTATATGCGGACATTGTTTAATTTATCATCTTTAAAATCTTCTATGAAAAAATGATTAAATTCCTTCTAAATATTATTACCACTAATATTTTCAGATAGTAAATACCAAGCAAAAAATTGACGTAGTTGATATCCTAACATAACGTCACAAGCTTCTTTAAAAATATTTTTTATTTGTGAGTCATCATCAACTAAACCCATTTTTATTGCAGTTTCTCTGTATGTGTTATATGTAATTTTTTCATACGTTCGTAAATCTTGAAACGAAATTGCACCTTTAACACGATTTAAAATTAATTTTAAATGAAATCGTTCAAAATCCTTTGGAGAAACAATATTTAAGCGACCTATTATATAATTTTCTTGATTTCGTTTTCGTTTTATCCAACATTTATTTTTAAAGTTGTAATATTTAGGTATATTAACATATTTTATATTCCTTGCATAATTATCTTTTTTATTTAAATCAAATCATGCTGTTAATGTTGTTTTATAATTTTCTAAAGCTTCAGTCTCGTTATTTTGTTGATTTTCTGTATGAACTGATAGACTTATTACTGTATGTTTTCTACCACATAAAGGAAATTTTTCCAATCGCCAAGCTGCTTCCATTGGACTTAAAAAACTTCCATCAACAAATTGAGTAATTTCGTCATATATATTACCATCATTGGTATCATTAACTTTTTTTAATTTACATAATGCTCTATCTCCACCTTTATGTATGTCATCAAATATATATTTTATACTTTGAATATTGGCGCAATATTCTACATTAATGTGACACTTATATTTTTTTAATAAAAAACTATTATAAGGTACTACCATAGAATTATCTACTGAGATTAATTGACTGTTATTTTTTGCTTTATACGTAAAATTTTCTGAGGTATTATTTCTTCGTTTATATTCTGGATAACCATTCTTTTTAAATTTTGTATAATTTGTAAATGATTTAGGAAATTTTTTTTTACATATACTTTTATCTTTTATATAACAAGGAGAACTATGTGTATGCGGTCGATGGAGCATGTGTTTAATTACTAATTTTTGTAAGTTTTCATCTTCATTTTTGTCTGGTATTTCTGCAGATATATATTTATCGTATAAATATTATTATATTTATTGTATAAATATATGATATAATATCTCCAAATATTTTATTTTCTTTTATGTCATCTAATAATGACATTAATTTTGTATGAAATAATTTAACTGCTATATTTGGAATATCATTTGGTGTAGTCCTTACAGGAAATTTTTGCAAAACTTCATTTAGTTCTTGCCACTTAGGATTACATGTTACTGTTATAAATAAGTCAAGTCTCCCAGTATTTCTCATAATAGCCATTGCATCTTGATAATGCTGTTGCATATATCTCGGACTACCAATGTAAGTGGCTAGTAGTATAAAAATATTTCCTAATCTTTCTTTATTTTCAAAGTTATTAGAAATATTAGAAGCATTATTCATTACATGACCTAATAAACCTTGATAACATTCGACTCTTAATTTTTTTTTATTATTTCGAAAAAAATTCATTCTATTACTTTCCATCATAACGTATGCATGTAAAAAAAATTGTTGTGTTAATCTTCCACAATATAATAATGGACTAAATTTACCATTTGGTCGATAAGCTAATCTATATCAATAATATTGTAGGATAGTAAGATGTTCCTTTTCTGGAGCGCTTGTTCTTTTAGTGTAACCAACATTCCAACCTAAATCTCCTAAAGGAAATAATATCGGGAACACCATAGGATCAATATGATGCGATAATTTATTAATATATGTATTTTTTTGTTCATTATCAGGAATGTTTTTAGGTTATACACATACATCGTAATTTTCTGGAATTTCATTTTTCGATACTATTATTGCTCCACATTCAGATGTTACAGGAGCATTATATCTATGCTTTTGATTCTTATTTTTACGGACGAAATACAATTTATAATTTGGGTAATTTTTTAAATTTGATATTTCATATAAATGTTTATAATTTTTTGCGTATCAATTACGGTTTAATATTTCAATTAATATTCGTATATGTTCATCACTTAAGTCTTGATTTTTTTTAACCTTCGTTCAAGTGCTGTTACATTATCATAAATATATAATTGTCCACAACAAGGTTCATCTTTACCGATAGCTAATAAAGTGATTGGCGTAATGTGACAAATTTGTCCTTGAATTTTTAAATTATAAATTCCTTTTTTCTTTTCATGTTCGACGTTAGCATTAAAGGTTGCAAAACAAAATAAATTATTATAATATTGTATTAAATGTCTGAATGTTTGATCATGTCATAACATTTCTTTCAATGTTTTATCATAATCACTTAAAGGTGAAAGTATTATTGTACCATTATTACAACAATTAGACTTATATTTTTCTTCTTTCCAAAATACTGCTGAACATTTTATTCTACTATCAACGACCTTAAAAGTCGGTCTGCTATTAGACCTCTAAAATTGATTAACTTTCAAAAATTGATCTGCTACCAGCGACCTCCAAAATCAGCCTGCTATCAGACCTCCAAAATTGATTAACTTTCAAAAATTTGTCTGTTATCAGCGAGCTTAAAAATCGGTCTGCTATCAGACCTCCAAAATTGATTAACATTCAACAAGCTTTATAAAATTAACAAACTGATCTTTTGCTTAACCTTCAAAATCGATCTACTTTCAGAGTTCAACAACGGTTTCGATTTAAGTTTTGGTCTGCTTTCCTTCATAATTAGTATTCATAATTAGTATTTTTAGCGTCATATTTTGAGCGACCTTTGTAATGAATATGAAGTTCAAAAGCTTTGAATGACTTTCAAGCTTAAAATTTATGTTAATTAAATAACTATAAAAATGTTTAAAAATATAACATATGTTTATATAATAGAACAAAAGTAATACTTGAAAATTTTACATTTTTTTTAACGGAGGAATAGGCCATTTTTTACTAACTTTTTATTATGAAAAAACAATGAAATATTTAATGGAAAATGAATTCAATGATAGTAAAAAAAGGGAAAACTCTATAAAAACAAGCGCGCCTATCTATCTACCTCTTGGGTGGCGTGGAAAAATAGACTTATTTGTGTTAAAAAAATATCAATGGTCCTCATTGTTTGGAGACAATATACAATTTTCCCATATACCTTACAGAAAGTTATTTGTGCTTAATCTTTAATTTCAGGGTCGAGAACGTCACATAACCTCATTCCTAGAAACTGCGAAGCCTATGCTCGTATGTCTATTTTTTTTCCGAAGATTGGTGCCGTTTGTAATTATTTACGGCCCGAGCGAAGCGAGACTCCCTGACGTCAATGTGAAAACAGAATACTTTACGCGTGGTGTGAGAAAAAAAGATCTTTGTCGCATGTATACCGAGATGATAAATACGATTAAAGAAAAAAATGAATATGAGGAGGGGAGCGGAGGAGCGTCTGAGGGGGCGTTGAAGGGGGCTCAGAGGCTATTTTAATATAAAAAACTCATAGAAATACGCTGATTTTTACGTTATTTTGAGGAGGGCTGAGGGAGTGGTGAGGGGGGGGGGGGGCTGATGTTCAAAAACAACACTAACATCTATATAATATAGGTAGATATATATATATAATTATCACTTAACCCCTTTATGGAGCCCATCCCTGTATATTTGTACCTACGCCCAGAGTTCCCATATACAAGTGACTAAAGAAATAATCCCTCTCTGGGTATAGAAACTCTAGATCGGGCTCCATAAACGCCGTATAAGAATATTTTATGGGACCCGGGCTCCATAAAAGAAAACGGGCTCCATAAATATGCTCATGTGTATAAAAGGAGTCGATAAATCTGATAAAAGATATATATATATATATATATATATATATATATATATATATATATATATATATATATATATATATATATATATATATATATATATATATATATATATATATATATATCTGATACTTGTTTATTATTAAGTAGTGAGATGAGAAATGACATCTTTAACTATTGAATTTGCGTGTAAACTAATCAGTTTATAAAATATAATATCAAAATAATATTCGGAAAACTCATTATTATTAATTAGAGTTCTGATGTTATTTTTAATTTTCTCATCGTGAGAGGTTAAATACTATTTCACAAACACATCTTTCTCTGGCAAAAGTACATTTTCATTAAATTTCTTACACACATCGGCTATAATATTTTTGTTACATTTTGAAACTAGTGGTAACAATTTTTAGTTGACTCGTATGCAGCCATCTATGCACTTTGATAATGCGATGATTCCTTCAAACGATGTTTTTTGCATAACTATAGCTGGTGTATAAATTTCCTCTTTTTAGAATATGTTGAATTTTCTTCATCTGAATCTAGTAAACTAGTACTCCGTGAGACTTCTCTGTCGAGAACGATGGTTTTTTTACCAAACGTTGCACTATATGTTAAATTGATTCCATTAAATGGTTTTTTCTGATGCGTAGTAGAGTTTTTGGTATTAAAATATTCACTGATATCTTTAAAAAATAACTTGAATGCATCCCAAGCTTGTTTTGTAAACGTGATTCCAAAAAATGAATGATTTATAATTTTCACAACATTTATAAAATCGCCGTTTTCTTGAGAGCTGAGTCCGATTAAAATTTTCTTTATACAGGATGCATTTATAGGATGAACTCGTGCATTTATTAAATAATGCGTTGCTTCTTCTCTCGAGTTAAACGAAGTCATTTTTATACGTTTGAGATTCGTTGATTTAGACATTATGTAAAAAACTAAAATATTTTTAGGTGATGCGTTCTTTAAGTTTACAGTTGAGTAAGAATAAGACGCTACGTTAACTGTAGCACAAACTAATATGTGGCTTGTATAATTCTGGCTTCCGCTTAAATACTGGTCTGTACTAATTAAGAAAAATAGAGTTAAAGAAAGAGAAAAACGCGCGTATGAGTAATGAAAATAGAAAATTGTTATTTGTAATAGCTTTTAAATAAATGAGTATGTGGTTTCACTGGGGCCGTTGATAACATTGTTTTTCTCTTCAAAATTTCAGAGCGAACGAAAGAATGTCGGTAACGGGATAACTAATGATTTTATTAGTGTATAGTATTTAAAAACTGTCTGCTATATTCATATAACCACTTCTCTATGATGGTGCACATTAAAAGAAAATTAAAAAAGAAAACCGAGAGTTTATTTTCAGATGAGGTACATTAACGAGTATACTACTTCTACAGTAAGTATAATGGTTTTTAGTGTATCGATACTCATTGTTGATGACAGAGCGGCGCCGCCTATAATCGCCGATAAATATTATGAGAATACGTATAATCGGTTTTTCATTTACCCTGTTGTAAAATCATTTGCTAAGATCTTTTAGCGGTGTCTAAGCTCTTCAATGATGTCAACAGATAGCATCGATGCAGCCTATAATTACTGATGTACATTATAAGAATGCAGATAAGGGCTTTCATTAACCGCTGCCCTGCGAGGCCGAACCCCATTACGGGACGAGGAGATTCTGATTATACGAATAAGGCGTTGGTAAACTTCTATTCTGCGACACCTACTCATTACAATCGTTTTATTGCTATTCAAGCAAATCATTTGCTAAAACGTTCTCAACTAATTTCATATACCGTTGTAAAATAATTTGATAAGCGTGGCTGCACCTCTGGTATAAGTGAAACGGAGCTCGTGATTTTTTCATTATTCACAAGTTTTCTGTCGAGCAGTGTACTCGTCTATCTGTTAGCACGCTGCCATTTTCGGTGTCGGTTTTTTCTTGAATATTTCTTAAGTTATTTTCTAAAAAACGTGAAAATGTCTTGTCCACTACCGCGAGTGTACATCATTTTCAAAGCAATGCTGGAACAGGACCAGCATGCGAGATCAGCTTCAATTGATTCGGATAGAAAAAAGATATTATAAATGCAAAACGTTTGCTATGCATTTTACGGAGGCGTGCTTGTGAGTTAAGAACACACGTTAGTGGTGGCCGCAATAAGTGTGTAGCAATAACACTGAGTGGCCGAAGAGGCAACGACAAATTTTAAGGAATTTATGAAAACGCGGAGTGCAGAATTTTGGGATCGCATATACAGACATGGTATTTTTAAGGAATACCCGGAGTTTCTGGAAATGGTTGCGATGCAGCTCTTAACCCGGAGAAATGATGAGAGGCAGAGAGCACAATCTCTATTAGGTGCTTACGGAAGTCTGTTGCGAGGTGAGTTTAAAAATATTTATCTTACAACATTTTTAAAATATATTAATTTTAACTTATATTAATTATTTTAAACTTTTTCTCTTTTCATAGAACTAGGAGAAAATAATGAGTTCCTCCAAGAAGATGCGCAGCCAGAACAGCAGGAGGTGGTGCATGAGCAGCAACAAGAGCAACAGCCGCAGGAGCAGCAACCGTAAGAGCAACAGCCGCAGGAGCAACAACCGCAAGAGCAGCAGCCGCAGGAGCAGCAGCAGGGAGGAGAGGAGGAGGAGGAACAAGTATTAACGGTAAGTTTTTCAATGTCCTCGATGAAAGGGAAACGGAATATAGTAGATTTTCAACAAGTGCGCTTGAAATAGTTTTAAAATTAAAAAATGAGAATATAACGGGGGATGTCATTTCCGACTTAAACTCGTGTATTGAAAATTTATTTCGTTACATAATACGGGAATATGATTCTGAGGATTATATCGGGATTTCCTTATCCACCGTTACACTACCGTTGGGGCCAATTCATTCATTTAAAAAATTAATAAATTATTCTGTTCAAGAAATGTGGGAGTTGATTAGCGCTGTTTCGCAAAGCGTGCGCGAGTTTAAAATTGATAATAGTTTTATTATAAAAATCATACGCGTTAGAGCACCCGTGGGTTTTGGCCGTAGTAGGAGATCGTCTAATATTAATTTAATAAAATCTGTCATTAGTCCAAATCAGTAATCACGATAATAAATGTTTACCCCGCGCGTTAGTTGTCGCCCTGACACATGCGAGGAAACTCACTGCCGGTGATAATTGCATGCAGGAATTATATACCGAATGGGGTAACATTCGAAAAACCGGTAGTTAAAGGCAGCGTGAAAAAGCCGATGCTCTTTTAAAATCAGCGCGTATTAATTTCATTCTTGAAAACGGTTGGGGGATAAGTGATTTAGAGAAGTTTCAATTTTATTTTAAAAAAGAGGGAATCGCGATTATAGTGTATATACGTGGTTGTTTTGGTAATGGTGAGCCTCCGCTATTTAATGGGATATTAATTTTAATAAACGAAGAAATTAGAATTAATTTTACGTTAAACATTTTATTTACCCTTGAAGACCAACATTACGATGTAATAACAAGTATGCTAGGAATCACGGCGTATGATAATTATTGTCAAATTTCTAACGTTGGTATAAAGCGTGTATCAACACATAAATGTCCGGGGCGCTGTGATAAATGTCTACATACAAATTTATGTGATAAGCAAAGTTCCTTTCTTAAGTGTACGAAATGTTTACGCGAGTTTTATGGCGATGAATGTTATCGCCACATGAATTAAGCGATAGTTTTAAAAAAAATGTTAGTGTCTGAGATGCATTAAAAAAATGTAGTATTTGTAGAAAAATTATATCGATAGAGGTTAGTAGACATACATGTGGGGTTATGTATTGTCGAACATGCACGCGTGAGCGTCCGTATAACCACCAATGTTTTATGTCTAGCGTAAAAAAAATAAGCCGTCGCAAGATGTACCCGAACACGCTTTTCTTTTCTATGATTTCGAAACCACGCAGGATTTAAAACATGTTGACAGCGCTCAATTGTGCACTTTCCACAATGTTAATTTGTGCGTAGCACAATTATGTTGTGAAAAGTGTATAGATTCTGATATGGCGTCGGGTTCTGAGTTCTGTGGCGGTGGAAGAAATTTGTTATTTAAAAATAACTGTTTAAAAAATTTTATGGATTTTATTTTGGATGATAAATCACGTCCAAGTAACATTAAAAAATTAATTTGTATTGTTCATAACAGTAAAGATTTTGACGGGCTGTTTATTTTAAAATATTTAGTTGAGAATATGCACATAATACCGAAAATAATTTTAAATGGGACAAAAATAATGGTCATGAGTATAGGTAAAAGCATTAAATTTTTAGACAGTTTAAATTATTTTCATATGAGACTTTCGGCTTTGCCTAAAGCTTTTGGTTTTGAAGACCGAAATGCTAAAGGGTGGTTCCCACATTTATTCAATAAATCTGAAAATCAGCATTTTTCGGGTCCTATATCTTCTAGGGAGTTTTATGCTCCTGAGAACATGGATCATGCTGATAGATTAAAATTTAAAGAGTGGTATCTTGATGCCCTCGGTAATAATTATATTATTAATTTTGAAACAGAAATTTAAAAATATTGTCTAGCTGACGTGGATATTTTAAGAAAAGCGTGTTCGGCATTTCGAAAAAATTTTATAGAGGTGAGGGAAACGTGTCCATTTACCGAGGCTTCGACAATAGCCAGCGCGTGTTCAAAATTATATCGTACAAATTTTTTGAAGGATAATGTCATTGGTATTATTCCACCAGGCGGCTATGGAAAAACAAGTAACCATTCTAGGGCATCTTTAGAATGGTTACTTATTGTTGAAAAAGAAACTGGTCATAACATGCTTATCCATGCTGGAAAAAATCATGAATTCCGGCTAAAAGAAAATATTCTTGTAGAAGGATATCATGAAAATGAAAACGGTTTGAAATATGTATATTTATTTCATGGATGTTTCTGGCATGGTTGCGATAAGTGTTTTGTAGGAGAGAAAAGATATAGACAAATCGAAGGTCATGGTGACTCTCATAATGATCGGTTTGATAAAACAATAGAATTATCGACTCGAATTAGATAGATTTAGGGTATATTTTAACAGAAATGTGGGAATGGGATTTCAGTAAAAAGAAAAGAGATAAAACCCTCAAGTACAAAACTTCGTTACAAATCACCCAATGATTTTTAATGATATTTTAAAACCACGCGATGCTTTTCTTGGAGGGTGCACGGAGAATATTGTAACGAACGTAGAGACTTATGGTAGCGAAAGTATAAGTTACGTTGCCATCTGTTTATTGTATCCATATATTTGTAAATCCAGTAAATTCCCTATATGTCCGAATCCATCTCAAATCAAGTGGTCCGTGTATGCCTATGTCACTGATCATTTTGGAATGAAACTATTTATGTTCTTCTCCAAAAATTATTTGACGTATTTTTTAATTTTTTTGTTTTCTCAAAATTTCATGCGTTCAGCGATACGGACAAATTCCGAGAAAATTCTTACTTAGAAAACAAATTTTTCAATGTAATTTTCAAACGGCTACTGTTTCACCAGTTTTTTATACTTTTAAGCGTGTAACAGAAAATTTTACTCAATTTTGAGCCCTCTTTCACGTTCTCTATGTTATTTAAAAAAAAAAAAAAATGGACGAGTTATGCACTTTTTTTGAAAAATACACTTTTTAGAAAAATGTATTTTTCTCGAAAACCCCAATTTTTTTGCACAATTTTCGTATATCGTAATAGAGGACCTAAATACCTATCTAGATGTATTTGTGAGATTCAGAACATTTGCACTGGGATAGCGATCACTAATGAAATAACACAGAAAGAAAATTTTCACGCTTAACGCTTATATTGTAAGGGGGCAGGTGTTGCGCGGTTATTCGCTTCCTCTAAGCGGAATTGCCGATGAACGGCGCCGCAAAGAAGTGGGGCGCGAGCACTTGCTCGTGCCAACCCTCGGCGAACTCTCCTCGTCCTCGCCTGCGCGGACTACCATACCTACCGGCGTTACAACGCGCGACTTCTCTCTCTCTCTCTCTCTCTCTCTCTCTCTCTCTCTCTCTCTCTCTCTCTCTCTCTCTCTCTCTCTCTCTCTCTCTCTCTCTCTCTCTCTCTCTCTCTCTCTCGTGCGTGCTGTCTCGACTGCTCAGGATCGCGCGAGTATTGCGTACTCGCGCCCGCGAAGGCCGGTGGTATTCTATACCGCCGCGCCACCGACGTGGAAAAGGGAAGGGAAGGGCGCGTAAATCATACGTGTACTCGAATCTAAAAAACAACTACAAGTTTATTGCCCCTCGGGCGTCATGAAACTTATACACGCGGCGCGCACGCAGTGTACGTGCCGACTCGGGTGGTGCGCCCGCGCTCTGTGTACGTGCGCGCGCGACGCACGCACGCATTCGCAAAAGCGGCTCGCACCGACGTTGGTCGATCGCCGCGCGCGATCGACACATACGCGCGCGTCGGTGAACCTCGCTCGCCCGCGCGGGGTTCGCTCTCCGGACGCGCGTTGTCTGCGGGGAAAGCGCGCGTTCGCCTGGCCAGGTCTTACCTCGCAGAAGCAGCGGCGTCTACGAAGGATGGACCGGGCGGCGTCGGCTGCCGTATCTCTCTCGTTCTCTCTCTCTCTCTCTCTCTCTCTCTCTCTCTCTCTCTCTCTCTCTCTCTCTCTCTCTCTCGCTCCTTCTCGGACAGTCCGGCCGTATCAGGGGATCGGCCGCGCTGCTGGTGTCTCTCTCTCCCTCCTCCGCCTGGCCTATATCCCTCTGCTGCGCTGCTCCACTGCTGCACTGTCGCTCTTGCACACAGCACGGCACCTCGCTTACTCCACTCCAGGGCACTTCTCTCGATCGCACTGTCTCTCTCTCTCTCACTCTTCTCCCGAGGCGAAACCGGAGGAAGCGAAAAGCACGGGCACGGACTGTAGCCTAAGCGATACTAATCGTCTGTTTCCTCGTCGGCACGCGTGAGCATCTCCCGGCCTTGCCCTTTGCGCAAGGTTGAGAGATGTTTACCTCTTCGGTATTAGCGCGTGCCGTCGCGGTGTGCCGAGACTCGCCTCATGTCTCCTTAGCGCACACAGATATACACATACGTGCGCACGCACGCTGGCCGTTACATCCCCCGTCCAGACGCGGACTATTCCTCGGAGCGTCTGCTCTGCTATCTCGCGTTCAGCGTCTTCAACGGCAGTGCGCGCTCTCCTGAAAAGGGGTGCGGGTGCAGAATAATACGATAGGCATATAGAAGAAAATACAACGGGGCTAACCCCTCTCTTTATTCTCCCCGAAGCGGGGCTTACACCCGGATTGGCGGGGATTTTTGGCCGTGGCTACTCCCGGTTGTGGAACCGCGGCCGTGCCTTGTCGTGGCGGGCGGCATTTGGGCACTTCGCGTCCGTTGACACGGCTGGCCGTCAGCAGTAATAGCAGCGGCGGCGGCATCCCCCCGTCGTCGGTGCCGCGTCTTCGCTCCGCTGCCGCTCGCGGTGCGGGCGCTGGAGGGTTGGCGATGCGTTCTGGGGCGGGACCGCAACCGGCATCAGGATGATGGTGGCCGCCCCGGCTCTACGGACAGCTTCCCTCCTTCTCTCCTCGGCTGCTTCGCCCCGTCTCTTCGCGAGCAGAGCGTCTCGCTCGGCGGCCCGTATTTCTTCGCGGGCTCGGGCCGCCGTCTCTTTGGCCTCTCGGCGCTCCTTCCCGGCGCGCCAGGCCGCGGAGAGCATTGCACGCTCCTTCCGAAGGCCCTCCAGTCGCGCCGCCCAGGGTCTGGCGAGGTCCCTTCCGTACGGCGTCTCGGCGAGGAACCGATCCCAGGCTTGGATGACCTCTCCTTCCGCCGTCCAGGCCTGGCGACTGGAGGTGCGCGCCCTCTCCAGGAGGCGCTCCAACGACTCCCAGCGGGCCAGCATCGGCGATGGCGGAGCCGGTTCGGCCGCAGTCGGCTCCGGAGCCGCGGGGACCACTGGTCCCCGTCCCTCGGCGATCGGGGACGCCGGGCCTGTCTGGACGTTCTCCGTGGCGGTGGCGTCCTCTCCCACGGTGAGGGCGAGGGCCTCCCTCGGTCGGCGCAGGAACGGCGCCGCTGGGGAAGCGGTGGCGGAGAAGGGAGCGCTAGGGCTCCGGCCGCCTCTGGCAGTTCCTCCAGCACCACCGAAGTCGGGCGAGCGAACTCAGCTCGCCCGAGCTGCTCGATGGCGCGCAGAACCCCTCGCACCATCGCCTCCGTGTCGAAGGCACCGCCCTCGGTGCTCGGTACCGGTGATTTATCAGCCATCTGTAACAAAAAGAGCCGGAGCGAAAAGGTGCATTAGTCGGAGTCGCTAACAACTCCCGAACTCCTGCGCTTGTCTAACACTCTCGCACACCACTGCGCGCGAGTCGACCGCGGTGAAGCATCTCGGTGCGACCTCGGGTCCTGTCGCTTCGCGGAATCTTTCGGTCGCCCCCGGGGTTTTCCCGTCCCGGGGTTCACCTTCGCCGTCTCGCGCGTTTTACCGTGAACCGCGCGAACCACGACGCGAACCGTTTTACGCGGACGTCCCAGAGGACGTTTTTCGACAGGACGCGGATCGCTCGGCGGCGCTCCGCCGGCCTGCGGTGGGTCGCTCGTCACCGCGACGTTTACGTCTTCCCTCGGCGGTTGCGTATCCTCGACGTCATCTACATCTTCGCCCGTTTCGTCGCTGCTTGCTTCGTCGTACGGCTTGAGGTGAGACATGCAGGATCTCTTCGCTCGCGTTCTTCTCGTCCATTACTCTTACCGTATTGGAGCCGGTTATCTCGGTCACTTTCAGTAGATCGGCATATTTCGGCGCTAACTTCGCCGATATTCCTTGCTCTGCCGAGGAAAGGACTCTGTTCCTTTTCATGACGAGGTCTCCTACCCCGTAGGATACTTCTCTTCGGCGCGCGGCGTAGTATACAGCTTGTCGCCGGTGCTCGTCGGCGGTTTGTGCGGCAGCCCTCTTTCGCAGACTATCCATCTCATGCAGGCGCTCCGCCCACGTATCCAGAGCCTCGCGCTCTCGTTGCTCGAGGGCCTCGCGCTCTTGCTCGCGGCGAGCTGTCGTCGGGGGAAGTGGCTGTCTGCCATAGTTAAGGGCGGCTGCTCACGCCGGTCGAAGCGAGCACGGAGTTGTTCAATGAGAACATCAGCTCCGGCAGTTTCTGATCCCACTCGGCGTGAGACTCCTCGACGAACGCGACCAAACGGGTCTTTAACGTTCGATTTACCCTCTCCACAGGGTTCGCCTGAGGGTGATACGGCGGGGTAGTCGAGTGATGGACGCCGACGTCGGCGAGGTATTCGTCCACGGCTTTATTCTTGAATTCGGTACCGTTGTCGAACAGGAATACCTCCGGAGTGCCGAATCGTAGATTCACTCTCTCCTTGAATTCTTTCAAGATGGTCCTCGCGTTCGCTTTGCGTATGGGCACGCACTCCACCAGGCGAGTAAATAGGTCTTGGAACACCAAGATATCTCGTGCCCGAGTTTACTTTTCACGAACGGACCGGTTATATCTCCGGTAACTACTTGCTACGGCCCGTCGATAACTCGCTGTCCCATCAGACCTGCTGGCGGTCTTTGTTCTGCTTTCGTCTGCTGGCACACTTGGCATTGTTTCACGTACTTCCCCACCGCATGATACATCGTCGGCCAGTAATATAACCTGGCCACGCGTTCGTATGTTTTTTCTCGACCCTGGTGCCCGGCGGTCGGATCATCGTGTGATTCGCGGAGGACTTCGCGACGATGCTCCTAGGGTACGACGAGTTTCCATGCCTCGTCGTCCGCGACCGCCGCTTCTACTATCTCATCCGCGAGAAACTAGAATAATCGACCCCCTACCACTTTCCACCTGGGATGGGTTGAGGGGTCGCGTGTCACTTCGTCCAGCCAGATTCGGTACCACTCATCTTTGGTACCGTCGGACCACGTGCTCGCGTACACTTCAAGGGCGTCTTCCTCTTCGTACATGCGCGAAAGCGCGTCGGGCACGTGGTTCAGTGCGCCCTTTCGGTGGTCCGCATCGAAGGAGTGTCCTTGCAACTCGAGGGTCCACCTCGCCAGTCTTCCGGTGGGGCTGTGCAGGCTGTGCAGCCATAGCAAGCTGCTATGGTCTGTCACCACCAAGAAGTGATATCCTTCGACGTACGGGCGAAACTTCTTCATCGCCCATATCACCGCTAGGCATTCGCGCTCCGTGACACTGTAGTTGCGCACCGCCGGCGAAAGTGTTCGGCTGGCGAATTCGAGGACTTGTTCCTGTCCCTCGATTACTTGCAACAGCACCGCACCGATGCCAGTGTCGCTCGCGCCTGTCTGCATGACGAACTGAACGAGGGTCTGGCGGGAACAGGGGCCGAGGACACTAGGGCTTTTATCTTCTCGAACGTCTCTTGCTGCGCGTCGCCCTATTCGTATCGTCGATCCTTCTTCGTTAGCGCCGTGAGCGGTTCGGCTATTGTGGCAAAGTCTTTCAAGAACTGTCGGTACCAAGAGGCCATTCCCATGAAGCGGCGCAGTTGCTTCAAGTTCTTTGGTACCCGAAAGTTTATCATCGGCTCGATCTTATCAGGATCCGGCCGGAATCCGTCCCGGTTGACGAGCACACCGAGGTATTTGACTTCAGTCTTGCCAAGCACACTCTTCTCACGGTTGATCGTCAACCCGGCCTCTATAACGCGCTTCAGCACGTGCTCGAGCCATTTCAAATGCTCTTCGTACGTTTCTGTAGCGATGATGAAATCATCGAGGTACGAGAAGGCATACGGCTCGAGCTCGGAGCCGATAACTTGGTCCACCAGGCATTGAAACGTCGCTCCGGCCTGAGACAGGCCGTATGGCATTCTCGTGAACTGATAAAGGCCCAATCCGGGTACTGTGAATGCCGTCAGCTCCTTTGATTCCGGCGTCAGCGGAATTTGGTAGTAGGCCGAGCTTAGATCGAGCGTCGAGATATATTTTGCGCTCTTCAGCTTGCGCAATATCGCGTCCATGTATGGCAGCGGGTACGCGTCTGCCTTCGACACCGCGTTCAATTTACGGAAATCGATGCAGAAACGGTACTTGTCGTTGCTATTCCGTATCATAACGACGGGGCTCGACCACGCGCTCGTAGAAGGCTCGATTACCGTGGACTCGAGCATCTCGATCACCTGGCGGTGCATATCCTCTTCGAGCTTCTTGGACACCGGGTAATAACGGTGCTTCACGGGGCGTGCGCTCCCCACTTCAATGTGGTGGCTCACCCACGTAGTGCGGCCGAGAGCTTGGTCAACCAGCTCAGCCATCTCCTGGCGCTGTCCTTCCGAGACGTCTTCGAGGCCGATCGACGATACCTCTAGCGCCTCGACGGATGAGATCCCTGCGACTTCCAAGTCTACGCGCTTATCCGGCACGCTCACGATCAACTGATTGTTGATGGGGTCGTGGATCGTACCGAAGGCTCTGACAAAGTTTGCGCCTAAGTAACAATCCACTTTATCATCCGGAAGCACCGCTACCCGAATGTCATGTTCCGGTGTAGCGTCCCCAGCTTGAAGTCGAGCGTTGGCAGTGGCTCCATCTTCCGCATCATCGCTTCGAGGCACGTGACATAGTCGCGCACGGACTCTTCTGGTCCTTGCGTTCTCAAAGCGACCTCGTGCCGCAGCCGTTGCTGTACACGGTCCGTCATGCCGCGCCATCGCCGTATCCGGCGACAGAATTCCTCCCAGGTGATCCAGCTCATCCTGTTGGATCGCACCCAGGTACCGGCTACACAAGCGAATAGCTCCGGAAGGGCACTCAGTATTTCCCCTTCCGTAAGCTTGGCGAGTTCCCAATTTTCCTCGACTCGCTCGAGGAAGGTGTCGATGCTTTCGCCAGGATCGCCGGCGAACTTGAATCCCCATCGTCGCACTACTTGTCCGACATCTCGAAGTCCGCCATCTGTCGTGCGGTTCAATTCTTCGAACGATCCTGGCATCGACCTTCCTGTTGGCTCGCGCCGTATCTCAGAGCCAGTCGATTCAACTGGCTGGCTCTGTGATCCGCCCCCCCCCCCCCAGGCGCCACCGAACCCGGTTCGGCGCGACAGCGGGGTAATAGGTGGCGGCGGCCTGTCATCCACCGGGGGTTGTCGTAGACTTGAGGTAGGTTGCTGTATGGGGGTCGGCAGCAATGTCTAGCCGAGAGGACAAGTTCCTCATCTGCGTTTCTTCTCACAGATTCTCTTCATTCCGGCCGACGGGCGTGATGTCCGTGAACGTCACTCACCGCATTGCTCCGGTGCTCTCCCGGAGAGTGCTGTTGGCGTTTGGATGCTGTGTTGAGATGGCGGCTAGGATCTGCGTCGACTCTTCGATTTGCCGAATTTTCTTGTCAACCGCGGCCATGTATACGGCCCAATCGGTTGGCACTTGCAGTGTCGTGCCGTCCGCCATTGACATTTCGAACATTGCCGGTCTTTTCTTGGCTGTGATCCGTTCGCTGTCCTCAGCATCTTGGCTGTTCGTGCCGTTTTGGAACGTCGTTTCATCGTCGCTGTCAACTCTGGTTGCGTTTGCTGCCCATTCGCGACTGCGCTCGAGGTTTTTCTGGAATTCGCCGTCCGTTTTTAAAATCTCGAGCGGGTGCGGCTTGTCTGACGTGGAGTTTGCCCACGATATGTCGTGTTCCGAGCCGGACATTCGGTCCAGGAACGTGCGGCGAGCATTTGCGCGTTCCACCCACGCGGAATGCTCGTCAGCGGCGGCTACGTCTTCTAGATCGTAGTCGCCGGCTAACCATTTGCTAATCCGTTCCAATTTCTGAAACGTTCCGCCGTTCCATTTTAGTCCGAGGGCCTGGGTATATCGCCGTGTCTCGTCTTCGGTGAGACATCTGCACCAATTATCAATTGCTTCGGCTGCAGACTCTCCCATCACTGCGGTGGTTTACAACAACCTCTCCCGGAGTATACCTGTGCGCGGCTAAACGAATACGCTCGCGTATCGAATGGGCGCACCAAAAATACAACAAAAAGAAAAAAATATACAAAGTAATTTTTCTCCTATCAGTTATACTCCGATCAAGTGCGTGTGTGTGTATATTCCGATTCGACTCTCAGTTGTGGCTTACAATTTCTCTACCACCGCTCAGAGACGACGAACCGCTTCCTTCTGTCGCTTTTTCACTCTGCGGCTACGGCTACCGAAAAGTAATTGAAAGAAAAAAAAAAAACACGAAAAGAAAATGAAGAAAATCAAAAAACAAGGGAAAAAACTATTCATTTTAGCTGTACGCTCGTAAAAAAAATTACGATTTTACCGAATTCTATCTCGTTGATTAATATAATCTTTTATTAGTTAATTCCCTAATTAATTAATTAATTCATCGGTCGATTAATTAAATGATCAATTATAAAAGCGACCGAAGGAAAAAAAGGTGTAAATTAAACTCGCGCCGTGTCGTAATTATTTATTTTACCGTCGGCTCTCAAGTGCTGACTTTCTCAAGAAACCGAAACTACTGTATAATACTGTACACACTCGTACACACACACGCCTACACTCGCAAGTAATCGCGCGCTCGAAGAAAATCGTACACGGCGCGTCGCGGTTATCCGCACCACCCGGTTCTACGATCCGTAGAAAAACCAATTTGATTCAATCAATCTCGAATTTTTTTTCTTTTTTCTTTTTTTAAACAAGAAGAAAAATCAAAACTTTCCCAATCTATTTCTCGCACGCTCGTCGGTGGCAGGTATTTGTGTTTCCACACGTTAAGGGCGCCAGTTATTACGGGGTAGGTGTTGCGCGGTTATTCGATTCCTCTAAGCGGAATTGCCGATGAACGGCGCAGCAAAGAAGTGGGGCGCGAGCACTTGCTTGTGCCAACCCTCGGCGAACTCTCCTCGTCCTCGCCTGCGCGGACCTACCATACCTACCGGCGTTACAACCCGCGACTTCGCTGTCGCTCTCTCTCTCTCTCTCTCTCTCTCTCTCTCTCTCTCTCTCTCTCTCTCTCTCTCTCTGTCTCTCTCTCTCTCTCTCTCTCTCTCTCTCTCTCGTGCGTGCTGTCTCGACTGCTCAGTATCGCGCGAGTATTGCGTACTCGCGCCCGCGAAGGCCGGTGGTATTCTATACCGCCGCGCCACCGACGTGGAAAAGGGAAGGGAAGGGCGCATCAATCATACGCGTACTCGAATCTAAAAAACAACTACAAGTTTATTGCCCCTCGGGCGTCATGAAACTTATACACGTGGTGCGCACGCAGTGTACGCACCGACTCGGGTGGTGCGGCCGCGCTCTGTGTACGTGCGCGCGCGGTCGCACGCACGCACTCGCAAAAGCGGCTCGCGCGGGGTTCGCTCTCCAGACGCGCGTCGTCCGCGGGGAGAGCGCGCGTTCGCCTGGCCAGATCTTACCTCGCAGAAGCAGCGGCGTCTACGAAGGATGGGCCGGGCGGCGTCGGCTGCCGTATCTCTCTCGCTCTCTCTCCTTCTCGGACAGTCCGGCCATATCAGGGGATCGGCCGTGCTGCTGGCGTCTCTCTCTCTCTCCCTTCTCCGCCTGGCCTATATCCCTCTGCTGCGCTGCTCCACTGCTGCACCGCTCGCTCTCTCGCTCTTGCACAGAGCACTGCACCTCGCTTACTCCACTCCCGGGCACTTCTTTCGATCTCACTCTCTCACTCGCCGGCACCTATTTGAGGTTGACACCTAGCCTCTCTATGTGGGCTGGAAGCTGCTAGCACGGGGACCTACTATTATTTAGATTTGCGCTTTTGACAAAGCAGAACTTAGATCTGCGAGTTAGACTAAGTAGCTGTATTACTCTTACTGTGATATTATAAAACGTGTTATTACTGTGATTTTTTTCCTGTACCAGCTGTGATATTTCTTTATTTATTTGTAGTATTATTTCTCTAATTTGAAGGTCCGCGTATTTATTACTATGTATTTTATTTATGTTATCAATATAGTGTTTTATTCACTTCTAAACATTGTATTTTTATATATTTTACTGTTTTATTTTGTTATCTATCGTATTCGACTGTAAAATATGCACTGCATAAAATCTTGTATTAATTTTTTTGCCGCGAAGGCAAATAAAGTTTATCTATCTATCTATCTATCTTCTCCCGAGGCAAAACCGGAGGAAGCGAAAAGCACGGGCACGGGCTGTAGCCTAAGCGATACTAATCGCCTGTTTCCTCGTCGGCACGCGCGAGCATCTCTCGGCCTTGCCCTTTGCGCAAGGTTGAGAGATGTTTACCTCTTCGGTATTAGCGCGTGCCGTCGCGGTGTGCCGAGACTCGCCTCATGTCTCCTTAGCGCACACCGATATACACATACGTGCGCACACACGTGCGCTAGCCGTTACGATATATAGTTAATGATATTAGAGTCAATATAAAGGTATTTATCTTTGTGCGTATGTAATGTACAGGTACACATAAGTATGTATTTATTTTTTATTTGCGTGTTTTAGATTTTTTATTTTTATACCTTTTTTTTTATTTTTATACCTATTTAACTATCTTTGTTTTTCTGCTTCATTGTTCTTAATTCAGTAAGCGGACGATCAGCGGTCTTTGCTGTCAAACAATATACTTTATCATCACATGTTTTTTTAACCCATATATGAGTTTTTAGAATTCCAAGATACTTTGGAGTTGTAAGCCAATCAATATTTTTTTCTTTTCTGAATTGTTCTATTTCAACATCTCGTAAATGTATTATTTAATAGCATCAGTATATTTTTGAACATGTATTGCAAAATCATTTGCGTTTTGAACAGCTTCTTCAAGGGTCTCTAAGATTATGCGAAGTAGCATAATACTTTATAAGTCCACCCACACCATCTACAGCTCCTTTACCGTACCCAGTAGCAGAGAACAACCATTTTATATCATACTGTGCTCGTTTTAATTCATCTAATTGAAAGCGATTTTTAAAGTGACTAGCGGCGCCGTCGGATACGATGGTAATTTTTTTAATTGAATCACAACAATTTTCTTTCAAGAATTTTATAATTTTTTGTACTGCTAGCAAAGCATACGCTGAATCATGTTTTCGGTCATCACTTATGACTGCGAAACTTTGTGCTGTGAAAATAGAAATTTGTTCATTAACCCGATGATTTCCTTGAACAGCTTTATTATGAATCACAACCCAGTTTTCAGCGAAGTCTATTTGAAGAACCAAATGATGTGGGTCTTTTTTAACATTTTCTCTTTCTGCTTTTATAGCTTTGCGTTGTATATTTTTTACATACATATGAGTACTAACCTTCATGGTCCAAACCGAAAGTTCATCTTTAAAAGCAGAAATTGACAGTGTTTTTTTAATCAAGTTTCCATTATCCCACAAAGCATATGTAATTTCTTCTATGCCTTCTATATCTTGGAGTTTTAAAACATGAATAGTAATTCCGTTATTGCCTGGACAAATTTTACATTCTTGTAAATATGATAAATCAGATGGCTCAGAACACATTGTTGCATTTATTATTTGTGATTGAATTTCATCCAACTCGGTAATGTTATTCCCTCTGAAATTAATTAAGCTCGTAAGAAATAAATCATAATTTGCGCAATAGATACAGAGACAAACTTCTTTGATGGGGGAAAGTAAGACATATTTTGGTCGCATACTATAAAACTTCCATTTACCAATTCTCAATTCGGGATAATCATTTTTAAATGCTTTATACGTTGCTTTCAGACTTCGAGTAAGAAAACGTTTAACTTTCTTCTCTTTCTTATCATTTATTTTAACGATAATAACGTCACTCTTATTGGGACTCTGTCTTGAACAATTAAAATCGTCATTTATATAATATTCCATAACAATTTTTTCTGTCCTTTCATCAATTGGATGGCCTGTGTATGCTTCTGGTTCGGAATAAACTCCCTTTTCTTGTGCAAGATTTTTCGCTCTTTCTATCATGTACATTGTTATGTCTGGAAATAAGGATGAAATTTCCTTTTTCGTTAAGGATGAGGGTAGCAAAGTCAGAATTTTTATTTTTTCTGATACCGTAGAACACTTTTGCAAGGCTAAACCAAGATTTTGTATCCATTCTGTACAATGACATACAGTTGATTCGTTTGCTGTTATGGAAACGTCATAAACATTGTTCAACTTCAAATCAAGGGTATTAGACAATGTTGAAAGTATATTTTTTTTCTTCTTTTTACGTAATTTTCAAGTGATTTTTCACGTATAAGATTTTTTCTCTTAAGAGGCGATACAGAACCTAAGAAAGATGTACTTATTTCATTATTAAATTCTTCGATGCGTTCTGGAGTACTTGGTAAAAAATCTTCATCTCTATCAACTACGTTGTCGGTAACTTCATTATCCGTTATAAATTCATTGTCAGTGCTACTCAGCAATTTTAAAGCACGATTGTAACAATGTTGACACAGATATGCAGATGGTGTCAAAGGTAAATTAGGATAGAGGTGCTTCAATGGATGAGCAAGATCCTCAAGTTGTTTGAAACGGACGGAACTAGATTTGTAACAGATTTTTTTGTGCTTGTGTAAAAAGTCTGCATATTTGATTCTCTCCGTTGAGTAATATTGAGACATCGTAGTTGAGTTGATAAGGTGTAAATATGTAATAATTTTCCAAAAGATGATGGTTTTAAATAAGACGAGGTGTGTGATATATAGCAGAAACCGAACTTTTCTTTGTAAATGTTAAGTCAAACCATATCCATCTAGCGGACAAATGTACTAGTACATAAACTCATACAAGTAGGCGCACGTACATGTATATGTACTCACAAAGATAAACATCTCTATATTGACTGTAATATCATTGGTTATATATAAGCGTTAAGCGTGAAAAATTTGTTTCTGTGTTATCTCATTAGTGATCGCTATCCCAGCGCAAATGTTCTGAATCTCACAAATACATCTAGATAGGTATTTAGGTCCTCTATCACGACATAAGAAAATTGTGCAAAAAAAAATTGGGATTTTCGAGAAAAATGCATTTTTCTAAAAAGTGCATTTTTCAGTAAAAACTGCATAACTCGTGCACTTTTTATTTTTTTTTTGAAAATAACATAGAGAACGTGAAAGAGGGCTCAAAACTGAGTAAAATTATGTGTTACACGCTTAAAAGCATAAAAAACTGGTGAAACAGTAGCCGTTTGAAAATTACATTGAAAAATTTTTTTTCTAAGTAAGAATTTTCTCGGAATTTTTCGGTATCGCTGAACGCATGAAATTTTGATAAAACAAAAAAATAAAAAAATACGTGTCAAATAATTTTTGGAGAAGAACATGAATAGTTTCATTCCAAAATGATCGGTGACATAGGCATACGCGGCCCACCTGATTTGAGATGGATTCTGCCATATGGCATACGCAAATTTATGTTGGAGATGAATGTAAAATATTAACAGGCGCGTCTTTTAATTTGGAAAATGTAGAAGGATTCGTTAAATGTACAGTGCTTCCACCAATGCATTTATTTTTACCTGTGTTACCGGTGAAAATACACAACAAATTAATGTTCCCGGTCTGCAGGTCTTGTTGTGAAAACTTAAACGTTGGTGAGTGCATGCATGATAATGATTGGGAGAGAGAACTCACAGATACATGGGTATCTGATGAGTTAAAAAAAGCGGTAGACCTAGGGTACATTATAACGAATATGTTTGATATTTGGAAATATAATACATACCGATACGTTCCCTCAGAAGGTAGCTCTAACCAAATAAATGGGTTACTTGTAGAGTATATTAATACTTTTTTAAGAATTAAACAGCAAGCTAGTGGGTGGCCTAGTGACTGCATTGACGAGCAAATGCGTAGACAGTATATCAGAGAATATGCTGAGAAAGAAAACGTTTACTTGGAAGAATTTAAAATTGAAAAAAACCCTGGTTTAGGCTCACTTTCAAAATTATGTTTAAATTCATTTTGGGGTAGGTTTGGTCAACGCGACAATATGGGGACGACTGAGGTCATTCGTGACGGAAATCGGTTACAAACATTAATTTTAAATTCAGCAATTCAGGTGAAAAGCATCTTACCCGTAAATGATGATGTATTTTACGTGAATTGGTGTTTTTCAGGGGATAATTTCACACCCTCCTCTATCACAAACGTGGCAATAGCAGCATATACAACTGCTCAAGCGCGCTTAAAATTATACAGTTATTTAGAAAAATTAGGTGATAGGATTTTGTATTATGATACCGATTCATGTATTTATTTAAATAAGAACACCCTTGGTGAGTACAAAATCCCAACAGCTAGATTTTTAGGTGATATGACAGATGAGTTAGAATGCTACGGGTCAGGTAGTTATATGTCACATTTTGCGAGTGCAGTTCCAAAATTTTATGCGTATATTGTTAAGACACCGAGCAATCAAACACACGAGATATATAAAGTTAAATGATTAACTTTGAACTTCTCAACCGATAGTAAGGTAAATTATAATAGCATCAAATCGTTAGTTTTAAATAAAGATAAAGTCATAACATATACTTGTAAGACAATACGACCTACGGCACTACACTCGATAGTCACTCGTGAGGAAATTAAATCATATAAAGCGACTAGTATGAAAAGAAATTTTATAAGTGAAAATATCTCGTATCCTTACTGGTTAAAAAAACGTAAAATTAAAAATAATTATATTTTTATAAAAGAATAATGTAAATATAATGTAAATAAATTGTAAATATAGCGTACGTATAATGTAAAGTATAGCGTATTAAATTATAACGAATAATATTTATTAATAAAATTATTACTACAAATATATTCTTCTTTTTTTATTTAGTATATACTTTTTTCTTCACAGTACCAGAGATGAGGATGCCTGGAAACTAGGCACCACGGGAAACGAATGTGTGAATTGTAATGTGCCAACTTGCGAGTTTTTCCCGTCGTATAAAAACTCACTACAAGGTTTATCGTGGCACAAAATAATTCACATGCTTGTAGAGTTGAAGGAAAAAAGTAATGAAGAATTTCTCAATTTATGGAGAAAAGTAATCATATACGCACGAATAAATGATATTAAGGTTTCTTGACATGTTCTGTATTTGTTGAAATACGAGTTTTGAGGTAGGTGTAGGACGATAATTTGTTCCGAGACAGATTGTAATCGACCGATAGATGCGACGCGGTATGAGACAGTACAATACTTTAATAATATTAAAATTTCAGAAGTATTATATTTCTTAAGATCGCAGGAAAAAATAAAATCTATATATTTTAGCGTACCAAAATCATGATATTTAGCCTGTTGGTCTGATAAACCTGTTGGTCCAAAGCATGTTAATGGACAAATGTACAATTATATAGAAAATCGTGGTGGCCCTATTCGTAGAGAAATTTGGAACGGTGACATTAACCATGACTGGGTAGTCAATAATTTTAAATAGATAGGCGTATATTTAGAGTTCTTAATGCGAGAAAAAAATGTACTAGAAATAAGTAAAATAAAATAATTATTTTAATTTTAATTTTACTTGTGATTCTTTAATAAATACTTTTTCCCCTTTTTAACATTTTACATATTTACATAGTTACTAATTATTTTATTCCTTTTTTTTATTCAGCACTGAACAATAATTTTCGGGGCACTCCCATTACTGGAGTACAATTAGTACCCATGTGTTCTTACGAGGGTGAGTATATATATATAAAAATTTAATGAGATTATTAGAAAGTTAATAATATTTTTCTTGATGCCCTGGTGGAAAGTACGTGGTTTCGCCATTGTTTTCGATGGTGAAAGAAGGACATTTAACCATTGACTCTGAGTTGGTAACTAGGCAACTGTAGACTTTATTAATAGATTGTTTTAGAGGTTTTGTCAACATATTCAAAGTCATTAACCTATATTTACAACAAAAACTATCACTTCTGATCATCAAGGTATACCCGATGGACATTGATTCTAGCAATGCATGTCCCGTTAGTGACACTCACACATAACCTTTTGAATGTTCATATCATTTTTGAGGTATGTTAGCGACTTAACTATTATGTGTGACATTCACTAACGGGGTATGCATTATCAGAATCAATGCGGCCCATCGGGTATACAAGTGATTTATATTGCTTTAATTTGTGAAATGGATAAAAGATTGTTCGTTAATAATGTCGCACTTTTTGTGAGAATTTCTTCTTGAGTATTCATTTATTTTTTCAGATACAAATAAAGTGGTTGACTTTGTTGCTGCAAATGGAGCAAAAGTACCGCATGTTTAATAATTGTACGTGTAACAATTGTAACAATTGCACGTAAAATAAAAATATTTTACATGATCTTCAGTAAAATTCACTTATTAAAATTATGCACGTGATGTTTTCGATGCCCGCCCCCCGACCAGCAGCACTCACTGCGCTCGTGCCGCAAATGTCGGGGGCGGGCATCGAACTCAATGCTCTCGAGCCCGTCGGGTACGTTATCATTGTCAGTGGCAAACGTACTTTCCACCGGACATCAAGAAAAATATTATACGGTACACGAGACGAAAATTCATGGCCCGCCACTGCGTGATATGGCGCCTTCGGCTTCGCCTCGGGCACCAACTTCACGTAGTGGCGGAACTTCAACTTTCCTCACTTGTACCGTAATGTACTATTGTTTTTTTTTTCTTTTTAGACTTCGTTAAAATACAATTGAGAAGTCGTGCACGTTTTGACGAGTGTAACATATCGACATGTCCTTCTTACCCGCTGTACAAGAAAACATTAAGAGGCATGGCACTATATAATATGTTAAAAGAGCTAGTGAAGTATAAAGTATTGGGATGTACCGAAAAATGTTACCCATTATTGACTGTTTCATAAGATTTCACTCAACGATCTGACCTTAAAACTGAACGCCATCAGGTTAAGATTTCAATAGATTCATTAAATTACAAATATTGTGTCTGGTGTTACACAATAGAGGATATTTTCACCGGCGATGGTTTATACGGTTGTTTACTGTACGTTAAAAAATGCCGGGAGTACCACGAAGGCACATATACTTCTACCACCGCTATTCACCATGATCGTGATCTCCCAGAATATAGAGTTATGTCATTCGAGCAAATTATTCAATTTGTGGAGCTTAACAATTTAATAGATGTATCGTTTGTAAATTTTATAAGTCGTAGTGTACGCGGTCGTATACACATCAGCCGTGTACGCTGTGCACACAGCATATCGTCACGAGTCTAATTAAAAATATTTTGTAAAGAATTAGTTATAAAAACAAACTTATAAAACATACTATCCATCTGTTTATTTATTGAATAAAAAATGTTTGTAAAAGAAAAACACTTGTAAAAATAAAAAAATAAAAACTATTAAAAATGTAAATTTTTTACCTATTTTGTTCACACAGTTACACATCCTTTAAATTGCTTCTCTTCATGTAAAATAATTCATTCCCTTATTACCTATTGTAACGGCAGGCGCGTCTGTGTGTGTGTATGTGCGCGAACACGGAGCTCGGATCGAGCCGACCTCCGACGCATGAGATACACACGGGTAGATGCCCGAAAACGTAAAGATGCCGCGGCCTTGGAAAAGGCAAGGCCGACGATTTCGGCATGAGGATTCGCGAATAGAGTCGGGCTTGTCCTCGTATTTCTCCGGGGGCTTGCGTGTGTGTGTGTGTACTTGCGCGCACGTGTAGCTGTGCGAAAAGTACCGAGCGCAACTACGACACACAATAAGCCCCGAAATGAAAACTCGCGACAACCTTGCGCGAAGGGGAAGGAGAGCGAGAGACAGAGCCCGGCAGGATCGCTTGAGCCTTTGCCGGTTGAGCCACGCGTTCCCCGAGATAGAACACGCGCTAGTTTTCCCGAACCGCGCTGCAGCAGAGTGCACGGGAGAGAGAAGGAGCGAGGTGCAAGAGGCGCAGCAGTGCAGCGGTGAGATAGCGAGGGAGAGACGACGGCGGCAGCGTGCACAGCGAAGAGAGAGAGAGAGAGAGAGGAGAGAGAGAGAGAGAGAGAGAGAGAGAGAGAGAGAGAGAGAGAGAGAGAGAGAGAGAGAGAGAGAGAGAGAGAGAGAGAGAGAGAGAGAGAGAGAGAGAGAGAGAGAGAGAGAGAGAGAGAGAGAGAGAGAGAGAGAGAGAGAGAGAGAGAGAGAGAGAGAGAGAGAGAGAGAGAGAGAGAGAGAGAGAGAGAGAGAGAGAGAGAGAGAGAGAGAGAGAGAGAGAGAGAGAGAGAGAGAGAGAGAGAGAGAGAGAGAGAGAGAGAGAGAGAGAGAGAGAGAGAGAGAGAGAGAGAGAGAGAGAGAGAGAGAAGGACGCCGCGCCGGCAGCTACAGCGGCAGCGAGAGAGAGAGAGAGAGAGAGAGAGAGAGAGAGAGAGAGAGAGAGACGCCGCCGGCAGCTACAGTGGCGGAGAGAGCAAGAGAGATACGGCAGCCTACACCGCCCGGCCAATCCCTCACGGACGCCGCGGGCTTCGCGAGGTAAGTCCTGGCCAGGCGAACGCGCGCTCTCCCCGCGGACGACGTGCGTCCGGACAGCGAGAACAGCGCGAGCGAGAGCCGATCGCGCGCGGCGATCGGCCAATGTCGGCTCGAGCCGCCTTTACACGTACGTGTGTGCGGCCGAGCGCACACGTACATTGCGTGCGCGGGTGCACCACCCGTATCGGCGCGTACATAGAGTACACGCCGCGCGTATACTGTAGAATTACATTGCCGCCTCCAGGGGCAATAAAACTACTCTGATCTTTTACTTGTTCGCGTATTATTTCGCGCAACCCAAGTCCAATCCCTTATTCGGTGGCACGGTGATGAACACCGCCAGCCTCTGCGGTCGCGAGTACGTAGTACACGCGTGATAGCTGAGTAGCTGGGGCAGCACGCTCGAGAGAGAGCGCGACGACGAAGTCGCGCGTTGCAACGGGTCGAAAAGGCGCCGCTGCTGCTGAGAGCAGCCGACGGCGAACAACAGTACGAGGCGGCGAGGCCGCTGTTCGCCGAGGGTTGGCACGAGCAAGTGCTCGCGCCTGCCAATTGCTGCGCCGTTCATCGGTAAATCCGCGTTGAGATATAGCGCACAGAGGACATCTTTTAATCCGTTACAACAGGGGCATTATTCTGTAAAAATTACGCGCGTTAAGCGATATTTTCAATATCGCTAACGTAAGGCGATAAATTTTCAATACATATGAAATGATTTTTTAGCACATGTAAACTATATTTCCAAAACGTTTTGTTTTTTATACATCGACAGCTGAGAGGAATAATCCCCTAACTCGGCGTTTGCTTTAAGAGACCTCTAACTCAGGAGTATTTTTTTGCCTTTAATTTTGTAGTGGCAACTCTGCAGGATTTTAAAACAAGACTTCTGCATAACAGGCGCGATTAAAAATTGTGATCAAAATCTGCATGGATAATTCAACATTGCCTTTGTTCTGCGTCTGTGCACGATAAAAATTTATTTCTTCAAACCAAAGTATCTAATTGTTGAGTTAAATATGAATATTGCTCCCCAATTGTTTATTTTAAAATATAATGGATCGATCCGAAGGAGGCAGGTAAAAAGAAAACACAAGTTTTTACTTTAAATTTGTGCAACGTTTCGTTGGCATGGTCCGCCAACCTCTTTAGGTTATAATTTATAAACAAAAAGGTTTTTAATTACAATATATAAAAAAAAAAGAACTATCACTTGTATAAAGGAATAGTATAAACCTTATTTTACCTAGCACATAACGTCAATGTAAGCAATACAGTGGTGTACATTCGTATTTATAGTCGTAAGATCCTTGTATTTACAAACAAGGCCAAAAATAAACAGAGCGATGGATAGTATTAATTTAAAAGGCGCAGTAACGGAAAATACAAACTGTTTAATGATTTTACATCTTCTTTCTTATTGATATTGTTTTTATCGCATTTAGTATGGATCATACTATGGTATATATCAGATAGAGTGCGTTTTTTGTAGTTTGTTTTGTAATCTAAAATTTTACTATTTTTCCAGTCGAAGTCATGTGAGAATTTGTTCATATGTTGTTTTACTACTGCTTCTGGGTTATTAGTTTTGTGATGTTCTTCAATTCTCGTTTTTAGAATACGCTTAGTTTCCCCTGTATATGAAGCTGGGCATGACTTACAGAAGAACTTATATACTAGGTTAGTCCGATCCCATTTATCGGTATGGTCTTTACCTAGTTTGATACCTGAGTTGAAACTTTTTTTAATTATGGGTAGAGCACAAAATTTGAAGGGTTATAAAATTGCTGCTATTTTTTCATATTGGTCATTAAACGGTAAAGAGATGTAAGAGATAGATCTATTGTCTAATGGTGTACTTCTTTGGGATTGTTTATGTTTACTTGTGTGCATCCTAATACGTGTATGACGGTTGATAAATTTGTTAGGGTAATTATTGTCCCTTAGGATTTGATTGACCATTTTTAGATTTTTGTTATGAAATTGTTTGTGTGAAAGAGAAATAGCCCTATCGACGAGGTTATAGACTATGTTTATTTTATGTTGAGTGGGATGGTTGAGAGATAATTAATCAATCTACCGGAAGAGGTGGGTTTGTTAAACCAATCTGTAATAATAGAATTATTGTGACGAATTAAGGAGATATCTAGAAAGTTGATTTTTTTGTCTTGTTCAAGTTCATACGTAAATTGTAAACGTTTATTGTATGAATTAAAGATATTTATAACTAGATCGATATGTTCTTTCTCAATACACATAAGGGTATCATCTACGTAACGGAAGTAAAAGAGAGGTTTCACGTTATAGTTATCTTCTAAGTTTTTTAGACAATTTGTTTCTAAGTCATCTAACACCATATCTGCGAAAAAGGGTGAAATGGGAGAACCCATAGGTGTACCTTCAATTTGTCGATAACACTTATTATTGAACGAGAAAAAAGTATTAGAAAACAAAAATTTTGTGCAAGTAACGATGTCGTGAAAAGGAATTTTACATTTGTTATGTACATATTCAAATCTTCTGTCTAGGCTATCTAATACTAACTGTAATGGTATGTTTGTAAATAAAGAGATGACACCTAAAGAGAGTAGTATATGGTCATCTGGAATAATAACTGATTCTAATTTTTGTTTTAAATGTAAGCTGTTATTGATGTGAGATGCGGGTATTTTCATAGAATGTTTAATCTCATTGTAAATTATTTTAGCTAAAAAATGGGTCGGACTGTTGATCAATGAAATTATTGGACGAAATGGTACATCTTCTTTATTTATCTTAGGTAAACCGTAGCATTTTGCTAGTGTCGTATTGGTACAGGAAAGTGCGTTATTATGAAATTTTATGTGTAGATAGTTATTGTCATTTAGATTTTTTAGGATCGTAGAGGTGTCTGTTTGTAATTCTTTTAAAGCATTCTTTTTGAAATGTTCATACGTAGTTTTGTCAGATAGGTTTTCCATTTTTATATAATATTCAGTCTTAAGTAAAGAGACCGTCACATTTCCTTTATCAGAAGTAGTGAACCATATGTCAGGATTACTTTTCATGAAATCTTTAGTTTTTCTTAACTTAATTTTCATATTTCTATCTTGCGAGTTTACGTGTTTTTGTTTATTGAGGCCCATTTTTAAATTAGATTCAATTTTTTCCCTAATTTCTGATTTTTTCCTAATAGGTAATTCAGAGTTGTCTAAGCTAGACTCAATATTTTTGAGTGTGTCAATAATGTCTTTTTTATCTATCTCTTCATTAATACTAAATTTTGATCCTAAAGATACTATTTCTACTACATCAGTCGGAATATGTACATTCGTAATATTTTTGAAAAAACATTTGGAAGATGTAGACGATGTAGTTGGCTCTGAGATTTGCAATAATCTATTGTATAAGAATTAAAAGTTTTTCTTTAACTTCGTGTTATGTTTGGCTAAAATGATATTAACTTTTTTGTCTGTATATCTAAAGTACTTATTTATTATTGCACTGTCAATATTACGTCGCATGATCAAATTTTTTAGCGCTGACAATGATTTGTTCAGGGAATTGATGCGAAAGTTAATGTCACGAATTTCAAGATTTAGAAGTTTAAGAGACAACAGATTGTCAGTATTCTGAAGTGTTTGTCTACACTTTTGACTCTTGAACGATAAAGTACGGAAACGCTTACTTATGTTGAAGATATGTAGAGGTATGATGTCTTTGGATCTGCATCTTAACAGAAACCAGCGTTGTGGTATTGATTCCGCAAGTTGATAGTTTAAGTTACACCAATCCTTTAGTTGTCGTTTGGATTGTAGTCCATAGGATTTTTCAATGTAGTTGAAAAAAGATTGTCCTTGCTTGTATATTATTGAGTCCATTTCTGATCCAGGACTTTGTATGTTGAGTTAAATATGAATATTGCTCTTCAATTAGAAATATGAAAATTAAGTTAAGAAATACTAAAGATTTCATGAAAAGTAATCCTGACATATGGTTCTCTACTTCTGATAAAGGCAATGTGACGGTCTCTTTACTTAAGACTGAATATTATATAAAAATGGAAAACCTACTATCTGACAAAACTACGTATGAACATTTCAAAAAGAATGCTTTAAAAAATTACAAACAGACACCTCTACGATCCTAAAAAATCTAAATGACAATAACTATCTACACATAAAATTTCATAATAACGTACTTTCCTGTACCAATACGACACTAGCAAAATGCTATGGTTTACCTAAGATACATAAAAAAGATGTACCATTTCGTCCAATAATTTCATTGATCAACAGTCCGACCCATTTTTTAGCTAAAATAATTTACAATGAGATTAAACATTCTATAAAAATACCCGCATCTGACATCAATAACATCTTACATTTAAAACAAAAATTAGAATCAGTTATTATTCCAGATGGCCATATACTACTCTCTTTAGATGTCATCTCTTTATTTACAAACATACCACTACAGTTAGTATTAGATAGCCTAGACAGAAGATTTGAATATGTATATAACAAATGTAAAATTCCTTTTCACGACATCGTTACTTGCACAAAATTTTTGTTTTCTAATACTTTTTTGTCGTTCAATAATAAGTGTTATCGACAAATTGAAGGTACACCTATGGGTTCTCCCATTTCACCCTTGTTCGCAGATATGGTGTTAGATGACTTAGAAACAAATTGTCTAAAAAACTTAGAAGATAACTATAACGTGAAACCTCTCTTTTACTTCCGTTACGTAGATGATACCCTTATGTGTATTGAGAAAGAACATATCGATCTAGTTATAAATATCTTTAATTCATACAATAAACGTTTACAATTTACGTATGAACTTGAACAAGACAAAAAAATCAACTTTCTAGATATCCCCTTAATTCGTCATAATAATTCTATTATTACAGATTGGTTTAACAAACCCACCGCTTCCGGTAGATTGATTAATTACCTCTCAACCATCCCACTCAACATAAAATAAACATAGTCTATAACCTCGTCGATAGGGCTATTTCTCTTTCACACAAACAATTTCATAACAAAAATCTAAAAATGGTCAATCAAATCCTAAGGGACAATAATTACCCTAACAAATTTATCAACCGTCATACACGTATTAGGATGCACACAAGTAAACATAAACAACCCCAAAAAGTACACCATTACACAATAGATCTATCTCTTACATATCTTTACCGTTTAATGACCAATACGAAAAAATAGCAGCAATTTTATAACCTTTCAAATTTTGTGCTCTACCCATAATTAAAAAAAGTTTCAACTCAGTTATCAAACTAGGTAAAGACCATACCGATAAATAGGATCGGACTAACCTAGTATATAAGTTCTTCTGTAAGTCATACCCAGCTTCATATACAGGGGAAACTAAGCGTACTCTAAAAACGAGAATTGAAGAACATCAAAAAACTAATAACCCAGAAGCAGTAGTAAAACAACATATGAACAAATTCTCACATGACTTCGACTGGAAAAATAGTAAAATTTTAGATTACAAAACAAACTACAAAAAACGCACTCTATCTGAAATGATCCATATTAAATGCGATAAAAACAATATCAATAAGAAAGAAGATGTAAAATCATTAAACAGTTTGTATTTTCCGTTACTGCGCCTTTTAAATTAATACTATGCATCGCTTTGTTTATTTTTGGCCTTGTTTGTGAATACAAGGATCTGACGACTATAAATACGAATGTACACCACTGTATTGCTTACATTGACGTTATGTGCTAGGTAAAATAAGGTATATACTATTCCTTTATATAAGTGATAGTTCTTTTTTTTTTTTATATATATTGTAATTAAAAACCTTTTTGTTTATAAATTATAGCCTGAAGAGGTCGGCGGACCATGCCAACGAAACGTTGCACAAATTTAAAGTAAAAACTTGTGTTTTCTTTTTACCTGCCTCCTTCGGATCGATCCATTATATTTCAATATTAAAAATATCTAATTATTTCTCATACGCGGTAAGAAAAATCTTATCACCATAATTAAAACGGCTTATACTCGTGGAGTATAGGAGTTCCCATACTATATAAGTAACACAGGTTTAGGATTAGGAATGATGCTTTTCATACTACAGCAGTTACACAATTATACGATCGTTGGATGAGTAGCATACCACGGTAGTAACAGTGTCACACGATTTTAGTATACATTGCTCCCACCTTCAATTGTAAGGGAAATCACAACTATTATAAGGAAGTATTACTTATCGATAAATTAAAGCATCGAATACGTGGTCTAGGTCTTTAGGATGGCCTATGATGGAGTTTAGATGATGCGCTCCGTAGTTTTTTGCGTTTAGAAATTAGGGCGCACCTAATACGTGGTCCAGGTGTTCGGGGTAGGCAATGATGATGTCTAGGTGGTGCGCTCCGTTGCTTTGTTCCTCTAGGTGTTGGAACGCATCGAATGCGTGGTCTAGGTCTTTGGGATGGCCGATGATGGAGTCTAGGTGCTGCGCTCCGTATTTTTTTGCGTTAAGATATCAGGGCCCATGGAACGCATTGAAAATATGGTGGACGATGAAAACTACGGAGCGCACCACCTGGAGCTAGATCTCGCATTCGACGCGTTCCACTATTTACTTTTACAATTATTTAATACAAATAAAGTTATACATTTATTAATTGTTAAAAATAAAAATTAAACTTAATGCTAAACAAACACCGAGTTAGGTGGTTTACGAATTCAATGCCGAGTTAGGGGGTTATTCCTCTCAGTCGCCGGCATACGCAAAACACATACATAAAAATGTATACAATTATCGAAATTTATTACAATAATTAATAACTTGTTTTGGTACTTATAAGGGTTTTTGAAAAAATGAAATACATTCTAAATACTGATGAAAAAGAACAATTTATTTTCTCAATGAATAAAATAAAGAAATGTTTCTTTTCGAATAACTCAAACAAATTTTTCTTTTTTTATATATCGAAATTATAACAATAAATTACAGTCCAATTCCAACAATTTTGACCTCTGTCTAATACACAGTACCTCGCCAAACTATATGTAAATATATGCGGAAAGAAAAGTTCAGTATCGTTAACTGGAGACTCAGGCCAAAACGGCCTGAGTGACTCGGGTAGTAGACATAAAGCTAGCATTATTGGAGTCTCCGGTAGTTTCTGCGTAAGAGTCAACAGTAAAGATTTTTTTCACGTTTACCAATTCTTAATAATTGATTTTGTTTAGCTAAATTATCATAGAAAAGCATATTACAATTATAATTAACTTATGTAAATCGTATATAAGCTATGTAAAGTTATTTATTTGCGTGCAAATATTGTTTGCATCTCCTAACCACAAAAAAAAAAACATGAGACTGTGATGTTTACGTTTACGGAGGACTTTAAGGCACTTTTTGGAGGCACTTTTTCTTCTTTTTGATGTCACCAAATATACGAGAAAACTTGTGTACAATTAAAAATACGTTTTTGTCACACTTTTTTGTTGAAGGTTGAAATTTTTGAAAAAAAGGCAGAAAAGCTCTTTTCTTTATACCTCAGACATTTAGCCCAGAAACGTTTGGTCAATTTGAAAAAAATTAAAACTAGAAAGAGAGAACTTTCATTACCTTTGTACAACTTTAATTTTCTTTGAATACATTTTTTGTTTTATGTATTGAAGAACATGTGAAATAGATACGTATATCCATGTCTTACTAGCAAATGAATATTTTGAAAGCGTGTTGCATTGCGAAATCAAAGCGCGAGTCTTGCTTTAGCGCTATTTTATCTAGGCGATGTGTAACGTTGAATATAATAGCGCATAAAAGTCCAGAAATAGCGTAATTTTCAATTGATTATCGCGCGATGGTAGCATAATAGCTTTTATCGCTAGCAAAAGGCGATCAAAATTATTAAAAAGTATCGCTTTTTGTTACAGCGCATGCGCATAACCACTTAACACGCGTTTTTTGGAGGCGTTATTTTTACAGAATAATACTCCTGGCGCCCATACACTGAGAGAAATTTGGGAGCGCTGCCGTACGTGCGCGTATCGTAGCACCCCCTATCGCGAGAGAGCTCGCAGGCTCGCTGTTTGCGACGACCGCGCTCTTGTTGTGGGATCGCCACGGTGCCAAACTAAGAACGTAGGCACGCCACGAGGCGAGTACTTCCGCTCTCTTTTTTTCGTGGCACTGCGGCACGTCGTTTTCTGCCATCGGTTTGAAGTTATTTTAAAGATTAAAAATGGGAACATTTTTGAGGGACAACGACATGTTGATGCTCCTTGATGTTTTTGAAGGTGAGTAATATTTATTTATAAAAATTTTAACATAGATTACTGTATTTAATGCATACTAAATATTGCATGCTAACATAACTAACAAATTTTCATTTAGTTTGTACTTTTTATTCTTGAAGTTTCGTGAGTTGTAATTTGATGCTTAATATTATTTTTACAAATGAAAAAATAATTACTTTTAATAGCAAACGGCGTGAACGACGAAAATTTCTATGTATTAGATGATAGAAAAATAGTCAAAATTTTAGGCCATGAGCCTTTGATGATGCTATCATTTGTGTCCAAATTTAATTTTAATAAAGGAGTTACGTTAAACTCCATAAATAATTCAATATCAGTAGAAGAAATGGATATTGACATAAATGAAAGTAGTAATGCTAATATAAGCATGGAAGAAATTAGAGAAAATCGAGAAGAAAGAGAATCAAATATTCATGCTGGTACAATTGTTTATTTTATTTTGCAAGAATAATAGGAGTTATTAGAAAATTATTCAAAATTATCATGCAAGTGCGTGATAATTATTATCATGTTAATTTTTATTCAATGTTTTATAATTTATAACTTTTATTGGTTGAAATGATTGTGGCATGGAAAGTAACTTTGGTCGATTGGTTAAATGACTTGTGTTATATATGGTTTTGAATAATTACACAGGACCACAAACCCCAAAATAAAATTGACCATGATAAACTCAACTGTCCTATAGGTATTTTGGGTCGCTGAATCCAAATCCATTGACCATTTGTCTCTAACACGTCTGGATTTTCGGTCAATCGCGAAAAACGACAGAAAAACCAATATTTTGGTTATACAAACTTAATTTATCCTTAATCCACAAACAATATATCTAGTAACGCTCAATCTATGTGAAATCACAAACTTCATAAATAAACAGACCTTAAACGTAAACCTGCAACCTCTTAATCTGTAAACACTAAAGCCAGCACCACTTAACCTACAAATCCTAAACGCACAAACTACAAACTCACAAACCCTAAATATACAAACACATAAATCTTTAATATTTACTTCTCTTAATTCAATTCTCAATCCAAACCAGACACACATAATTCCTGAACCTACAAACACTCAACCTACAAACGCATAAACCCCGGCCACAAAACCCACGGATTTTCAACGGTTTACCACTAAACCCACCCACAAACTCATAAACCCACAAACCCCGAACTAATAAACTCTAAACTCACAAACCATAAACTTACAAACCCCAAATCCATAAACCGTAAACCTACAAACGCATAAACCCTCAAACAACCTATTAATCCAAAATTCAAATCTCAAATTCTACAAACCACAAACCCTATACCTCTAAACAAACAAATTGTAAATCCTACACCCATAAACCCTGAACCCACAAACACTCAACCTCAAAGAACACTTAACCAACAACAACATCTAAACCCAAAATTCAAATCTCAAATCTGTGAACCTACAAACACTCAACCTGCAAACGTATAAACCCAAACCTCACAACCCCCAGACTTTCAACCCATCACCTCGAAACCCACAAACACCTAACTTACGAACTCTAAATTCACAAACCTTAAACTCTCAACGCCTAAACCGTAAAGCCATTATCTCTTAACCCACAAACACTGAACCCACAAACTATACACCTATAAAATCTTCATTCTGATCCCACAAACCCCCAGCCAACAAATGCATAGGCCTACAAACTCCAACCTTAAAATTCACGGACTTTAAACGCCGAACCTACGAATTCTAATGTCACAAACCTTAAACTCTCAACCTTCAAACTCTAAATCCACTACCCCTCAACCCTTAAACACTAAACTAATAAACTCTAAACCTACAAACCCTCAACAAATGCATAGACTCATAAACTCACAAACCCCAACGTCAAAACCCACAGACTATAAACCCACCACTACTAACCCTAGATTCACAAACCTTATATCTACGAACCCCAAACACACAAATCCTATACCTACGAACCCACTAACCCTAATTCCAGTAACTGGCGATTCGCAAACCGATATATCATAAACAGCACTAAACAGCCACACAGCACATGTTGTACCACAATAAACAATCCGAAAACTCACAAACGCAAAGCCCAGAAATCTCCCACTCGCAAAACCTAGGCCCCTAATTCGAAGCCCAAAACTCACTACCCCAAAACTGTAGCACACAAACTTTAAATTTTCAAATCTCAAGCTCTATATCCACTAGTCCTAAATTTACAAATGGGAAATCCACAAATCTAAAAATCATAAACCAGACCACCGCAAACCCTGATTTTACAATCCCATAAACTGTAAACCCGCGAATCACAAGATTTTGACTCACAAATCACAAACCGTAAGCTGAAAAATCTAAAATTCATAATTTCCTAATCTTAGAAATTTCCAGCTTCTCACTCTAAAATCAGAAATCTATAAATTTTATTTATACTAGAGTAACCATATGCGCTTCGCGCGCCTTATTTTTTAGGTTAGTTTATTTTACACATAATACATTACATAATATTCAATTTTAATGACTTTAACCTCCTTTTTACAATTAATTTTGCAATAACATTAATTTAGATCTTGAATGAATTTAGAAATTTTATTAAGAAAATCGAACGATTTAAATTAAGCGTTAAGCGCATGCGCAACATATGAACCAACCACAAGACGCCGTATTTTGGCTTTACAACATCCGGTCATGACTTTTTTTATATAGGGATTGTATTTTACAAATCTAATATATTACAATATATATTCTGTCGGATCTTATACTGTAAATATATAAGCTCTATTTGTAGACGCAAACATAAATGATAGATCAACTATATTACTTAAAGTTTATAAATTCACCAAACTTTATGCAATACAAGTTTTTCAAATTTCTTAATTTTTCAATCGGATTTTATAATTCCATAGGTAATTCGTTTTTCGTACGTTGCTTTTATACTTATTTTCTGAATTTATTTTTAGTCTTAAAAGAATCTTTTTAGATACACAAATTCTGACATCAATTTATTTCTTATAAAGCGTGTTAAAATTCAATTTTCATTGACTTCAATTTCTCTTTAGTATTCTATTCACTTTAACATTCAAGAAAATGCCAGTCTGTAAAAGTAGAGATTCGTTTTGTGTTGTGTGTGGGTGTTTCACTCTACACAAAAATAGAAAGAACTGCAGTGCTACAACAAAAGAAAACTATGAAAAGTGTTTTAATATTTCAAAACAGAGTTTGGAAAACGATTGGACTCCAAATGTAATATGCACTTGTTGTCATACACATCTATCAAACTATGCGAAGAGACAAACAAAGGCTAAGCCTTTTTCTGTGCCTATGCTTTGGAAGAATCCTGAAAATCATACTACAGATTGTTATATCTGTTCTTGCAACACTGTAGGTTATAATTCTAAAAATTTACACCCTATTTCTTATCCAAAAGTACCATCTGTGACACTTCCTGTACCAAACTCTCAACATGAAATAAGTTCGAACGATACATTTCAAAGTAACAGTTCCCAGCTTGTGTCATTTGATCAAGATGAAATACATGAAGCTACAAATAACTCTCAAGAACCTGATATAATAGAATCTGAGATATTGGATCAAGAAAAATCTAAAACAAGTCAATTCAATCAAAATGAATTGAGCGACTTAATCAGAGATTTAGGATTGTCAAAAGAAAATGCTGAGCTGTTAGCCTCTCGATTGAAAGAAAAAAACTGTCTGACCCCAGAAACAAAAATCTCGTTTTATTGTGAAAGAGATCTGCCATTTAGAAAATATTTTTCTAGAGAAAACAGCTTGGTGTATTGTAACGATGTAAAAAATTTAATTAAGGAATTTGAGTGTATAGATTACAACCCAGAGGACTGGCGACTTTTTCTTGATTCGTCAACAAGAAGTTTTAAAGCCGTTTTACTACACAATGGCAATATGTACGCTCCTATCCCAGTAGCCCATTCAACAGTATTAAATGAAGAATATGAAAATCTGAAAATGGTTTTAACTAAATTACAATACGACGAACATAAATGGTTATTGTGTGGCGATTTGAAAATTTTAACAATTGTACTAGGACAGCAGAGTGGTTTTACAAAATATCCATGTTTTTTATGTGAGTGGGAGAGTCGTGCACGTCAAGATCATTACGTTATAAAAGTTTGGAAATCTAGAAATAACTTAGAGGTTGGGTCAAAAAATATTATAAAACAAAATTTGTTACCAGTACAGAAAATATTGCTCCCACCACTTCATATTAAGTTGGGATTATTCAAACAACTAGTAAAAGCTATGAAAACTCAAAATAGCCAAGCATTCAGATACCTTTTTCAAAAATTCCCAAAACTGTCAGAGGCAAAAATTAGTGAAGGTATTTTCAAGGATGAACATTTTGAAGAATTTATGACCGATAAAGAAACAGTTGCTTGGCAAAGTTTCAAGGAGGTGTGCACGTTTTTTTTTGAAAATACGAAAAATCCTGAATATAAAAAGATTATTCAGAAAATGGTAACTGCTTTTCAAAACATGAATTGCTTAATGAATTTGAAGTTACATTTCATGGATTCACATATTGATTTCTTTCCCGAAAATCTAGGTGATTTTAGTGAAGAACAGGGTGAGAGGTTTCATCAAGACCTTAAAGACGTTGAAAAGAGGTACCAAGGACTTTGGGATGAAAACATGCTAGCAGACTATTGCTGGGGTTTAAAACGTGATACCAAAATACCTCACAAAAGAAAGTCCATTCGTAGATCTTTTGAATCGAAGAGAATGCGTTATTTTACTAAAAAAACTGATTCTATTTAATATAAGAAAATTTTAAAAAGTAAATAAAAATAAAATAAAAAAATTAAAAAAAAAAACAAAATACAAAATGTTGAAAAAAAATATAAAATAAAATAAAAATAAAATAAAAATATAAAAAAAAATAAAAAAAAAATAAAAATATTTAAAAAAAAATAAAAATAAAATAAACATATTAAAAAAAAATAAAAATAAAATAAAAATATAAAACAAAAATAAAAAAATAAAAAAGGGGATATTATATCGCCACCTCCACGTTGGTTATTCCTGGGTTCGGTAAAGAGCAAGTTTATTACTTTTAATTTTAACAGTTCATAGATGTATTAATATGAATTTTTCCAAGACTTATTTTAATTTTGTATCTGCAAACATATATTTCTGCTTTCATTACCTTCACGTAGTGTTAAGGATGTTGGTGAAGCATAATATGATACAAAAGTTTCCGACCGAAAGTATACACTGCAGCGCGTGTATAGCAGTGCGCGCGAGCGAGGCATTTTGGCATATACTATACACAATGATACATGCACACACGCTAAGCGTGCTCTGTCTCTTTCCCTCTACAACTCTATGCACAGCGTAAACGAAAAAACTCCTAACTTCGCATTACAATTTCTTAAGAACGGTGACGCTAGGCTTTCTCAACTTTTGACATAATGTTTGTTATACAGAGTTACAGCGATGCTTTTTTTTCTTTTTTCAGATTTATCATTTATAATGATGATAGGGGCAGGGAGGGTAAGAAAAAAGGAAAGAGAACAAGAAAAAAGAGAGTATGGCAAACAAGATTTGTGTAGATCTAAAGCTTCTAGATCTGCGGTTTATAGAAATCAAAATGATAGGTATCAAAAGAGTTAGAAATAAAAGTCACAAAAAAGTGTAAAGAAGAAAATGATAAATCTGAGCTTAAAAACTGTGAGTCTTGGGTTTGTCGGTGTAGGTTTTGTGGTTTGTGGGCTTTGACGTCGAAGTTTGTGGGTCTAAGCTTTGTGGTACGTGATTTTTGAGGTTGTCGAATGGTGGTTTAGCATTTGTGAGTATAGAGAATGTGGGTTTAGGGATTTAGAGATTGTGGTTAGTGGATTTTAAGTTCTGAATTTGTGGGTAAGAGATTATGGTTTGTGGGTATAGATTTTCTGGGATGGTGGGAATAGGTTTCGTAGGTTTTGAGGTTGTAGTTTGTTAAGGGTTTGTAGGTTCAGGGTCCAGGTTTATAGGGTTCAGGGTTAGTGGGTTTGTGAGTTTAAGGGTGATGAGTTTAAAGTCCGTGAGTTTTGAGGTTGGGTTTGCAGGTTAAGTGTTTGCGGGTCTATGAGTGTAGGATTTAGGATTTGTGGGTTTAAAGATGTAGGGTTTGTGTTTTGTATATTTTTAGATTTAGATTTTGGGTTAAGTGGTTGTTGTTTGAGGGTTTACGCATTTGTAGGTTTACGGTTTGTGGGTTTGGGTTTTGTGAATTTATGGTTTGTGAGTTTAGGGTTTGTGGAGGTTGGGGGTTTAGAAGTGATAGGTTGAAAGTCTGTGGGTTGCGTGTTTGTAGGTTCAAAGTCTATGGGTGTAGGGTTTAGGAATCGTGGGTTTAGAGGTATAGGGTTTGTGGTCTGTAGAATGAGATTTGAATTTTGGATTAAGAGGTTGTAGTTTGAGGGTTTATGCGTTTGTAGGTTTACGCTTTGAGAGTTTGGGGTTTGTGAGTTTATAGTTTGTGAGTTTAAGGTATATGATTGGACATGAATTGAGAGTTTCTGGATATATTGTTTGTGGATTAAGGATAAATTTAGTTTGTATACCCAAAATATTGGTTTTTTGTTGTTTTTCGCGATTGACCAAAAATCCAGACGTGCTAGAGACAAATGGTCAACGGATTTGGATTCAGCGACCCAAAATACCTATATGACAGTTGAGTTTATCATGGTCAATTTTATTTTGGGGTTTGATTGTTATTGATATATCTTATTTAAACTGCGTTAATAACCTTAATACTAACCTTTATACTGAATAACCTTTTAGATGAATTCAATTTTGTACAGAACAATCTTTTTCGTTTCTTGAATGCACCAGGTGATTTATTTGGACAGATAATACTTACAAAATATAAGAATAAAAGAATTGTTGACCATTTAAAACTTAGAGACTTAATTGTAATTGATTTATTAGTAAAGGCTAGTTATTTAAATTACAAGTAAGTTGACTCAGTAATCTATAAAATATAATACGCTCTTTTGATTAAGTATGTTCTTCTTAATTAATTCTCTTTGTGATTCTTAATTAAATTCTTCAAAATATAAATAGCCTCAAGCTTATGCACGTTAAAATAATATTTTAGAAGTTACCTACTTCATTGTATGATGTATTTATTGACAAAACTTTATGTGATATAAAAAAGTTACTGTGATGTTTGTTGCACGCTAAATCTATAGAATTTTCTAATTAATTGTATGTGTTAAGATTATGTTACTTTTTGTACATTGAATTTGTATTTAATATTTAAAAATTGCTTTATAGAGTAAAATCTAAGGATTTCATATCTATGGCTACAGAAATCATTGAATTATTTCCTACGGAAGAAATAGATTTCTATTATATACCCTATACTCGAAGTGAAATTACCAACGTAATTGTGGGTTCTCGTGGGTGTTTATATAATCGATACAAAGCTATTCGAAGGGAACTACGTGATGTAGGTTTGTTGACTCCTGATAAAAGTCACGAAGAGGACAATAATGATAACTCCCAAGAAGGTAACATCAAATATGTTATATAATAATAAAGAATGTTAATTTTTGTGTATTTATTTGTTTATTTATATACTTTTTATAATTTTGTGATTTATAATAATTTTTTTAGATGAGAGCGAATCAACATTGAACTGTTTGACAGATCCAACACGAGATAATTATTCACAATTTGATATAATCCAACAGTGGAACAATACTTTTCCTGACAGAAACAACGCAATTGAGGTTCAGCAGAGAAAGAAGACTAAACTTACCTTAGAAGGTTATTTTAAAAGCTTTCCTTGTTTATGTCTACCATTAGGAATAGCATTGGTAATCATATTTTATTTATCAAATAATTATGATGAAACTTTTCATTGCTATAACTGTATTTAATATTTTGTTTATTTAATAGCTAGAATTAGATTTTGAAAAAATTATTGAAACTCTTGTGAAAAAATCCAAAGTTAGTAGCAATGTTGTAACTTCATGTACATCATTATTTAATCAAACATGGCCAGCTTTCGCTGTCAGATTACTCGCTTTCTTTGAAAAAACTAAAAGAAAAGAAGCAAAAACACTGTTGGATAAACATCAGGAGTTAATAAAAAAAGGTAAGATCTATAATATAATGCAGTAATGAATAGTTTCATGAGTAAGGGGTTTCATACACTTTCAAATAAAAACATTAATAATTTGACATTTTTAGTTTATAAACAAACTTTTTTATTCAATACTGCGATAGATTTTTAAAAGGAAAAATTCAACAAATATATACATTTGTAATTTACAAATATTTAATATTATTTTTTTTCATTTTAAACTGAATGTATTCTTTTTAATGTTTTGAAATTGTAATAAAAAATTATTATAGCGCATTAAAGTAGTGATCCATATTTATATATTTGTGTTACTAAATTAAATTTCTTTTTTCAATTTGTTTTTTTCTTAGGCATTTGCACTTCAGAAATAGCTTTACTATTGCTTCCTCTTTGCATGAACATTAATGAAACTTTTAAAGTTAATGATGCATCTAATGTTAATACATCCAATGATGGTACATTGAATACATCAAGTGTATTAAATACATCCAATGATGATATATTGAATACGAATGCTTCCACTGACAATGCAGTTCATAATAACACAGCAAATGATAGTAGTACACCTAATGGCAATGTAACTTTAACGAAACAAGAAATATCAAGTTGTTTTATTTTACAAATAGAGGTAAGAAATATTTGATAGTAAATTATGTAAGAAGTTTATGAAACAAATATTTTTGAAAGATAATTCCTCAAAAGAGATAATATCTACATTTAAACTCAAAATATCAAATTATATTTTTTTTACTTTTATTGTAAATTATGCATCACGGGAGCAAAATGCGCAAGTATTCACACTGCATGCTTCCTCATTTTACTCCTGTGATGTATATACAATTTTGTATCATCCCGGGCGGATTAAAAATGATAAATACAAATAATATCGATTGTAAAAATAATATTGAGTATAAATAATGCTGAGTGTAGAAATGGTATTGAATATAAACAATAATAAATGTAAAAATGATATTAAATGTAAATCATTGTAAATTGAAAATTCCAATAAAAAATAATTTGCTTTCAAATACCTGAACATTTACAGACTGCTATCGAAAATCATGCAACATTCTTAAAGGGTTTGAAACAAGAATGTCATTCTTACGTAATATGGCAAGGAAATCAGGGACATAAATTAGAGGCTGGAGTCGTCCTAAACAGTAAACTATATTTATATGACAACCCTATTAAAGCAATAGAAGCTTGTTTGAAGTACCTTACAGCATTACATTCGTGGCCATATATAACAGACTTTTTATGGTCATTCATTCAAAAGACTATTTACGGCTTGGATGGTAATTCGTCATATTCAGCTGTTACTAGGCTGATATCAGATTTGAAAAAAAAAAGGTAGCTGCTACAGTTTAAAAAGTGTTATTATTTTTCATTAGAAACTGAACATGTTATTTGATTGAAGTATTATTATTATTAAGTAGTATAAAATACTTCCGTTTGTAAATACTATACTTTTCGTTAAAAGTATAAGTATAGTTTATAAGTAATTTTGATTGTTGCGGCATTAACTTAATTTAATCAACATCACAACTTGAAATACTTCGTAGTATACTGTAAAATTGTTTAATTTATACAATGTCTTTATCAATACTCAATTCTATTTTGTCATTTATACTAACCGTACATGCTGAACCCCACAATCCTAGAAAATTAGTGCAAGAGATAATCGATTTTATGGATAATTTTATTAAAAATGTCTTTTTGCGAGAACTAAAAAACGATATTATTATAGCTTTGAAAAAAAATAATTATGCATCAATTCATGAAATTGAGCAGTATTTCGATATATACAGTAACGTTTTTGATGCTGTGAGTAGCGAGCACAAGCGAATTAAACTTTTACAAGGTAAAGGATATGTAGACTACGAAGAATTTAGAGTCGGACAAACGTTTGTTGAACAAATTATAGATAATGAGCGTCGCCTTGTACCTGATTTTATGTACGGAATACAAGTACCTTTAAGGAAAAGTTTAAAAGCCTTTTTAGAACTACCGGGATTATTAAATGAAATTTTAAAATATACATATATATTGAGTCAGGAAACAAATATAATTACAAATATTATTCAAGATAGATTGTGGTTAAGAAAATATGCAAAGAACGCTATGAATGAAATTGTTTTACCGTTGTTTTTATTTTATGATGAATTGGAAGTCGGCAACGCTTTGGGTAGCCACTCAGGCGTTAATAAGTTTTGCGCTGTATATGCGTCAATTGCATGTCTTCCAACAGAAATAGCTTCACGTTAAAACAGTATTTTGTTTTCAACTTTATTTTATTCTGAAGATAAAAGAAAGTCTACAAATAAGCAGGTTTTTAGCAAATTAATAGACGAAATTAATTTCTTGCAAAATGAAGGAATTTGGGTTCTTGTCGATAATGTTGAACGTAAAGTAAAGTTTCAGCTAGTACTAATATTAGGAGATAATTTAGGTCTGAATGGTATCTTCGGATTTGTCGAGTCATTCAAAGCGAACTTCTCATGCAGGATCTGCAAAATCTCCTCAGAGTTATCGTTAAGTTCAATAGAAGAAGACGAATCGCTTTTAAGAAATCGTACAAATTATGAATTTGATGTAAAAAAAATAAACCTGAAGAAACAGACATAAAGGAGGAATGTGTTTTTCACAAAATACAAAATTTCCATGTGACAGAAAACTTAACGGTTGACATGATGCATGACGTATTAGAAGGGGTATGCCTTTACGTTATGCAATCTATTATAAATGAATTCATTTATGTTAAAGATTACTTTTCACTAGAAGATTTGAATGATAGAATAAGAAATTTTGATTTCGGTTATAATGAAAATTCTAGGCCTCTTGAAATTGCATATAACAAATTAAAATCTAAAATAAATTTAAGAATGTCTGCGGCGAAAATGTCGTGTTTCGTGAGGTACTTTGGACTGTTAGTAGGCGATTTGGTCCCTGAAAGCGATAAATGTTGGTAATTATAGTATCTGTGAAGAATCATCGATATTGTTACTTCACCGCGTCTGATTAGGTACGACATAGAGGCTCTTCGAGATCTAATTAAAAAACACAATGACTTGTATTTGGAACTTTTTGAAACATTAAAACCGAAATTTCATAACCTTTTGCATTATATTAGGATACTTTTAGAAAATGGATCTTGTGTTAATTTTTGGAGTATGCGATATGAATCAAGACACACGGATCTTAAAGCTAATGCGCTATCAAGTAATAATAGTAGAAATTTATTAATAACTATTGCAAAAAAGCAAATACTTCAGATGTGTGAAATGATGAACAATTTTACATACAATAAAAAATATAAATTTGGACATGTTGATACGGATATCACTGAAACGGCTGATTATTATACATATTTTTTAATTACACGCCATGCATGATAAAGCAATTTTATAAACAAGTTGAAATTAATGGAATTTCTTATAAAATTGGTTCGTTTATTATCACCAATATGCTAGACAGTGAAAAAGAATTTAGTCAGATTGTAAAAATTATGAAGATAGATAATGAAATTCATTTTTACATGAAAATATATAATGAATTTTTTTTTCACGATCACTATCACGCTTACCATGTTGTCCATAAAAAAAAGGATTTCCAAGTACGTTTGTACAATGATCTACCTTCTATTGCGCCTTGTTTGTCCATTGTAAAGAATGGTGCTCGCTATATCTCTACACGTTATATTTTATAAAAAAAAAAATGATGTACATTTAAATACAAATTTATTGTTATTATTGTATTATTTTTTTACGACAAATAAATTATCTTAAACAAAGTGTGTCATTATTTGTTTTATTATAATAAATAAAATTTTTTAAATCAGAAATAAATTTTAAATTTATTCCCGATATGAAAACAATACCCCACTTTGTATACCGTTTTTACGCGAAAATATGTTTTCGTGTTTGTACGGGCTCTTTGTATCGGTTGCTCCCGCTCTCTTAATCGACGTTGCTACGCGCTCCGCGTTTGGGATCGCCACGATCCCAAAAGTTGCCGCGCGACAACGCTAAATTTATGAGCGCGCTGTGTGACTAGTGGACGTACTACAGCGCTCTCAAATTTCTCTCAGTGTAATGTGTGGATACACGGACACCTGCCTCCGACGAGCGTGCGGGAAAATTGTTTTTTTTTCCTACGGATTGAAGGAAAAGCGGGTGGTGCAGATAACCGCGATGCGTCGCGTACCGAAGTTCGCAAGCGCGCGGAAACTTACGTGTGTAAGCGTGTGTGTGTGGATTCTGTCGGTACGAGAGACCGACAGTGAGAAATACATTTTTTTTCTCTCAACCGGAAAATTGGGATGTAAAATTTTGGAAACGGTTTCGCGGAAATTTTTGTTTTACTCTTCAAAATAAAAGTAGCCGTTTAGGGTCTCCCAGCTGAAGGTACAAAATTGTAAGACCTCAACTGGGAGTTGAACCGAAACACATACACACACACACGCACTCAAACGGAGTGTACCTGGTTAGGCGGAAAAATTAAATTGTATTTATTTTTTTTACTTTTTGTATTTTTGGTGCGCCAACCAGATACGTGCGTGCGATCGATTAGCGGCGCACAGCTACATTCCGAGAGAGGTGAGAACTTGTAGAGAGCGAGTTTCGTGCGGCTAATAACCCGTAAACGAGTTGCGCTGAACAGATTTTGACAGTGATTAGTCAAATCAGCACAGCGATGGCGGGTTCGGCAAGAAAAGCCGTCGAGGATTGGTGTAGGTGCATCAGCGATGAAGACATACAGCAACACATGCAAGTCCTCGGTTTAAGAATGGATGGCAGACTGTTCACGAAATTGGTGCGCCTCAGTCGGTGGCTATCCGGCCGTTAGTCGCCGATGATGAAGATTCAACACTGTTGGAGGGCATGAACGCACGTGAAGCGTTCGTGAATCATGTGATCTCCACCAGCGACAAGCCACATCCACTCGAGGTACTGAAGTCGGACGCGACAGAAGCACAGTGCCTCGAGCGAAGCACTGTACGGGGAGCGGAGGCCCCAGGTGCACAAATTGAGGGCGACTCGACCGAGGCTGAGGAGAGTACCGGACGTCAATTGGAAAATGGCACAACGCACACGATTACGATGGCGGACGGTACGACGGTTCAAGTTCCGAACGACTGGGCAGCATATGTCGAGGCAATGGAAGCCAGATTGCGGAGGATAGAAGAGACCCTCCGGACATTGACTGGTAAGTCAACAACCTGCCCGACGAGTGTCACGACAGAGCTCGTCGGGACAGGTGGGGAGGCCAATCACGACGATTCGGCAAACTCGACGCCCACTTGTCTGCCACAGGAAGAAGAAACCGCAGCGAGGAACTCCAGACAAGATGGAAGAACGATAAGAAGAGTCAGGATACAGCAACCATCCCCCGGTGATAGAATATCACCGTCGCCACCCATCCCGCTCCCGCGCCGAACGAGCCTCGGCGATGCCTGGAGAGGGGGGGAGCTCAGAATCAAGTGCGGAACACTTCCAATTCTGAGCAACGGCGCGATTTGCGGGATGCGGCGTTGTTGACGACGGGACACAACGTCAAAGATACGATCGGCGGAACACCAAGGGATGTCGGTCAAATAGTTCGAAGTTGGGAAATGAGGTTCGCCGGAGACCGCGAGGAAAACGTCGACTTATTCCTCGATCGAGTCGAAGAGAAATGGGCCCTGGCGAAGCTCCCGGGAAAAGAGATATTAAGCGCTTTGCCCGATCTCTTCGTCGGTGTGGCAGGGGTATGGGTCCGTTCCCATAGACAGAGTTGGTCCACGTGGAATGAATTCCGCCGGAAAATTCATCGATGGTTCGCCGTGAAAGACCGGTTCCACCAGCGCTTAGCCCACGAGGTGGCGATGCGCACCCAAGGACTCGACGAATCGGTGCGTGACTTCATCACCTGCTCCAAGGTAATGATGAGTAAGATGGAGCCACCACCGCCCCTCGAAACCCAGCTGGGAACGTTTCGTCGAAATACGCAGCCATGGCTGCAGCAGCGGGTTAGACGAGGGGAATTCGCAGATGTCGACACGCTATCCGACACAGCAGTGGAGGCCGAGTTAGCGGAGCACGCCAAAAAGCGTTATAAGCCCCCGCCTCCACCAGATGCTCGTGTTTGCGCTGAGTTAGCGCACAGGGCACCCAAAGCGGCGCCGTTAAGGGGGAAGAGAGCGGCAGTTGAGGACAAGGAGCCGCGGCCGGTACCGTCCCCCCAGAGCAATAAAACGCTGGACGAGATGCTGGAGCTATTCTCCCAAATGATTTTGGAAGGGATGAAGCAGATCAGCTCCGGATCTGCGCTGTCAGCCTCTTCATCAGAGACGTTTGCGTCTCCAACCGAATCGCCAGAGACCGAAAGAGAAGAAGAAGAACAGAAAATTTCGGCGATATCGGAAGGAGAGCTTGGATAGCAGCGGCCCGTTCAGCTCGAGTAGCGGGACGACCACCGACGACCGAGCAGGAACAGGCTCCGCCGGAACAGTCGGCACGAGGGCGGCAGCGTACGGGCCGTGGAAGTGCTGAGACTGCCGGGTGCCTGGTCACATTCGCCGAGAGTGCCCGAATCGAACGAGAGAGGGATAAACGAGTTCATCTGCCGACGACACGCAGTGAACTCGCGAACACTGACGGGTCGGGTACGGTGCAAGAGAGACGAATCCTTCCACCGTATAAACCAGCGGAAGGGGGGATTTCCCCCTGGAACAACGAGACATCCCCTCCAAGAGATGGAGAAGCCGTTCGAGGATGAGAGATCGCGAACGCCGAGGGATTGACCGGTGAAGAGTGACCCACCGAAAGCCGGCGGAGCGCCGACGAGCAGCGACCATCATGCGATCGGGTAAAAGCGTCCCCGGGGACGCCCGCGCGGATCGGTTCGCGTCGCGATACGGACGGCAGGAAGAGGAATCCGAGAAACCCCCGAAAGCCCTATAGAACGCGTAAGTTCCGAGGGCAACGATGAAAAGGAGAGGGAGGTAAATCGGTTCGAGGCAGGAACGGACGGAAGTTCCAGTCCTACGACATCTCTTCGGAGAGATAGCCGACGCGCCCCCGTGTAAGGGATTCAAGGATGCAGAGCTGACTATCCAGGGTATAGTCCGCGTCTGGACGGGGGATTTAACGGCAGGCGTGTCTGTGTGTGTGTATGTACGCGAACACGGAGTTCGGATCGAGCCGATCTCCGACGCACGAGATACACACTGGTAGATGCCCGAAAACGTAAACATGCCGCGGCCTTGGAGAAGGCAAGGCCGACGATTTCGGCATGAGGATTCGCAAATAGAGTTGGGCTTGTTCTCGTATTTCTCCGGGGACTTGCGTGTGTGTGTGTAGTTGCTCGCACGTGTAGCTGTGCGAAAAGTACCGAGCGCAACTACGACACGCAATGAGCCCCGAAATGAGAACTCGTGACAACCTTGCGCGAGGGGGAAGGAGAGCGAGAGATAGAGCCCGGCAGTATCGCTCCTGCCGTAGCTTAGGCAGCTGCTCGATTCCCGTGCGCGAAGACTTGGAGAGAGAGAGAGTCGGAGTGTAGTGCATGAGGATCACGGCAGCAAGTGCAGTGTAGTGCAGGAGAGGGAGAGACAGCGAGTGAGCGGTCCGATAGTGCAGCGACGGAGAGAGACACAGCACGGCGCCGAGAGCCGCGTTCCCTTGTGGCTGAGAGAGAGGGAGAGAGAGCCACGCTTAACCACGGCCGAGAGTGCAAGTGAGAGAAAGAGAGAGGGAGCATCGCGGCCGAAGCCATCTACAGCCGAGCCGACTCACGGGAGCGAGAGAGAAAGCGAGAGCCCCGCGGCCGAGAGAGGAGGAGAGAGAGAGAGAGACGCCGCAGCGCATGGCAGCCAACACCGTCGAGAGGGTCCGCTCAAGCCCTGACTATAGGCTACGGAAGTAAGTCCTGACCAGGCCGCCGACGCGCGCGCGAGAGTCGATCGCACGCGGCGATCGGCCTACGTCGGCGCGAGCCGCTTTTGCGCGTACGTGTGTGCAGCCGCGCATACACGTACTTCGCGTGCACGGGCGCAACAACCCGAATTGGCGCGTACCTAGAGTACGCGCCGCACGTGTAAATAGTGAACAGCCTCCAGGGGCAATAAAGATAATTCGTTGCTTTTACTTTTTCGCGTATTATTTCACGCATCCTACTTTCAATTCCCTATTCGGTGGCACGGTGAAGAATACCGCCGGCCTCCGCGGTCGCGAGTACGTAGTACTCGCGTGATAGCTGAGTAGCTGGGGCAGCACGCTCGAGAGAGAGCGCGACGACGAAGTCGCGCGTTGTAACGGAGCGAAAAGGCGCGGCTGCTGCTGAAAGCAGCCGACGGCGAGCAACAGCACGGAGCTGACGGGCGGCTAATCGTCGAGGGTTGGCACGAGTAAGTGATCGCGCCTGTCAATTGCTGCGCCATTCATCGGCAAGTCCGCGTTGAGATATAGCGCACCGAGGACAGCATTTAGCCCGTTACACTATCACACAGTACACTTAAACTACGTAGATAAATTTAAAATGGACTTTGCTTGGAAATATCCATGGACATCCATGATTTGTGGTCCTACCGGTTGTGGGAAAACTAATTTTGTAAAATGATTTTTTCATTTCATTGATCGTATGTCAGACAGTGCTTTTGCCCGTAAAATGTTGTACTATTCAGAGTGGTAGGATGGTTATTTAGAATATGGGAAAGATGTAGAATTCCACGAGGGCTTACCACAAAATGAAGATTTTTCATCAGATCTGCGACCAAAGTTGGTTGTAATTGACGATTTAATGCGTGAATCGTCCAATAATACTGTGGCTGATTTATTTATGAAAGGGAGTCATCACAAAAATATTAGTGTTATTTTTATTACACAAAACTTATTTCATCAATGTCCAAAAGGAAGAGATATTTCGCTCAGTGCTAACTATATTGTTATTTTTAAAAATCCTAGAGATCGTGCCCAAATACAGCATATGGCTCGACAAGTTTATTCTGAAAACTCAAAATTTTTACAAGAAGCGTATCACGATGCTACATGTAAACCACATGGATATTTATTATTAGACTTGAAACAAAATACACCTGAAAGTTGTAGGGTGCGCACCAGCATATTCCCCGATGATATTCACCAATATGTTTATGTTCCTAAAAATATAAAAAGAGGTAGCGGAGACTCTGAATATCCAGTATTGCGTATATAATGGCGTCGTCAAGAACAAGGAAGAGACTCGATCGAAAAACAGCGCATGAGTTTCATGCACTGTATCATTTAAACAAACAGCAGAGAAAATAAGAAACAAGGTGGATAAAAATAAAATTTATAAATGGTTACGTGCTCAAGATGCTTATACTTTACATAAACCAGTACATCGAAAATTTCGAAGACTTCATTAGAGAGTCAATGAAATCGACTCTGTGTGGGAAGGTGATCTTATACAATAGAACTTTACTCATTGAAATCATATAATGATGCATTTTCATGCATCCTCGTTGTTATTGATATTTTGAGTAAATAGGTATGGGTAGAGCCGCTAGAAGATAAGTCATGCTCACAAGTTACTAAGGCATTCAAAAACATACTTTCTAGAAGTAGTGAAAGAGTTCCTTGGTTATTTCAAACTGATAAAGGAAAAGAATTCACAGGGACAGTTATGCAGCAGTTTTTTAAATTTCAAAATATTCTTCACCGTGTGACCCCGTAACCCCGATATTAAGGCTGCGATTGTTGAAAGGTTTAATCGTACACTCAAAGAAAAAATGTGGCGATATTTTACATACAAAAATTCAAGACGTTACATAGATGTTTTACAAGATGTTGTTACAGGGTACAACAATGCTTATCAATCTACTATAAAGATGACGCCGTCATGTGTGACAGTTTTTAATGCTTCCATAGCCAAGAAAAATATGGATTTTCGTTACAAAACAGTCGAGAGAAAGGCTAAATACGTTGTAGGTAATCTAGTTCGTATCAGTCGAACGAAAGGAACCTTTGAGAAAGGTTATACGGCTAATTGGTCCGAAGAAATTTTTAAAATAATCCGTGTTTTAAAACATAGAAAACCACCTGTTTATGAAATAGAAGACTTGAACGGTGAAATTGTAGAGGGTATATTTTATGAAAAAGAAATATCAGTCATTGATAAAAATATATCGAATGCAAGTTATAAAACTGATAAGATTGTAAAAACGAGTGGAACTGCTTCGAGAAAAAAATATTTTGTTAGTTGGGTGGGATACCCGCGTACATTTAATTCTTGGGTACTGGCTTCAGACGTGCAAAATATCTAAAAGTGAAAAATCAATTTTATATGGTTCTACCGAGTAATAGTAGCATGAACACATTTCCAGATAATACTACTGCATGTTATACAACCAAACTATCTCAAGAAGTTAATTTACATGGTAATTAGGAAGTGGGTATAACAGAATTTCATTTTCCTCGCTTATTTCTGCATATCCGTGAAGAAGAAAGAGATATTGCAGCTACGTATAATTTATCACCAATATTTAGATATACACATAAAGCCACAAATAATGACATTATTGTGAAAAAATTGAAAATTGCTTATGGAATATACGTAGACATTGTGGAATTTCTACAAATACTAAACATTGCAATAGATGCTATTCATATTGTATTTAGATTTTCAGTAGAGCATAATAATACTTTTGTATTTGCCGAGAGAACGGGCACACCTGAAACATGTAGATATGAACATTCGTTGAAAATAAGCCATGCCATTTTATATATTCTTGGTTTTGTCGATGTGGAAAGTTATTTAAATGTAGATTCCAATCCGGCTGTAGCTACTCGCCCTGCAAATGTTATAAATGCTATGCCACGTCAACTATTTATTTATTCGGATATTTGTGAATCTTGTATAGTTGGAGATGTACAATCACCTCTATTACGCATAGTGCCAGTAAATTACAAAGATTACGTTTTTGGCTCCAATCAGCATCACACTTTTACACCCGTGAGTTACATCCCCGTTATAAGAAATAGTTTTAGAACTGTTGTAATAGATATAAGAGATCATCTTGGTCGTATTGTACCATTCAAGTGTAGAACTTCAACAGTGACGCTTCATTTTACACGGGCTCATTAAAGTATCAATAAAAATAAAATAAAAATTTAAAATTAAAAAATGAGTCACTACATAGAATATTACGATGCGCAGGTTGGAAATAGAGGCATTGAGCAAGTTTACGCAGGATCTCCATTTCAGAAAGGGCACGTTGGGATAGGTAGATTTCTCGGTGGTCTTTTTCGTAAAGCACTCCCTTTTTTAAAACGTGGAGCGCGAGCAGTGGGTAAAGAATACCTTTTAAAGAGTCATTACGAAGTCAAAATCTGAATTTCTCAACGGTATCAAACTTCTACCGGACTCTACTTATTTACAATTTAACAATAGATTTTACAAGCAAATCATGGGTACTCCTATGGGATTTTGCACAAGCCCTTGGTTTGCTGACATCACTCTCGAATCACTCGAAACTTCCTGTCTCAATAGCTACAAGAATGACTTATTATTATACCGAAGGTACGTGGACGATTGCATCCTCATCCCCAAAAAAGACAAAACTGAAAATATTCTCTCCTCCTTCAAAGAATACAATAGTCACCTCCAATTTACCGTCGAACGCGAACAGAACAATAGTATTTGCTTTCTGGATATGGAACTAATAAGATCATGCGATAATAGAATCATCACCAACTGGTACAGAAAAAGCACAGCATCCGGACGTTATATCAATTACCTTTCCCACCATCTTCATTCCCAAAAAATAGCCATAATCTACAACCTGGTCGACAAATCCGTAAAACTCTCTGACCCGCAATTTCACCAACGTAATTTGAACCTATCTTTCCACTAACTTCTATGCAATAATTACACACGCGAAATAATCAACAAATATATCGGAATTAGACTCGAATCCATCTGTAACAACCACAATAACATTATCACTAGTAAGAATTCACGCGCCCTTTTGATTAAGCCCAAAATACTTTTACCTTTCATAAAAAATTTAACTCCGAAAATTAATCATATCCTTCTCCAAAACAACTTTACTCCCATCAACATTACCAATAACAAATTCAATAGTTTAATAACCTTAGGGAAAGATCGCCTTCGTAAGCTTGATACGAATGGCATTGTGTACAAAATAGACTGCCACAATTGCTCGGCAACTTATATCGGAATTAGTAAAAGAAAAATGAACCTTCGGATTAATGAGCACAATAAAGCCGTGAAGAATTGTATATCTAACTCTGCCCTAGCTTCACGTGTCAGAAACAGGACATAGCATTAACTTTGGCGCAGCCAAAATTATTGACAAAGAATCCAACTTCTTTAGACGATCTTTTTCTGAAATGTTAAACATTTACTACCATAAAAATACCCTCAACCGCATCGAAGACACACAATATCTTAAGAAATCATATAAAGACACTGTAAAATTGATCAAACTGCATTGCAAACCTTAACTCGGTTCTGTTTGTTGATACGCACGCTTATTTACTGTCCTTCTTCCCATTCTATACGACTCCGAGCCAGTCGAAGGATCAGGGGCGCACGTGGATGTGGAGGTGGCACACTTGAGCACGCAGACTTGGCGAGGTATCTCCCGCTGTTTCGGTGTAGCTCCCCCCACCTTCTCTTCCCATGTTCTCCTGTCTCTCCCGAACAGCTCCGTATGCCGGTTCTCCCACCTTCTAACTTCTGCCCCCCTGCCCCTCCCATCCTCCCATGACTATTTTTCGTAATTTCCCTATCCTTTCTAATTAAATAATTTTCACTTGCTCTCTCAGTTGTAGTTGATTTATCGGAGACGACGCTCGACTGATCCGATATCAACATGATTAATCGACACAAAAGTTCGTTGTGAGTTGTGTTTGCTTTCAATTTAATTTATTCACTATTTCCGTTTTTCGTTCATTTTATATTTTCTCTCATTTTATATTTCTAACATTTCTCTAGTGTTTGGTGTAGCAAATGTATTGTTATTTGCGATAGGATCGACCAACATGTTTAATTGATATTGTTTACTATGGTAAATGTTATATAAATTTATGACTTGACTACAACTTTTGTAAAAAAAATTTTTTGTACATATTTTTTAAATGTTTCTGCATATCTTGGTTATAGCCCTGAAGAGGGGAGTATATAAACGCTCCCGAAACGTTGGCAATAAAGCAATAATAATTTTTTACAACTATTGGTTCGTTTGATGTCCGCTACCTTAATAAAATACATACACCACGAACGTACACTCCACTATACATTACGAAGTAGAGTTCACGAGTCTAGTAATAAGCTGAAACGCAAAGCTGAAGAGAAAATGGAAAGTCTTATGAAGGGATCTGGCTATAAAAGACAGGCAAGCAAGCGTACGAATCAGTCAAGTAAACCAAACATCGTAAGAGGTCAATGTCTCGCGCGCATGAGCGCGTAAATCGAAAAATAAAAAAATCGAAGAAAATAAAATCAAAGAAAAATAAAAAGAAACGCTCAGTTAGCGATATTTTCGGACTAGAATAATATAAAAAATGGCTTTTTTACATACCCACTCATGTGAGTGTACAAAGTCCGAATTGGATTTATTCACACTACCACCGACACTGTGAAGGAGCATTCCGTCACGATTTGAATTACGCGCCGCTAGGGTATAATACCGCAAGCAACCATGCGCAGCAGTGGCGCTGCATGCATGCGCAGCCCCACTCACGACAATCGAGCCGCCATCGCCGCTATCAATGCTAGCGCCGACGCCGCTCAGCGGGAATAAAGGCAGCGGCCGGCGCCGTCGGAGGTCAGTCCACTCGGGGCAGCGGAGAAGTACATCTCCCGCTTCCACCAGCTCCGAGTCCACTCTTGCCTGCGGATACACTCGAGGCAAGACTGGGCAGTAGAGCCGGAGAGCGCACTCCCTGCACCGCGAGTACACTCGAGTGCAGAGAGCCTGGGGCGATTGCGGGTACACCCGGATCGTCTGCCGGGAGGTCGCAGGTACACCTGGATCGCTTTCCCTCCGACAAGCTGCGGGTACACCCGGATTTGTAACCACTCCTAACCCGACCTACGGGTACACCCGGGGTCTGTCCTAGCGGAGCAGCCGCGGGTACACTCGGACTGTCTCCACCCCCCGCTTCCGAGCGAACCGTATTTTAACCCCGCGTTAGTTTATTAACATGTTCGATTAGATATAGTTATAAAGTATTGTAATTGCGTGCTACCGGTTGATTAGTTGCTAACACACCGTTGTGTTCTTTTGTTTCAGAGCCAGCACGCCTCATAGATTCATTTTTTCTGTGTATATATATATTTCTAGTTCAATAAACGTTTACATTTACATGGTGCTCTATTAATTGAACCTTATTTCCCAATTAACCCTGGTAAACTCGAGAGCATCCGGCGGGAAATAACCCCGTTACATGGCGCCCGAACAGTCGGATTTGGATAGCAACTGATTAGCCGAAAGCAAAACGATTAAGTGTATGAAAGTACAGCAAATAAAATTTTACCGCCCCTACCTTACCGACCGCCGATCGTACAGCTTAAACGCCGCGTATACACTGACACATAAACACTTGTATCCATTACCATGGCGAAGATATCATGGATTTATCGTTTGTCAAAAACACAATTCGTAACCAAGACTACGAGGTACGGAATAAACGGAGAAGGTACAGTCGACGCTCTGAGGCAGAGGCTAGTACGCTATGCAAGGGAAAACCCTAAAAAATTCGCAGAAAGGCCAGAAGACGACCCCGAATACGATGAGGTGGTTCCGAAACATCACTAACGGAACGCACACCCTGGCAGATCTAAAACGAAGCCTCAAATCGTACTACCTACGACCAGGCCAACTACGCGACCTCGATCGGCAAATCCACGAACGCTGACAAGCCCCGAATGAACACATCAGAGCGTTCGTGACAGATTTAACCACGCTAATACGCCGCCACGGGGGACTTAACAACGAGCGTCAACTAGACACCTTGTATTACAATATAAAGGCAGAGTACCGACTGTACCTGAAACGCAAAGAAATTACGTCCATCGATGAACTAATACACATGGCCCAAGACCTGAACGAGACTCAACGGCAGGTAACAAACACCAACACCAGCACCAATAACAGACCACCACCACCTGCCGGAGGAATTATGTCAATTACAGCATTCGACCGACGAGACTGCTGCTGGCGCTGTAAACAGCGGGGTCACAACCGGTTTAATTGTAAGATCCAGGCAAAGAAATTCTGCTCCCACTGCGGTAAAGACGACATCTTATCCAGAGACTGCAACTGCCTCAAGCCGGGAAATGGGGGCAGAGCCGGCCCACAATCCAACAGGACCCGGTCCCAGAATTAACCAACAACCGATACTTCGTCACAGTCCGGCTAAATGCGTTCGTAACAGAAGCCCTAGTGTATCCGGGAGCAGCAACGTCATTCGCAAACCCCGAGATGGCGCAACAAGGCATCAATATAGGATGCCAAAAATCAAACGAGGAATGATCGGCAGGATTAGCAGATGGCAGCGAAACAAATATAACAACGTGCGTCACCGGCAGGGTAGAAGTCGACGACAACGAGATCACGCGCAAGTTTCTGGTGATGAACACCTTAGGACACCACACGCCCCTAGGAATGGACATATTAAAGCGACTAAACCTGCAACTGTACCTCAATGGCAAACTGCTGTCCCCCAGGTCTACGAGGAATCCACTGAATGTATGTTCCGTAGCGCCATCTATCGGCCTCCAAGAGCTGAACAAAGAAGAAAAAGAAAAACTGACCGAACTTATCGACCGAGAAAAGAAGAGGTTCGACCTACTAAAAGGGGTAATTTGGAAATATAAATATTTATTTGCATGCGTAATCACATCTTGACTTAAAAATCATAATTGTCGGAGAATTCTACATGACGCAGTACCATGGATAAACCGTAAGTACTTTAGCGTTATAAATGGTGGCCAACGTAGGGCCTCGCGAACCGCGAGTGAAAATTTTGTAATTCCGCACGCGATAGAGAAATGCGGTAGATAGCCATTTTTGCCTTTGTAGAAACCGACGCTATCGGTTTAGTCAGCCATATTGAAAATTCGCATAACATAGCGAGAAGACGACAACAGGCGCAACACTGATAAAAGCTAAATCGTGTTCATGTGTTTTAGCAAAATTGTGAGTGCGTGGAATTTGTGAAATTTGTGGAACATTTTCGGTAGCGGTAGACCTGACGTTTTTCTTATTTTTCAATGTATAGTAAATAGAAGAATTTTGTCAAAACATTTTGTAGACTGATTACGTCACAAAAGTCTTCTAAATAAATAGAAGATTTTTGTGAAAATCAATTCGGTTTCGAAATTGAAATTGCTAAGTGCGAAAAATAATATCGAAACATCTTGTTGAAAAGAAAATTGTCAAATAATTTATTAACTACAATTGAATAATTGGTAGACAATTAGTTGGTTTTCGAAAATTTCATTATCGCACGCTCTCACAATTATAGTACCGAAACGTGCTAAGGTAATTGACATAGAACGTCAGCGCATTTTTGTGTGAATAATAGCATTATCAATTTAATTATTTCCTTAAACCATTTCAATTTAATTATTTATTTCAATTATTTATGTATCATATTATTTGAAAATATTCTTTTTCCATATATATCTGTTTTTATTCATATCTACTTGCTTATTCTTTTTACATATGCTTTTCAGTAACATATTAATCACCCGATAAATACACCTGTAGGGAGTGTTTATGCAGCTCAGCCCTCGCTGTTCGTCTACTTGTGGCCTGCAATAAAATAAGATTGGAAATGAGTAACAGAACAAGAAGGTATGAGAGTACCTTTCTGATCCTACCTAGATTCACTTATACTCTTGATCAGGTGGAGCAGAAGAACCTAACGAAACTTAAAATTTTATGTCTGTCGAATAATATATTTTGAATATTACTATTTCTAAATAATATACTGAATTTGTTTTTCGTTTGATTAAGAGTTATTAGCGCAAACTTTTGAGTCTCCAATGCAAAGGAGGAAACAAAAACAAGAGAAGTCTTGTAATTTGGACTCTTCGTAAAGAATCCTTCGAAGGTTTGAAATTTACGGCTTATATGCTCTCGACCGTCCAATCTGTTCAAATGAGTCGCTACTAGTGCGCCGCGTAGCGGAGTGAAGTGAAAACGTCTGATGAACGGCTCTCAATAAGCAAGACTCCATCATCTACAGCAGTGCAGCGCACTGGTAGCGACTCCTTTGAACAAATTGGAAGGTCGAGAGCATATCGTCGGGTGGGAGGAAAAAGGAGCTATTTTGAAAAAGCGTTGAAGAAGGAGCTATTTCGAATGAGCGTTGAAAAAGGAGCTATTTCGAATGAGCGTTGAAAAAGGAGCTATTTCGAATGAGCGCCCAAGAAGGAGCTATCTCGGAAGTAATTTTTTTTTCTCAAAATTTAAGTTGGCAATACTGTAGTATAGAGAAGAATATGTTTAATATTAACATGGTTTTTTAACTATTAACATGCCATTGTAACTATTAACATATATATTTTAATAGTTACAATGCCACGATAAATATAAACATTTTGAGAAAACATTTTTCTCAGTATAGAAAAACACACACACATTTTCGAATACGCTTACATACGATCAATTATATTTTTATTCTTTAACTGCTTTTATTTCATTAGTACTAGATAATAATTCAAGAATTCATGAGGAAACAAATTGTGATCAATCATATATTGAAGATCCTTTTTTTTGTCCAGATCTAGCAACAACTTTAATAAATTCGATGTCCTGATTTAGCGAATCAGCTGTCTTAACGAATTGTTATGCGGAAAAGTTGTTGCTAGATCTGGACAAAAAAAAAAGGATCATCAATATATGATTGATTACAATTTGATTCCTCATGAATTCTTGAACTATTATGTAGAACTAATGAAATAAAAACAGTTAAAGAATATAATATAATTGATCGTATGTAAATGTATTCTAAAAATGTGTGAGTGTGTTTTTCTATACTAAGGAAAATGTTTTATCAAAATGTTTATATTTAACGTGGCATTGTAACTATTAAAGTATATATGTTAATAGTTACAATGGCACGTAAATAGTTAAAATACCATGGTAATATTAAACATATTCTTCTCTATACTACAGTATTGTCAACTTAAATTTTGAGAAAAAAAAATGACTTCCGAGATAGTTCCTTCTTGGGTGCTCATTCAAAATAGCTCCTTTTTCAACGCTCATTCGAAATAGCTCCTTTTTCAACGCTTTTTCAAAATAGCTCCTTTTTCCTCCCACCCGACGTTATAAGCCGTGAATTTCAAACGTTCGAAGGACTCTTTACGAAGAGTCCAAATTACAAGTCTTGCCTTGTTTTTGATTCCTCCTTTGCATTAAGGACTCAAAAGTTTACGCCATACGGGCGTTAAATAAAATTAATTTTGTTTCAAGCTCTTGATAAACCTCCATAATATAGGATAGAATAAAATCGAAAAAAAATCTGTGTGAAAAATTAATACAAATATAATATTCCTCAAACATTGTCATATGTTGGACGAATATTACTGCAATATTGCTTTTAAGCATAGCCTTATAATATTCCCCATTTAATATTCCTCACATACTGTTTAATCCTGTACGAATATTCCTCTAACATTGCTAAATTAAGGAAATAATCGGTTCATATTATATATAAAAGAAAATATTTCTGAACAATTATTTAACCGTTTACGATTATTGCTGCGATATTGCTGAACCGCATCCCCTAATCTATCAGTCTGAAAAAGCAATAGAATAACGGAAATAGCGGTTGGCAACAATATTGCCTGACGGTTGCATCCATATTTACTAGCATTGACAAAGTAGTCTTGAGGCAATATTGCTCCAACATTCAGTGCTACAGGGGTAGAGATGTACTTGGCTCCCTTGAGCTTGTCTAGGGTGGCATTGACTTGGAGGAGAGGGTACGCGTCCTTTTCTGATAGTTTATTTAGCCGTCTGAAATACAAAAGCGGTGTTTGCCGTTTTTGCGCTTCGTGATGACGATCGGCACGCTCCAGGGGCTGTTGGAAGGTCGAATCTCTCCCTCTTCTAACATCCTCTCTACTTCTGCGTCGATGATCGCTTGCATTGCCGGGTCGATATCTTTGTTTGAGGGGCGTGTGATTTTTTAGACAGATCTCGTGCTTGGTCAGCGACGCGGCGGTTAATCATAACACTTTAACATTTATTGAGATGTAGATAAGGAAAATATATATTATATAAGTATAACTTTAAGTGTTGAGCGCCAGCTGGGACATTCCCAACAACCTAACTAATATCCTAAATTACCACAAGTACTAGACAACGCGACGCAATGACCGGACAGTTTCGGCAGAACACGACAAGTATGGGACGCGAATTCAAGAGCGAGCTCGCGAGTGAGCGTTTTGACAAGGTTTTGGTACGTTTCGACACGGTACGCGGTCGGCACAAGGATGCTGTGATTTTTCCCGGTTGTAGGTGATGGCTAGAGTCGGGCGCACGACGCAAGAGAGAGCAGTGAATACGAGGCGTCCGCTGCCTAAAACGACTTACCAGCTCGCGGCTGGAGTGAGAGCGCAGGTAGAGAGCGCGTTGATGAGAGCTGCTGACGCTGAGATGCCGCGTGGTCGATGGCGGCGTCGTCCCTGTCGCTGACTGTGGCATCGGTGACGTTGACCTGGCGAGCGGCTGGTGGGCTCCGAACGCTGGAGCGGTGATAGCTGCGTGGCTCCGGCTCGGTGGCTGACGCGACAGCGGAGTTGGTCGGCTTAACGGCAGTATGCTTAAAGGCAAACACCCACGAAGCTCTCGGCTGACGTACAACGATGAACTCTGATGCTATGTCACGCACTCGTAGAAAAAACTGAGTAGCGCGAGCTCATATCTTCTTATTCTGTTATTCATTTCCAATCTTATTTTATTGCAGGCCACAAGTAGACGAACAGCGAGGGCTGAGCTGCATAAACACTCCCTACAGGTGCAGCTGTTCACTTGCAAGTGTGCTTCTACGGTGCAGCCTTCCTTCTCCGTTGGGTGGCAGCATCCATTATCATCTTAGCAAGAGATACAAGGTACATTCCATTACTCGTCATCCAGTGCTATGCAAATGTCACATTATCATTGTTTATTTGCAGGTGTGAGCAGCAGGGTCACAGAGGCAGAGTCGATAACGAGGTCAGTTGCGCTCCTGCGCCCCATACTCTTGGCATCTAATATGTTTCCAATACTAAGTCTTTTTTATACTGCTTGTTTTGTTTCGATAATACCCATCTTCTTCTTTAACTAACAATATTTTCCTTCTACAGATTCACATCAGAGCTGCCGCCTTCACATGTCAGGAAGAATCAAGAGGAGAGTGAGCCAAACCCACTCGCATCGCTACGTCATTTTCAGCAGAAGCACGGCATGGTTGCAGCACGAGGAGCTCGCAATGCTCCTTTACAAGAGTGATGTCTTCGCTCCTAGGGTAATAACAAGTAATAATGAGAGTTAGGGTTACGCATGCGTTGCTTGGGCCCCTCTTCTGCTAAGCATTTCCTCCATAATTTATAGGTTTTTCTGTTCTGGATGCTTAGCCAGAAAAGAACCTTTACAGCCGTAACTGGGGTTTTCCTATATTTTCACACTTATTTGTAATGCTCAAAAAGTGAGCGTTACAATATATATAAATTGGATGTTTCAGGTGAAGTGAGCATGTCAAAATTTTAAAATCGCTCAAAACTCGTTTACTTTTAGTTTTTTATGAAAAAAACATGTTCCTCAAATTTTAGATCGATATTTGCATAAATAAAAAAGTTATACTACATTGAACATTCAAAGTTTTTTCAATTTTTGGTTAAAATCCAAGTTTATTCATTTTTTTTACTCAAAATCTTGAAACTTTTTATATAGAACATTGATTGGGAAAAAGTTTGCATTTTATTTGTTGAATACACCAGTATTTTTTTTATGACCCTTTTTGAAAGTCTCTGATTGATTGGTTTTTGGTATACATTCATCGACCAAAAGTAAGGATTAGGCAAGTACCAAATTCCTCCACCAAAGTTTCTTCAATTCCTTGGACAAAATACTTTAACTTAAAAAAAAAAAAAAAAAAGTTTATGGCTGGAGCTAAGGAAAATATTCTACAGCAAATTGAAAATTGATAAAAACCATAAAAATGTCATGCAATAGTAAACCATTCTGCGAATGAGTATCATTTGAAGGCTTCATGTCACTTATCATGCTACAAAATTTTGTATTAGCAGTAAATGTATGTTGGATATTGTGAATATTTCACCTTCTATATATGAGCATGCGCATGTAAGCGCGGCTTCCGTACGTACATAGCGAGGGTAATATTCGTCTGTCACGAGTTTAGCCGAAGCTACACACACAGACGCGACATACGCGCTGCCCGTCTCTCTCTCTAGTCTTGTACGCCGACAATGTAACATCTCGCGCATGGCGCAGGAAACCGCTGTGGTTATAACTTTAATAAACCAGTCATTCTTTTATATGTAAATAATAATTCTTTACTTAAACCCATCCACAACCTCCAACATGGTAGCAGTCCGAGGTTAGTATGGAATTATTATTTTCTCTGCCAGACCCTCGGGGAACGTAGAGGAAAACACGTGGATCGCGAAAAGTTTGCAGTGAAAAATATTGAAGGAAAAGTACAAAACTAAGAAAAATACAAATGTGAATAAATAATAAAATATATCTTTAAGTGATAGAAGAAAGAATTTTTGGAAAATTTATGAAAATTCAAGCCGATGCGAGCAGATTAGATTTCTTGTGTGAAGTACGCTGCACGGTGCAAGAATAGAGCACTTGGCGGAATTTAAGGTTATACATGTGGTAAATGGCCACTAAAGGAAAAGTGAAAACCAAAGAAGAAGTAATACTAGAAGACATAGAAAATGAAAACGAAGAACAAATGGGCAATAATTTAATTAAAGAAAATTATGAAGAAAATGCACTAGATGAAATGTCAGTTAAACAATTAGAAAATAATGATTTTGAACTTCATAAAGAAGATAGAAATTTATTGAGAAAATCATTTCTGAAAATACTAAAAAAGGTTATAATACTAAAAAAGGTAATTGATTTAAATATTATAACAAAAGAAGAGTCTAAAATGGCAAAAGACGCAAAAATAGATGATGTACATATCCCAATTTTTGATGGAGGTAACTATACAAGCTGGAAATTTAGATTATTAAATATTTTAAAATATAAAGAGTGCAAAGATCAGGCAATAAGAGTGCGAGATGCAACAAATGCTAGTGAAGTTGATGAGGCTACCTAGAAAAAATTAGATATGAAAGCAAGAAATATATTAATTAGCACGGTGAGTGATAAACAATTAGAATATATTATGGACTGCGATACAGCTTACAAAATGATGGAAAAATACAAGAGCATGTACTCTACTAAATCTACAGCGCTGCAAATAATATGCAGAGGTCAGTTAGAAGATATTAAACTCAAAAGTTATGAGAAAGTTGAAGAATTTTTTGCAGATTTCGAACAAGCCTGCAACAAATTTAAAACAGCTGGAGGCATATTATCAGAAAAGGAAAAAATGAGGTATTTAATTAGAGCACTACCAGCAAGCTACAGCTTTATTGGGAGTTTCATTGATCTCGTCCCAGAATATCAACAAACAGTGGACTATGTTAAGTCAAAAATTCAAGAAAAAATTATGACAGTGCCTGATAACGAGACAAGGAAAAGTGTAAGTACATTCAACGTCAAGACAAAGGGACAGTTATAACTATGGCCGGAGAGGTCATTTCAAGAAGGACTGTTGGAGACCACCACAGACCAGCCAGAGCAGAGGAGCATTCCAGAGCAGAGGTCGAGGCCAACGAGGATCCCAGAGAGGATATCAACGAGGCAGTTCTAGAGGACGTGTTCATGGCAGAGGAGCAGTCCAGCAGGGGCAAGAAGACTCCAGTAAACCCAGTGAAGACTCAGCAGCCGAGACCTGGATGGTCAAGATCAATCACGACGAAGTGAAAAGTGAAATTGTGAGTGATGTGTTCTATAGCGAAGTAGAATCTAAGTTTTGTCTGTATCACAATCTAAGCTTCGGCGAAGATTGGGGTAATAAAACTAGGATTACGAATGTTTATAATTATAATTGCGAAAATAATTGTAAATTCAACGAAATCAGTTGGTTGTTAGATAGCGGATGCACTGATCATGTTGTGAATGATGAGAGAATGTATGAAAAATTTATTGTATTAAAAAATCCAATTGAAGTAAAGCTGCCAGATGGTAAAAATTTAAAGGCCACAAAAGTAGGCAATATAAAAACATATTTCAAAAATTATCATAATGAAAAATTAATTGATTTAAAAAACATTTATTTTGGAAAAGGAATTAATAGAAACCTATTAAGCGTTGCAAAAATTACAAGAAATAATACTATTGTTTATAGAAATGATAATGCAAACATTTATAACAAAAGTAAAGAATTAGTTGCGGAAGCAAACAAAATCAATAATTTGTATATTATGAAAAGTTACATATATAAGGATTTTGAAAATGATGTATATGTAAACTCTGTAAAATTAACTGAAAAAGAAAAGTGGCATAGAGCATTAGGCCATGTCAATTTTCAATATCTAAACAAATTAGTAAAAGATAAATTGGTAGATGGATTACCAGATAAATTAGAAAATAATGTAATGAAATGCGCAAATTGTATTTAAAGTAAAATGGCTAATGTATCGTTTGAAAATGAAAGAAGTAATACTTCAGAAATTTTAGAGTTAATTCACACTGATCTAAATGGTCCACACAGAACAACAGGTTCTGGTGGAGAAAAGTTTTTTCTAAGTTTTATTGATGATTACAGTAAATGTAGTAAAGTTTATTGTATTAAAAGTAAATCAGAGACTGCAAGTTGTTTTAAAGAATATGTAAATTTAGTTGAAAACAAATTTAATAAAAGTACTTGAATAAGGAAATTTATCAGTTTATAAATGAGAAAGGAATTGAATTATTACGTTGCCCACTCTACGTCCATCAATTAAATGGAGTAGCAGAAAGATTCAACAGATCAGCTATGGATATAGGCAGATGTCTGTTAAGAGAGGCCAAAATACCATTAAGATATTAGTCAGAAATCGTTAAAACAGACTCTTACTTGAAAAACCGTACAATAGCCAACTCAAATGAAAATAAAACTCCTTTTGAAACAGTTTTGGAAATAAACCAAACGTAAAAAACTTAAAAATATACGGCAGTAAAGTCTTCGTTAGAAAACGAGAAGCTTTGAGAAAAGGAAAATGGGATGATGAAGCTCAATTAGGTATATTAGTAGAATATACGCACAATGGTTATAGAGTCTTATTAAATAATAAAATAACAAATGCCAGACATGTACAAATTGTCGAAGATGGCACTGAAATAATCTGTGTGGAAAAAGTTAACGATGAAAATATTATCGAATTAAATTTAGACGAATCAAATGATTCAAGTAGTGAAACAAGCAGTAAGATTGAAAAAGATTTTGACAATGAAAATTTAATTAATAATAACGATGAAATTGAAAATATTGAAAATGAGAATGAGAACATCAATAATGCTGTCAATCGTTCAAATGAAAATTTAAATGTTAAAAAAACATCAAACAGAAAGAAAAGTCCGGTACAAAGATACGGAAACCCTGTAGCACATTATATTTATATACATTATGTAAAAGCAAATGTACCGAATACATTTGAGGAGGCGTTAAACTCCAGTGAATTTAAAGAATGGCAAAAAGCTATGAATTCAGAAATTGAATGATTAAAGAAAAATAATACATGGGTTGTAGTTGATAAACCTCAAAATAAAAATAGGAAAGGTTTTTTGACTCTATCCCTCATTAATTGTATAAATTTCACGTTAGAAATTTCTAATGTGAAATTTATACAACTAACGAGGGATAGAGTCAAAAACCTTTCCTATACTTATCATGGACCTTGGGATCCTGATTGGTCTTCTTTTGTGGTTGCGTATGCCTAGTAGACGTTTCTATCTCTAGATGGCAGCACCACAACTCAATAGTAGAAAATGACTTTCTACTACATATAGGCTCGTCAGAACATCCGACGAGCAGGCGTCTGATGAAGGGTTACTAGATCATCACTGATGAGTCCATTCTAGTAACCCAGGACGAAACGCCATCTTTTGTAAAAGAATTTCGTTCTCTGGGCCTTTATTAAAGGCCAGAAACGAAAATTATTTCCAACTCCCCTTGCCTCGTGTAGATCGATAAAATTCACATTAGAAACTCAAAATAAAAGGATTATTGATGTAAAGTGGGTCTATAAAAGAAAAAGCGATGACTCTCTTAAGGCTAGGTTAGTTGTTAGAGGTTTCCAATAAAGAGAATATCAAGAAAATGTTTATTCACCAGTAGGAAAAATGGAAACGTTAAAGATTTTGTTAAGTTATTGCTACGTAAATAATCTATTTATAGAACAAATGGATGTGGAAACAGCATTTCTTAACGGGAAAGTAAAATCAGAAGTTTATGTTTATGAACCACAAGGTTATGAAACCGGTAAAAATAAAGTTAGTAAATTATTAAAAGCACTATACGGATTGAGAGAAAGCCCAAAGGCTTGGTATGAGACATTTGATGAATGCGTGAGTGAACTTGGGTTCAAAAGAAGCAATTATGATTACTATTTATACCCTAGCGGAAATATTTTTGTTCAAAAATGTTAAAAACTGTTAGAAAGATTTATAAACTATTTAAAAATGTTACAAAATGTAGGATTTTGGACGTTATTAATCGTTTGTAACTGTTTGTAACATTTTTCTACAGTTTTTAACAGTTTGTAAGAGTTATTAAATTATTTAATAACTTTTGAATATTTATTAATTATTATTATTAGCATATAATAATTAATTATTAGTATAATTACACATTCCTTAGGCTTCTTCTGCATTGTTTGACTGTTACTTGCCTTTAGAGTGCTCCCGCGCTCCTTGATTCTAATGATTATAATAATGAGGCTATTAAATAATTATTAATAATAATAATTTATTAATGACGAGGATTATGTGGATAATGGAAGCCGGGATGAAAGTGCAGGAGAATCAAAAACCACACAGACACAGTATATATACGAAAGTACTAAAGCTTTATTTAGAATCTATTAAATTCAAATACAGAAACACTCGCAGGTGTTGTCTATTGCACGCTCGAGAGAGCAGCACGCATCGCCGTAAAACAAAAACTGTCGAACTCGAGAGGAGGGGAGAGGCGCGGGGAACAGTCGACACGCAGGGCGCAGCTTGAGCTCGCCCGTATTCTCAACACTCCCTCCCGGGCGGCTTAAGCTGCGTTGCTGCTCTAATAGCTCTGCGAGTAGAATCCTCCTCATCCTCAGGGCTGCTCGCTCTCCCTACTTGGTGGCTGTAACAGAAATTCAAAAGTATAAACGAAGTGAAGATTACTTATTTAAAATTAGTCCAACTAATTTTTCATGCAAATCAAATGGCAGAGGTTTGGTCAACACATCTGCCATCCGTTCTTTCGATGTGACCCATTTTACACATACGAGCTGTCGCTTGACGCATTCTCTTACGTAATGCTCTTTTATTTCGGTCAGTTGTCGTAATTTGTTTCCGCTACCAGTCTTAACATTCGATTCAGCCAAACGATTATCACACCACAGTGTAATTGGTGTAAACTCTCTGGATAGCACACCTTTCAAAGTGTTATGAATAGAAACCAATTCTTGGCTGCAGTCGCTCTTCGATACATATTCGGCTTGACATGTGGATAACGCAACATATCGCTGTTTGCGTGTTCTCCAAGGGATAGAATCTCCAAAGAGTTTAACTATATAGCCACTAGTTTTCAGGGAACCCTTACAGTCGCCAAAACTCGCATCTGAGTAACCCTCACAAATGTCACTTTTACCTAAATAATTCAAACCTACAGTATGAGTACCCTTAAGGTACACTCGCTTCACGCCTTGCCAGTCGCTGTCTGTAGGATTGATTTGATCTCTGCTTAACACGTTAACCGCATAAGCTATATCGGGTCTGCATGTATTTGCTAGGTACAACAGTATACCTATAGTATTTCCTGTTCGCTTTCTGTCTCATTTCGTCGTATAGCTATACCAAAAACAATTTCTCTAATCGCGAAGTTGCCGTGCGCCTTTCCCCGAAACAGTATATTCGCGCCACCTCCCCCCTGTCGCTCGTCTCACTCGCATATTCTCTTCGCGCAGCCTTTTCAATAGCTGCCTGCTACTTTATTCGGTAGCACGACGCGCCTTCTCTCCTTCCCCTCTCGCGGTTTGCATGCGGGAACTCTGTCGCTATTTCCCCTCGCGTACTTTTGATGCGGGAGACCGACGGACGCCGCTCTCCCTTCCAGCGCACGCACACAATACATGAGGCGCCGCTGTCTCTCTCTCTCTCTCTCCCTCCGACGCTGGCGCACATGGATGTGTCGCGCACCGTCATCATGGCAGCTCGGGATGCACTCGCTCTCTCTCTCTCGCTCTCACGCGCACACGCGCGCACAAGTCGGACGATGCCATTATGCCCGCTCGGGATTCAATCACTCGCTTTCTCTCTCTCTCTCTCTCTCTCTCTCTCTCTCTCTCTCTCTCTCTCTCTCTCTCTCTCATACACAAGTCGCGCGTTGCCACCATGTCCGCTCGGGATTCACTCACTCGCTTTCTCTCTCTCTTTCTATCTCGCATGCACAAGTCGCGCAAGTCGGACGGTGCCATATGCCCGCTCGCTCTCTCTCTCTCTCTTTCACAGCGCGCGTGCACAAAGAGGCTGCCGGCATGCCGCCATCTTTGCTCGTTGGGGGGTCCACGTGCGCGCTGAAACCTGTTGCGCTGGTCAGCACGCCGCAACACCGGGACGCGTACGCCCCATGCGCTTCGAAAGAAATTGGACGAATTACTTTTCGCGTTTCACTACCGCACTTATTTATTTGCACAGTCGCACCAAACACGCCGCGAACAAATTTCAGACACCGGTATTTCGCACTTCTCTTTCCCCGTCGCATCAAATCCATTCGAATATTTAACAGTCGCGCACTGACTCTATTCGGAATTTTCACAATCTCACTTACCTCGGTGAGTTGAATCAGTCGCCTCTTCCTCTGTCGCCGTCCTCTCTGTCGCATTTCTCTCTGTCGCAACCTTCTCCGTCGCCGTCTTCTCCTCCTGGTCCTTCATGCCGCCTGGGTCCATAACCTGACGAGGATTATGTGGATAATGGAAGCCGGGATGAAAGTGCAGGAGAATCAAAAACCACACACACACAGTATATATACGAAAGTACTAAAGCTTTATTTAGAATCTATTAAATTCAAATACAGAAACACTCGTAGGTGTTGTCTATTGCACCCTCGAGAGAGCACTGACTGCCGCCGCACGCAACGGCGGCGCTCGCCGTAAAACAGAAACTGTCGAACTCAAGAGGAGGGGAGAGGCGCGGGGAACAGTCGACAGGGAACACGCAGGGCGCAGCTTGAGCTCGCCCGTATTCTCAACAATTAATTATTAATTTTTCCTGAAATATATCAAATTTAAAATTATTTGAAACTGTTTGTAAGTGTTTAAAACTATTAAAAACTGTTTGAAATTGTTACAAAGTATAATAATTAGAAAAAATGTGTCCAAAATCATACATATTGTAACACTTATAAACAGTTTTAAACAGTTCTAAATAGTTATAAATAATTTTTAACAGTTATTAACTGTTATTAACATTTAAAATTTACGACAGGGTATGTAAATAACACAGACGATGATACTATATAAATTTTAGTATATACTTTAGTATATAAAGATAAAATTAATGAAGTTAAATCTGCTTTAATGAAAAGATTTGTTATGAAAGATCTAGGAAAAATCAAATCATATATAGGAATCGACATTAATTATAACAAGAAAGGTATAATGACTTTAAGTCAACAGAAATATATAGAATCATTGGCTGTGAAGTACAATTTAGAAAACGCGAGATTGTATGATACTCCGATGGAAACAAATTTAAAACTTGAACAGGCTAACAGAACTCGATTGTATGGTCGATTCAGACTTTGAAGGCGATAACATTGACAGAAAGTCAACCACCAGATTTGTTATTAGAATGTTTGGAAATATAATCTATTGGAAAGTACAGAAACAAAAAACTGTGACTAAAAATTCAACATTTGCTGAATACATTGCATTGTCTGAAGTGACAACAGAAATATTATTAATAATTAATCTCTTGAAAGACGCCTTCAATACGACATTTGAAAATCCTGTTAAAATATACGAGGATAACTCAGGCGCAGTAGCAATAGGTAAATTCGGTAACTTAACAAAAAACCATACTGCCGTGTTAAGCAAAAACTTACATAAGTGAAATTTTTTTCGAAAGTGAGTTTTTGGTAACAATCAATTCTTTATAAAAATGGACGCTCAAGATAGAAAGTGCCTGTTTTAGTATAAGTACTAATTTTTATAATTTAAAACATTATTTTCATAAAAGATTTTAGATAAATCAGTTTTTCTTAATTTTCTTACTTTCATTGGCTTTGTACTTATGTAAGTTTTTATTTCACACTGCAGTATAAGCACATCGAAGTACAATGTCACTATGTAAATGAGAATTATGAAAAGGGTGTTATCGATATTGTAAAGATGGAATCTGTAAAAAATATAGCGGACATATTCACTAAGAGTCTATGTAAGGATAAATTTATTAAAAATAGAAACGCGCTAAAATTAATATAAAATATTATAAATAAAAGTCGAAAATTCAAGGAGGCGTATTGGATATTGTGAATATTTCGCCTTCTATATATGAGCATGCGCATGTAAGCGCGGCTTCCGTACGCACATAGCAAAGACGCGCTGACTTCGGTAATACTCGTCCGTCACGAGTTTAGCCGAAGCTACACACACAGACACGACATACGCGCTACCCCTCTCTCTCTCTAGTCTTGTACGCCGACAATGTAACATCTCGCGCATGGCGCAGGAAACCGCCGTAGTTATAACTTTAATAAACCAGTCATTCTTTTATATGTAAATAATAATCTTTAGAAACGATAATAATTTAGAAAAGTTATTTAGTAATTGTAAAGACAAGGATAATAAATGTTTAAAATCGGGAATAGTTTATAACATTAATTGTAGGGATTGTAATGGTTGTTATATTGGTCAAACGGGTATATATTTGAAAAAGAGAACATATCGTCGCTTCCCGGTTAAAAGGCGTTATTTAAAAATCGGCCTGAAAAAGGCGTTATTTGGAAATCGACCTGAAGAAGGCGTTATCTTGTAATCAATCTGAAAAAGGCGTTATCTAGAAATCGTCCTGAAAAAGACGTTATCTAGAAATCGGCCTGAAAAAGGCGTTATCTCGGAATGAACCTGAAGAAGGCGTTATCTCGCGCGTAAATTTTTTTTACTCTAACTTAAGTTGGCAACACTGTCAACATTTTCTTTATTTAATTTGAGAAATATGTTACATGATAATAGTGTACAATTTTTTAAGTTAACTATACAAATGCGGGGCGATAGTAAAATTAATATTTGTTTGTTTTTTTGATTAACGATTTTTTTATACAATACTATATTGATTTTATAACACACACACACACACACACACACACACACACACACACACACACACACACACACACACACACACACACACACACACACACACACACACACACACACACACACACACACACACACACACACACGCACGCACGCACGCACGCACGCACGCACGCACGCACACAAACACACACACATATATATGAGTAAATCTACAAAAAAGTAGCTCTTGTTTTTAAGGCAAAAAAGATAATTAAACTAGATAGCGAGAGCTTTCATTTACTTTTTTGTAAAAATAAAAAATGTTAATTTCTTGTAAAGTTATATGAGTTTGGAGATATCGCTTTTACCGCTTTTTAACATTTTTGGTGTATCTTAAACATATCTTCAAAATCACGTAACTTTTAAAGGAATAATAAAAAGCAAATTAAAGATCTCGCTTTCTAGTTTAATTCGAGTTTAAATCTCTTTTTTTTATTTTTGTATTATTTTTCCTGCCGAATTGGCTAGCATTTGAAAAAGGGTAATTTTTAGCATTTGCTTCTGGAATTAAGAAAAAAACCTTTTCTTATTCCCAATTTTATTAATATAATTATTCCAATAAACAAAGTATAAAGAAATATATACCCCACGGCGTGCGGAAAGTTCGTTTTTTCACCATACCCTGGCTGAAAGTACCACTTTCGCTCCCGGTTCCGAAACGCGAATGTGGTATTTTCGGCTCGGGTATGATGAAAAATCGTATACACAACATGGGGGAAAGAGGGCCACCCCAGAGCACGTGTTTGCCACCCTCGCCTTCGGCCTGCCTGGCAATTTACACCTGCTCTGGACTGGCCAACTCTTTACCTCCCTTGTTGTGTAATATACTATTCCGAACGCGTTGCCGTTCGGAAATGAACTTTTTAACACTCCGTACGTAACGCTCCATTTCGTACACGCTCTAATAAAAAAGCATGCCCTAAATCAAGCTTCTCACGCGTCGTGTCAAAAAATAGTGTTCAATACACGAGTGAGAAAGTAATTTTGTCCTTGTATGGCCTTTTCCCCCCCGCTTCGCTAGGGCGGAAACGTCCACACGAGGATAAAATCACTTTTTCGCACTTGTATCGAAAATAATTATTTCAGAACTATAAGTGTGCAAAATCGAACTTTGCGCAGCTCGTTAGGAGAAATAGTATACGTCACACGTGCGGAATAGATCACCCGCACTCGTCTCTTTTATATATCGCCCGTGCTGTGCTCGCGCGACAAACTCGACTCGTGCGGGAATGACCTATTTTGCGCACTCGTTGCGTAATGTAATTCCGTAACTTGTGAGGAAAAATAGTGCGTACGCTACGCGTGCATAAAGAAGGAAATTATGCACGCGCGAAGATTGAGGCTCGATTGGCCCGAGTATGGTGAAAAATAATATACGCAACACAGGGATAAAGAGGGTCATCCAAAGCACATGTTTGCCAGCCTCGCCTTCGGCTCGTACGGTAATTTACACGTGCTTAAAAGTTACATGAGTTTGGAGATATTGCTTTTACCGCTTTATTTTGGTATATCTTAAACATACCTTCAAACTCACGTAACTTTTAAGGGAAATGGTTAGCATTTGAAAAAGGGCAATTTTTTAGCATTTGTTTCTGGAATTAAGAAAAAACCTTTTCTTATTCCCAATGTCGAGAAAAGGGATGTCGTTTTGGATTGTACACGAGTACTTTCCGTTCCTTTATGGTATAAAGAAGTAGTAGAAAAAATCTGTTTGGGAGGTGTGTTTAAAAAAAAAATTATATAATATTGGTTATTACAAATATTTATTATATATTTATTATAAAATCAATATAGTATTGTATAAAAAAATCGTTAATAAAAAAAAAAACAAATATTAATTTTACTATCGCCCCGCATTTGTATAGTTAACTTAAAAAATTGTACACTATTATCATATAACATATTTCTGAAATTAAATAGAGAAAATGTTGACAGTGTTGCCAACTTAAATTAGAGTAAAAAAAATTTACGCGCGAGATAACGCCTTCTTCAGGTTCATTCCGAGATAACGCCTTTTTCAGGCCGATTTCTAGATAACGTCTTTTTCAGGACGATTTCTAGATAACGCCTTTTTCAGATTAATTACAAGATAACGCCTTCTTCAGGTCGATTTCCAAATAACGCCTTTTTCAGGCCGATTTTTAAATAACGCCTTTTAACCGGGAAGCGACGATATGAACATCAATATAGTTTACGCAGCTCAAGTTGTACATCGGGTTTGAAAGGACATTGTTTAAATAGTTTTCATTCTTTTGATTTTAGGAGTGTGTATATTTTGGAAAAGGGGATTAAGAATAAATATAACAGGGAAAGCCTTGAAAGTATTCACATTCTAAGAAATCGGAAGAATGTAAATTTAATGATATACACGGTAACCCATTTTAATCGCCGCACCCAGATTTCTCGGAACCTAAGCCAAATAGAGAAAAATGATTCAGATAAAAGTTACAGGGGGCAAAGGGGGTCACATAATGGCGCTAACGTCTTTGACCTTGAACTTGACCTTTGAGGTTATTTCAAGGTCAAAGTGGTTTTTTCATATGGAAATACCTAGTTTTGACCCTGGATTCGGAAAGAGCGGGAAATTTTACGTTCAAAATCATATTGAGAAATTTTTTCCAAGGTCATTTCAAGGTCGAATCTAGGTCAAACTCAGAAAAGTCCGTTTAAAATCGTTTTTTTTCCATGAACCACAGGCTAAGCTCGTTCAAATTGATCGTAGGCTTAATAGAGGAACCCACACACCCAAAGCTTATATATCCTAGTAAACAAAACTCAAACTCGCACATCCTAACCCCATACACTTCATGCCCTCACATGCTGAACTGTTACACCCCGATCCCACAACCATACCCCACACCCCACAGTCCCACACATCCCTACCCCACGCATGCTAATCCCATATACCCCAAACCCACACATCCTGAACTCTGAAAAATTTTTCTCAAGGGCAAAATAATTTTTTAACGGAAACTTTAAGATCGTTGAAGCTTCTGTTATAAATGTATTAACCTTACTTTTTGTGCTACCCAGAAACAACGACGTGGACGTAGTAAGGATTGTTTCCTTTGGGGTGCTTAATTGAGTCCCCTTGCCTCTCACTGGTCGGGGTGCTAGATTATAGTGAGTCCCCTTGCCTCTCACTGTTCGAGGTGCTTGATTATAGTGAGTCCCCTCGCCTCTCACTAATGTAAATAAATTTTTATTTAACCTCGAAGCAAGTGTTCGAAATAACGACCATTTGCTGCAAGGCACATATAGTCAAACGCCTTTGAAAATGGCGAACTGTGTTCTGCAAAGTTTGTCTCGGAATGGCAGCGCATGCTCGACGAATCCTATCCTGCATATCTGCTCTCGTAGTGTGTTGTTGCTCAAAAACAGCATTTTTTAAATACCCCCATAAATAGAAATCTGGTGATGTAAGATCGGGTGAGCAAGCAGGCCAGTTAACCGGACCTCCTCGACCAATCCATCTGTTACTATAGTGCTCATTCAAAAAAGCCCTTACAATTCAAGCGAAATGTGGTGCTGCGCCGTCCTGCTGGAGCCACATTCTTCGTCGCGTTTCTAAATCAACATCTTCCATCAATCCAGATAGTTCATCTCTTATTAGTGTCAAATAGGTATGTTGATTTACATTTGAAAAAAAAATAAGGGCCAATCAAATATCCATTGATAATCCCGCACCATACCATAATAATCCAACGTCTTTGATGGTTTACAGTTCTGACCCAATGAGGATTCACATCAGACCAATAATGGCAATTATGCCTATTCAGTTCGCCATCACTATGAAATTGTGCCTCATCAGAAAAAAGAACAAAGTTAAAAAAGTCTGGACCATTTGTAAAGCCCATTGGCAAAACACAATACGCTGTTGGAAATGCTGAAACTGTAGCTCTTGAACCAAAGTAATATGATACGCATGATGTTGAAGCACCTTCGTAATTCTTAAAAAAGTATTTCTTGGAATACCAATTTCCCTTTCGACTCGACGAGCAGTAATGTGTGGGTCAAGATGAATTATTGCAAGGATAGTTACAACTCGATTATCATTTTCATCATACTCATGGCGCCTACGTTGGCGAACCATGTGTCCACAACGAGCTCTTTGAGTTAAACGTCTGGTAGCTCTATCGTCAGGATGTCGTCTGTCAGGATAGCGTTCAGCATAAAGTCTTGCCGCACCACGATAATTATTTTGGCTTGCTCATAAAACCAAAATCATATCAACGATCTCGTTGGGCGGATAGTCAGCCATTTCAGAGCCAGCTATTAATTACTATTAAATTTAAATAGTAAAATGGTATTAAAAATATTAATAATTATAAGGCCGTATACGCCCGTATACGGTCGCGCCTAAGAAGGAAAAACGTTGGAAAATTACGGTGACTTTAATTGGCTAACTGCAATTGCCATAAATACTTCGTTTGTCACACTTTTTTAATTTTAAATTTTAAAATAAAATAATCGTTAAAACATTAAAGGTATTCAGTTTAATAAAGCATTATTTCTTATTTTAATTGCAAATAAAACTAAAACTTCCTTTTATTTTTTTTGTTTTATGTAAATAATGTACATTAGTAGCGTTCGAATTTCAGAAATACTAATTTTGATAATGTAATCATTAAAAACACATCTACGAAGAAAATAGGTTCCGTCAATGGTTCTTTTAAATTTATTTTTCAGGTTGTAGCAGGATAGTGGAGCACCACATTTCACGCTCATAATAACAGCATTTTTTAATAGACACTTTAGTGTTAAATGGATTGGTTGAGGAGGTCCGGTGAAATGGCTTGCTTCTTCATCCCATACTGCACCATCAGACTTTTGTTTATGGGGGTATTTGAAAAATGCTATTTTTGAGCAACAACCCACTACAAGAGTAGATATGCAGGATAGGATTCGTCGAGCATGCGCTGCCATTCCGAGACAAACTTTGCAGAACACAGTTCGCCATTTTCAAAGGCGTTTGACTATGTGCCGTGAAGCAAATGGTCGTAATTTCGAACACTTGCTTCGAGGTTAAATAAAAATTTATTTACATTAGTGAGAGGCGAGGGGACTCACTTTAATCAAGCACCCCGAACAGTGAGAGGCAAGGGGACTCACTTTAATTAAGCACCCCAAAGGAAACAATCCTTACTACGTCCACGTCGTTGTTTCTGGGTAGCGCAAAAAGTAAGGTTAATGCATTTATAACAGAAGCTTCAACGATCTTAAAGTTTCCGTTAAAAAATCATTTTGCCCTTGAGAAAAATTTTTCAGGGTTCAGGATGTGTGGGTTTGGGGTGTATGGGATTAGCATGCGTGGGGTAGGGATGTGTGGAACTGAGGGGTGTAGGGTACGGTTGTGGGACCGGGGTGTAACAGTTCAGCATATGAGAGCATGAAGTGTATGGGGTTAAGATGTGCGAGTTTGAGTTTTGTTTACTAGGATGTGTAAGTTTTGGGTGTGTGGGTTCCTCTATTAAGCCTACGATCAATTTGAACCAGCTTAGCCTGTGGTTCATGAAAAAAAAACGATTTTAAACGGACTTTTCTGAGTTTGACCTAGATTTGACCTTGAAATGACCTTGGAAAAAATTTCCCCTTGAAAATTTAATGAATACATATTAACAAATCTGAGTAACTTTTTACGCCTAAAATTCATTAAAGAATTTAGAAAATTAAAAATCTTACATTTGGGCTAATTCTGATAGTACGAGCCTACTAGGGCTTAAATTAAAGATATTGGCACACAGAAAAGCTAAGCAAATTGTGCAACGGTCGTAAGTGTGCTCTCCTGTTTCTATATAGATAAATATATCGATTGGAAAAGCACATTAACAACATAAAAAATGACTGATTGTGCGACCTTTTCTTAAATTTTGTGTATGCAGCTGATCCTTTGCCATTATTTATAATTTTTTGTAGTTGACTTTATCACCCATGTTCATTGTATTTCTTAAAGGAAATCGATAAAATAATGAGTACAAAAGATAATTTAATTCATTCTGCTCAACGTTTCGGTAATACAATTATTACCTTTATCAAGCACATATTATTTGGTGTAGTCAGAGGTATAAAGTATAGAATAATTATAAGCACAAGTATTGATCTCCAATCTTGTGCTTATAATTATTCCATACTTTATGCTCCTGACTACACCAAACAATATGTGCTTAATAAAGGTAATAATTGTATTACCGAAACGTTGCACAGAATGAATTAAATTATCTTATGTACTCATTATTTCATCGATTTCCCTTAAGAAAAAAAATTATTTATAATTGTTTTTTTATTTTTTTTTTTTATTAAAAGGCAAAAATTTTGAGCTTTGATTCATTTGTCTGCTTAAACTTTGAAGTTCCCAGAAAGTTAAGAGTTCCTGAGATTTACTCGTATATTAATGTGAATTATTTATAATACAAAGTAATATTAACTATGCACATCTCTTTTTTGATGGTAAACGATAAGTAACTGTAATAATTTTTACTTGATGTTTAATTTTGTGACTATTATTAAGAATCTCTTAAATACTGAAAATTAATATTTTAAAAATTTATAATTCATTGAATATTGGTTTTTCGTAGACGTTGAATGAAACATTTTAATCTTAAAATTGCCTCAATTTTCAAGAAAAAATTATGCTGATCGCAAAATACAGATTTATTTGTTAAATTGCGTTTTTGTTTAAATAAATGCATTAAAATCAAGTTTTTTGCAATTTTGTCAAATTGTAACCTCGGAATTTAGTTCCTACAAATCAAAATCTATAAAAAGCGATGGTTTGTTTTGCCTATTACATCAGCAGGTATAATATGAGGACAGAAGTTATAAATTTTCCGGCGCCTAGGATAGCTAGAATCTTTAGAAACTGAAAAACGGCTCGCGAGTGTCGCAAAGATACTCCGTCCACGCGCGCTGATACGACAACATTACAGCCAGCCGCAATTCGGCGAATTCTTCCGAGCGCCTACGAGCGCCGGCAACGCCGCAGCCGCGCCGGCCTGGACCTCCTTTCCCCTTCGGTCGCTTGATGCTTGCATCTTCTGCGTGCTTTTCTCAAGCTTAATTTTATCAAATGCAAATAAGTGATAGGTCATTCTTATGTAAAATTTCATGCTCTACAACTTTTATTTCGATCTTTTTTCGATATCTCTTATCGTTCGCCAGTTATAAGCGAAAAACCGTTTTCGGGGGTGGTTTTTTTTGGTCAAATTAGGGGTAACGCCGGCGTTTTTGGAAGCTACATGTTTGATAATCGTTTTTAGACGATATGTCCAAATATCCAAAATGCAGCCATTCCTTCGAGAAAGTCGATTTCAGACCTTCGTCTACTGGTCTACTTTAATTGTATTAATTTCTGCTATCCAACATAGTAATTTTTTCGATTGAGCTCAAATTATATAAAAAAATGTAATTGCATTTTCATTACTTCATATACAGAACCTCGCGATAGACCCTAATGACACATTTAATGTTAAAATAAATAAATTGAAAAATAAAATTTTTTTTTTGTCGATGACTGGACCCTCGGCATGGCAATCGGACGCGTTAGCCACTTACGCACATGAGACTCTTGAGTACAAAATTTTGGACTTGATATATTTGCTACCGCCGATTATGAGAGAACTTTAATGATAATTTGATGGCAATAAATAACTATGATAATTTTATCATTACATTAAAAGAATAGAGAAAAGAAGCTATCCGGATTTACCCAGCTTAAAGTATCCGATTTTATCCCAAATTTGGAAAAAAAAGTAATTATTCATTTTTTGCAATTGAAAGTGAAATTAAGAAACGGAATTGTCCCTACTTATTTATTATAACATAAAGAAAAAGGTAATGTACATATGTACATAGGGTAGAAGTACCGGTTCTGGCCACTGTTCCGTTGTTGGCCACACGTACGCTCTTTATAATTTAATTAGTTCACGACTAAGCTCTTAGCGTCATAGCCTGCGTAGTATTGAACACAAGTATTTTTAACAATACTTTTAATTGCTTTACCAAATGACTTAGTAATATAAAATAAACTAAAAGAATAATATAGATTTATTTAAATTTTGCCTAAATTTAAAAAATATATGAAAACATTTCTAACATGTTTTGTTTGTTTATTGGAGATCTTTTAAAATACTAAGGGTCTTAAAAACGTTTTAGAGGACCTTTGCAATCGAATTTCACTATGTTAAAAAATTTCAATATGGATTTGTGCGTGTATGAATCTCCGAACTTAATTGTCCGTCTTTAATGGCACGGAACCTATTGTATTTGTTTTTACTTGAACACTTCGAGAAATTATTTCTTTTTTATTAACATTAATTGTAGTCTGTTTAAGAGCAATTTTTCGAATTTTATTTTGTCATCCTTTTGCATACTAAAGTTAAGGTTGAATGACCAGTAACATCCTATTCAAAAGTTAGTTTTTGACGTTAAAAATGCGGTAAATAATAATGTAAAGCAAATAATAAACATGGAGTTTTCGCGATCTATGTATAAATGCAATAAGAATATTATAAGCTTTAGAAATTCGATATCAAAGCAAAATTGTAGAATTGGCATATCTTGTTTTAAAATCGTGAAAATGCGTTAATTTAAACATATTGGCAATTTTAAAACGAGATATGCCAATTTTACAATTCCGCTTCGATTTCCGATTTTTAAAGCTTATAATATTGTTATTGCATTTATACATAGATCGCGAAAACTTAAAAATGATTATATGCTTTACATAGCTATTTATCACAGTTTTAACGTTAATAACTAACTTTTGAATAAGACGTTACGGATCATACAACCTTAAAAGTGGTTATATATTAATAGTATACCCCACGCTATAGGCCGTCACAACAAACCTGACCTTGACAGCAGGCGCCAGCTGGGGTCAAGGTCAAGAAGTTCAACGACGCATAGCGAGGGGTGAGGATAAAAGTGGTGCACGTGTGTGTGTGTGCACGCGTGTGCAAGCATATTCTGGAGAGAACACCCACACACACGCACGTGCACGCACACGCACACGCACACCCGTACAGACACACACACACAGACACACAGACATATACACGCGCACCCATAGCGACGCCAGCACGCACACGCACATACACGCATACACAGACACACACCCGCGCACACACCGACGCCAGCATAAGCACGCACGCCAACATAAGCACGCACGCGCACGCACGCGCGCACACACACACGCAGACATCCACACACACAGACACACACATATAGGCGTATTTTATAACTTTTTTATATAGCCTCTTTATACCATGGCAAGTGTACCTACATAAAAAATTTTCAGATTAATTGGGGTTTTTATGGGGTTTTCGATATTTTATCGGATTTTGGAAGTTAATGGTATATAATTCATGAATATGTAGTCTTATGGAAAGTCTATGGAGTTTGTATGGTATATTTTATAACTTTTGTGTATAGCCTCTCTGTAGCATGGCAAGTGTACCTACATAAAAAAATTTCAGATCCATGGGTTTTTTTATCTGTATTGCACAGCGAGTGACCAGCACCCTTCACATCCCATAAGACCACTTCATCATAGATTACACTTTCGCGACACTCTCGTGGAACGGTACACTCGCATTTTTGCGTTGAATCACTATCTACCTAACGTACTCGCGCACAACATTTACATGGGGTACAAGAGAGGCACACGACGCACTTCAGAATCCTCACAATACACTCATTACACTTAGCGACGGATATGTTCACGCGACAAGACAATATACGCGACTGACAGCCGGTCGATCGCTCGTCTTTGCCACGGATGATCTCATCGCACGTGGATTCTCTGCTGGCTAATTATATCGTCTTACATCGAATTAGTCATAACTTACAGTCGTCAAAATTGCATCTTGTCATGTATCCCATCATGTTTTCCGAACGAGAAATGCGTCGACTTTCTTTCTCTTTTATTTTAATCGTACGACACTGTGGAATTTTGCTGATTAATGAGGAAACGTCACGTACATCGAGTTGCAGCTGCACATTATTTTGACTATTGAATTACATAGGGAAACAATTTTTCTCGAGGAAAGAAAGTTGAAATTGTTTTTTCTACTTTATTTAATCGTACGACGCTGTGGAATTTTGCTGATGAATGAGAAAATATTACGTACATCGAGTTGCAGCTGTACATTATTTAAAACCGAGATTAAAAAAGATGTGGCGATCCGTTGAGCTAAAAATGTCTACTGATGAACACGCGGCACACTTTTCGGGGAACGGATGCCCAGCGGGAAGTCGGCTGTTGGAAGTCGACCGTTGGCTGGTGGAAGTCGGATGTCAACTGCTGGAAGTCGGCTGTCAGCTGCTGGAAGTAGCTGCTTCAAATACTGTTTCAGTTATCCATACGATTACATCCGCGATCCGTCTGCTACCGACGCATCGAAGGGCCACATCCTGGAAAGCTAGTGGCACTGGTGTAGCAGCACAAAGAAAGCACTCGTGATCTGTGACGGCACAGTGTAAAATCTGCTCATTGGTTGTGTCTCCCAACGAGATGTTTTAATGACCGTGGGAGGCGCAGCAAGGGAAGAGCTGAGTGGTCACCGCTGTGCCGTCAAAAGAGCTGTTAGCTCACCACACGGTCCGCAGATTTGCGAGTGGCCCCACACACGTGCACGCACACCTGTACGCACATCCGCACACACACACTAAGCTATGCCTTCAAAGCCCAGTTCGCGTAGCCTCTCTGTATCATGGCAAATGCACCTACATAAAAAATTTCCAGATTCATGGGGCGAGTGGCCGCACACACGCGTACGCACACCTGTACGGATATCCGCATACACACACACTAAGCTATGCCTTCAAGACTCAGTTTGCGTAGCCTCTCTGTATCATGGCAAATGCACCTACATAAAAAATTTCCAGATTCATGGGTTTTTATGGGGTTTTCGATATTTTATCGGATTTTGGAAGCTTATGGTACATGATTCATGAATATATGGTCTTATGGGGTGTCTATGGTGTTTTTATGGTGTATTTTATAACTTTTGTGTATAGCTTCCCTGCACCATGACAAGTGTACCTATACAAAAAATTTTCAGATTCACGGATTTTTTATGGTTTTTTACAACTTTTACGTAGAGGCTCTCTGCACTGTGCATGCGAGTATCCAACACCCACGCGCAGAATCTAATCACGCGCGCACGAAATGAAAAAAAAATGGAATAACCGTAAGCTCATGGACATCTCATAACCACTTCATGATAGATCCGCGACACTCTCGTGCAACTGTACATCCGAATTTCTGCATTGAACCACTATCTACATAACGTACTGGCGCGCAAAATTTGTATGGGGAGCACAAGAGAGACACATGACACACTTCAGAATCCGCAGAATACCCTGATGCTTTGCGACGGAGATGTTCACGCGACAAGACAATATTCGCGACTGACATCCCGTCGACCGTTCGTCTTTGCCACGGATGATCTCATCGCACGTGGGCCCTCTGCTGTCGAATTATATCGCCTTACCTTAAATTAGTCATAACTTACAGTCGAAGAAATTGTATCTTACCACGTGTCCCACCATGTTTTCCCAACGAGAAACGCGTCGACTTTTTTCTTCTTTATTTAATCGTACGGCACTGTGGAGTTTTACTGATTAATGAGGAAATGTCACGTACATCGAGTTGCAGCTGCACATTATTTTGATTATTGAATTACACAGGAAAAGAATTTTTTCTCGAGGAAAGTCTCAAAAAAGGAAGTTGAGATTGTTTTTTCTCCTTTATTTCATCGTACGACGCTGCGGAATTTTGCTGATTAATGAGAAAATGTTGCATACATCGAATTGCAGTTGCACATTATTTTGACTATTTAGTTACATATTTTCCCCGATGATGAGTACCAGTACGTTTACGTACCGCGAAAACAACTGACAAACAGTCAAAATCAAGTTCCAATCGTGTCGTTGTAATGACTACGAAAAGGCGTTCTCCTTTCGGTCGAAAAGATGCTACCGTCTTGGCGGTATTGTAACATTTTAACAAAGAACAGCGGAAAGCAGTTTTACAGAAAGCTGATGCAAAATTAGTTCGTCGTATTTGCGAGTGCGCTTTAAACGTATTGATAGGTAACGTCCCGCTAAGTAAAGGTCACAAGAGTCGGCTGCGTAAGCACGCAAAAGTTCTGCGAAAGTTAGCATCACCGGATATCACTTTACAACGAAGAAAAAATATTATAGTGCAACGTGGTGGTTTTTTGCCTGCTCTGCTAGCACCTCTGATTGGCACGCTTTTTGCTAATCTCGTGAATAAATAATGATGGAACACGCGAGAAAGATGATTCTCCTACCGCAAGCGAGCCTTGAACGTTTGTAAACCACGGTTGGAAAGATAAAGTCTGTGCAAACACCGGGGTCGGTGACGAGTAGATTCGATGCTGAAATGAACGAAATATTAAACTCGCCAACATACAAAGACGAGTGTGAAAAGGGGACTCTCTAGCGTCAAGTTTTACAGCGATATCTTTACTTTAAAGGAACCGAAGGAGGAGAGAAGTATAAAAAAGAACAAAATAATGACAGTGTCAGCGAATCTAATACGGTGGACGATAATGAGCAGAAAGAGGAGGAGGAGGAGGAGGAGCAGGAGGAGGAGGAGGAGGAGGAGGAGGAGGAAACCGATGAGCTCATTGACGCAAACATTGTCTATACCATCCCGAAAAAATATAAAACGAAAGCCAAACAGCTCGTGCGATGCTTGCGAGCTGGTGGTACAGTAGTTTGGGATGCCAACGGAGCTGTAACGATAGACGGCACGATTGTGCCCGGAACCAACATTGTCGACTTGGTGAACAACGCAATGAGAGATAGAAAACAGGAGCGCTCCGCCAGGTCATCTTCAGTTCGCTGTCGCTCTTCGCCAAACAACTGTGCCCCGAGAGTTTATAGGTAAAAAACGTGTTTGGAACGACGTTACCAGACCCTCATCGACCAGTGAGCATTTAGAAAACGGGGCTTTTACTACACCGTTCCTATTTTGAGAGTTCAGAGTAGCGGCGACAGCGCCGCTGATGAATCAGATTCAACGCAACCTGAAAAAAGAAGAAAAAAGAAGTCAGCTGAAAAAAAAGAAGGTCTCACCACCACACTCTGAAATACTGTCATGGCGCGGGATGAGCAAGACATTCGGGCTGCGCTAATAAATTCCCAAGAAGAAGAACAAGAGAAAAACAGCGTTCTAGATGCACTCGTTGATTTATTACCGTTTGAACTACATGTACCGCATTACAAATTTTGCGGACCTGGAACTAAGCTAGCAGAGCGTATCGAACGTGGCGACATTGGAATCAATCCATTAGATGAGGACTGCCGACAGCATGATCTAGCTTATGTTGACCCGAACAGTGACCGTTGTCAAGCCGACCGAGTTTTAACGCAATATGTCTTCTCTCGCATGCTCGCCGAGGAAACGTCGTCTGACGAAAGAACAGTAGCGATGATGACAGCTTGCTGCATGGTTAGCAAGATAACTTTTGAAAAATTTTTTTCGCATATTAAGAATTTTATCAGGAAACGAGACAAGAAAGATAAAAAACCAAAGCGTGGACAAGTAAAAAAGGATAAAAAGAAGAAGGAACAGAAACCAAAGGATAAGAAGAAAATAGACAAAATAATAATCTCGAACAAAGAATAAAACGTTTGAAAAACTTTATTACGAAGCACATCGGCCTTCGGCGTACACTGGTGCTGAGAAACTTTTGCGAGCTACGCGTAAAAAATACGATCGTCAAAGTGTTATTGAATGACTTGAGAGTGAAGACGCTTATAACTTGCATAGACCTGTTCGACATTGTTTTCCTAGACGTAATTATAATGTGCGCAATTTCGACAACGTGTGGGAAGCTGATTTGATGGACATGAGATCTATAAAATCTTAAAACGATGGCTACAGCTACGTTTTAACTGTTATCGATGTTCTCAGCAAATACGCATGGGCTGAACCTGTCAAGGACAAAACTTCGAGAAATGTCGCTGATGCTTTTGTGCGTATTTTGTCGAGAAGGAACGGACGGAAACCAATATATCTTCAAACTGATAAAGGTAAAGAATTTATCGGCGGGGCGCTACAGAGGGATCTCTCAAAGCACGGTATAGCGTTTAGAGTGGTACGCAGTCCAGATGTAAAGCTGCCATTGTGGAAAGATTGATAAGAACTATAAAAGAAAGAACATAGCGATATTTTACTCACAAAAATACTCGAAGGTATGTTGATGTTTTGCAGCATATCATAGAGGCGTACAATCATACCAAACATTCGGCCACAAACATGGTGCCAGCAGTCGTAACACTGTACAATGCAGCCAAAGCTCGTGAAAATTTACAACGTCGATATGGCAATCGTGTTTTTAAAACTCTTAAATACAGCGTCAGTGACTTGGTGCGCATCAGTCGTGCCAAGAACGTTTTCACTAAAGGATATGAGAGTGGCTGGACACTAGAGATTTTTAAAATTACACAAATCTCAACGACGCGTCCACCTGCAGTTTATTATTTAGAAGACTTGGCAGGTGAGGAAATTGACGGTTTTTCTACGCCAAAGAATTGTGCAGAGTACGTAAAAATTTAACTACAGATGTTTTTGAAATTGATGAAATTTTGAAAACTAGAGGCAAAGGTTCGTCTAAAGAATATTTTGTAAAGTGGAAAGGATATGGCGATAAGTTCAATTCCTGGATTAGAGCGAATAAATTGACGCATATATAAAAAAATTTAAAATGAAAGATCAGTTTTATATTGTGTTGCCGAGCAACAGCACCATGAATTATTTTGCGAAAAAGACCACGACACATTTCATCACGCAGTTCTCTCAGCAGATACGTCTTCAACGTTCGTGGTCAGTCGCGCTTACGGAGGTTCAAATTCCGCTGACGTTTCAACACGTGTCTCCCGAGAAACTGGATAGGACAGTTTCGCTTAATCGCATTCCACACTCGACTCTAGAGACAACGGCAAAAAATGTTAGTACTACAGTCCCGCTGGTTCGTCCAGGAATTTACAGAGATGTAAACATTATAATAAGCGAGCTAAATAATTTAAACTGTATAGAGGGACATTTGGAATTCGGTGTCGATCCCGGTGGTTACGTGACAGTCTACAGAGTTTGTACAAAGATAACTTGCTCTGAATCCAGGCCCCAACTTTGTTTATCCAAGAAGTTGCGAAAAATTTTGGGATTCGAAAGCACGAATAGTATTTTTATAAGAGATGAATCAGTAGTAAATGATAGACCTACTCATTTCTCCAATGGGCTTCCGTCCATGCTATGATTTATAGCGATATTTGCGAACCTTACGTAATAGGTGACGTTCAATTGCGATTGTTGCGAGCAGTATTGTTAAACATCGACGACGATTAAACGTATGGTAGTACGAGAATCAAGAGTTTCTCCCCACCCATGTAAATACCTTTATTATTCAACTCATTTCAGACAATCGAAATCGATATAAGGGACCAAAATGGCCGTGCCATCCCATTCGATTACGGTACTCTGACGGTGACACTTCATTTCAAGAAACTTGACTAAAACTCATTTCTAATACAGTGATGGAGAGTTACCAAGAATACTTCAACAGCTCTGTGAAGTACCCGTGTAAACTTAAAAAATGAAGCTAAAAAAAATGCTAATAATAGCGGAATGATGAGTAAGGTTTGCAAATGATGTCGAAAAAATTGCGGAAAGTTTCCTTATTTTGCAAAAAATTATAATCTCTTTTGCTTACGAGTATACGTAAAATTTACTTTTGCTTACGAACCAAATACTTTAAAGAATCAAAACCTTTACCAATCGTTTGCAATTTTATTGCCGATTATGAAGATATCTTCAGATACACGAAATTCGAAGAAATTTTTTATTAATTAGCAAAAAACTTTTTGCAGCAATCGCCGTGAGACGAGGCAGCGTACCAACCCTTTCCTAGTATCAGTCCAGCATTCCGAGCCGTTCCGCAATCTGAATTCAGACAATTTATACTAGATTATCACAATGATAAGAAAAAAAATGCATCTTGAATAATCTTGTGACAATTTTGCACTTCTGTTCCAGTAAAGTACCATCAAAATTTGACAAGAATTTACTATATATTTATAATAATCCCTTTCGTATTTATATGTATAACTTGTCTGCTAATACCAGTGTAAACACAGTTGCACGGGTGACAGACTGACAGCTCATACAAGAAGAGACACATAATCATCTTATTTCAACAGTTTCTTTCGCAGAGTTTATTTTGTTTCTTCGTAGAAAAAGTTTTTTCTTGGTGTTTAATTATTTAGAAGTGAAAATTAAATGTAATATATTATGTGAAGATATATATCGGACAAGTATATATAAGTGTAATAATGCAAGTGTGCAGTGACAGTTTTGTTGAAATTTGGGAAGTAGATTCCGTTCAAAATAAGAATGCTGTATGAAAATTACATACAGATACTTTGACCAAAAACATGCGCATTGGCAAGATTTAGTTATATGTTTTAAGGAAAAACCAGTAATAATTCTGATCTAATGAAAATAAATACTTCTATTTCTATAAGAAATATCAAAGTGAGATTATTGCATTTAGTTCACTATAGGATATAATTCAATTCAGAAGAGTTGTAAATTGCAATAAGTGTCAAGGTGCATCTGCACATAAAAGCGACAAATCTCCATCAAAATTTGACGTTCAAAATAGGAATGCTGTATGAAAATTACATACAGATACTTCGACCAAAAACATGCGCATTGGCAAGATTTAGTTATGCATAAGAAGGACAGATTTTTAGCAATAACTTTTAATGGAACGGATGCTGCCGGAATAAGATTATACATCAACACATGCAAGGTGACAGAGCTTCTGTTTTAACTATTTTATATGGGATAACAGATCTCAGGCATACAGGAAAGTCAGTTTCAAGAAGGAAAAAATGGGGAACCTAATGGCTAATTATTTTTCAAGTTTTATGATACTTTTCTTTTCAAGCTTATTTCTCAAAATGTCATTTTTTAAAATTTGGCCTCAGAAGCCACTAGGTGTAAGACCGCCTTAATAACAGAAAGAAAAAGTAAAATTGTTTTTAAAAACAATATTTATCATCTGAAACATTATAAAGTACGTAGGATTTTTTGTAAGTCTCAAGGGAATACCGTCAACGTATAATAAGGATCTTCAGGAGGATAAAGAGGCATTATTTAGTTCATATGATATTGTGGTTTATTCACTTTATATTGTACGAGATACTATTATAACACTAAAAGTCAATACTGAAAAATGTTTAGCAGCAATGAGTTTGAACATTCTAGCAACTGATATCTCTCATTATCTTGTGAAAAAGGGGGTAAGATGGAAATAATATTATAAAAATTTATCATATATATAGAGTAAATTGAAGAAAAAAATAAATAAATACTTGTCTCTTATGTAAAAATTAAATTTTATACAATTTTAAGTAATAAGTTACCGAGTAATACTTCTTTATTTTTTATTTTGTAAACATTACAATGAAAAAATTTCTTTAGATGCTTATGATATTTTTAAACCTATAATCTTTATAAAGAATATATTTTTCTTTATCTTTGTTTTTAATATATTTAATTGATTACAACAAAAAATATCAAGTTTTTCCATAATAAGTGAGTTTTACTTCAACAGAAATGTGACGATAAATAAAATACCTCTATTATTATTTACAAATCCCATTTTGAAATGCTCACCATATTGTTGGTCAAATTATTTGTGCATATGAATCAGACGGAATACCAATAGAAAAATTTTCTGTTTCGCATTTAACAACCTTTCGTAAGTGATATAATAAACTATTTAAATAACATTTAGACTGTATTTCAACATTTTTTTTTACAGATTATTTTTGACGAGGATGTAAAAAATATATGGAATTTCGAACAGAGTGTGGAATAATATAAAACAGACGGAGTTACAAGTTTAACAGAAGTATAACAACAAATTTATATTATCAATAAATGGTTGTTAGAAAATGACTTGCAGCATTACCATAAAGTTCAATTCATCACTCAAATGTTGTTTTCTTCTATTGATACACAAAGACTAAATTTTTGTAATTAAAATATCAAATATACAGTTGGACATCTTTCTTCACGTGATTATCAGTAACACTTAGACACAAACGAATCCAATGTATGACGGAGGAACTGCAATTAAAATGAAAATAAAAAATGACTCAGAACCATTAGAAATTTAACCTACACCAAAATTTTGCCCAGTTTAACGAATCCTTCGGTACATTTTAACTTAACAAGATCATACTTATTTAACTAAAAGTCTCTAAATAAATCAGTTTTATCTACCATACAAAGTTTAGCATTAAATTATTTAAACATATCTTTTCCATACATTATATAGTTAATACATACTATAATAAATCCATATATGGGAGCATCCAGCAGAAACGGGCCACCGAGCGCGCGCGGTGCCTTTTTTCGCGTAAAAGGCGCTCTGTTTAACTCGCTCATAATCGTATGCTGTGTCTTTGAAAAAAAAACCAAGGACCTATATCGATAGATTTTTTTCTGCTCTTTCCAATTGCGCCATTGTTTGTATTGCGAAACGCGTTCTTCCGGACGAAAAGTCGAGTTGAATATTGGAAGACATTTTTCTCAAAGTATATCATGTTTTTTTTTCAAAATAAACTACACCATTGGAAAGTACAACTCTTAAGCTTCAAAACCCTATCTTGGAGAAGTTGGAGAAATAAAGGGTTTAAAAGTAACAACATGAAAAAGACAGCACCGAGGGTCCGCGCGAGCCCCTCGCGCCCGTGCGTACGGCACGTTTAAGTGCACGCTCTATTTAATTCGCTAATAATCGTGTACCAAGTCTCTGAAAAAAGAACTAAGGACATATATCGATAGATTTTTTCCTGCTCTTTCCAATGGTGCTATTATTTTTATTCCGAAATGCTTCCTTCTAGTTGAAAATTCCATTTGAATGTTTAAACTCTATTTTTTCAATAAAATATCAGTCTTCTCTTCAAAATGAATTATATTCTTCAAAAGTACAAGTCTTAAACTATAAAATATTATATTTTTAAGTTGAAACATGAAAAGTTCAAAAATAGTAAGATCAAAAAGACAGCGGCTGCCCGAACTTTTTACGCTATGCTCAAGGGCGGATTAATACACGCGATGTGCTATTTCGCCCTTTTCTTTTTGTAAATATAAAATGTTTTGTAACTTACAATGCCAATGCGTGGACATAATTTTGTGGATCTAGTTCTAACAGTTAGTATAATATTACAATGAACTTTGTTCATTTATATAACAAAATTTGAAAAACATAATATATTAAACATAAAAATATCCATGAACGCACTGAAAGCAGTGAAACAGAAATTTAAAATAACCTTATAGATTGTTTAATCTGGCATAACAATATTACCTTTTCCTTTAAATTCTAATTTTTTTACATTTTTTGATTTTATAAGAATTGTCCTTTTTGCGACATCCGCTTCTTTCTTTGTTTGAGTTTTAAGTACTTTTTCTTTTTTGATCGGTGGATATAATTGAGAATCTTCTGACGCTGAAAATCTTTTAAGTTCTAACTTTTTGGCATCATTTGATAATTTAATACAATGAAACAATTGAGTTCCAGGTATTGTCTTAGCTGGGGCTAGCCTGTTTTGTAGCTTTTCTGTAGCCTTTAAGTAATCGTCTTTTGATGAAAAAAAGCACTCAATATTTTTGAAATACTCAGTTGCCTATTTGTATAAATCTTGGGGCGTCAATATATAATTGTCGGATACTTTCCGTAAACTTTCTCGTCTGGCATTGCTTTTCACGGAAGCACCTATTCCATCACATGCATTTTTTCCGTGGGCTGTTGCATGAAAATGCCACTCAGCATCAACAGCAAACTCATCATAATGATTGAAGAAGATTTTGGAAATTGCGTTTATTTTTAAAATGTTGCGCAGCTCCATCAGTAAAATAAATAACTTTTCTAACTAAATCGAAAGACTTTTTAAGGAAATTAATTATAATTTCTTGTATTAGATAAACTGCAACAACGTGATGAATTAAACTATCTGAGAAAACTACCATGCTTTTGTGTTCAATTTTAGATTCTGATCCTTTATAGTAAATGACTATTGTAGCTAAACTACATTGATTATTATTATAATGAAATGATTGTGTTGCATCTTGTGCTATAAAAGCATAGTTTTCTGAAAAATCTAGAGAAATTAAAAACTCTCCTTCAGATAAGGATTTTCTCAAGAATTGAAAATAAGAAGACTGTTGTTTACAAATAAATGAATGAGTCTTAAGTTTATACAAAAGAGGAAAAAAAATATCGATAAATGAAGAATTAGAAACGTTTTCAGTTTGCAATGTTGATCTATCGGTAGTTTTCCACATTTGAAACTTTATTTCATTAATCTCAGAGCTTTCGAATGATAATTCTAGATCATTTTTTAGAGGTTCGACATCAGGACAATTTTCGCACATATTTAAATAGCATTTCGCTGTTGGACTTTTACAAACTATTTCGGCTATGCAATCTTTATAAGTATTCATTCAATCAAAAGAAACTCCTGAGTTTCTTAAACCAACTAACAGAAGTTTAACATTTTGATGATAAACGCAAACACACACTGAATGTGTCCCACTGCTACAAGCTAAAACACAATATTTAGGACGACATTCGGCAAATTTACTGAATCCTATTTTCGATCCAGGATACTGTTGCTTATATTTTAAATATAGTTCTCGAAGATTGTATAAAACAAGCTGTTTCTGGATGTAACTTTTTGTGCCATCATCATTTTTTATACATTTGTTATCTTTATAGCCTGGCATAATTCTACTATTCTCATCACTTTCATAGAAGAGCTTTGCTTGATCTAAAGTGTCACTTGATATTTTTTTATTTCCTCTGTTGTCATTTAATTGGGCTGGGTTATCAAATAATTTACATTTCGATGAAAGTCGACGAGACAAGTTCGAAAATCTAGCTACTTTGCGAGTGCTCCAGTTTTTAGGAAGTAATTTCAAAAGTAATATCTTTTCCATTTTTGTCAAATTTTGGTCATACAACAATTTTTTCAAATTAAAAATAATTTCTTTAGAATCTTCTATTGAAATCTCACTCTCTTCTTTAATCTGAGAATTAGATTTTATTCGACAAGAATCGCATATTTTGTCTCTATCAGTTAAATGCGGATAACAAGCTTTGGCTTCTCGATTTAGTAACAGCAAGTTGCACAAGCCTTTGTAGTCGTACATGATTACAATATGTAATTACAAGAAACACTTATCTATATGAGTGTATGTACGCCATCTTTGATTGCAAGGGTAATGTACATGATCAGAGCAAGTGCAGATTCATTACTCAATAATGATTTAATGTCTATAATGTGACTCAACATCAAGTACTTAATTTCAGTCAGTTTTTTGTTGGTATAATTCATTCAAAGACTTCAGTTCATCAATCTGAGTCTGATTTCTATTTTCCAACACTGCGACTCGATTTTCTAAACACTTCATATATTCTTTCTTTTTTTTTCTACATTCACGTGCAGCTTCCCTATAAATAAATAAAAAATAAAAAATAAAAACACTTAATTTTATATTCGTGGTAGTAATAAGTATGTAAGTTAAATTAGAAATTTATATTTATACGAGTACAAAACTGGCGTTGGTATGTACTTTTTGCTTTTATTATTCGGCAAAGAAAGGGGATCAATATGCGGCGTCATTGAAAATCGATGACCAACAATATCAATTTCATAGTGCGCCCGCGAATCCATAATAAATTCGTTCGTTACAACTCTTTTTTCGTTTTGCGAGTGTGAGTAACCGGGTTGTCCGACGAAACCGATACAAACTAATTTTTTTGCATTAAATCCATACCTGCAAGTAATAGCGTGAAATGCAAAATTATTCAAATTGAAATTTCAAAATCGTTAATATTTAAAAGAAGTTAAAAATCATACCCAGTCGACGTGACAGTTCCGACGAATTCGCCGTTGCGATAAATTGGCTCTCCACCCCAAGCCCAGTCGTCTTTGTTAATGTCCAGACGATTAATAACAAATAATATCAGTCTTTTCGATACACCTTGTTCTTTTTGTCGTTGTAGAGCAAATTTACTAATGAAGTATTCTTTCTGTAATTCAATAATTTTATAAATATTTTCTTCCATAATGGAAAAAGTATACGCCGAATATAAAAAAAAGCTTGTCATTTCAATTTTAACAAATCTTTTTGCATATTAAAGTTTTACAAACACGATCCTATACCGTAGCAATGTATCGTATAATGACAAACAATAAAGTACGCGAAATGATATCTTACATAACAATACAATAATAATTCTCTTTTCTTTTGAAGAATGACGATGAAAAAATAAAGGCTTATTCTACCAAACATATCACGAATCCTTTCAGTCACTACTGACGTCGAGGTTGACCCTGTAACCGCTGGCTCACCCGTGTGTGTGAACGCCAACGCCATCACGTTGCACATCTATTTAATTATTTTATTATTTTTTTTAGGATGTTAATTGAAAAATTATACGTTTTGTTTTATCTATTTACCTTGTAAGTATTCGAAAGTTCTGAGAGCAGCTGGGTGGCTTTTGGTCCAACCCCACTGATCGGTCGGATGGTAAATGCCTGGATAAAAATTATTTGCTAAGCAATCAAGGAAATGTACAAACCACACGATATTTTTAACGATTTTACCTCGACATCCATTGGTAAATGCGAGTCTGTTGCAACGTCGGAGGCACCATGAAGTAACTGTTTTCCGCTTGCCGAACGAGCATGCAGTCATTCTCGTATCCGCCTCTTTCGTTCTGCATGCCCGTGTGAAATATGCTACCAATTGCCAAATTCACGTCACTTGAGCATAATTTTTGCAAATAATCAACCACTTCTAATATAAAGAATCTGAAGAATAATAATTGAAATAATTGAAAATAAATAATGATTCAGAAATAATATATAAGTTCTGTGAGCTACTCTTACACCATACGAAAATTGTTTCAGATGTAACGAACTTGTTGATTCCATCGACGTAGATTAGGTTAGGAGGTAAGTATTTGCATTTCGGTGCGAAAGCAAGAAAGTCCCACGCCTGAAACATGATCTACCTATATGTGCTGTGTTCTGAATTGTCGACAGCAAGCACAGTGACAGAGATGGTGCTATATGAATTAAGTGTGTTAGACAAGGCCAACAGAAGTTACTGGACTGCTGCTGGCAGCAGAAACGGCGGAACGTACCTCATGGATTCCAGTTATACCTATATATACTTAGTTATGATACAGATTTACAGAATGACCGTTGACGTTCCAAAGTTCGAGTTTGTCATCACAGTTAAAATTCGAGTACTTAGCGCTTGCTTATTGCCATAGCTGTTAAGACAACTTTATACGTTTTATTTATATAACGTATTAACTGCTGTCTTACGGGGTAAGTTAATATTCCGGCAATGTTGCAAATCAATTTGCAGAAAAAATTCTTGAATTTTCATACATTATCCCTTTAAGAGTGGGTAAGTATCCATTTTTTATTAAAAAAACTTGGCAGTGCTTAACTGTCAGTGTTACAGAAGTTGAACTGTCAAAATCTCTTAAGTTAGTCAAAGTTGATTTATGTGTAACTTTTGTTATTATATGAATTTTTAATTATCATCAAAATATCAAGTTATTTTTAATTATAATAGAATTGATAGAATTATACAAGTAGCTTAACGATATTTTCTATAAAATATAATAGTACATTACGATACGGGTGTGGAAGGTGATTATTTACCGCATGAGACGTTTTTCGGACGAGCGAAGCGAATAAGAAAAGTCTAATGCGGTAAAAATCACCTTACGCACCAGTGTCGTACAGTATTTTATACCACGAGAGCCGAATAATCATATTAAAGTTATGATTTTGAGGTTAGAGTGGTTAAAGAAGTTCTGACCAATGTGCTCAATAATCATTTCAGATTCGGGCAGAGATATTGAAATACTTAGTTGCTCAATCGGATAAAAATAGAAAGACCGCTCTTGTACCTGAAGCTTTTGAGAATGTTTTTGGAAATTCAACAGTAAAGTATGTAAAATTTATGCTAATTTATGATTAATGAGAGCTTATAAATTTACATGTGACATTTATATTATCAAATTTTAACAATGTCTAAAAGTTAAATAAAGAAAAACATGCTTTTTTATATATCAACAGACGAACTCCAAAGCAAAAATCTACTTGGGACGAAAGAAATCTTTCCAGTTTTGAAGCACCTTTGAAATTAAAAGAAGAAGTGAAGAAAAGTGCAAGAAAGACTGATTTTTATAAGACTTTTTAAGATATCATGGGTAAAAGGGGGCGGAAACCAGCAGTGTCGCGCGATTACTTAGTAAATGAACTCAAAAAATATGAAATTTGAAATAAAGAAAATAAAGTGAAAAGAGAAAGTGACCCCATATGGATAGAAATTTTATGCAAAATCAATGAAGACATTCCAGGATCAAATATGACTGCGTAACATATGCCTACATTTCTCAAAATAGGACTGGAATATTATCAGATATTATTCATATCAAATCTGGAGTTGAAGCAAGACCAAAAGGAAAGGATAATGTCAACAATAGCACAAATATTTTAAAAAATAGTATCGAGGAAAATTTGCTAAAAATAGCAAACGATGCTCTTTATAAAGTAACAATAAAAGAAATGTGCATTTTTCCATTTTGTATAATGCATTATACATTTTGTATTAGCACTGGATCTGGTGTCGCCAAAGATAAGCAAAAGTTTCCTTTCTATTTTACTCCTATTGGATCTTTTTGTGAAGAATATAGATTATCTGATGGATCATCATCAGAAAAAATTATTTTATATAGTTATGGCATTGATGTATCGCAAGAGTTTATACCCATTGCTCAGATTTTGTCAGAAAGTGATGAAATTTCTGTGCTCACTAAATTTTTTAATCAATTATTATATGATAAAATGCCCCTTCCAAAGAATGTTGTGGTGCATTATTATTGGAAGCACTACGTATCTGTCAATGCAGCATTTAACGTAAATATCTCGTACGAAGAATATTTAGTCATGTGCTATAATTTTTTAAATAAAACGTATACAACGTTACCATTTTGTTTAATAAATGCTGATGTTAGTACGTTACTTTTTCAAGTGGAAAAATGGAACTGTTTACAAGTATTATCTTTACAACATGTTAAACAGTTTTACTTACATTGCATAAGTTTATTAAGTATGCAAAACAGTTTAGAAGAGTTTCGCAATATTTTATTGAATATATTTATAATAATTGAGAGTGAATTCAAAAATGATAAAACCAGTTTGATTTTTCATGACGTTAAAGATAGAATGATTGATTCAAACATTAATACAGAATTCATTCAAGGGAAGTTAGTGAATTTAAAAATTGTATTTGATGAAATATCAAAATTAAATTAAAATTTTGATTTAAATTGATAAATTGAAATGTTTGGATTCTAAAAAATGTCAACCTATTATAAATTATATTGAAAATATTCTCATGGAAGCCAGACATATTTTGAAAAACGTTAGTAATAGTAATGAGTACAATGCATTTTACAATAAAGAATTTTGTAATAGCTTAAAAGAGTTATGCATTGAATTCACAATTTGGACTAGAGTCATGAATATCGAATTCAGTTATTCTGAGACAGGATCAGGATTTCATTCAGCAGCATGTAAATATAAAAAAGAATTTCAAGATTCTTTCACAAAAAATCTGACCGTGGATGATTTTTTAATAAAAAATATAGATTTTTCGAATACAAAGCTTGAATTTGCAAGAAGTAGTTTGGCAGGTAAAAAAGACATTCAAAAGAAAGAGAAAAAGGATAATATTTCATACATTCAATATGAAGAAAATTGGATGAATAAGAATTTTGAAGATAAATCTGATTATGATGATGATGATGATGATGGTGATGAATATGATAATAAAGATGATATTAGTGAAACCAGTTTTGAAAACGACTGAGTCAAGTTCGAGTGATTTCCTTGAAATTGAATTCAACGATAAAGATATTACATCTGTAATCGAATCAGTATGCGAGAAAACCGACTCCGAATGGCCAATTAATTTATCTAAGAATGTATCAAATGAATCGATGATTATTGAGAAGGATTACAATTGATAAAGGTGATAATTCAAGTCAGAGCTTATTTTGTCTAAATTTTAAAGAAGTCGTTAAAGAAGTCGTTGAAGAAGTCGTTGAAGAAGTCGTTGAAAAAGTCGTTGAAGAAGTCATTGAAGTGCAAAATGATGCATCTTCAATACATGCATCTATTGAAATGACAGGTTTAGCAGATAATGTAACTTTTCAACAACAGGGCCAATATTTAAAACTTTCTGACGATGCAGTTTTGAACCAACGGGGAAAGTATTTAAAACCTTGTGACGATGCAGATTTGATAGAAGTAAAACAATCGATTAAACCAAAGAAAAGAAAAGTAATTAAGAACTACAATAGAATGAAGCCAAAAATTGTCAATAAAAAAAGGTATATTAGGACATCTAGTTACTTCGATAGTATTTTTGAAATACTTACTAGCATCTATTTCTTTATTGAAAAATTAAAAAATTTTATTGACGATAACACAAATATATTTGAAGGAATAAAAAAAGATTTTTTGATCGCCATTTTTAATTACGTTACGACGTTTAATTATATCACGTTTTACTCCGATCGTGTAAGAATTATAACGCATGTTTGCCGCCCAGAAATAGATAATTCATGTTTTTCTTGGATAAAAACAGCTGGCGATTTTTTCGAAGAAATCATATTCCCAAGTATTTTCAAACAATCATTTTGTGATACCTGCCAACGCACAATTTATAACCACTTTAACCGAATTAAAATGTGTAAGGAGGATGTAATATGTGATAATATATTAAACATTATTACAAAAAAACTGAAAGAAGAGAGTATTTGTGATCTGTGTGGCAACAAATTATGTTTTAAAGACTTTGAAGTAAAACATATATTATGTATAGATATAGAAGAATTACCATCTGCAACTAATGAATGTAATTATTCATTGAAATTAGAAGATTGTAAATGTGTTATTGAAATGGATAAGCAAACATTTGTTTTAACAGGAATTGTTGCTTTCAAAAATAGCATACATGCTGATGCTCGTCACTATTTAGCGTTTTGCAGAAATTTGGAAGGAAGATGGTATAAATATGATGATAGCGAGACAGCAAAAAAAGCAATTCCTGTAAAACGCAACATAGAAATCGAAGCTGCACTGTTTATTTATATAAAAAGTCCATGAAAAGAAAGGAAAGAAAAAAAGAAAGTCCATGAAAAAGATGCATCTTTTAGAATCATAAATTATAAGTATAAATCTATAAACATCAGAGATATTAATATAGAAATTGTTTTGTATAGTATAGAATAACAATGTTATAATTCAAAATACAATATGTAATTCAATAAATACAAAATGTAACACAAAATGAAGTGCAACATTACATTTTTGAATGATATTTAAATAAAAATAATTTTTATTAATTATCACCCTATTCAGTTAACAAAAATAATCATCAAACAAAAAATATTAAATGCATGTAGAGTTTAGAATTCATTAAGAATCTCATCTTTATTTTTAACGATTTCTTAAAATTTATTTATTCAATAACGGGCTAAAGCCCAAATACAAAAATAAGATACATTTTGGTAAGTAGCTGAATGTGCAAATGAATAACTTTTGTGTATTACTTTTATAGAAATTTTCGATTTTTTTTTATCAATATGTATGTATGTCACCCATTTGTTTTATATATACACAATTCTAGTACAAATGTAAAAGAAATATTTCAAGTATTACAAAGCTTACTGAAAAATTATTTTCTAATATGATTGTACATTGACATTAAAGTTGGCACAAGTTTATTAATATATAAAAAACTTCTAATTATTCTGCTTCAAGTGTGAATGTAGATGCTTTTTAAATGAAATATCTAATAAAATTATTAGAATCTACCATAGGTAGAGTTCACTATTATATACTAATCAATTTTTCTTATATATATTGTATATATTTACAGTAAGAAACAAAGACATTGGAAAGATAATTAAATAGGTTCCCTGTTAACACATAGCCAGTGTTTTTGAAATCCACTTTCGACATGGATAATATCTCGGTAAACTGGTACTGACAAAGTTCCAGTTTCTATTAAATTACTCAAAACACTTGCAACATCTAATGCAGCACTATCAATTTATTCTAAAAGTAGCCACATTCCAGTTGTTATTGCTTGGGTCAAAACTCCAGGCTGCCATATGAATTCTCCAGGTATATCTGTACATCTATATGTTCCCAAAAGCATTTTTGAATGTTTGATCTCCCAATTACACTTTAATAAAATCTTAAGATCTATGAGCTGTTATTTTTGCTAAACGCTCTACAATAACTGTTTTACCACCAACTGCACCTTGTAAACAGATACATTTTCTTGATGCTATCAGATGCTACATCTAGAGCTAAACTGCAAAGATTTTCTTCCATAGATGGTAGAGAAATCAAATGACATTTTTCATCTCTCATTTCTTTTTTAAAAACTGGTAATAAAACTCTAGCAACTGATACAACGGATGAAACATTTTTGGCTATTTCTTCTGTTTCTTTTGAAGAATTTTCCAATTGTAAAACTAAATTTACATAATTTTTTTCAATTTCAGTAACAATTTTTTATTTACATCTTTAATCAGAGTTTTTGCACAATTCAATCCTAATGATTAAGCCATTTCTAAACCGATCCTAACGCATTTTATGGCTAACCTAAAATAAAAACAACATAAAATTACAATCTCGAGCTTACGACGACGAACAATCTGTAGCGTATGCGCCTGCCCCTACATAAGTTAGAATGCGCTTGTAAATTATTATTACAAAATCGTCACTTGAATGTCATTATTCTTCTTTTATACATATTATCCTGAACTAAATTTAATGCAAAATAAATAAAAAAAAATAGTAATCTCAGTGTAGAATGTTTCTTAAAAGTTGATCAACATGAAGAAATTAAGAATTAGTCTAATAACGAGCTCGCGTGAAAAGTCGCTGATTATTACTCGGTTTCAAAGGAGATGGGCCAAACATGCCGTATTTAAAAAAGTCAATATTTCATGGCCTCAAAAACTTTTCTTTGCCAGAGTAGATAGTATTAGAACAGGACAAACTATTGCAATCTGATTAATGAGATTCTTCTCCACTATAAATTGACTTCTTTTAAGATTACATTTTCTTTCCTTTTATTTTCAATTATGAAAATACCATGGTCACATCATACAGTACCTAAAGAGGAATATAATTTTATTACAAGTAATATAATTTAATCAACATCAAATATATAATAATATATTTACCATAACTCCTGGCATATAAAATTAAAGCAACGTTCTCTTCTGGTGCTTGGATAATTTGTAAATTTCCAATTAAATTATCAGCTAATATCCATCTGTTGTTGTCAGCTAAAGTGTATGTATAATAGTGTATCAATTGTTGATTTGATGCATGTGCTGAATCACCTCGGAAATAAATTATTCCTTTTAATTTAAAAAGCCTTTGCTTCAATTCTATTTCAGCTGGTATTTCATTCACTTTAGTTTTAAAAGGCAGGTTTTGCTGAACTGTTCTATAAAATAATGATGCGTTCTTTTTCTCGTGTAAGTATTCAACGTCAATGGCCATATAATTATTTAATTCATAAGTGAACGAAACAGATCTACTATTGCAAACTTCGCAGAATGAAATTCTATCTGAAAAATGGTATTTCAAACAATTTTGCAGATTTTGTACACCATCAACATAGTACTCCTTAACAGATAATGACATAGTACAGTTTGATATCATTGTATTTTTGACACATATTACATTTCTTGGCGCATACATAACTTAGTAAAAGCTTCATTATACGTGAAAATAGAGATGTCACATTATCTCGGCAATTAAAAGTATTTGACTCCATTGTTGATTCATAAATGGGATGTAAAATTTCTGATCTATTGTTATAAAAAGAGTCTAAGGAGAAATCTATACAATAACTTATAATAGTTTTAAAAAATTTACTTGAATTTATATTTCTGAATTCATCAATGTCGTGTCTGAATAAAGTATTCTCTACATACATTGTAGATATAATTTCACAAATACTGTCAAAAGGACATGTATTATCGAATCTTACGTTTCTAATTATACCATTATTAGATAAGTAATAGTCATTGAATGGCAATAGCATACCATTTACAATTACAGTACGAGTACCGACAAAATTTGTAGATGTAGAATCAACTGATTTACTTATCAATGTTGATATTTTAATATTCTTCATAATCACTTTATTATACACTGTTTGATCAATTGATTGAACTGAGTTTTCAACAGTAACTTCACTTACAAATTTATCGTTTTTTACATGATTAGAAGTACATTCAAAAGGGTCGACAGCTATCTTCCTTTTTCGTAATTTTATGAACCCTAAATTCATAAGACTAATGATTCTTTTTTTTTTCTTTTAAAAGAAATTTCATAATAGAAATTGGTCGAGGAATTTTAGCTTTCAATCGCATAAAAAAAGCTTCTGATCGAGCTGAAGTTCCCACTAAATTTGGAAAAGAAAAGTAGCCTTTCATTACGTTTGTCCACGTTACAAACGTGTAACATAATTCTTTAAAGGGTTTTGTAAATTCTGGACAGTAATAGAAATTTGCTGATTCACAAATTTCTTCATCTAAGCAAGACAACTGTAAAGCTCTATCGAATAGATTATCAATGTATTCTGTAAGCTGATCAGAAACGTTAGTCGAAGAATCTTCTTTATTTTCAATTTTTATATTAACTGCAGAATAATTTATGCTAGATTCTAATTTTTCAAATACGTGAATGTATGTTTTAAAGAGTTTTTTTAATGTTTCCTTTCTTTTAAAGCACTCAGAGTCTTTTTCTATTAATGTGCTATTGCATACAACTATAACTCATATCACGATATCTTCAAAAACATCAAGAGATTCTATTTGAGATAAATACCCAACGCCTCTTAGGTAAAAAGATACGACATTTGGGTCAAATAACTTAAAGCACTTCCAGTCCTTTACCATTTTTAACAAATGTGCCACATCGTGGCGACAATAACATTTCGGCAATAACTCTTCAGTTTCACTCTTCAAAATTTTAAAGCACCATAAATTATAGACTTTGAAAGTTACGCCGTTAAATGCTAATGTGATTGCCTTTTGAAGTGCTAGAGAACCATCAGTAACAATTTCTTTGGGAACTGATGCCCCACTATCAATCTAATTTTTTAGCATTTCTGTGATTATTGCCACATGATGAATTGATAAGAGGGCTTACAACAAAGGAATAATTTTTCCTTCAATCCCAAGAACTAAAACATAAAAAAAAATTGTTTTACTCTTAAGAGGTCCATACGTGAACTTCTTTACTAAACTACCTGTAGCGTCAAGAGATAATGGTAGTTGCTGATTACATACAGAATTCCAAAATTCTATTTGTAATTTGGAATAATAGATTGTATAAAAAGGACTAAGACATAATTTTTTTATGTCACAAAAATTTATAAATCTGCCACTTGTTATTGGTAACATTTTAAATTGGCTGTAACCAATATCTTCATTTATAGCCTCTTCTCTTGCTTTTCTATATGTAACCGTATTATTTAAGTCAGGTGTTCGTAGTTTGTTGTAACGTATTCAAACTGCTCTTCTCTGTAACCAGCTGCTGTTTTATTCAGTAAGATTTCTTTTACTTCTTTTCTTCTTGTACGAGCTAATTTTAATTGTTTGCTATGTGGAATCAATTGAGTAGAATAAGTAGTGATAAGTACTTTCACTAAACCATTATCCACACAAACACTTTCTCCACTTATACTACTCAAACAGTTACTGCAAAAACCATTAAATTTGAAAATATCTTGGCAAAAGTATGAATTTGGAAATGTAAAGACACAGGGCAAACGTTGTTCGTTCCAAATACTTTTTCTTATGTTATCTGTCCAGTCTTTATGTTTCTTCTTTATTGTGTCAAAAATAAGGTCACATAGCATCGATACATCAAATTGCAATGTATCACAATTATGTGGGTTGTTGTCTTTTCTCAGTCGGTACTCCGGATCTCTACCTTTCTTCATTTGCTTTCGATGTTCTATGCCATGATACCTTTCAAGATTTGTTCGACAATTTTGTCGATTATTGCGAACATGTAGAAATATAGATTTAGCAGCCATTATTAAGTACAATGCTTTTTTAATATCCGTCCAAACTGTATCTTTTTCGCCTTTTAAATTATCTTCTTCATTAAAAATACTCCAATTCTTCAGATGGCCCTCAAGAATATCTGCAGGTATTTAAGCAGCACGTGGCATTTTCAGAAAAAAATTTGGTGTCCAACTATAAATACAAACGCTTAGTCAAACTTCAAACATTGACACTGAAGCACTGCCAAGTTTTAATAAAATACGTAAGTAACTTACCAACTATTGACAATAACCAAGTCGAATAATGATGTTTTGTTATATCCCAAATAAAATATTTGTGCTATTGTTGACATTATCCTTTCCTTTTGGTCTTTCAAAGGTCTTGCTTCAACTCCAGATTTCATATGAATAATATCTGATAATATTCCAGTCCTATTTTGAGAAATGTAGGCATATGTTACGCAAAGTCATATTTGATCCTGGAATGTCTTCATTGATTTTGCATAAAATTTCTATCCATATGGGGTCACTTTCTCTTTTCATTTTATTTTCTTTATTTCAAATTTCATATTTTTTGAGTTCATTTAGTAAGTAATCGCGCGACACTGCTGGTTTCCGCCCCCTTTTACCCATGATATCTTAAAAAGTCTTATAAAAATCAGTCTTTCTTGCACTTTTCTTCACTTCTTCTTTTAATTTCAAAGCTGCTTCAAAACTGGAAAGATTTCTTTCGTCCCAAGTAGATTTTTGCTTTGGAGTTCGTCTGTTGATATATAAAAAAGCATGTTTTTCTTTATTTAACTTTTAGACATTGTTAAAATTTGATAATATAAATGTCACATGTAAATTTATAAGCTCTCATTAATCATAAATTAGCATAAATTTTACATACTTTACTGTTGAATTTCCAAAAACATTCTCAAAAGCTTCAGGTACAAGAGCGGTCTTTCTATTTTTATCCGATTGAGCAACTAAGTATTTCAATATCTCTGCCCGAATCTGAAATGATTATTGAGCACATTGGTCAGAACTTCTTTAACCACTCTAACCTCAAAATCATAACTTTAATATGATTATTCGGCTCTCGTGGTATAAAATACTGTACGACACTGGTGCGTAAGGTGATTTTTACCGCATTAGACTTTTCTTATTCGCTTCGCTCGTGCGAAAAACGTCTCATGCGGTAAATAATCACCTTCCACACCCGTATCGTAATGTACTATTATATTTTATAGAAAATATCGTTAAGCTACTTGTATAATTCTATCAATTCTATTATAATTAAAAATAACTTGATATTTTGATGATAATTAAAAATTCATATAATAACAAAAGTTACACATAAATCAACTTTGACTAACTTAAGAGATTTTGACAGTTCAACTTCTGTAACACTGACAGTTAAGCACTGCCAAGTTTTTTTAATAAAAAATGGATACTTACCCACTCTTAAAGGGATGATGTATGAAAATTCAAGAATTTTTTCTGCAAATTGATTTGCAACATTGCCGGAATATTAACTTACCCCGTAAGACAGCAGTTAATACGTTATATAAATAAAACGTATAGAGTTGTCTTAACAGCTATGGCAATAAGCAAGCGCTAAGTACTCGAATTTTAACTGTGATGACAAACTCGAACTTTGGAACGTCAACGGTCATTCTGTAAATCTGTATCATAACTAAGTATATATAGGTATAACTGGAATCCATGAGGTACGTTCCGCCGTTTCTGCTGCCAGCAGCAGTCCAGTAACTTCTGTTGGACTTGGCTAACACACTTAATTCGTATAGCACCATCTCTGTCACTGTGCTTGCTGCCGACAATTCAGAACACAGCACATATAGGTAGATCATGTTTCAGGCGTGGGACTTTCTTGCTTTCGCACCGAAATGCAAATACTTACCTCCTAACCTAATCTACGTCGATGGAATCAACAAGTTCGTTACATCTGAAACAATTTTCGTATGGTGTAAGAGTAGCTCACAGAACTTATATATTATTTCTGAATCATTATTTATTTTCAATTATTTCAATTATTATTCTTCAGATTCTTTATATTAGAAGTGGTTGATTATTTGCAAAAATTATGCTCAAGTGACGTGAATTTGGCAATTGGTAGCATATTTCACACGGGCATGCAGAACGAAAGAGGCGGATACGAGAATGACTGCATGCTCGTCCGGTAAGCGGAAAACAGTTACTTCATGGTGCCTCCGACGTTGCAACAGACTCGCATTTACCAATGGATGTCGAGGTAAAATCGTAAAAAATATCGTGTGGTTTGTACATTTCCTTGATTGCTTAGCAAATAATTTTTATCCAGGCATTTACCATCCGACCGATCAGTGGGGTTGGACCAAAAGCCACCCAGCTGCTCTCAGAACTTTCGAATACTTACAAGGTAAATAGATAAAACAAAACGTATAATTTTTCAATTAACATCCTAAAAAAAATAATAAAATAATTAAATAGATGTGCAACGTGATGGCGTTGGCGTTCACACACACGGGTGAGCCAGCGGTTACAGGGTCAACCTCGACGTCAGTAGTGACTGAAAGGATTCGTGATATGTTTGGTAGAATAAGCCTTTATTTTTTCATCATCATTCTTCAAAAGAAAAGAGAATTATTATTGTATTGTTATGTAAGATATCATTTCGCGTACTTTATTGTTTGTCATTATACGATACATTGCTACGGTATAGGATCGTGTTTGTAAAATTTTAATATGCAAAAAGATTTGTTAAAATTGAAATGACAAGCTTTTTTTATATTCGGCGTATACTTTTTCCATTATGGAAGAAAATATTTATAAAATTATTGAATTACAGAAAGAATACTTCATTGGTAAATTGGCTCTACAACGACAAAAAGAACAAGGTGTATCGAAAAGACTGATATTATTTGTTATTAATCGTCTGGACATTAACAAAGACGACTGGGCTTGGGATGGAGAGCCAATTTATCGCAACGGCGAATTCGTCGGAACTGTCACGTCGACTGGGTATGATTTTTAACTTTTTTTAAATATTAACGATTTTGAAATTTCAATTTCAATAATTTTGCATTTCACGCTATTACTTGCAGGTATGGATTTAATGCAAAAAAATTAGTTTGTATCGGCTTCATCGGACAACCCGGTTACTCACACTCGCAAGACGAAAAAAGAGTTGTAACGAACGAATTTATTATGGATTCGCGGGCGCACTATGAAATTGATATTGTTGGTCATCGATTTTCAGTGACGCCGCATATTGATCCCCTTTCTTTGCCGAATAATAAAAGCAAAAAGTACATATCAACGCCAGTTTTGTATAAATATAAATTTCTAATTTAACTTACATACTTATTACTACCACGAATATAAAATTAAGTGTTTTTTTATTTTTTATTTATTTATAGGGAAGCTGCACGTGAATGTAGAAGAAAAAAGAAAGAATATATGAAGTGTTTAGAAAATCGAGTCGCAGTGTTGGAAAATAGAAATCAGACTCAGACTGATGAACTGAAGTCTTTGAAGGAATTATACCAACTAAACACTGACTGAAATTAAGTACTTGATTTTGAGTCACCTTATCGACATTAAATGATTATTCAGTAATGAATCTGCACTTGCTCTGATCATGTACATTACCCATACAATCATAGATGGTGTACATACACTCATATAGATAAGTGTTTCTTGTAACATATTGTAATCATGTACGACTACAAAGGCTTGTGCAACTTGCTGTTACTAAATCGAGAAGCCAAAGTTTACACACAATGCAGAGAACAGTCATATGCGATTGAAGAACAACTTATTTGTTTATTTATTTATTTATTTTTTGTACATATAAATGAAAATCGTACAGAAAATTAACTGTTACAATTGAAGTATGAGAATCCACTCGTTGGCGCAAAGTGTCTTGGATTGTGAATCGAAGAATTTTATTGCTCACCCATAGGCCTGATTGTGAGAATGCGATAAAAGAAAATAATATTACTAACAATAAGTTAGTACATGAAGAATGAAACTTCTAAACCAGATGTCACACCTTTGTAAAATACAGATGTAATATAAATTTGGAGTGCCTTGTAGATTAGATTATAAACATATATTTTTAATAAATATATGGATTTATTATAGTATGTATTAACTATATAATGTATGGAAAAGATATGTTTAAATAATTTAATGCTAAACTTTGTATGGTAGATAAAACTGATTTATTTAGAGACTTTTAGTTAAATAAGTACGATCTTGTTAAGCTAAAATGTACCGAAGGATTCGCTAAACTGGGCAAAATTTTGGTGTAGGTTAAATTTCTAATGGTTCTGAGTCATTTTTTATTTTCATTTTAATTGCAGTTCCTTCGTCATACATTGGATTCGTTTGTGTCTAAGTGTTACTGATAATCACGTGAAAAAAGATGTCCAACTGTATATTTGATATTTTAATTACAAAAATTTAGTCTTTGTGTATCAATAGAAGAAAACAACATTTGAGTGATGAATTGAACTTTATGGCAATGCTGCAAGTCTTTTTCTAACAACCATTTATTGATAATATAAATTTGTTGTTATACTTCTGTTAAACTTGTAACTCCGTCTGTTTTATATTATTCCACACTCTGTTCGAAATTCCATATATTTTTTACATCCTCGTCAAAAACAGATCTGTAAAAAAAAATGTTGAAATACAGTCTAAATGTTATTTAAATAGTTTATTATATCACTTACGAAAAGCTTGTTAAATGCGAAACAGAAAATTTTTCCATTGGTATTCAGTCTGCTTCAGATGCACAAATAATTTGACCAACAATGTGGTGAGCATTTCAAAATGGGATCTGTAAATAATAATAGAGGTATTTTATTTATCGTCACATTTCTGTTGAAGTAAAACTCACTTATTATGGAAAAACTTTATATTTTTTGTTGTAATCAATTAAATATATTAAAAACAAAGATAAAGAAAAATACATTCTTGATAAAGATTATAGGTTTAAAAATATCATGAGTCAAAAGAAATTTTTTCATTATAATGTTTACAAAATAAAAAATAAAGCAGTAGTACTGGGTAACTTATTACTTAAAATTATATAAAATGAAATCAATTATCAATAGTCAAGTAATGCAAACAACTCTCGGAAACTACTGTATGACTGTTCTCAGAAATGTATTAAAATTTGTTCATCTTTCTATACAAATTAAACACGAGAAAGTACTGAAATAATATAAAACTTTCTACGAAAGTATAAAAAAAGGCAAGTATAGACGTTCTTTCTGTATAATCTATAAAATAATAATATTTATGATTTTTTAAAAGGAATCAAATAAATACCAGTGAAAAAGTCTTTTACTTCTTTGAGTCATTGTATGCTGAACAAATTATATGTTAGTAAGTACATTTAAATTGTTCACTGCAAATCAAACAAATGAAAGTTGTGAAATCAATTATCGATAGTCAAGTAATGAAAAAACTCTCGGAATCAACTGTATGATTGTTCTCAAAAATGTATTCAAATTTGTGCATTCTTCTATACAAATTAAACACAAGAAAGTACTGAAATCAATTTATTGTAGTCAAGTAACCGTAAGTTAACTTGACTGACATATTTGTGCATTCTCCTATACAAATTAAACACAAGAAAGTACTGAAATCAATTTATTGTAGTCAAGTAACCGTAAGTTAACTTGACTGACATAATAGAACTTTTAGTACCTTTTGTGTAAAATTACATTTTACGCCCACGTTGTAACTTCAAAAATATTTAGCTAGCGGGCATAAAGTACTACTTAACGCCTAACAAGCGCAATAGCTCACATACTCCTACAAAACTTTATAGAACCTACGCACTTTACGCCCGTGTGGGTGAAAATTATTTTAATTATATAACTATTATGCCTTCCTTTTATTTCTAAAATTCATAAGAATTTTATCAGATATTTACGAAAAGTTAAAGCCTATATAAAAAAATTACATAGTTACCAACACATCCCCATTTTTCATTATTCTTTCTCAATTTTGAAATTTCTATAATATTACGCATCTTGGGAGGACAATAGAAGTCTATATAGAACTGCTCTAGCAGTGGTGGTCCTCCAATCTCCCTTTTCGCTTTTCCTATTTGACATAATCTTTTAGTTTCTGTATACTAAAAAAATTTCCATTTTTTATTTTACACTTATTTTACATCTTCTTTCTTCATTTTTTGTATATTATACGACCAGTTTATGAACTGCGAGAATCACTAAAAACTTTATTGATATTCTTGTATAGATCAAACTTTTGACGTCTTCCACCCTGGGAAAATCATACACGAGAATAACTGAGTACTTTTATTTTTTTAAATTTCCACAATATAACACATCCTTTTCGCTTTTCCCATTTGACATAATCTTTTAGTTTGTACTTGAGAAAATATGTACAACAGTGAAGCTCAATCTGTAAATTTTAGATTTTTCAAACCGTACCTAATTAGAACTTCTTATATATATATATATATAAAATAACACTGACATTCACTGTAATAAAGTAGAACGAGTCTCTAATTCTATCTAGGGGGATAACTACCACAATATTTCTGCTTCTGCTACTGAGAAGTCTGTGATTTTTTAATGGTTCTTCTTTCATAGTAACATATTTCTTTTACTATCTTCAGCTTCTAGAGAGATTTTTAACACTTAGATTCGTTGAAGTTTTCACTAGAAACCAGTTGAATTATGTATTATACTTGAGCATGATGCACTTTTAACAATCTGAGAAAATGTTATCCAACTTTAACCACAAACATTAAAGTTATTTATGAAAATAACATATAATCTATACAGGTTGCTAATATCTTTGCGCGTTGTTTTCTCAAAAAATAATGAACCATTACTTGATGTCACTACTTAATCACAACAACAATATTATCTAAAACATCTTAGTTATAGCTTAATGTCACACTACTTAATGTCACTATTATTAAAATTCTTGGTCATTCTTGGATGCATTGATGTGCAATGAACTTCATCTAATTTTAGTCAGTTTGTTTTTATAATATCTTCTTCAAGTATTTGCACTTTAAGCAAAAAATGGAATGACGCCTGAATATGAAAGAATTATGTAATGTAATAATGTATGAGCATGATGCACTTTTAACAATCTGAGAAAATGTTATCCAACTTTAACCACAAACATTAAAGTTATTATGAAAATAACATACAATCTCAACAGGTTGCTAATATCTTGGCGCGTTATTTTCTCAAAATAATGAATCATCACTTAATGTCACTACTTAATTAATGTCACTATAATTAAAAATTCGTGGTAATCTATTCTTTGACACATTGATATGCAATGAACTTCATCATTTTTTAGCGCGTTTTTATGAATAATATCTTTTTTCATGCTGTATTTGAACTTTAAGCAAAAAATGAAATGAGGCCTGAACCTGAAAGAATTAATGTAATGTAAAATAAAAAATACTTGAGCATGATGCACTTTTAATAATAATCTAAGAAAATCTTATATATCACTATTTCCGGGTTTTAATAATGCTAGTTTACCTTTAGAAATCGTAGGGCCAGTAAAGCATCCATAATTAAAACACCATAAAGTAGAACGAGGCTCTGCTAGAGAAATATTATCTGCAACAGTATTTCTTTTTTTCTATTACAGGTGGTTGCATTCTTTGACAGACTTGAAAATAATCTTTTAGTGGCCTTAATGTATAATGCATAATAATAATAATTTTGAACTCTTCTATATGTTGCAAACTATTTAATCATAATCATAATCTACTTGTCAATTATCCTTGTTCTTTCTGATATAATCTGTAACAAAAAAAAGATTTCACAAAGTAACAATACTTATATTAAGAACATTATTTTTTTATTTTATAATAAAAGTTTGCTACTTATCTGAAAATATATCTGAATATATATATTATAATATACACCGAGTCAATTTAAATCGAATTTCAACGATGTAAAAAGTCTTTTCAATATAACTTGTATAAATGATGATTGTATACGGACTAATGCGTAAATATTGAAAGTTATTATGTATACATAAAGTAACAAGGTTAGGTTGATTGACCAGATATATATATATATATATATATATATATATATACCATATACGGATTCTCTCTCTCTCTCCGTCGCTCTTCTCTCTTTCCCTCTCTCTCTTCTAGTCGGTCAGACAAAAATGCTATACTATGTACCGGTCGGACAAAAATGTATAGTTTGTGCAGACTGAAGAATATGGAGAAAGAATCGGAAAGGAAATCGTACATAAAAATATTCAGATCTCTAAATCTTTTGAATGAGACAATCTTTTTAAATGAAACCTTTCGAGTTGAGTAGAGCAATGAAATGGCTTTCGATTAAGAGGGATATGTTATATAGTTGAAACTAACGCAATAGGTATATAATCGCATTGAATTTCTCGTACATCCATTTCAAAGTATATATTCACGCGGTCGTCCTAAGGCTCTTCTATACTTGCCTTCGGAACGCTCCCGCGTTCCTTGATTTAATTTTTACATAAGAGACAAGTATTTATTTTTTTCTTCAATTTACTCTATATAATATATGATAAATTTTTATAATATTATTTCCATCTTATCCCCTTTTTCACAAGATAATGAGAGATATCAGTTGCTAGCATGTTCAAACTCATTGCTGCTAAACATTTTTCAGTATTGATTTTTAGTGTTTTAATACTATCTCGTACAATATAAAGTGAATCAACCACAATATCATATGAACTAAATAATGCCTCTTTATCCTCCTGAAGATCCTTATTATACGTTGACGGTATTCCCTTGAGAGTTATCAAAAGTCCTACGTACTTTATAATGTTTCAGATGATAAATATTGTTTTTAAAAACAATTCTACTTTTTCTTTCTGTTATTAAGGCGGTCTTACACCTAGTGGCTTCTGAGGCTAAATTTTAAAAAATGACATTTTGAGAAGTAAGCTTGAAAAGAAAAGTATCGTAAAACTTGAAAAATAATTAGCCATTAGGTTCCCCATTTTTTCCTTCTTGAAACTCACTTTCCTGTATGCCTGAGATCTTTTATCCCATATAAAATAGTTAAAACAGAAGCTCTGTCACCTTGCATGTGTTGATATATAATCTTATTCCAGCAGCATCCGTTCCATTAAAAGTTATTGCTAAAAATCTGTCCTTCTTATGCATAACTAAATCTTGCCAATGCGCATGTTTTTGGTCGAAGTATCTGTATGTAATTTTCATACAGCATTCCTATTTTGAACGTCAAATTTTGATGGAGATATGTCGCTTTTATGTGCAGATGCACCTTGACACTTATTGCAATTTACAAGTCTTCTGAATTGAATTATATCCTATAGTGAACTAAATGCAATAATCTCACTTTGATATTTCTTATAGAAATAGAAGTATTTATTTTCATTAGATCAGAATTATTACTGCTTTTTCCTTAAAACATATAACTAAATCTTGCCAATGCGCATGTTTTTGGTCAAAGTATCTGTATGTAATTTTCATACAGCATTCCTATTTTGAACGGAAGCTACTTCCCAAATTTTAACAAAACTGTCACTGTACACTTGCATTATTACACTTATACATACTTGACAGATATATATCTTCACATATTATAATACATTTAATTTTCACTTCTAAATAATTAAACACCAAGAAAAAACTTTTTCTACGAGGAAGCAAAATAAACTCTGCGAAAGAAACTGTTGAAATTGGATGGTCATGTGTCTATGCTTGTATGAGCTGTCACCCGTGCAACTAACATAACTAAATCTTGCCAATGCGCATGTTTTTGGTCAAAGTATCTGTATGTAATTTTCATACAGCATTCTTATTTTGAACGGAAGCTACTTCCCAAATTTCAACAAAACTGTCACTGCACACTTGCATTATTACACTTATATATACTTGTCAGATATATATCTTCACATATTATAATACATTTAATTTTCACTTCTAAATAATTAAACACCAAGAAAAAACTTTTTCTACGAGGAAGCAAAATAAACTCTGCGAAAGAAATTGTTGAAATAAGATGGTTATGTGTCTCTGCTTGTATGAGCTGTCAGTCTGTCACCCGTGCAACTGTGTTTACACTGGTATTAGCAGAAAAGTTATACATATAGGTACAAAAGGGATTATTATAAATATATAGTAAATTGCTGTCAAATTTTGATGGAACTTTACTGGAACAGAAGTGCAAAATTGTCACAAGATTATTCAAAATGCATTTTTTTTCTTATCATTGTGATAATCTAGTATAAATTGTCTGAATTCAGATTGCGGAACGGCTCAGAATGCTGGACTCATACTAGGAACGGGTTGGTACGCTGCCTCGTCTCACGGCGATTGCCGCAAAAAGTTTTTTGCTAATTAATAAAAAATTACTTCGAATTTCGTGTATCTGAAGATATCTTCATAATCGGCAATAAAATTGCAAACGATTGGTAAAGGTTTTGATTCTTTAAAGTATTTTGTTCATAAGCAAAAGTAAACTTAACGTATACTCGTAAGCAAAAGAGATTATAATTTTTTGCAAAATAAGGAAGCTTTCCGCAATTTTTTCGACAACATTTTCAAACCTTACTCATCATTCCGCCATTATTAACATTTTTTAGCTTTATTTTTTAAGTTTACTCGGGTACTTCACATGCAAGTTAGCGGTGGATATAGCGGAGGGGAGGTGTTTGGTGGAGGTCAATGGATTAATGGTGGGGCCGGACGTATTTACGTTGGATCCCCCTACCAAAGGGGGCACGGCGGTATTGGTTCATTTTTGGCTGGGATTTTCCGTCGCGTTCTCCCACTTTTCACTCGTGGAGCCAAGGCTGTTGGAAAGGAGGCTGTGCGTACTGGTATGAACATTATGTCTGATGTTACCGAGCGAAACACTCCGTTTAAAGAGTTGATACGTAAACGCTTTAAAGAATCTGGCGAAGTTCTCAAACGAAAAGCAGAGGAGAAATTGGATAAGCTAATGGAGGGGTCTGGATATGAATTACCTCGCTACGGCTTACCACTTCAATTGCCAATGGGCGCTTGCTCTGATACAATTCACAGAGGTAAAAAGAAAAAGAGCAGCTCTAGAAAAAGGAAAACAAGAAAACGCAAGTCTAATAGTTCGAAAAGAGGCAAGGCTAAGAGAAAACAAACGAAACAAAAGAAGAAGAGAACCACGAGAGATATTTTTGTATAGATAAGATGGCATTTTTACACACCCATTCGTACAAGTGTCTCAAGTCGGAGTTGTTTCTGTTTGAAATTCCTCCTACTCAAACAACAATAGAAAATTCACACTGGATACAATATAAACCAATATTGTCTTTAACTGATGAATCACCCATAGAATTTGTGTTACCGGACAATGGTGAAGAATATATTGATCATGCTCCCACGATGCTTAGTCTGCGAGTAAGTCTACAAACTACGGTTGACGTACCACAAGCCGCTCCAGACCAGGTACCCAAAGTCGGTCCTGTCAATAATTTTATGCATTTTTTATTTAATCAAGTGGATGTATTATTTAATCAAATACCGGTATCACCGCCTACAAACGCGTACGCTTACAGAGCGTACCTTGAAACTTTATTAAATAATGGACCGGCTGCAAAAAATTCGCATTTGACGAGTGTGCTGTGGTACAACAATCAAGATGCAAATGCAGGCCTTGTGCAACGTCGTAAATTACTGACGGGAACAAAATCAGTTGACATGAATGGCCATCTTCACTGCGACGTGTTCAATCAAGAAAAATTATTAATAAACGATGTCGAGGTAAGAGTGCGATTAGTAAGGTCTCGTGATAGTTTTTGTCTCATGGAACCTACGGGCTGTTACTCTGTACATATCGACGAAGCTAATCTTTCGTTAGGCGAGTCAAAATTAGTCCGGGTATATTACTAGCAGACGCCCAATCACTTTCAAAGACAACTGCAAAATATCATCTCACGGGGGTTGAGGTTAAAGCTGTAACAATGCATAGAGGTATTCACGGTGAAACTTTGGATAATATAATATTAGGTCAACTGCTAAAACGAATTATAATCGGGTTTGTTGACAATAAGGCTTTCAATGGCGATCGAGCTCTAAATCCGTTTAACTTTGAACATTTTAATATAAATTTTCTATGCTTAAACGTTGACGGTTGTCAAATACCTTCTAATCCACTATAACCTAATTTCGGAGCTAGCAAATTATACATTGATGCTTATCATACGTTATTTTCTGGAACAGGCGTACATTTTCCTAACGAGGGTAACCACATCTCGCGTGAATCATATCCTAATGGCTATTGTCTTTTCGCGTTTGATTTAACTCCCGACCTATCGGCTAATGAATGCACTCATTGGAATTTGATTAAGCACGGTAGCGTCAGATTAGATGTAAGATTCGCTGAAGTATTAGCCAATACTATAAATTATATTGTCTATGCTGAGTACGACAATAGTTTGGAAGTAGATGCATCGCGTCAAGCTATTGTAGACTTTAGTGGTTAGAATAACAAAGTGTAGATGGCGTTGTTCTACTACATATACGTGGAAGATTTGTTTCTTGGTGGCCAGTACGTTTCGAGTCGTGATCGTCATTGCAAGCTACATAAAAACGATGGATTTAGTTATAGATATCCAGTGTCTCAAAGATACTGACAATAACAATGCACCAAAGGAAATCGCTGTTGTTGCTCTTAATGTTGATTTTCGCGGTCATTGGTTAGTGGCTCCGATGGCTTGTGTAGATGATTTGAGCGCTGAAAGTAGAAGACAGAATAATTGGTTAACTCAGCATTGCCACGGCATTAATTACTTGGAAGGTGAAGTTGATTTGAAAGTGTTTCATAAAACTCTGCAAGATTTATCAAAAAGTGCTCGAAAAATTTACGTTAGGGTCAGTGAAAAGTGGTTGATGCTTCATAAAATTATAGCAAATGAAATCATCAATTTGGAGTATGATGTAGATTGTCTTCCGTTCGATAAGTTATCATCTAAACTACAATGTATGTATCACGCTTTAAAATTTTCGGGTCATAAATATCGATGTACGTTAAATCACGCTTATCGTTTGAAAGGCCACTTAACTTCACGCCTTCGTTATCTAAAAAAAATATAATCGATCTTCACAATGGACGGCATTCAAATATTGAAGATCCTTCCACCAATCCAGTCGCATACTGTAGGTGTATTCCCAGCCGATCAAATGCCGCGGATGTGGACCAAGCCGACGGCGTTCATCGTTAATAATGACGACCATACCAAGCCTGGCATGCATTGGGTTGCGTTCTACGTCGATAGATCTTATAACGGTCTATACTTTGATAGTTTTGGATTACCACCTATAATACCCGATCACATAAGTCGTTTGCGAAAAAATTGTAAAACATTTCGTTGGAACGCAATACAACTTCAAAATGACGCATCCGATGTATGTGGTCAATATTGTATTATGTTTTTAAGCTATATAAGAAATGGTTTAGTGTTCAAGAAGTTTCTGGATAATTTTTCTGTCAATTTGGAGAAAAATGATAACGTAGTTAGACGCTGTGTGTGCTATAAAAAAGCTCACGGAAATTTCATTGGCAACGGTAGATGCTTCGTCAGATGTTTACAAAACTCTCGCTCTAAAATGTCTTTGTTATAATTGTCAGCATTTCTATTATCACGCGAAAGAAGTTTTGATGTAAGACAATACAACGTGTGTCGGAAATTTAACCGTTTCAACTACATGTGCGTCATTGTTTAACCTTGCTCGTCTCATTCTTTACTTCTCAAACGTCTGCACTTATCTAACCATGTGCATAGTTTGAAGAGCTGTATTTAAAAGATCGCTTCAGAGTCTTTAGCACCAGTCGCTTTCTACTCGAAAAGATACGTGGATCGCCATGGGGACCCTACCACGAGCTGCACAACACCCACATCAAGTCTTTTGTACGTTGTACGCCTTAAATAAATCGTTCACCAAGAAGGAAATTGTTGGTTTGGAATATGACGAGCTCGTCGACAAGTTCGACGACGAGTGCTACAAACCTGTGGTTCGACTATTATCGAATGACTTTAAAGGTGTTGCATTTTTATACAATGACTGGAAAGAATTCAAAACAAGTTTCGACGACATTGATAAATATTTTCGTGGACTTGATAATAGTTAAAAGGACCAGAAAATTTACGGAAACGATTGTACTTTAAAATTCACCACAAGTCACCTGGACAAAGCAATCGAAATTGAAGAAGACAGGTGGCCTGGTGTTGGTCGGATCAAACGGTTTCGCCATAGTTTAGTAATGAAAAAAGTTACTTTTGATTGTCTCCAAGAATTTATTGTAAAGTGTGTCGATACTCGTCTCAAATATTTAAATTCTATTACGAGTAGTGTACAATATCTTACCTGCGACGTTATGGAGTTTATTAAAACTAAAAATAGTCTCATGCATGAAGCACAAGTACAACTGTATACACCTAGTATTGTAAAAGACGTTGCAAATTTAGTTGATAATGATCTAATAGACGAAATAACCTCTAGCGGAGAAAAGCAATGTAAAGAAAAGGATCAAGCGCTTCTACCGAAGTGCGATGTTGCTAATGTATTGTATAAGATTTTATCATTACACATGCCAAGAATTGTTGATGTATTATATAATATATTATTTGATAATAAATAGAAAAATTCGAATATACTTACTATGTTCTTCTTTTTGACTTCCGTGCCTTCCTCTTAAGGCCATGTGAAACCGTGAATTTCAATATTTTTTAAATCAACATTTAAACGTTTATTTGGAAAAAGACGAACGTCAAGCGCTCCGTACACGTAAACACTATAATCAGATTTTTTTTTGGGTGATTCTATTGGTATTTTCATGAGATATCCATGTTTGAAAAGTAGCTTAATTGCAGATTCCTACTTACCGATAATACGGTTTTTATTTAATTAAATAAATTCTTATCATTTTTTTGGAAAAACGCGAACGTCAGGCGCTCCGTATATGTTAATACTATACTCAGATTTTTTTTGGACGATTCTATTGGTATTTTCATGAGATATCCATGTTTGGAAATTATGTCGGTATTTTACATCACCTTAATCCCAACTTATTATATTTTTAAAGACGTTAATTTTTAATTTACATTTCTAAATTGTAGCTTATATAAATTAAATTTTATTTCACGCAATGAAGCTAGCTTGCATTTGAATATTTTTTTAATAAGTATTTTTAAATGATTTAATTGAAAGTATAAAAAATTAGTTGAAATTAGATACTCATAAATATTTTTAATTTGCTGAGCCAACATGTAATTTGATTACGTATGTATATCAAATAACCGACTGAAACACGCACACACACGTCTGTATGTGAATTCTTGACCTTGACCCCAGCTGGCGCCTGTAGTTGAGGTCAACCGCTAAATCAGCTTGTTGGGGCGCGCCAACAGCAAATGAGCTCTGTTCTGGTGCAATGCCACCGTTTGGGGGGCGCACCGGCAGCCAATGAGCTATCTTCTGATGCGCCGCCGCCGCTAATTACAACGATGGAGATACAGCGGTAGCCAATGAGATGTTTTTACACTGCGTCGTCATCGGTCAATAGTGCGTTCTTTGTATTGCTACACTAGCGCCACTAACTTTCCAGGGTGTGGCACCCTGATGCGTCAGTAGTAGACGGGCCGCCGATGTAGCCGCGTGGATAACTGAAACACTATTTGAAACAGCTACTTCCTGCACCCGACAGCCGATCTCCAGCAGCCAACGGCCGACTTTCAATAGCCAACAGTCGACTTCCCGCTGGTCATCCGCTCCTCGAGAAAGGTTTGAAAAGATCTTGCGGTCCTTCCTCTATCAACGAGTCGAAAAACAGCAGTGCCTGGTGTGTGTGTTGGAACGTCAAAATATTGACGTGCGTGCGTCTGTGTATGTGTGAGTATGTGTATGGGTGTATTTGCTTCTATGTGTAATTTCTTTCCTTGAGCCTTTCCTTGAGAAAAAATGTTTCTCTATGTAATTAAATAGTCAAAATAATGTGCAACTGCAACTCGATGTACGAAAAATTTTTTCATTAATCAGCAAAATTCCACAGTGCCGTACGATGAAATAAAGAAGAAAAAATAATATCAACTTCCTTTTTTGAGACTTCCCTCGAGAAAAAATTCTTTTCCTATATAATTCAATAGTCAAAATAATGTGCAGCTGCAACTCAATGTACCTGAAATTTTCTCACTAATCAGCAAAATTCCACAGTGCCGTACGATTAAATAAATAAAGAAGAAAAAAGCCGACGCGCTTCTCGTTCGAAAAACATGGTGGGATAAATGACAAGATGCAATTTCGACGACTGTAAATTATGACTAATTCGAGGTAAGACGATATAATCCGACAGCAGAGGGCCCACGTGCGATGAGATCATCCGTGGCAAAGACGAATGGTCGTCCGGATGTCAGTCGCGAATATTGTCTTGTCGCGTGAACATCTCCGTCGCAAAGCATGAGGATATTTTGCGGATTCTGAAGTGTGTCATGTGTGCCTCTCTTGTGCTCCCCACACAAATGTTGAGCGCCAATACGTTATCTAGATAGTGGTTCAATGCAGAAATTCGGATGTACAGTTCCACGAGAGTGTCGCGGATCTATCATGAAGTGGTTATGAGATGTCCAAGAGGTTACGGTTATTCCATTTTTTTTTTTCAAGCCGTGCGCGCGTGATTAGATACTGCGCGTGGGTGTTGCACACACGCTGCACAGTACAGAGAGTCTGTACATAAAAGTTATAAGAAACCATAAAAAACCAGTGAATCTGAAAATTTGTTGTGTAGGTACACTTGTCATGGTGCAGAGAGGCTATACACAAAAGTTATAAAGTACACCATAAAAACACCATAGACACATCATAAGACCATACATTCATGAATCATATACCATTAGCTTCAAAAATCCGATAAAATATCGAAAACCCTATAAAAACCCCATAAAAACCACATGAATCTGAAAATTTTTTATGTTGGTACACTTGTCATGGTGCAGAGAGGCTATACGCAAAAGTTATAAAATACACCATAAAAACCCCATAAACACCCCATAAGACCATATATTCATGAAGCATGTACCATTAGCTCCCAAAATCCGATAAAATATCGAAAACCCCATAAAAACCCATGAATCTGGAAATTTTTCATGTAGGTGCATTTGCCATGATACAGAGAGGCAACGCGAACTGGGCCTTAAAGGCACAGCTTAGTGTGTGTGTGCGGATGTGCGTACAGGTGTACGTGCGCGTGTGTGTGGCCACTCGCAAAGCTGCGAACCATGTGGGGAGCTAACAGCTCTTTTGACGGCACAGCGGTGACCAATCAGCTCTTTCCATGCTGCGCCTCCCGCGGTCATTAAAGCATCTTGCTGGGAGACACAACCAATGAGCTGATTTTACACTGTGCTGTCACAGATCACGAGTGCTTTCTTTGAGCTGCTACACCAGTGCCACTAGCTTTCCAGGGTGTGGCCCTTCGATGCGTCGGTAGCAGACGGATCGCGGATGTAACCGAATGGATAATTGAAACAGTATTTGAAGCAGCTACTTCCAGCAGCCGACAGCCAACTTCCAGCAGTTGACATCCGACTTCCACCAGCCAACGGTCGACTTTCAACAGCCGACTTCCCGCTGATCATCCGTTCCCGGAAAAGTGTACCACGTGCTCATTAGTAGACATTTTTAGCTCACCGGGTCGCCGCATCTTTAATAATCACGGTTTTAAATAAGGTGCAGCTGCAACTCGATGTACATGACATTTTCTCATTCATCAGCGAAATTCCACAGCGTCGTACAATTAAATAAAGGAGAAAAAACAATTTCAACTTTCTTTCCTCGAGAAAAATTGTTTGCCTATGTAATTCAATAGTCAAAATAATGTGCAGCTGCAACTCGATGTACGTGACGTTTCCTCATTAATTAGTAAAATTCCGCAGTGTCGTACGATTAAAATAAAAGAGAAAAAAGGTCGACGTGATTCTCTTTCGGAAAACATGATGGGATAAATGACAAGATGCAATTTCGACGACTGTAAGTTATGACTAATTCGAGGTAAGACGATATAATTCGCCAGCAGAGAGTCCACGTGCGAATGTACTTGAAATTTCGAACGTTCATAGTGAACGAAAGATTTTTGCCATTTTCAGATTTAGCCGAACTTGGCTACTTAATACATTTAAAAAATGATAATAACTGTGTCTCTTCACTTCTCACTTTTGCAGTCACCACTTAAACTACACTCCGACCAATTCTAATCAAAATTAGAAACATTAAATTAATATTTCGTTCATTATAAACGTTCGGAATTTCAAACACGTACGTGCGATGAGATCATCCGTGGCAAAGACGAACGGTCGGCCGGCTGTCAGTCACGTATATTGTCTTGTCGCGTGAACATATCCGTCGGAAAGTGTCATGAGTGTATTGTGAGGATTCTGAAGTGCGTTGTGTGCCTCTCTTGTACCCCATGCAAATGTTGTGCACGAGTACGTTATGTAGATAGTGATTCAACGCAAAAATTAGGGTGTAGCGAAAATGTAATCTATGATGAAGTGGTCTTATGGGATGTGAAGTTACGGTTTTTCCATTTTTCCAAGCCATGCGCGTGGGTGCCAGTCACTCGCTGTGCAATACAGAGAGGCTATACACAACAGTTGTAAAAAACCATAAAAAAACCAATGGATCTGAAATTTTTTATGTGGGCAAACTGGCCATGGTACAGAGAGGCTGTACAGAAAAGTTATAAAATATACCATAAAAACCCCATAGACTCCCCATAAGACTACATATTCATGAATCATGTACCATTAACTTCCAAAATCCGATAAAATATCGAAACCCCCATGAATCTGAACATTTTTTATGTAGGTACACTTGCCATGGCATAGAGGCTATTTGCAAAAGTTATAAAATACACATATATGTGTGTGTCTGTGTGTGTGGGTGTCTGTGTGTGTGGGTGTCTGTGTGTGTGTGCGCGCGTGCGTGCTTATGCTGGCGTTGGTGTGTGCGTGTGTGTGCGTGCTGGCGTCGGTGTGGGTGCGCGTGTGTACGTCCGTGTGTTTGTCTGTGTGTACGGGTGTGCGTGCGCGGTGCATGCGCGTGCGCGTGCGTTTCTGTTCTCTCCAGAATATGCTTGCGCACGCGTGCACACACACACACACACATACGTGCACCGCTTTTATCCCCACCCCTCGCTGTGCGTCGTCGGATTTCTTGACCTTGACCCCAGCTGGCGCCTGCTGTCAAGGTCAGGTTTGTTGTGACGGCCCATAGTGAGGGGTATACTACTTAAAGCAAAAAATGACATTAATAGCAAAGTCAATCCATACTTACTGACAAAAACATTAATTTTTTACTTGAATAAAAATAAAACGGTAGAGTAATAAATTCTTTTCTATATTAATTACAAAGATTAAATGATTCTTTTATTATTAAATGACGGGTTTTGACATCGGCAATGTTTTTTAGACCCACAACGTGCCCCCGCACTTATTTCCACTGCCAAATTTGTCCTCATTTGATACGCGCGATCGTCAGATTTTTTCTTTGTCCTCGCAGCCCCTTCATCCCCTGTTTGGAAAGGTTCCGGACGGGTTTTGACATCGCCAATTTTTTTGTAGTCCCACAACGTGCCCCCGAACTTATTTCCGCTGCAAAATTTTTCCTCATTTTATACGCGCGATCGTCAGATTTTTTTTTTCGTTCTCGCACTCCCTGAAGGGGGATGAATCCCCTATTTGGGAAGGTACCGGACATGTTTTGACATCGGCAATTTTTTCGTAGTCCCACAACGTGCCCCCGAACTTATTTCCACTGCAAAATTTTTCCTTATTTGATACGCGCGATGGTCAGATTTTTTTTTTCGTTCTCGCACTGCCTGAAGGGGGATGAATCCCCTATTTGGGAAGGTACCGGACTTGTTTTGACATCGGCAATTTTTTCGTAGTCACACAACGTGCCCCCGAACTTATTTCCACTGCTAAATTTTTCCTCATTTGATACGCGGGATCGACAGATTTTTTCTTTGTCCTCGCAGCCCCTTCATCCCCTGTTTGGGAAGGTTCCGGACGGATTTTGACATCGCCAATTCTTTTGTAGTCCCACAACGTGCCCCCGAACTTATTTCCGCTGCAAAATTTTTCCTCATTTTATACGCGCGATCGTCAGATTTTTTTTTTCGTTCTCGCACTCCCTGAAGGGGGATGAATCCCCTAATTGGGAAGGTACCGGACATGTTTGGACATCGGAAATTTTTTCGTAGTCCCACAACGTGCCCCCGAACTTATTTCCCATGCAAAATTTTTCCTCATTTGATACGCGCGATCATCAGATTTTTTTTTCTCGCACCCACTTCATCCCCTATTTGGGAAGGTTCCGGACGGGTTTTGACATCGCCAATTTTTTTGTAGTCCCACAACGTGCCCCCGAACTTATTTCCGCTGCAAAATTTTTCCTCATTTTATACGCGCGATCGTCAGATTTTTTTTTCGTTCTCGCACTCCCTGAAGGGGGATGAATCCCCTATTTGGGAAGGTACCGGACATGTTTTGACATCGGCAATTTTTTCGTAGTCCCACAACGTGCCCCCGAACTTATTTCCACTGCAAAATTTTTCCTCATTTGATACGCGCGATCGTCAGACTTTTTTTTTCGTTCTCGCACTCCCTGAAGGGGGATGAATCCCCTATTTGGGAAGGTACCGGACTTGTTTTGACATCGGCAATTTTTTCGTAGTCACACAACGTGCCCCCGAACTTATTTCCACTGCTAAATTTTTCCTCATTTGATACGCGGGATCGACAGATTTTTTCTTTGTCCTCGCAGGCCCTTCATCCCCTGTTTGGGAAGGTTTCGGACGGGTTTTGACATCGTCAATTTTTTTGTAGTCCCACAACGTGCCCCCGAACTTATTTGCGCTGCAAAATTTTTCCTCATTTTATACGCGCGATCGTCAGATTTTTTTTTTTCGTTCTCGCAATCCCTGAAGGGGGATGAATCCCCCATTTGGGAAGGTACCGGACTTGTTTTGACATCGGCAATTTTTTCGTAGTCACACAACGTGCCCCCGAACTTATTTCCCATGCAAAATTTTTCCTCATTTGATTCGCGCGATCGTCAGATTTTTTTTTTCGCACCCACTTCATCCCCTATTTGGGAAGGTTCCGGACGGGTTTTTGACATCACCAATTTTTTTGTAGTCCCACAACGTGCCCCCGAACTTATTTCCACTGCAAAATTTTTCCTCATTTGATACACGCGATCGTCAGATTTTTTTTTCGTTCTAGCACCTCCTTCATCCGCTATTTGGGAAGGTTCCGGACGAGTTTTGACATCGCCAATTTTTTTGCAGTCCCACAACGTGCCCCCGAACTTATTTTCACTGCAAAAATTTTCCTCATTTGATAATGATTTGAGAAAGAATTTTTTTTTCTGTATGATATGCCTGTTAGGGGTAGATTTAGGGGTGGTTTTGGGGTAGTTATCTTTGGAATACCATTTTAGGGTATATTTATCGCTTTTATAACATTATTTAACAGTTAATTCAGTTTTCAGCGGAAATGGCGATTTTGGAATTTTCGTTCACGATGAACGATCGAAAGTTAAGTCACATAGTTGTACAAACCAATCGTCCTAATGTTGAGTGGGACGTTCCAATGTCCACAGGGCTCGCTTGCATTGGCTTGTGACGTCAAGTAATCGGGTAATTCCCGAAACTGATTTGTGAGTCATGGGTGCCATACTCAACAATTTGTTCATTTGCACCGACAGGCGTAGACGAGTATTATCATACCTGCGACACATAGCTTGCCAAGCAATGTCAAAGATGCAACTGATAACCTCAATGTTGGCTGGATGTATGGCAGCATCGCCCTCAAGGCAGGAAATTAGAATCTGTAGCTTCAGCACCGTTGTGAGCGAGGCTTCATCTTTGACCATTGAGCAAAAAATCTCTTTGAAAGAGTCCCAGCACGCCTGCTGTCCGGAAAATTTGGGCAGCTGCAGCTTCGGTAGGAACTTAGCGGTAGTCTGCAGCTCGGTGCGGTTCAATCCGGCGGAGGCTTGCTGATTTTGTACGCATGCATTACCCAAGACCGTGGCCAACTTGGTAGTTAGATCCGATTTGGCTACAACATAAGCTGCTTTATATTCTGAAAACAAATCGTGAGCAAAATACGGCATATCAATCGCCACTTCTTCGAAGCTAGATAGTGCGATGGCGAATGAGTATCGATTCCCAGTATTTTTCAAGTAATTCTATGCCATTATGAACTGTCTCAAACGTCATGGCGCCTTCCCCAATATCCCAGTTTAAAGCGTTTAATCAAATTTCCTTCAGCAGTCTACTGAGAGAATAATTTTTAGTCGCATCAACAATAGTCGGTATGGCAGTTGCTGACTATAGGCTACGAGAATAAGACGTACATTGTCACTCAGCTAGCGGGACACTGCTAGGTGCCGAACGACCGTGTCGACACAAGCAGAGATGTGACGTAACGGCGGCGCGCTCGATGGCATTAATTGTTCCGTACGCCAAGAGGGGCGCATATAGTCCAAGCAATCTGTCACGACCTAATGTTAAATTTAGAGAAATTCCATCCCGGATAAAAAAATATGGCTGTATAGGAAATTAAATTCTGAATCACATTTCTGTTTCATACAACCGCAGCCGAAGTGGCGAACTTGGTCAAAAAATTCGTAAAGTTGGAAAAAACGGGTTTTCGCCAATAAAAAGAAAACTATAACCCGGATCAAAAAAGTTAAATGAGGAAGTTGTAGGTATTAAAAAGATCTATCGATTCATGTAAATACATGTATATCGATTTTTGTCACTTTTCGAGATATATCGAAAAAACCTCTAAAAATCGGGTTCTCTAGTATTCGGTCAATTTTATGCCTGAATACTTTATATTTACTGTAAGTATAGCTCATGGCAAGACAAAAAAGTGCGTTTTTGAAAAATTTAAAAATATTCATTATTTTTCTAGATATATCGATTTTTCGAGAAAAAGGCGCTCGCCAAAATTGGCTATTTCTCGTCGATGGATGGTCGTACAGTAACGATCGAGCACTTCTATTTTTCTAGATGAGTTGTTCTATCATGTTATCATACAATTATAACGAATTTTCCAATTTTAATGCTCAAAAAATCACTTTGAAAAAGTATCCTATTTTTTGGACGTGTTTTTTCGTATAGCTTTTTCAATTTTTATTTTATAGGAATGGCTATTACGGCAATCGATTACTGACATTTTTTCACGTATTTAAAAAAAAAAAACAAAAAGTTTCTACGACCCTCTGGAGCCGAGATATTGTTTTTATTTTAAAGAAATCTAGAGGACGCAATTAACATGTTACAGCGATGGGGTTTGTGGGAGGTTACTATCGAATACCTATATTTTCAATAAAAAAATACTAGGATACGGTTTATTGATTGCTAGTATTAATAATTAAGTGATAAAGTCAAGCGCGCGGGCGCTTCGTGCGTCAGCTGTGGAGGGCGGCGGAATAGGGATAGCGCCGAGCGGGCACTCGCAAAGCTGATTTCGTACATTCAAAATCGACCGTGCTTACAAAATCTTCATTATCTCGGCTTCTAAATGACGCACAAAAATCCTTTGTACTTAATCTGGGGTAGCTCGACGAGCTGAACACGAGTATCACGATTTCGTTCGCCTTAAGAGCAAAATTATTCCGGAATTTTTTTATTTTCGTTAAGTTATAATTTTTGTTGTACTAATTTCGTTATTTTAATAAATGTTTATTATTACAACAGTATTCTGCTTATAAGACTTTAACTTCTCTACTACAAAATTATTTTTATTATCTCAGTAATTAATTATTTACGAAACGAAATTAAACACATTAATAATAACATAAATTTGAAAAATATACTTTATTAAAATACTATTATATTACATAATGACTTATAAAATGTGTGCGCGCGCGCGCGTGTGTGTGTGTGTGTGTGTGTGTGTGTGTGCGCGCGCAAATACATATGTATATTTCAAATGGATTAGTCATCGGACGTCCGTTATATGTCCCCACTTCGACAGTATAAAATACTATAGCTTCAAAGCAGCTGCTCTAAAGGGAGCTATAGGAAGTGTTTACAACGGTCTTTACACCTGCGTTCGTTCAAAATATAGTCTCATGGCTTACTGTTTTCTGAACGGTTGGAGTTCAAACGTGCAATAAGTTTCCTTGTATTTTAAACGTCTCCGTGTAAATCCCGTTGTAAATTTTTATATAGTAAACAAATGTAATCAAGAATGATAGTGAGCATTCACTTTACAGTTGTGAAAGAGACATTTTCGTACAGCCGGAATCCCCATCATAAAAGCCATAGAACCTTAGGCATACTTAGAAGTGGTGGTATTCCCAGGCATTAAGGCTCTTAAATCGGGACGCCGATATCATTTTGGAGAAAGTGTACGAAATTCACGCCTGATTTGCAGCCCTTGTCGACAGAGTGGGGAGAAAAGGGAGCAGGGCAGGTAGAACTCGAGGTTTAGAAGGAATAAATGATTCAGTTCGTCTCAGTTTGTGGAGTAGAGCAGATCATTTGGAGCAGCATATAAGCAGCGTATAAGTTTTATTCAAAGAAAAATCATTTGTTTCTTTAATTTGTTTTGTGAATCGTCTACGAAATAGTGTACAGTATTATACAAAACGTACGTTGACTACAAGTGGCAAGTTATTTCTTATTCTTTTTGGTGAGTATAGATTTTATAAAATACTACCTACATGGCAATATGCCTTACTTGCTGACGATCGTTAAAATATAGGCTCTTGCTATTTGACCGTCAGATGTAAAATACATTGTCTCAAGGTATCACCAGATTGTTGTGTTTGTTTTGTTTTGATGATTGACTAGAGAAACTATATTCTCTAGTATATAGATATGCATAGCGTACAAGAATCTGACGGTCAAATAGGAGAGACCGAAAATATATATTGCGAATAAATAATTTAAAAATTAAGTCACAAGTGTAATAACTAGAGTATTAAAAAATTTTATTTTTGAACTATTTTCTCAAATTCACTTCCTTAAGTAAATTATAATTGTGCAAATTGATTATTAATTAAAGTTCAGTATCTCAAACCATCTAATATTAAAACTCAAAAGAAGAGTATTTTAGATAGAATAAAACAAACAAGAAAAGATAACCAGGAAGCTCGCAAGTTTAATTTCAGTTCATTATGCTTTTTCTGTGGTACTGATGCAACAACTGACACTCATAAACGACCAATAAAATTAGTTTCCAACGATAGTATTAAAGAAAATATTTTTAAAATATTGGAATCACGACCAGATGATGATTTTCATAAAAAGTTAAGACTACGATTAGAACATACAGTACACCTAGAGAAGAAAAAAGCGCATTATCATGCTAAATATATGCGAGGATTTAACTACACACAGTCTACAAATGAAGTTGGCCGCCCTATGGATGAAAATACGTCTGCAGTGGTACATCACATTATTAACCACATTCTTAAAAATTCTGAAGTTTCGCAGTTTTCTCCGAAAGAAATGGTACAAAATTTCCGTTAAAACTTGCCCCGTATTGACGCCATAAAAGGCCATCTGTTAAATTATTTTGAAGACGATATAGTTATGTACTCAGTACCAAACGATACAATAATATGTTTCGTTAATAAGAAAGGAACGATACTTGATAGTGGTACAAAGAAAAAGCCGGCACGGATGAAGAAGAGCGCCTTAGAATAGTAGAAATGGCTGCAGAAATAATTTGTCAAGATATAAGAAGTAAGCATTATGATACAGACAGGTATAATGCACCAAGCTCCTTCTTAAATGACGTGGAAAGAGATATTCCTAAAACTTTAGAGGTATTTTTAGATAGTCTTATAAAAAAACATAAGCGGTCAGAACACTCATTACAAAATAAATGGTCTCAAAGAGTTTATACTATTGCGCACATTTTGATATCTTGCGTCACATCTCGAACATTGTCGTCAGTATTATTAGGATTGTCATCTGTAATACATAAAGAATTTGCTGCAGAGGTCTTTTAGATGCGTTATCGTATTTAGGACTAGAGATATCTTACCACGAAACTCTTCTACTCGAATCATCTGTTGTAAACGATTTTGAACAATATAAAATTTCTGACGAGGTATTTATTCAGTTTTCTTTTGGTAATGCCGATCATAATACGAACACATTAGATGGTCATAAAACTTTTCATGCCATGGGTGGCATAATGTGTGTCACTCCTTCTTCTTCTTTCACATCCGCAAGTTCAATACAAAAATTAAAAACGATACAAACAGCTACAGAAATTGGCAAATTTGGATTTCTTCCTTTAAAGTTATTTCACAGAGGCACATCAGTAGAATTAAATAATATGATTGTAGAGAAGTTAAGCGACGTACAAGATGAATTCGATATTTCTACTGCAGATTTTGTTTGGTTACGTTAAAAAAACGTACATCCGCTAGAAACGAAGGGATGGAGTGGTTTCCAAGAAGAATGCCATGCAAATGTTGATTATAAAACCTAAAGAATAGTACCAAATCCATTCCTAAATAATCCTTCAAGTAACTATAGCACAATATTTACAGTTCTTGTTGAAGCAGCAGAAAGATGTAAATTAACAGCTCAGGAGCGCTGCTTCGTTACTTTCGACCAGCCATTATATTTAAAAGCGCGCGAAATAATTTCTTGTATAGATCCTACAAATGATTCTCATAATTTACAATCAGTTACAGTACAGCTTGGAGGTTTCCATATGCTTATGAGTTTCTTAGAATCTGTGGGATTTATTATGAAGGGATCTGGACTCCAAGAAGCATTTTGTGTCTTATTTGCTGAAAAATCTGCCGAAAAAGCACTTGAAGGTCATGCTTATTTGCGAGCGATAAGAGGGCATACGTTAATACAAGCATCACTCGCTGCTAAGGTTTTTGAAGAAATACCTTTAAGTGAAGAAGAAATTTCGTGCTTGCTTAAATATACAGATGAAGTTAATAAACCATATGAAGAATAGGAGGACTATCAAATAATCAATCAAGTAATATGTATTAAAAAGAGATTTATTGAACAGTTACGAAAAATCGAAGAAAAAGGACCAACATGTAAATTGTGGATACAGTATTTTTTTATGGTAAACATCGTAAAGCGTTTTATAGAAGCTGAACGTATTGGGAATTGGCAACTACACTTGCAGTGCGTGAAAAGTATGTTGCCGTTTTTCCATGCTAGCGCGCATCACTCGTATGCTAAATGTAGTCATATGTATCTTCAAGATATGATAGCATTAGAATCTACAATGGATATTTATGAATACGATAAATTTGCAAAGTGCAGCTTTTTTACGATCAGGAGATCTCAAAACGCGTGGTCTGGTATTTTTGCTCGTTGACTATCGAACAGGTTCTGATGAAGTCTATGAAAACTAGCGGCGGACTGACGCACGGGCGTGGAATTTCTGATAGTGTTATAGCAAAATGGATTTTATCCACTATAGCATTGACTGAAGCTTGTAATGAAATGGAGACGTTTTGTAACGTTTCATTCGAGACGTCGGAACAATATGTAGACACTCGCATTTCAAGAATAAAAAGAGACGCAGTAGATTTGCAGAAAATTAATGAATTTTTCGAAAAGTATAATCCATTTGTAGAATCCAAATTCGTAATGTCAATTTACTCTGGAATAATTGGTAATTAAAGTATTAGCTGTTATAAGGCGCGTGACGAAGGAATGAAAGTATTACAGACCTATATTGGAAAATCATTTGGAAGTATGAAAGCTCCGTTAAAAAATAAAGTTCGCTCTCTTCGCTTTATGATATCTAGCATAAAAATTCAAGATAACGTCGTCGCAATAAATCCGCTGTTAATTTTTCAAAAAATTTCTTTGAATTTAAAAAATCAAGAAGATATGAAAAATTATCTGCAATATGAACTCGCGTCATTTCCACTTTCTTTCTTTGATGAGAATGGAATGCGCAAAACGGCAAAATCAAGTTTTTATGAAAATTTTGAGTGTTTATCTCCGATTCCACAGATAAATACAAATGATATTTATGTTCTAGACGGCGGTAGCCTATTACATCGTGTTGTTTGGCAACGTAATATACTTGTCAAAGAAATTATTAATAAATACGTACGGTACGTAGAACAACAATATAAAAAAGCAATAATAGTATTTGATGGATATCCAGAAGACACAAGCGGCAGTTTAAAAACGTGGAAAAGATTGAGACGGCAACGTAGCAATGTATCTAGAGAATTTTATTTTGATGAAAATACAAAAATCACTGAAAAGCAGGCCTTTTTGTCTAACAGTAGCAATAAAAAAGACTTATCAACATGCTTTGTGTTGAATTGCAAAATGTTGGATTTGAAACCAAAATAGCAGAAGAAGATGCTGATTTATTAATTGTTAAAACTGCCACAAATTTCAGTTCAGAAAATAATATTGTCATAGTTGGAGAGGATATAGATCTACTTGTACTTTTAACGCAGTTAATTCCTATTACAAAGACGATTTTGTTTTTGAAAAAAGGAAAGGGGCGAGACGTAGATCGATGGTACTCTAATAACAGTTTTAAACATTTAGAATTATCAAAGTGTGTAGCCTTCTTATACGCCGTATCGGGTTTTGACACAGTCTCTTCATTTTACAAACAAGGTAAAAACAAATTAGTAAAAGTATTTAATTCTAATCATGCTTACCTTCAATTACTAGATGTTTTCTATAAAAAAAATGCTCCACGTGATGAAATTGCTAAGAATATGTATAAAATAATTTGTCTGTTATATAGCAATAAAATTAATGTAAAGCTTAAAGAACATCGCTATGAGCATTTCAAACGATCTACGTCTCGAGCTTCATTTAAATTAGAAAATCTTCCCCCCACTGAAGGAGCTGCTAAACAATATGCCTAAAGAGTTTATTTGCAATTACAGCAATGGTTAGGCAATGAAAACGATGTAACTCTGTGGGGGTGGAAAATGACAGAGAATATGATAATGCTAGTTTATAGTGAAGAACCGTTGATACCCGACGAAATAATCAAAAAAATATCATGTAGCTGCGCAAGTGGTTGTAAAACAAACGCATGTGATTGCAGAAAAAATTTCCTTAAATGTACAAGTGTTTGCTCACATTGTGACGCAACACATTGTGAAAATTTCAAAACTGCTCCCAACATCGAAATAGACGAGGACTCTAATGATGCCTTCGAAAAGCTTCTTGATCTAAATATGAAAGAAGAGGGACAAGATAATGAGGAAGATAATAATTCAACAAAGAGGAGAAAAGTTTTGTAAACATAAGACATTTATAGAAGACTATTTTCATTATGATGAATGTATACAGATTTTATAAATAATTATGTAATAAACTAATATTTTAATAAGTATATTTTTCAAATTTATGTTATTATTAATTTGTTTAATTTCGTTTCATAAATAATTAATTACTGAGATAATAAAAATAATTTTGTAGTAGAAAAGTTAAAGTCTTATAAGCAAAATACTGTTGTAATAATAAACATTTATTAAAATAACGAAAATAGTACAGCAAAAATTATAACTTAACGAAAATAAAAAAATTCCGGAATAATTTTGCTCTTAAAGATTTTTGTGCGTCATTGAGAAGCCGAGATAATGAAGATTTTGTAAGCACGGTCGATTTTGAATGTACGAAATCAGCTTTGCGAGCGCCCGCTCCACAGTGATGCCTATCTACTCAAAAGTGATGAAAATTCGTGCTTTAGCACAATAAGGCTCAATAAATTTTTATAAAATACGTTTGGGACTCCTGAAGTAATTTCCTACGATAAATCATTTCCCTCATGGCTGTAGCATTGCTCATTTTTTTAGTAATGAATACGTTAAATGCCGTTTTTTGGAGTTTATTTTTTTTCTTTTTGTTTTTAAGTAGGATTAATTTTTTTTTTGTTTTATAATAAGCGCCCATTTTTTATAAATATAATTTTTTTCAAAATTCTAGGACTTATGCAGTTGTTTGAAAAAAATTATATTTATAAAAAATGGGCGCTTATTATAAAACAAAAAAAAAATTAATCCTACTTAAAAACAAAAAAAAAAATAAATAAACTCCAAAAAAAACGGCATTTAACGTATTCCTTACTAAAAAAAGAGCAATGCTACAGCCATGAGGGAAACGATTTATCGTAGGAAATTACTTCACGAATCCAAAACGTATTTTATAAAAATTTGTTGAGCCTTATTGTACTAAAGCACGAATTTTCATCACTTTTGCATCGATCGGCACCACTGTGCGCTCGGCGCTGTACCCATTCCGCCGCCCCCCACAGCTGACGCACGAAGCGCCCCCGCGCTTGACTTTATCACTTAATTATTGATACTAGCAATCAACAAACCATATCCTAGTATTTTTTTACTGAAAATATAGGTATTCGATAGTAACCTCCCATAAACCCTATCGCTGTAACATGTTAAGTGCGTCCTCTAGATTTCTTAAAAATAAAAACATTATCTCGGCTCCAGAAGTTCGTAGAAACTTTTTTTTTTTAAATAAGTGAAAAAATGTCAGTAATCGATTGCCATAATAGCCATTACTATAAAATAAAAATTGAAAAAGCTATACGCAAAAAAACACGTCCAAAAAAAAGGATACATTTTCAAAGTGATTTTTTGAGCATTAAAATTGAAAAATTCATTATAATTGTATAATAACATGATAGAACAACTCATCTAGAAAAATAAAAGTGCTCAATCGTTACTGTACGATCATCCGTCGACGAGAAATAGTCAATTTTGGAGAGCGCCTTTTTCTCGAAAAATCGATATCTCTCGAAAAATAATGAATATTTTTAAATTTTTCAAAAACGTGCTTTTTTGTTTTGCCATGAGCTATACTTACGGAAAGTACCCGAACTGTCAAATTCAAAAAAATTCCAAACCCATATTAAAAACTAGACCTCCATGCGAGATTCCCGAAACCATTTTTTTTATCGGCTGAGAAGCGCTTTATAAGGGTTAAAATCACCCCTAAAGTTTACCCCCAAGAAACGTTTTTTTGATATATCTCGGCTTCTACTTAACTTTTTTTAACGAAACCAAATGGAAAGAGTTTCTTATTAAAAGGCCAAGAAATCCGTGGTAGTATGAACATTAAGGGTTGCATCCCTTATTTTTTAGAGGGTGAAATTGGGTTTTTTAAAGAATAATTTTTGTTGTGAGAATTCATAAAATAATTAAAAATAGGTCAAAACATTATTTTTGCCAACTACAATAAATAACAGTTGGTGTGCTTGGGCATTCTTCGCGAAACAACCTCTTAAGAGGTGGTAAACCACCCCTAACACAAATGAATTAGGTATATTTTTTTGGCAATTATTTTTTTCCTTAAAATGGGTTCTTGAAGTCGTTAATCGAAATCCACAGTTAGATCCACAATAAAAATTTGAAAATAGTGAATTCAATATGGCGAAAAATTTTTTAGAAATATTTTAAATTCCACGAAAAATAGTATGTAGACCCCCTAGCGGAAATTATATTATGTAAATAAGTGTATAATAATGTAACAATGTTTTGTTATGTTATTCTATTATTTATTATTTTTTTATCATACACTTGTTTATCGTACGATAAACAAGTGTATGATAATGTAGTTGTTTGTAAAAATGTGTAAGAAAACGTAACAAATTGTACTTTTCTACTGGATTTCGGACGCTTTTACATTTTACCACAGTTTATACCATTTTTTAATAATTTCTTACTTTTGCTTACATTTGTCTACGTTTTATTACTTTTTAATTTGTACTCTTAATTCAAATTTTATAGGCATTCTTACACTTTCGTACATCTTTTTACATTTTATTATATATTTGTACTTTTAATTACATCTTTTTACGTTTATATACAAATTTTGATACACATTTTACATCGTATCACATATTTGTACATTTTTTCAAATAGTTTCTAATTATACTTTTATAATAATTTATAATTGTACTTTTATTTAAATAAAGCTATAAATAAAATATTTTCAAAGATGTAAAGAAAAAATACTAAAACGTAATAAAATGTAAAATATTATGTATTAGAAATATAATTAATATATGTTACAAAATGTAAGTTACTGTATAAAAGTTTAAATTTTTACAAATTCTTACAGGTTTTCCTAACAAATTAATTCTTACAGATTTTTCTAACAAATACTTCCTTATAATTTCATAAAAATAAGCTACACAAGGAAATATTTAGAAAACGTAAGGAATTGAAAGAAAATGTAAGAAACTTTAACAACTTGTTAAATATGCCCGAAATCCAGTATCGTATGATTTCTTACATTTTTCGACAATTTATTCCATTTAATAAGTATTTTCTTATTTTCTTTCATATTTTATAATTTCAGCTAGGAGAGATTTTCATGCTTGTTGAAATTATGATAGGTTTTAATAAGAAAAGTTTATTTATGATTTATTAATATAAAATAATATGAACAAAATTTTTAATATAATGATAATTATAGCAATTCATGGTTATTGCGCAATATACAAGATTACGCACACTTGCATTGATATGGCTTATCTCCCGATTCCTCCTCTTTTATTCATAAGTAAGTGAAACATCGGTCAGTCGAAAACAAATATACGTTACTGAACATTTTTCTACGCTCGTGTTAAATTAATATTCAATGTCAACATTATTTTATGGGTATTAATTGAAAATATAAGTGTCTGGAGGTACTTGCATCATATTTTTTAATGGCAAGTAAACATTTTACGAATACGAAATCCTATTTGAATTGAATGATAACAACAATAATAATAGTCGTAAGTAACCATATAATTGAAATTTCTTTCTTCTACATAATTATTCAAAATATTTCTAATAGAAGGATATAATAGATATAATATTGAAAAGTTAAATAAAATGCAGCATTTTTAAATATAAAACTCGTCAAAATATACAATAAATTTTGAACAAGTGGCCGAAGTTAAGAAAGTCAAATTCAGTAAAAATCTATTATAGAATCTTTATTGTACAAATTCTAAATATTTTGATAGTGAAACTTTACTCTTAATACATGCATTGAATTATTTTATGATAGTAAAAATTATGTTTTGATTTTAATTTTTAGAATTACTGTTACATTACTGTTATTCTAATATATAAAATATGACATACTGACGATTTAATCAGTTAAGTTAAGTGTAAAAAAATATTCATACGAGTGAATAGAAGTAGTACTTTATTTATAATAATAACGTTTAGCAACTATTTAATGCTAATAAAATAGTGTATCTTGTAGACAAAACATTGACAAACAATAACGAATTCCCATGTACTTACAAAGGAATTTAGTAAAATGTTTTCCTCAAAAGTTTTTGATGTCTGAATACTTTTTACACTTACTGTACATTCATACTATTGTACATTCCTATACTGTTATGGCTATAAAAAGGCTATAATAACTAAAACTTTTACAGGTTTACACTGCGACTCAACGTATCTAAAAGAAGAAAGAAAATATTTTCCATAAATATGAATTTGGTAAATGCGATGAATGTTTATTTATTTTAAACAGTATCTTTCAAGATCAAGAAAAGAAATTACCTGTTAATGACGCTGAAAGAAATGTTGCTAATATAGTGTATAATATTATAATATCAAGTATAAATGATCGTAGTATTTACGAAGAAACGGAAGAATTTCTATATTATGATGATACCTACGAACCCTACGATGACATACCTGCAGATGATTTACATGAAGATATCGATGCAGAAGATATAACACCCGAAACTGAAAATCAATGTAGGACCGAATCAGAGAGTATTAATTTTGACTACAAAAAACAAGCTGTGGAGTATTGGTTAAGTAGTAAAAACAAGTTAAAATTTGAAACAGTCCAAAATCGATTCAAAAAATTAAAATAGGAGGAAGTAGGATCGATAAATTGAAAAAATTGAGGAATATTGTTTACAAAAATTTAACGTAGCCAGATCGAATAGAATACCCATTCATGACATTGATGTAAGACGTATGGCAAAAGAAAAAGCATTAGAGTTAAACTTCAATGAATTTAAAGCTTCTAGACACTGGTTAAATGAATTTAAACGGCGATTTAATATCGTTTCTCGAAAAATAACAAAAATTATTACTAAAAAATCTATAGATGATTCAGGAGAATGGTCAGCACAAAAACAGGAATTTCGCAATAGAGTAAAAAATGCCATCACAAAATATGATGCAAAACGTGTTTATAACTCCGACCAAAGTGGTTTTAATTACGAAATACACAGTGGTCGAACCCTCAATCTTAGAGGAGATAAAAGTGTAGAGAGTATAGTGCAATCAGTACATTCGACAACTCATTCTTATACTATCCAACCTACTGTATCTGCTGAAGGAAAACTTCTATCACCCTTCTTTTTAGTCATGCAAGAACCAAAGGGAGAGTTTGGAACTGTAGTCAGAAAAAATTTATTTGCAGCAGAAAATGTTTATGTAATGGCATCGAAATCAGGTAAATTGACTAAAGAACATGTTGAAACTTGGGCGCAAGATGTATATTTTCCATCAACTACCATAACAAGTACCCTATTGCTTGATTCATGGAGAGGTCACTGCCTAGATATAATTTATAAAGTAAAACCGGAACATAAAACCTTAACGATTCTACAAATTCCACAAAGAACAACAAGTGAACTTCAAACGCTTGATATTTACGGTTTTCGAATGTGGAAGAACTTCGAACGTTTTCGGATATGATATTTCTAACAAATGAGGATCTCAACTTACACGATAGAAATAATATAATCAAAATGCATTCATTAGTAAATAATCAATTATCAAGTCCCAGGTTTCAAAATTTATTTAAATATGCTTGGTACACCGCCGGTTACATTGATGAAAGGCCAGAAAAAATTGAAAACCCAAAAAAATTTTGCTTCAATTCTAATTTTATTACATGCGATATTTGTGGTAATCGAGCGATTATAACATGTTCATAGTACAAAAAATCGCTGTGTTTACAACATTTTTTTCATGAATATCATTATTGTAAAACATATAATCCATGATCGTCAGAATAATTAGCTAGCTTGCCGTCTGCTGTTGGCTAACCGGTAGGGTTTAAAATTGGTCGTTGTGCTGCTTAGAAATTGGTAGAATTGTATAAGAATTTGTATTAAAAGATAATAAATTGTAAAAATCTGTAAGAATTTGTAAAAATTTAAACTTTTATACAGTAACTTACATTTTGTAACATATATTAATTATATTTCTAATACATAATAATTTACATTTTATTACGTTTTAGTATTTTTTCTTTACATCTTTGAAAATATTTTATTTATAGCTTTATTTAAATAAAAGTACAATTATAAATTATTATAAAAGTATAATTATGAACTATTTGAAAAAAGTGTACAAATATGTGATAGGATGTAAAATGTGTATCAAAATTTGTATATAAACGTAAAAAGATGTAATTAAAAGTACAAATATATAATAAAATGTAAAAAGATGTACGAAAGTGTAAGAATGCCTATAAAATTTGAAGTAAGAGTACAAATTAAAAAGTAATAAAACGTAGACAAATGTAAGCAAAAGTAAGAAATTATTAAAAAATGGTATAAACTGTGGTAAAATGTAAAAGCGTCCGAAATCCAGTGTAAAACAAGTGTATGATAAAAAAATAATAAATAATAGAATAACATAACAAAACATTGTTACATTATTATACACTTATTTACATAATATAATTTCCGCTAGGGGGTCTACATACTATTTTTCGTGGAATTTAAAATATTTCTAAAAAATTTTTCGCCATATTGAATTCACTATTTTCAAATTTTTATTGTGGATCTAACTGTGGATTTCGATTAACGACTTCAAGAACCCATTTTAAGGAAAAAAATAATTGCCAAAAAAATATACCTAATTCATTTGTGTTAGGGGTGGTTTACCACCTCTTAAGGGGTTGTTTCGCGAAAAATGCCCAAACACACGAACTGTTATTTATTGTAGTTGACAAAAATAATGTTTTGACCTATTTTTAATTATTTTATGAATTCTCACAACAAAAATTATTCTTAAAAAAACCCAATTTCACCCTCTAAAAAATAAGGGATGCAACCCTTAATGTTCATACTACCACGGATTTCTTGACTTTTTAATAAGAAACTCTTTCCATTTTGTTTCGTTAAAAAAAGTTAAGTAGAAGCCGAGATATATAAAAAAAACGTTGCTTGGGGGTAAACTTTCGGGGTGATTTTAACCCTTATAAAGCGCTTCTCAGCCGATAAAAAAAATGGTTTCGTGAATCTCGCATGGAGGTCTACTTTTTAATATGGGTTTGGAATTTTTTTGAATTTGACAGTTCGGGTACTTTCCTTGTTAGAGTAAATATAAAGTATCCAGGCATAAAATTGACCGAGTACTAGAGAACCCGATTTTTAGAGGTTTTTTCGATATATCTCGAAAAGTAACAAAAATCAATATACATGTATTTACATGAATCGATAGAACTTTTTAATACCTACAACTTCCTCATTTAACTTTTTTTGATCCGAGTTATAGTTTTTGCTTCCTCATAGAGGAAGCTTTGTAATAGTAAAATTTTAATTTTCTTTAAATTTCTCTAGAAACATGAATAAAGGTGTTAGAAGTTTGTGTCACATGATTTTAGAAAATGTGTGTATGGACGTGTGTGTGTGTGTGTGTGTGAGTATGTATGTATACCGCTTTATTTTCGGATCTACGTGGTCGATTTTAACCGGACGGGTCTCATTTTTTTTTGTTTTTTGATTCCGAATTCGAGAAAAAAATAATTTTGTACGACTAACTGGTTCGTTTTTGTTTAATGTCGAATTATTCATTTTCGAAAAATTTATTTTTGATTTTTTTTAATGATTGGATTTAAATTTTATAATCGGATGGGTAGCGTTCGAAAGAGCATAAAAAACCTATATTTAAAAAAAAAAACATTTCTCTAGCTATCACGGTTATTTTGTTATTAACAAAGACGTGTTTTTTTTTAAATGCTTTTAACTTCCAAACTAAATGGTCAATTTTTTTGAGAAAAATCATGATAATGGAGATTATGAATAGCTATAATCTGTATAAAATTGAATCCATTCTGTTGGTTAGTTTTGAGAAAAAAATTAAAAAATGAAAAAAACGTGTTTTAGGTGGCGACAATTTACGGAAGTAAAATTGTGTTAATCGCTTCAAAATTCCTTGTAGAGGTAGATTTTTGGTTGCCACCTGCACCTTTCTTTGGGATAGATGATTGGTTCATAAATTTCAGAGATTTTTGAGGTTAAAATTTTTTTAACCTTTTTTTCGAATCGTAATTTCTCGAGAACGGCTGTATGTATCAGAATGGGATAGATAGCATTTAAAAGAGAATTAAAATACATATATTTTCTAAAAAAAAAAAGTTTCTAGCTATCACGGTTCTTTGGTTATTAACAAAAAAGTAAAACATGAAAAATGAAAAAAATGAGTTTTGTATGTCCAACGATTCCGGAGCGAAAATTGTCGTAATTTCTTCAAAATTCCTTGTGTAGGTAGATTTTGGATAGCTCTTGGTCCAGTTCTTTGGGCAAAATAATTGCTTCATAAATTTCAGAGATATTTGAGGTTAAAATTTTTTAAACTTTTTTTTAAATCGTAATTTCTCGAGAACGGTTCTATGAATCAGCTACAGATTTCTAGACAATTTTGTATGTGATATAGATATTATGTGTGTGAATTTTCATCAAGATCGTACGATTACTTTTTGATATTCAAAATTTTCCTATTTTACAAAGTTATTTTATTTGTCGCCTGATAACTAGAGAAAACTTGTTTTAATTTTTTTTTAATTTGGCGGAGATGTAAAGTGTATATTATTTATTATATGCGTTTTTAGAGTAAAAGAATTCGTTTATGAATTTCAGAGATATTCGAGGTTAAAACTGATTTAGCCTTCTTTTCAAATCGTAATTTTTTGGATAGATCTATACTAGAAAATGGAAATAACACGTGCTATGCGTGCGTGTTGTTCACTTGCTTTTGTTTTTTATTGAGGGTAATTTACAGCGCGATCAAGTTTTAACCACTTATTATACTCATTGAAGAATATATTTGGTTGAAATTTCAAAAGAATATCTTTATTTCTTACTCAAAATATCGAAATTTTTTGTATAGAACATTGATTGGGAAAAAGTTTGCATTTTACTTGCAGAATATGCCAGTATTTTTGTTGTAATCTTTTTGGAAAGTCTCTTGACTGATTGACTTGATTGGTGACTTTATAATAAACATTCATATGTGTAATAAATGAATATATGTAATACAGAGTTTGGTAATTTGTTCGAATTTATTTTTAAGTTTTCAAAATATTATGGATTTAAAATATTACCCGAAGTTGAAGGTGCACCATAAAAAATAATTCTGCTACTTTTTTGTGTGATAATCATGAGATGATTCGGAAACGTGATGTAAAGACAAGTCAATATAATGGGAGCGCTTGTATGTACGAAAGCATTGGAAATGTTTTTCTGACTGCATACTGAAAATTAACATGAAAATTGTACATATAAATATGGATTTTAATAGGTATTTAATTTATTAGCATTTTCCACGCTACCATTGAGGTATTGCTATTAGCGCGTTGGACTTTTTTTATTTCATTCTCATGAAATACATGAAATTATTTCTTTTACTAGTTCAGAATTCTATGACATGATAAAATTATTGAATTAGTTGAATAATAAAATATGCACTTTAGAGAGATGAATCCGTGGAGTCCGTCGCCTGTAGCCCTACTAAACCATGGGAGTTATTCCTCCTTTCCTCAACCATTACAGAAAGTATTTAAAAATAAATACTCTGTGCAAAGACAACTCCGAACCTATTTCCTTTCTCCGCCAGTTAAGTATTCATGGAATAGAATAATCGTTATTTGAAAGTCTCTTGACGGATTGACTTGATTGGTGACTTTATAATAAACATTCATATCTGTCATAAACGAATATATGTAATACAGAGTTTGGTAATTTGTGCGAATTTATTTTTAAATTTTCAAAATATTATGGATTTAAAATATTACCCAAAGTTGAAGGTGCTCCATAAAATATAATTCTGCTACTTTTTTTTGTGAAAATCATCAGATGATTCGGAAACGTGATGTAGAGACAAGTCAATATAATCGGAGCGCTTGTATGTATGAAAGCATCGAAAGTTTTTGTGTGACTGCATACTGAAAATTAACATGAAAATTGTACATATAAATATGGATTTTTATAGGTATTTAATTTATTAGCAGTTTCCACGCTACCATTGAGGTACTGCTATTAGCGCGTTGGACTTTTTTTTAATTCACTCTCATAAAATACATGAAAATATTTCTTTACTAATTCAGAATTCTATGACATGATAAAATTATTGAATTAATCGAATAATAAAATTATGCACTTTAGAGAGATGAATCCGTGGAGTCCGTCGCCTGTAGCCCTACTAAACCACGGGAGTTGTTCCTTCTTTCCTCAACCATTACAGAAAGTATTTAAAAATAAATACTTTCTGCAAAGACAACTCCGAACCTATTTCCTTCCTCCGCCAGTTAAGTATTCATGCAATAGAATAATCTTTATAATATCTACTTTTATATGCAATATATATATATATATGGGTAACTTCATGTCAAGTGTTCAGGTCAAAATTTTGAAATCGCTTAAACTAGGTTTTTCTCCTTCCACATTGGTCCCAAAATACAACGCTAGAGTTTTAGTGCAAAATATTGAACTGTTCAAGAGTTAGAACCAATTGAAAATTTGAAAATTTTGATTTTTTTCGAAAAACATGAATTTTCATGATTTTTTAATTAAAAAACGCGAAACTTTTTGTATTACACATTAAATGGGAAAAAGTTTGCAAATTGTAAGTCGAATAACTCAGAATTTTTTCAGGTCGATGACAGTAATTTTACTAATTTGTACGTAAGAAAGCAACATTCAAAATATGATTAGGGCGAACGCAACCCTCTGGATTTTCTTCAACAATCGAGAAAAAATTGAGAAAAAATGTTACCTTCAAAATGAGACCTTGATCAAGATGGAGAAATGTCAGAGAAAAAAGTTAGCTGGAATGAAAGCCGTTGTAACAGTGAAAAAAGCCTGTTCTTGGCTTATTTCAGGCTTTTTTCACTGTTTCAACGGCTTTCATTTCAGCTAACTTTTTTCTCTGACATTTCTCCATCTTGGTCAAGGTCTCATTTTGAAGGTAACATTTTTTCTCAAATTTTTCTCGATTGTTGAAGAAAATCCAGAGGGATGCGTTCGCCCTAATCATATTTTGAATGTTGCTTTCTTACGTACAAATTAGTAAAATTACTGTCATCGACCTGAAAAAATTCTGAGTTATTCGACTTACAATTTGCAAACTTTTTCCCATTTAATGTGTAATACAAAAATTTTCACGTTTTTGAGTTAAAAAATCATGAAAATTCATGTTTTCGAAAAAAATCAAAATTTTCAAATTTTCAATTGGTTCTAACTCTTGAACAGTTCAATATTTTGCACTAAAACTCTAGCGTTGTATTTTGGGGCCAATTTGGAAGGAGAAAAACCTATTTTAAGCGATTTCAAAATTTTGACCTGAACACTTGACATGAAGTTACCTATATATATATATATATATATATATATATATATATATATATATATATATATATATATATATATATATATATATATATATATATATATATATATAAATATATGAAACGCTAGTTATGCAGACACTTTCCGAAATTTAAATAGACTTATGCAGACAGAGACCGACTTATGCAGACGTCAGCATAAGTAGAGAGATTATTTCTTTAGTCACGCTAGACTTGTGCAGACACTTGTATAAACGGTACTACACTTATGCAGACAGGTCACGTGGTCTTATACATTGGTGTCAGCATAAGTCCATGTTTATATGATTATATATATATATATATATATATATATATATATATAAATATATGAAACGCTAGTTATGCAGACACTTTCCGAAATTTAAATAGACTTATGCAGACAGAGACCGACTTATGCAGACGTCAGCATAAGTAGAGAGATTATTTCTTTAGTCACGCTAGACTTGTGCAGACACTTGTATAAACGGTACTACACTTATGCAGACAGGTCACGTGGTCTTATACATTGGTGTCAGCATAAGTCCATGTTTATATTATTATATATATATATATATATATATATACTGCTCCGGCATTCGGGTGTCCTGCGTCATTGGTCGCTGGGAGGCCTCTAATTTTTCCTCAAGCGATCGTACCCTCACTATTAGGTTTACTAATAGTGAGGTGACGTCCTCCGGCACCTCGAAATTTGTGCCGTCGTGCGACACCAGCCGCATCATCTTTGGCTGCGATGGGTGTCGGTTGGTTGTACCGGAGGCGCCTTCTTGTCCTCGGCCGCGCTCTCCGGTACCTCTTTCTTCCTCTTCTTCTTCCACGTCCTTGTTCGCCGTGTCTTCTGTGCTGGCGTCTTCGTCGCTCCTGTATGCCCTGTCTTCATGGCGTTGTGTTGGATGCTGGGCCGGGGTCTCGGCATCCTTTGTCGATTTCCGTAGCATGCTTAGAACCGCATCGCTAACCTTTATTACTTGTAATGGGTGTCGTTCCCAACCCGTTGTTTCGACAAAGGTGTCGTTCGGCTCCGACACGATCCTTTCGATCAACTGTTCCCGAAGGATCGTTCGTCGCGCGATGGCCCCTACCGTGTCCGCCGACTCTGCGATGTCTTGCGGCGCGTAAATGCCGAGCATCCAATTTTTCAGTCTCTCGCACAGGCGGAAGAAGCAGCCCTGTCGCCTCAATTCCAATTGCGACAGGTAGTCGTCCAGCTCGTTGCGAGAGATATACAACAGCCAATCCGTCAAGGCATCGTCGATGTTGTACGCCATTACAAATCAAACGACGTGGCGTGTGTGTGCAAGGGGATTGGTCTTCAATCCCGCGGGTTTTAAGGTGCTTTTGCACGGTCAGTGGTATCCTTCACAAGGTACCTACTAGATTACCACTGACTAAGGAAAACGCGAATTTTCCCAACTGGTGGTTTGGTCTCTAATCGCCAGACCAGTGTAACTCGCTTTTTAACCTGCTTGCTTGGAGGTTATGTCGCTTTTTGGGTATGCGCGAATGTGGTTCGCTTGTTTGCACAATATCCTAATGCTTTTATCGCATGCGCGACGATTCGGCATCTGCGCAAGCGATAAAGTCGGTGCCGTAGCGATTTCGCGGACGCGTGAGCGGTTTGGCGGGATTTCTCCCTTAGAGCAAGCGATTTCGCGGCCCCGAACGCAATTTCCACTTTTCCACCCTTTACGCCTGCGCGAACTCGAAGTTAGTGGTTCGCGCACCTCCCCGTGAGGTGTACTAGCGATTCCGCGTGCTAGGTCGAGATTTCCGTTTTTCAACCCTTTGCGCATGCGCGAACTCGAAATCCGTGGTTCGCGCACCTCCCCGTGAGGTGTACTAGCGATTCCGCGTGCTAGGTCGGAATTTCCGTTTTTCGACCCTTTGCGCATGCGCGAACTCGAAATTCGTGGTTCGCGCACCTCCCAGTTAGGTGTACTACCGATTCTGCGGGCTAAATCAAAATTTCAATTTTTGGCCCTTTGCGCATGCGCAAACTCGAAATTAGTGGATACGCGCACCTCCTGGTGAAATGCGCTACCGATTCCGCGGTAGTGATTTTCCACTTTTTTTTTTCGATTTCTGCGCATGCGCGGCCTCAAAATTGCTGCGCGCGCACTCTAGGTTACCCCCCGCGTACGCACTTACGCGTATTTCCCCAAAAATGCGGAAATTTCCGATAATAACCCGAAAATGCGGAATGGGTACATAAACTGCCACTTTACGCCCCGGCGTGCACGTGAGTTGTCCCACAAAGAGATTGAGCGCTAGGCACCTACTGTTGCTTAAAAAAAAATGTTAAATCAATAATTATTATTTAATCTCTTTGTTGACCTCACTAAGTACTTCAACAATGCTCGGCCTTCACAAGCAATGTCCTCGCTAAGTACGTGCAGGCCGGGTTATTCCCTCCAAGCAAGGTTAGGAACCACCAGTTGGTTACCCTTGCACACACTATACACTTTTATAATAATTAATTATCCCTCTCGATAATTAATTATTCGCACGCGAGTCTCGACCTGTTTAAATACTGGAATTATTCCCTAACCTATGCTTCCCAACACGATACGGGCGCCAGTTGTAACGGGGTTCAGTTACGCAGAGGGTATTAATCCCTCTCAGAGGTTCGCGGGGTAATATACGGGTGTAATCGACGCCCGGGCAACTCACCGTTGTAGAATCATCTGTAGTCCGGCAGAAGCGCCTCGGCACAGGTTCCGAACATGCGAGCCCGGCTCCTATTGTAGAATGCCTAGGCCGCTTTCCCCTAGAACCGGCGCTGCGCTCTGCCGCTGCTGCCAACTCCTGCCCGCGAACTACGGGCTGCTCGCTAAGACCTAGCGTTACCAGGGCAGCCGGCTTTTCCCGCGTACAACGCCGCTCGGGCTAACCTCTCGAGCGGCTATTGAGATACTTACACCCTGCTACCTTGTCCTCTCCAGGAGACGATGTGCTCGGCTAACTGCAGCTGCTGAAATGGGTAGAGGGCGGTATTCGGGAAATCATGCATAGGTTAAGGCGCGCTCAATAAATACTCGTGACTCGACAAGTTAAGATAAAAACAAGGTTTTAATACGAAGAAGATGGTCGCGCAAGGGGCGCGAAACCCGAACAAACTTTATTACAACACGCGACAGGCCGAGACTTCAACAACCGCACGCACGCTCGCGGTTACGGCGGAGCCGCTTATCCGCGGATGACGGGGGGAGGGGGGTGCACTACGCGCCCGTCACCAAGAAGCACCGATGCAAGTGTAAGCCCTACTTACTCGGGACTGGCCAGCCATCGCAGGCGGTGCTCTCGCCGTTCCGTTCTCTCTCTCTTCCTCGCGCTCCGCTGCCCTCGTGCCCTCTCTCTCTCGCTCCTCCACTCCTCGCAGTGGTGGCGGCGTGGTCACGTGGGTGGCGGCGGGCTCTCTCTCGCACTTCACACACGTTTCTTTTTCTTTCTCGCGTCGCGACCTCCGCGGACACTTGTTGCGCGTAATCGCGAACAACTCAACATGGCCGCGGCGTCCTTTTCGAGGCAGCACCGCGGCTTCTGCCCCGTTTGTCTCGAGAGCGCGCCGCGCGGCGCGCCACGGAGCACTCCAGGCGGGAGCGCGCTAGCTTCGCTCCCGCTTTACGTAGTTCACGACTCTCATTATCAGCGCCCGTTACAATATATATATATATATATATACCGGGTGTCCCATTTTAAAACCACCAGGCAAATATCTCGAAAACTAACGGAGATGGAAAAAACTCTTAATACAAAAGTTGTAGGGTTCAGAGGGGCCCAACTGATCGTGACCTTGGTTATGACCTTGAGGTCAATAATCAAGGTCATTTGAAGGTCAAATCGATTTTTTCAAATGGGAACTCCCACTTCTGACCTCGTAAATGGAAAAAGCGGAAAATTTTACGTTCAGATATGTCCTTGAGTCGAGGTCATGGTCATATTTAAAATCAAAATCAATCAAAGCATCAACACATTCCCATAATTAGGCATACGAGACAAATTGTTAAATACAAAAGTTGTAGGGTTCAGAGGGGCCCAACTGATCGTAACCTTGGTTATGACCTTGTGGTCAATGATCAAGGTCATTTGAAGGTCAAATCGATTTTTTCAAATGGGAACCCCCATTTTTGACCTCGTAAATGGAAAGAGCGGAAAATTTTACGTTCAGATATGTCCTTGAGTCAAGGCCATGGTCATGGTCATGGTCATATTTAAAATCAAAATCAATCAACGCATCCAAACATTCCCATAATTACGCATACGAGTGTTAAATACAGAAGTTGTAGGGTTTGAAGCGGCCCAACTGATCGTGACCTTGGTTATGACCTTGAGGTCAATGATCAAGGTCATTTGAAGGACAAATCGATTTTTTCCAATGGGAACCCCTATTTTTGACCTCGTTAATGGAAAGAGCGGAAAATTTTACTATTTTTACTATTATAAATATTTACCAGGGTTAACCACTTATATCAAATAATAACAAAAGTTAATAAGTGTTGACCACCTGTATCCAATAGTGACCGGTAGTATTCAGCATTGATCGGTAATAGTCAATAATTATTACTGTTTACATCAAATTGTTTTCAAATTGAGCACACTTATATTGGCACAGAAAATTAAACTTTTTCGTTTTAAAATATTGTATAGTATAATAACATATTATTTCTTTTGTGGTGTGTTTTGATAAATAATTGCATTTACAACTAAAAAAGAATGCCTGACTATTCTGCTAATGAAATAGTTGACATTCTTCTTATTTTAGGAGAATGTCGACGAAACTATCGAGAGGCAAGCAGATTGTATCGTGCTCGGTTCCCTCAACGACAACATCCTGATCATACGGTAATACGTGACATTGAACTGCGCGGTCGACAAGGAAACTTCGTTCGAAGAAGGAGGACACTGAATGAACACGATTATGAAAATAATCCTCGCTTTCTTGCTGTTCTAGCCATGGTACATTTAAATGTTCATATCAGTTTACGCGAAATCGAGTTAACAATGGGTATTCCAAGATCTACGGCCAGTAGATATTTACGATATGCGCGTTACCATCCTTACCACATTACTCTAAATCAAGATTTAACTGTGGAAGATTATCGACGGAGAATAAGATTTTGCCAATGGGCAACACAACAAATTACTGATGATGAAAATTTCTTTAACAATGTTCTTTTTAGCGACGAGGCTACATTTCAGAGTAATGGTATGTTGAATCGCCATAATTGCCACTACTGGTCTCCTGTTAATCCTCATGGGATGCGAGAAGTTGATCATCAGCATCGCTGGAATGTAACGGTATGGTGTGGTATTATTAACGAATGTCTGATTGGATCTTATTTTTTTGAAGGTCACGTAACTCAACATACTTATTTACATTTGCTGAGAGACGAGCTGCCACTCTTTCTAGAAAACGTTGATCTCCATACAAGGGCCAGAATGTGGCTACAACAAGATGGTGCTCCTCCACATTATGCCAGAATTGTCAGAGATTTTCTTAATGAAAGGTTTAACGGTCGATGGATTGGTAGAGGAGGTTCCCGTAGCATGGCCACCAAGATCTCCAGATCTGACATCTCCAGATTTTTATTTATGGGGCTTCCTAAAAAATACAGTCTACCGCAACAGGCCAACTACAAGAGATGACATGATTCAAAGGATTACACAAATCTGCTTAAGTATTCCACGTCAAGTATTATTAAATACTGTTAGAAACTTTAAAAGGAGAATAGAATGTTGTCAACAAGTAAATGGTGCAACTTTTGAGCATCTTCTTCAGTAAATGGTGACCGAAACACTTGGATCCTATGACTAAATACACATGAACGTGGAATTTTCCAATGAATTTTTAGCTGGCCTGGTCATCCCCGACCTTGCCTTAACTGGCCGGGTCATCTCCGACCTTGCCTTAGGTGACCGGGTCATCTCCGACTTTGCTCTTAATTGCACGGAAACTGACCATAACTTTGACCATGACCTTGACCCAAGGTCATATCAGAATTTTTCGGTTTTTCTATTTACGAGGTCAAAAGCGAGGGTTGCCGTTAAACAAAATTGATTTAACCTTCAAACGACATCATCCTTGACCTCAAGTTCATGGTTAAGGTCACGATCAATTGGGCCCCTCCAAACACTACAACTTCTGTATTTAACACTCGTATGCGTAATTATGGAAATGTTTGGATGCGTTGATTGATTTTGATTTTAAACATGACCATGACCATGGCCTTGACTCAAGGACATATCTAAACGTAAAATATTCTGCTCTTTCCATTTACGAGGTCAAAAGTGGAGGGTTCCCATTTGAAAAAATCGATTTGACTTTCAAATGACCTTGACCATTGACCTCAAGGTCATAACCACGGTTACAATCAGTTGGGCCCCTCTGAACCCTACAACTTTTGTATTTAACAATTTGTCTCGTATACCTAATTATGGGAATGTTTTGATGCGTTTATTGATTTTGATTTTAAACATGACCATGACCATGACCATGACCTTGACTCAAGGACATATCTGAACGTAAAATTTTCCGCTCTTTCCATTTACGAGGTCAAAAGTGGGGGGTTCCCATTTGAAAAAATCGATTTGACCTTCAAATGAACTTGATCATTGACCTCAAGGTCATAACCAAGGTCACGATCGGTTGGGCCCCTCTGAACCCTACAACTTTTGTACAAAAGTTGTAGGGTTCAGAGGGGCCCAACTGATTGTAACCGTGGTTATGACCTTGAGGTCAATGGTCAAGGTCATTTGAAAGTCAAATCGATTTTTTCAAATGGGAACCCTCCACTTTTGACCTCGTAAATGGAAAGAGCAGAATATTTTACGTTTAGATATGTCCTTGAGTCAAGGCCATGGTCATGGTCATGTTTAAAATCAAAATCAATCAACGCATCCAAACATTTCCATAATTACGCATATATATATATATATATATATATATATATATATATATATATATATATATATATATATATACCGGGTGTCCCATTTTAAAACCACCAGGCAAATATCTCGAAAACTAACGGAGATGGAAAAAAACTTTTAATACAAAAGTTGTAGGGTTCAGAGGGGCCCAACCGATCGTGACCTTGGTTATGACCTTGAGGTCAATGATCAAGTTCATTTGAAGGTCAAATCGATTTTTTCAAATGGGAACCCCCCACTTTTGACCTCGTAAATGGAAAGAGCGGAAAATTTTACGTTCAGATATGTCCTTGAGTCAAGGTCATGGTCATGGTCATGGTCATGTTTAAAATCAAAATCAATAAACGCATCAAAACATTCCCATAATTAGGTATACGAGACAAATTGTTAAATACAAAAGTTGTAGGGTTCAGAGGGGCCCAACTGATTGTAACCGTGGTTATGACCTTGAGGTCAATGGTCAAGGTCATTTGAAAGTCAAATCGATTTTTTCAAATGGGAACCCTCCACTTTTGACCTCGTAAATGGAAAGAGCAGAATATTTTACGTTTAGATATGTCCTTGAGTCAAGGCCATGGTCATGGTCATGTTTAAAATCAAAATCAATCAACGCATCCAAACATTTCCATAATTACGCATACGAGTGTTAAATACAGAAGTTGTAGTGTTTGGAGGGGCCCAATTGATCGTGACCTTAACCATGAACTTGAGGTCAAGGATGATGTCGTTTGAAGGTTAAATCAATTTTGTTTAACGGCAACCCTCGCTTTTGACCTCGTAAATAGAAAAACCGAAAAATTCTGATATGACCTTGGGTCAAGGTCATGGTCAAAGTTATGGTCAGTTTCCGTGCAATTAAGAGCAAAGTCGGAGATGACCCGGTCACCTAAGGCAAGGTCGGAGATGACCCGGCCAGTTAAGGCAAGGTCGGGGATGACCAGGCCAGCTAAAAATTCATTGGAAAATTCCACGTTCATGTGTATTTAGTCATAGGATCCAAGTGTTTCGGTCACCATTTACTGAAGAAGATGCTCAAAAGTTGCACCATTTACTTGTTGACAACATTCTATTCTCCTTTTAAAGTTTCTAACAGTATTTAATAATACTTGACGTGGAATACTTAAGCAGATTTGTGTAATCCTTTGAATCATGTCATCTCTTGTAGTTGGCCTGTTGCGGTAGACTGTATTTTTAGGAAGCCCCATAAATAAAAATCTGGAGATGTCAGATCTGGAGATCTTGGTGGCCATGCTACGGGAACCTCCTCTACCAATCCATCGACCGTTAAACCTTTCATTAAGAAAATCTCTGACAATTCTGGCATAATGTGGAGGAGCACCATCTTGTTGTAGCCACATTCTGGCCCTTGTATGGAGATCAACGTTTTCTAGAAAGAGTGGCAGCTCGTCTCTCAGCAAATGTAAATAAGTATGTTGAGTTACGTGACCTTCAAAAAATAAGATCCAATCAGACATTCGTTAATAATACCACACCATACCGTTACATTCCAGCGATGCTGATGATCAACTTCTCGCATCCCATGAGGATTAACAGGAGACCAGTAGTGGCAATTATGGCGATTCAACATACCATTACTCTGAAATGTAGCCTCGTCGCTAAAAAGAACATTGTTAAAGAAATTTTCATCATCAGTAATTTGTTGTGTTGCCCATTGGCAAAATCTTATTCTCCGTCGATAATCTTCCACAGTTAAATCTTGATTTAGAGTAATGTGGTAAGGATGGTAACGCGCATATCGTAAATATCTACTGGCCGTAGATCTTGGAATACCCATTGTTAACTCGATTTCGCGTAAACTGATATGAACATTTAAATGTACCATGGCTAGAACAGCAAGAAAGCGAGGATTATTTTCATAATCGTGTTCATTCAGTGTCCTCCTTCTTCGAACGAAGTTTCCTTGTCGACCGCGCAGTTCAATGTCACGTATTACCGTATGATCAGGATGTTGTCGTTGAGGGAACCGAGCACGATACAATCTGCTTGCCTCTCGATAGTTTCGTCGACATTCTCCTAAAATAAGAAGAATGTCAACTATTTCATTAGCAGAATAGTCAGGCATTCTTTTTTAGTTGTAAATGCAATTATTTATCAAAACACACCACAAAAGAAATAATATGTTATTATACTATACAATATTTTAAAACGAAAAAGTTTAATTTTCTGTGCCAATATAAGTGTGCTCAATTTGAAAACAATTTGATGTAAACAGTAATAATTATTGACTATTACCGATCAATGCTGAATACTACCGGTCACTATTGGATACAGGTGGTCAACACTTATTAACTTTTGTTATTATTTGATATAAGTGGTTAACCCTGGTAAATATTTATAATAGTAAAAATAGTAAAATTTTCCGCTCTTTCCATTAACGAGGTCAAAAATAGGGGTTCCCATTGGAAAAAATCGATTTGTCCTTCAAATGACCTTGATCATTGACCTCAAGGTCATAACCAAGGTCACGATCAGTTGGGCCGCTTCAAACCCTACAACTTCTGTATTTAACACTCGTATGCGTAATTATGGGAATGTTTGGATGCGTTGATTGATTTTGATTTTAAATATGACCATGACCATGACCATGGCCTTGACTCAAGGACATATCTGAACGTAAAATTTTCCGCTCTTTCCATTTACGAGGTCAAAAATGGGGTTCCCATTTGAAAAAATCGATTTGACCTTCAAATGACCTTGATCATTGACCACAAGGTCATAACCAAGGTTACGATCAGTTGGGCCCCTCTGAACCCTACAACTTTTGTATTTAACAATTTGTCTCGTATGCCTAATTATGGGAATGTGTTGATGCTTTGATTGATTTTGATTTTAAATATGACCATGACCTCGACTCAAGGACATATCTGAACGTAAAATTTTCCGCTTTTTCCATTTACGAGGTCAGAAGTGGGAGTTCCCATTTGAAAAAATCGATTTGACCTTCAAATGACCTTGATTATTGACCTCAAGGTCATAACCAAGGTCACGATCAGTTGGGCCCCTCTGAACCCTACAACTTTTGTATTAAGAGTTTTTTCCATCTCCGTTAGTTTTCGAGATATTTGCCTGGTGGTTTTAAAATGGGACACCCGGTATATATATATATATATATATTGTAACGGGCGCTGATAATGAGAGTCGTGAACTACGTAAAGCGGGAGCGAAGCTAGCGCGCTCCCGCCTGGAGTGCTCCGTGGCGCGCCGCGCGGCGCGCTCTCGAGACAAACGGGGCAGAAGCCGCGGTGCTGCCTCGAAAAGGACGCCGCGGCCATGTTGAGTTGTTCGCGATTACGCGCAACAAGTGTCCGCGGAGGTCGCGACGCGAGAAAGAAAAAGAAACGTGTGTGAAGTGCGAGAGAGAGCCCGCCGCCACCCACGTGACCACGCCGCCACCACTGCGAGGAGTGGAGGAGCGAGAGAGAGAGAGGGCACGAGGGCAGCGGAGCGCGAGGAAGAGAGAGAGAACGGAACGGCGAGAGCACCGCCTGCGATGGCTGGCCAGTCCCGAGTAAGTAGGGCTTACACTTGCATCGGTGCTTCTTGGTGACGGGCGCGTAGTGCACCCCCCTCCCCCCGTCATCCGCGGATAAGCGGCTCCGCCGTAACCGCGAGCGTGCGTGCGGTAGTTGAAGTCTCGGCCTGTCGCGTGTTGTAATAAAGTTTGTTCGGGTTTCGCGCCCCTTGCGCGACCATCTTCTTCGTATTAAAACCTTGTTTTTATCTTAACTTGTCGAGTCACGAGTATTTATTGAGCGCGCCTTAACCTATGCATGATTTCCCGAATACCGCCCTCTACCCATTTCAGCAGCTGCAGTTAGCCGAGCACATCGTCTCCTGGAGAGGACAAGGTAGCAGGGTGTAAGTATCTCAATAGCCGCTCGAGAGGTTAGCCCGAGCGGCGTTGTACGCGGAAAAGCCGGCTGCCCTGGTAACGCTAGGTCTTAGCGAGCAGCCCGTAGTTCGCGGGCAGGAGTTGGCAGCAGCGGCAGAGCGCAGCGCCGGTTCTAGGGGAAAGCGGCCTAGGCATTCTACAATAGGAGCCGGGCTCGCATGTTCGGAACCTGTGCCGAGGCGCTTCTGCCGGACTACAGATGATTCTACAACGGTGAGTTGCCCGGGCGTCGATTACACCCGTATATTACCCCGCGAACCTCTGAGAGGGATTAATACCCTCTGCGTAACTGAACCCCGTTACAACTGGCGCCCGTATCGTGTTGGGAAGCATAGGTTAGGGAATAATTCCAGTATTTAAACAGGTCGAGACTCGCGTGCGAATAATTAATTATCGAGAGGGATAATTAATTATTATAAAAGTGTATAGTGTGTGCAAGGGTAACCAACTGGTGGTTCCTAACCTTGCTTGGAGGGAATAACCCGGCCTGCACGTACTTAGCGAGGACATTGCTTGTGAAGGCCGAGCATTGTTGAAGTACTTAGTGAGGTCAACAAAGAGATTAAATAATAATTATTGATTTAACATTTTTTTTTAAGCAACAGTAGGTGCCTAGCGCTCAATCTCTTTGTGGGACAACTCACGTGCACGCCGGGGCGTAAAGTGGCAGTTTATGTACCCATTCCGCATTTTCGGGTTATTATCGGAAATTTCCGCATTTTTGGGGAAATACGCGTAAGTGCGTACGCGGGGGGTAACCTAGAGTGCGCGCGCAGCAATTTTGAGGCCGCGCATGCGCAGAAATCGAAAAAAAAAAGTGGAAAATCACTACCGCGGAATCGGTAGCGCATTTCACCAGGAGGTGCGCGTATCCACTAATTTCGAGTTTGCGCATGCGCAAAGGGCCAAAAATTGAAATTTTGATTTAGCCCGCAGAATCGGTAGTACACCTAACTGGGAGGTGCGCGAACCACGAATTTCGAGTTCGCGCATGCGCAAAGGGTCGAAAAACGGAAATTCCGACCTAGCACGCGGAATCGCTAGTACACCTCACGGGGAGGTGCGCGAACCACGGATTTCGAGTTCGCGCATGCGCAAAGGGTTGAAAAACGGAAATCTCGACCTAGCACGCGGAATCGCTAGTACACCTCACGGGGAGGTGCGCGAACCACTAACTTCGAGTTCGCGCAGGCGTAAAGGGTGGAAAAGTGGAAATTGCGTTCGGGGCCGCGAAATCGCTTGCTCTAAGGGAGAAATCCCGCCAAACCGCTCACGCGTCCGCGAAATCGCTACGGCACCGACTTTATCGCTTGCGCAGATGCCGAATCGTCGCGCATGCGATAAAAGCATTAGGATATTGTGCAAACAAGCGAACCACATTCGCGCATACCCAAAAAGCGACATAACCTCCAAGCAAGCAGGTTAAAAAGCGAGTTACACTGGTCTGGCGATTAGAGACCAAACCACCAGTTGGGAAAATTCGCGTTTTCCTTAGTCAGTGGTAATCTAGTAGGTACCTTGTGAAGGATACCACTGACCGTGCAAAAGCACCTTAAAACCCGCGGGATTGAAGACCAATCCCCTTGCACACACACGCCACGTCGTTTGATTTGTAATGGCGTACAACATCGACGATGCCTTGACGGATTGGCTGTTGTATATCTCTCGCAACGAGCTGGACGACTACCTGTCGCAATTGGAATTGAGGCGACAGGGCTGCTTCTTCCGCCTGTGCGAGAGACTGAAAAATTGGATGCTCGGCATTTACGCGCCGCAAGACATCGCAGAGTCGGCGGACACGGTAGGGGCCATCGCGCGACGAACGATCCTTCGGGAACAGTTGATCGAAAGGATCGTGTCGGAGCCGAACGACACCTTTGTCGAAACAACGGGTTGGGAACGACACCCATTACAAGTAATAAAGGTTAGCGATGCGGTTCTAAGCATGCTACGGAAATCGACAAAGGATGCCGAGACCCCGGCCCAGCATCCAACACAACGCCATGAAGACAGGGCATACAGGAGCGACGAAGACGCCAGCACAGAAGACACGGCGAACAAGGACGTGGAAGAAGAAGAGGAAGAAAGAGGTACCGGAGAGCGCGGCCGAGGACAAGAAGGCGCCTCCGGTACAACCAACCGACACCCATCGCAGCCAAAGATGATGCGGCTGGTGTCGCACGACGGCACAAATTTCGAGGTGCCGGAGGACGTCACCTCACTATTAGTAAACCTAATAGTGAGGGTACGATCGCTTGAGGAAAAATTAGAGGCCTCCCAGCGACCAATGACGCAGGACACCCGAATGCCGGAGCAGTCGCGACACGCAGCATCAAGTACCAGGCTAGGCGACAACAGGCCAGGACAAAATGTCAGGTTCGAGGAAAGGTTCACGATGCCAGAACGAACAGAAACCTGGCAACAAAGGCAGCCTTCGCTACCGCCAACTCCCTCAGAGTTCCAGGCTGGACTTCATGGAGTAAATCCAGCCTGGGAGGGGGGAGATCGCCGAGGTTCGGCGAGAGGCTCGAGTTGGCGGAACGCGGAGAACACGTCGGCCAACTTCTCGAGGTCGGGTCTGTACCACTCGAGAGACATTGGCCAAATCGTGCGTAAATGCCACATACGCTTCTCTGGCGCGAAGAGCCAGAGCATAGACGTGTTCCTCGCAAGGCTAGAAGACTGCCGGGTCCTGGCCAACCTCACGGAAGAGGAGGTGCTGCCGTCCCTGTCGGAGCTGTTTATGGACACGGCGGCCACGTGGTACCGCAATGAGAAAGAGAAGTGGGCCACGTGGCAAGACTTCCTATCGGCGGCGAGGCGTTGGTACGGCACGACGAAAGGGTACCAGCAGCGGCTGATCGCCGAAGTCAATAGTCGCACACAAGGGACGGACGAGGCCGTGAGGGATTATATCACGTGCCTCGTAGCGATAATGAGGAAGATGTCGCCCGTCCCCAGCCTGGAACAGCAGCTGGATCAACTCCACCGCAACCTCAAGCCGCAGTTGCAGCCCATGGTTCGGAGATCGGAATTCCGAACCATCGAGGAGCTGCTTGATCTGGCGGTAGATGCTGAGCAGATCTTGGAGTACTCCAAGGCGTACCTACCACCGCCACCGCCAGGATCCACCTTCCTGCCAGAAATGGCGTACAAACCCCCTCCTCCGTGCGATACCCAGCACAGGCCGAGGGGGAGCAAGGAGAGCAAGGTGGCAGCGGTGAGAGAGGAGAAGGACCCCGAGCAGGAGAGTTTGGAGGACATGCTTCGGAGGGTCCTGAAGCAAAGCCTCGCGGATATGGGGAACCCCCGGATGGAGAGTTCCGGGCGAACTTTCCCACCGAGGCACGTACCTGGTGGCCCGCGTAAGGGGCGTGGCCACCAGCCGCCTGGGCGAACGGGGATAGAGAGGCTCCCGGCGCCAAAGCCAAGCGACAAGAGCGCGCGTCCGGGAGGGGACGTCACGCCGCCCGCCAACTCCGGGGGTAGACCCCCGGGAGAGCCGAAAGGGCCGCTGAAATGCCACCTATGCGGGGAGATTGGCTACTCGGCGAGGTACTGCCCGAATTGTTCGGGAAACGGGAAGGGGGGCGATCGGTACAAGTCGCCCCCGACCCAAGCCCCCGGGGAGCTCGAGCAGTGGTAGTAGACCCACTCGAGTCTACCCCGGCGGTACCCGTGGTACCGTCTCCTGACCCGACTCCAGTGTGCGAGGGCACTGCGGCCGCGTGCGACGTTCGCCCGGCCCCCAAGGAGTCGGAAGCTTACCCACCTCATGACCGAGGAGAAGCCTCCGTCGGCCAGCCAACCGATGCCGAGACGCGTTGGTGGGTTCAGGTGGAGGTAGGTGAGTTCAATCTCCGAGCGCTGTTGGATCCAGGAGCGTCCACAACGGTGATGGGCACCGTTGGCCTCCAACTGGCCACAGCGCTCAAACGAGATTTCGTAGCGTCCGAAAAGCGAGGTGTAAGACTCGCGGATGGTAGCCGCAGTCCCTTGCTAGGCCACGTGTTTCTTCCGATCACGGTGGGGGGGCTTACTCGCGAGATTAGAGTCGCCATTATGCCCCAGCTCGATGCAGACTGCTATTTAGGGGTCAACTTTGTACGTGCGTTCAGGGCTGTACTTGACCCGGATACCGATCGGCTCTTCTGTAAGGACTCAGAGGCCTACGTTGAGCTGGAGGTAGCCAGCTTAACGCCCGATCCCAGCGCAGTGTCCGCCATCGGGCTCGAGGACGCTACGGATCTTCAGCGGGCGGAGCTGAGGGAAATGGTTAACGCCATCCTGAGCAAGCTTCCGCCAGGCTTAGGATGCGTAAAGGGCGTGGAGCATGGGATCACTCTGCGGGACGATCGGCCGATCAAACAGAAGCACTATCCAGTCTCGGATAAAGTGCAAGAACAGATGCACCGCCGGGTGCGGGAGATGCTCGAGAAAGGAGTGATCGAGCCCTCCCGCAGCGGTTGGTCGAGCCCTATTGTGATGACCCGCAAGAGCGATGGGACACGGCGGTTCTGTGAAGACCTACGCAAGGTAAACGCAGTCACAGAACCGGACGCCTATCCCCTGCCGAATATGCAGGATATTCTGCGGAAACTAAGGAAGGCGAAGTTCATCTCCACGCTCGACCATAAGAGTGCGTATCACCAGATACCTCTGGCAGCGGAAGCGCGGCCCATAACGGCCTTTACAGTCCCCGGGATGGGGCTATACCAATTTTGGCGGATGCCGTATGGGCTGACGAACGCGCCCGCCACCTTCCAGCGGCACATAGATCAGGTGCGCGAACCCGAGCTAGAGCCGTACGTCTATGCCTATCTCGACGACATCATAATTGTCGCCGAGACATTCGAGAAGCATAAGGAGTGCCTCCGAATGGTGTTAGAACGGCTAGTAGCCGCTGGATTGACGCTTAACGCAGATAAGTGTGTTTTCTGCAAGCCAGAGGTAGCCTACCTGGGATTCTTGGTTAACCGGGACGGCACGAGGCCTAACCTGGCCAAGATTGAACCAATTAAGAATTACCCAGCGCCCCCGAACCGGAAGGCACTGCGAAGGTTCCTAGGCACCACCTCGTGGTATCGAAGATTCATACCGAACTACGCCACCATCGCTGAGCCGCTCACAAACCTGACTAAGAAGAACCAGAAGTATGAGTGGCTCGAGGAGCAGCAATACGCTTTCGAGCTGCTGAGAGCGATGGTGATGACCGCGCCGGTTCTGCAGCGACCTCACCCCGAGGGGTTATACATCGTGCAGACGGATGCGAGCGACGTGGGCCTAGGGGCAGTGCTCCTTCAAGAATGGGAAGAGCAGGAGCGGGTGATCGAGTTCGGAGCCGCGTGCTTACACCGGCGGAGCGCAACTACAGCGTGACCGAGCGAGAATGCCTCGCAGGGGTATGGACGATACAAAAGTTTCGTCCGTACATCGAGTGCTACGAGTTTAAGGTAGTGACAGACCACAGCAGCTTGCGGTGGCTCTGCCAACTGAAAAACCCCACGAGCCGGTTGGCTCGTTGGGCATTGGAGCTGCAAGGCCACCAGTTCACCGTCGAACACCGCAAAGGCGCCTTGAACCACGTGGCAGACGCCCTCTCTCGTATGTATGAGGATGAGGATGGGCTAGAAGTGGCCGCGGTGTCGTGGTTCACCGACACCGCGCACACGAGGTATCAGGAGTGGTGCGCCAAGGTCAAGGAGCAACCCAATGACTACCCCACCTACAAACTCGTAGCAGGCAGTCTCTATCGGTACCGCCCGAACTCAGAGGTAGACTCAACCCTCGGCGACGATGACGATGCCTGGAAACTGGTAGTACCGGAAGAACATCGTCGCGAGGTGTTGCAAGAATGCCACGACGACGCCACCGCTGGACACCTCGGCAGAGAGAAGACGTTCGCCAGAGTCGCGCTGCGCTATTACTGGCCGCGCTACTATGCGGATACGCAGGAGTACGTGCGAAACTGCGAGACGTGCCAGCGCTTCAAGGTAGAGCAAAGGGCTCCAGCCGGCCTCATGGGACGCCGGGTAATAGACAAACCCTGGCAGGTCGTGGCTGGAGACATTATCGGACCGTTGCCTCGAAGCTCCAAAGGTTGCGAGTACATCCTGGTGTTCCAATATCTGTTCACCAGATGGGTAGAGGCCTCTCCCATACGCAAGGCAAACGCCAAGACGGTGATAGCGGAACTGAATCGGATGGTCTTCCTCCGATTAGGTTGCCCGGAAGTCTTCCTGTCAGACAACGGCACAGAGTTCAAGAACCATGCCGTGGAAGACTTCCTGCGGGAGCGTGGCATGAACCACTCTCACACTCCTCCCTATCACTCTCAAGCTAACCCCGTGGAACGAGCCAACCGTACCCTAAAAACGATGGTCGCTTCCTACCTTAAGGAGCGGCATAGTGCGTGGGACGAGAAGCTTCCGGAACTTCTCTTCGCCATAAATACGGCTGAAGAAAGTTCTACCGGGATGAGCCCGGCTCTAATGCTTTATGGGAGACAGCCAGAACCCCCTGGTACGCAACGAAGGATGCAAGAGGTGGCGGCGGAAGTCCCGGCTCAAGAGGAAAGTTTGGCTCGCTGGAAGGAGCGAATGGAGGCCCTTCCAGGACTACATGCGCGCGCCGCTTCGAGCGCGCGAGCGGCTCAAGAGCGCCAAGCCGGCTACTATGACGCCGGCCAGCGCGAGCCAACTTTCAAACCGGGCGACAGCGTGTGGAAGCGCAGCCACCCCCTATCCTCGGCCGCCAAAGGCGTTGCAGCGAAGCTGGCGCCGAAGTTCGATGGTCCGTATTGGATTACTGACGCCCTTGGTCCGAACACCTACCGCTTAGTAGGTGACGGAGGCCAGGTAGAGGAAGTGGTAGCTGCGGAACAGCTGAAAAGCTACCCCTCGGAGTCGCCAGAACCCGATGAGCCGGGGGAGACGGTCGACGCGGAGGCCGCGCCAATGCGCGAGCCCCTCGGCGTCGCCCTCATGGACGAAAGACTACCGAGGAGACGCGGGAGGCCCCCGGGCGCTCGAGCAGAGGCAGTTGGCCCACTCGAGCAGAACCCGGTAACCCCGCCCGCCTCATCTCCTCCACGAAGGGGACGCGGAAGACCCGAGGGAGCCCGAGCAGCGGTAGTTGACCCACTCGGGCCCACCCCGGCAGTGACATCCATCCCATCCCAACCGCGGCGAGGATGCGGGCGTCCTCGAAAAGCCGCCTAGACTTCCCGCTCCCCCCAACGTCGCGGCCGGTGGGACACCACGGCGTGCCGGCGACGACCCCCCCCCCTGCTACCAACGCCTGCCTCACCCTCACCTCCGTTCTCTGTTACAGATTCTGGAGGTCTCCGAGGAGGACCTGAACCAGGCCCTGGCGGCCCTGATGCGTATAGGCCTGGGAGGAGCGATGGAGGGCACAGTGGAGGCCCTTCTCCCCCTACTGAAGGAAGACCAGCTGGCCAAGGAGCGAGAGCGCGAAGAGGACCTCGCCTGGGAGCGGCCCGTGATCGAGGAGGGGGACGGCGAGTACGCGGAGACTGGCCGCGCCAGCCCGGGCGTGCCCATCTACTCGCCGCGGGACGATCAGCGCTCGCGCCCCGACGCGCCAATTCCCCTTGGCTGGCCAAGGAAGGCCCCGTCCACCTGCGACCACGGCACGCAGACGGAGGCAGGCAACCCGCCTCGTTCTCCCTCCACCTGGGCAGAGGTAGAGGGCGTCTTGGAGCGCGCGCGTCGCCTCCAACAAGAGGCCACCAAGGCTCGGGAGGAGGCCTTCGCTCTCTTCGAGGGCTTCGACGACCCAGCACCCCAGGACTCGGTGGCCCGGTGGCGACGGCTAATCGAGACCAAAAGGGCTGAGCTCGAGCAGTCCGCCGCCTGGCCCACCGCGCGGAAGGAAGCCAGCCGCCAAGCCGAAGAGGAGCGAGAGAAAGAGAGAGTGAGGGCCCACGTCCAGGCCGAGCTCGAGCAGGCCCAGACCCAACGCCTGGCGGAAGAGGAGGCGCTCCTAGGGGCGCGCGCCCGTGTGGAACAGGCGCGACGCCTAGAGGAGCATCTCGCCAGCCAGGCGTCAGGGTGAGGGCTCGAGCGAGCCGCCCCCAGCCGCGGCGGCCAGGATCCGGTTCTGCTCGGTCTGTGGGAGGCCCGGTGTCTCACAAGCGCGCCGGTGCCCAGACCGAGCCAACCATCCACCCCTGCCGCCGAAGCAGCCGAGGAGAGACGGGACCCAGGGGGACCGAAGAGAGAAAGAGGGGAAGAAGTGATGTGAGTCAATAAAGTCTGATTCCAACCAACCCGTAGTAGAGACTTCATTTCGTCGCCCTTTCCTATCCTTCCTCGATGAGACGTCCGCGGGACGTCAAATCTGGGTGGGGGGTGTAACGGGCGCTGATAATGAGAGTCGTGAACTACGTAAAGCGGGAGCGAAGCTAGCGCGCTCCCGCCTGGAGTGCTCCGTGGCGCGCCGCGCGGTGCGCTCCCGAGACAAACGGGGAAGAAGCTGCGGTGCTGCCTCGAAAAGGACGCCGCGGTCATGTTGAGTTGTTCGCGATCACGCGCAACAAGTGTCCGCGGAGGTCGCGACGCGAGAAAGAAAAAGAAACGTGTGTGAAGTGCGAGAGAGAGCCCGCCGCCACCCACGTGACCACGCCGCCACCACTGCGAGGAGTGGAGGAGCGAGAGAGAGAGAGGGCACGAGGGCAGCGGAGCGCGAGGAAGAGAGAGAGAAAGGAACGGCGAGAGCACCGCGTGCGATGGCTGGCCAGCCCCGAGTAAGTAGGGCTTACACTTGCATCGGTGCTTCTTGGTGACGGGCGCGTGGTGCATCCCCCCCCCCGTCACCCGCGGATAAGCGGCTCCGCCGTAACCGCGAGCGTGCGTGCGGTAGTTGAAGTCTCGGCCTGTCCCGTGTTGTAATAAAGTTTGTTCGGGTTTCGCGCCCCTTGCGCGACCATCTTCTTCGTATTAAAACCTTGTTTTTATCTTAACTTGTCGAGTCACGAGTATTTATTGAGCGCGCCTTAACCTATGCATGATTTCCCGAATACCGCCCTCTACCCATTTCAGCAGCTGCAGTTAGCCGAGCACATCGTCTCCTGGAGGGGACAAGGTAGCAGGGTGTAAGTATCTCAATAGCCGCTCGAGAGGTTAGCCCGAGCGGCGTTGTACGCGGGAAAAGCCGGCTGCGCTGGTAACGCTAGGTCTTAGCGAGCAGCCGGTAGTTCGCGGGCAGGAGTTGGCAGCAGCGGCAGAGCGCAGCGCCGGTTCTAGGAGAAGGCGGCCTAGGCTTTCTACAATAGAAGCCGGGCTCGCATGTTCGGAACCTGTGCCGAGGCGCTTCTGCCGGACTACAGGTGATTCTACAACGGTAAGTTGCCCGGGCGTAGATTACACCCGTATATTACCCCGCGAACCCCTGAGAGGGATTAATACCCTCTCCTTAATTGAACCCCGTTACAATATATATATATATATATATATATATATATATATATATATATATATATATATATATATATATAAAGTAAAAGTTAACAGATATATATTACAATTTATTCAATTGAATGAACATATAGTAATAATCATAATAATTATCACGCAATTATTACATATGATAAAATCATGTCATCTAATCATACTAAATACTCGCGGTATAAATTATTATGAATATTATTAAATTATATATTGTATATTAATACTTTCTAATGAAAAGCTTCTTATTTATATGAAGAATTTAGAAACAAACGAGAATTTAGATTACCAACAATGTAAACACTAATTTTTTAACAATTACCTTGTGTTTGGAAAATGGAAATTAACATAACGACAATTTTCTAATCAATATTAAAGAATAATAGAATATAAATATACAATTCATAAGTTCACAATCGTTTTAGTTACAGAATAATTTAATTAGTTTTGAATTTATTATATCGGGGTGACTTATTATTGTGAGTACCTTTGTCTCTGACAAATATAATGAAATACTTAAATTTTATTATACATACATATTTGATATCATTTGAATTTAGTTAAAGAATATTTCTAAAAATATTATATACAGATATTTAAAACAGTTTTGCAATTTCCTTTAACTTATTCGAATTTTGAAAATATTAGTGATTTAATATATGCATAAATCTAATTATTTGGGTGTTTTATTATTGTGTGTCCCATTGCCTCTCATAAAGATAACGAAATACTTTAAATTTATAATATATAGATATTTGATATAATTTTGTTTTAGTTGGTGACTTTTTTATGAAAATATGTTATCCGTATATTCAATACATTTTGGAATAATCGTTTTAAGGTATTTTCGAATTTTTTAAATATTAATTACTTAATTTATAATATCTGGGTGCTTTATTATTGTGAGTCCCCTTGCCTCTCACAAAGTTAGCAAAAAATGATTCCGGTTTTACTATTTACATATTTAATGTCATTGTAATGTAGTTAATGAATTTTTTATAAAAATATTATATACATTTATTATAGTTAGTCCCATTGCTTCTTACAAAGGTAAAGAAATAATTTAAATTTAAAATATAAATATTTGATATTAGATCTAATTTAGTTAGTTTTGAATTTATTATATCGGGGTGACTTATTATTGTGAGTCCCCTTGCCTCTCACTGAGATTATATACATATATTCAATACCGTTTGGAAATTAGCTTTAACTTATTTACGAATTTTAAAATATTAGGTATTTAATTTATTACATCGGGGCTTTATTATTGGGAGTCCCCTTGCCTCTCACAAATTTAACGAATACTTAAATTTTATTATATATGCATGTTTTATATTATTTGAATTTAGTTAAAGATGATTTCTAAAAATCTTCTATACAGATATTTAAAACAGTTTTGTAATTTGCTTTAACTTATTCGAATTTTGAAAATATTAGTGATTTAATGTATGTATAAATCTAATTATTTGGGTGTTTTATTATTGTGTGCCCATTGCCTGTCATAAAGATAACGAAATACTTTAAATTTATAATATATACATAATAGATATAATTTTGTTTTAGTTGGTGACTTTTTTTTTTAAATATGCTATTCGTATATTCAATACATTTTGGAATAACCGTTTTAAGGTATTTTCGAATTCTTTAAAATATTAATTACTTAATTTATAATATCGGGGTGCTTTATTATTGTGAGTCCCCTTGCCTCTCACAGAGATTATATACATAAATTCAATACCGTTTGGAAATTAGATATAACTTATTTACGAATTTTAAAATATTAGGTATTGTAACGGGTGCAGGCAATAAGGGCGAAAGAGCCGCGTGTACCGCGCCGCGAGATTTGAATCGCGCGCGCTTGCACGTACAGTGGCTCGCTGCGCGCCAGGCGGGACGCGCGGGAGGCAAAGCAAGAAGAAGAAGAAGACGCCGCCGTGACGCTCCGAAGGGACGCCGCGGCCATTGATGGGCAGTCTAGTCCTGTAGCGCAACAGGTGCCCACGTGCTCTCCCGCCTCTCCAGTGCCGTGCCTCCGAGTGCCCCGCGAGTGCCGCATCACGCCCTGCGGGAATAGCCCTCCGCGCCTCCGATCCGCCGCCAGCCCCGCAGCGACGCAACGCTGGCTGCCTTCGCCGGCCGGGCCACTCCGCCAGCGGAAGAGTGAGAGGAGGAAGAGAGAAAGAGGCGGCAGCAGAGGCTCGAGCAGCCACGAGGACCGACGCCTCGCAGCGAGGAGGCGAGAGTGCGAGAGCGTGAGAGAGAGAGAGAGAGGGGGACAGACCTCGGGCGACACGCTGGCCAGCGCCAAAGTAAGTGTGCGCTTTCCTTGTATTTTTGCCGCGTAGGTTTTGCGTGCGAGCGGCCACGCGTAAGTAGTGTTGCGCGGCTATCCGACGCCGCCTGCGTAGAGGCAAGCAGCCTCGTGTTAGAGAGCGCGGCGGCCATTTTGTGGCATCTCGCGGCGCGGTGACGCCGGCCGTGCGACCGGCCGGCTCCGCGTAAGTCTCGGCCTGCACGTTCGATTTTGTAGGTGATGTTCGGGCTTCGCGCCCTTTAGCGCGATCCTTTTTTTTTGGACAATAAACCTTCTTTATTTTACTTTTTCGTCGTTCGTGTCGAGTCTGTCATTTCGCGAGTAACCGTTCCCTATCTCCCCGAATACCGCCCTCTACCTTTTCAGCAGCTGCAGCTAGTCGGAGGCATCACCTCCTAGAGGAGCAACGTCAACGGGGAAATTGTAAGTGAGAGTCGCTCAGGTTAACCTGAGCGGCGTTGTACGGGAACACCGGCGAGAGTAAGTAAAGCTAGTGCATATCTAGCAGCCAGTGAATTGTGCGCCGAAGTTAGCGGTAGCGGCAGAGCGCAGCGCCGGGTCTAGTAGAAGGCGGCCTAAGCTTTCGATACTAGAAAACCCCTAGCTGCCCCGGGCGTAGTAGACGCCCGCATAATACCTTCGCGCACCCCAGGGAGAGATTCATACCCTCTTGTAAAACCACCCCGTTACAACTGGTGCCCATTAACATGTTGCAGCACATTAGATTAGGGAACGGCGAATTTTACAGTAATTGGTTGGTCGTCGAAACAGGTCGAGACGCGCGTTGCGAATAATTAATTATCGCGGTGATAATTAATTATTACAAAGTGTACAGTGTGTGCAAGGGTAACCAACTGGTGGTTTCTAACCTTGCTTGGAGGAATTTACCCGGTCTGCACGTATTTAGTGAGGAACATTGCTTGTGAAGGCCGAGCATTTGTTGAAGTATTTAGCGAGGACGACAAAGAGATTAGGTAGCAATTATCTATTAATTATTTACTATATTATAAGATTTATTAAAATTGTTTTATATAGGTCCTAGCGTTTTATCTCTTTGTTCGTCATCACACGTGCACACCGGGGAGTAAACTAACGGATTACGCACCCAATATTTAAATATTGGGGATTTCGTTTGGATTTTCGGATTTAGGGCTTAATTCGTGAAGACGCCTGCGCGGGGGATACCGTAAGGTGCACGCGCAGTAATTTTGGGCCCGCGCATGCGCAGAATCCGAAAATAAAAAGTGAAAAATCACTATCGCGAATTCGGTTGCCCATCCCACGAGGAGGTGGGCGTATTCACTAATTTCGGTTTTGCGCATGCGCAGAAGGTCGAAAGATCAAATTTTTGTTTTACCCGCAGAATCATCTGCGCATGCGTCGGCGGTACTGATACATATAGTGATTTTAGTGCCGCGCATGCGCAGCGCCCGAAAATCGCGAATTTCAGTTTTGACCGGGAATCGATTGCGCGGGCGACTATTACGCTTGCGCAATACGCCAAAAGCGACATAACCTCCAGGCAAGTGAGTAAAAGCGAGTTAACCTCGGTATAGCGTAAAGACCAAACCACCAGTTGGGAAGATCGTTACTTCCTGAGCCAGTGGTAATCCAGTAGGTACCTTGTGAAGGATACCACTGGCCGTGCAAAAGCATTGTAAATTACGGGATTGAAGAGGAATCCCCTTGCACACGCACAACCAGCGAACGATGTCGTACCACATCCAGGAAGCTGTGGAGGATTGGGTGTGGTCGATCTCGCCAAGCGAGATCGATAGCCACCTGTCGGAGTTGCAATTGAGGCGACACGACTCCACATTCTTGAGAATGCACAGGCTAAGCCAGTGGGTGCTGGGTAACTATACGCCTCAAGATTTCGAGGAGCCGGAAGAGCCGGGGGATGTAATCCCCCGGCGGATGGCACTAAGGGAAAACCTCTTACGGAGGATCCTTTTAGAAGACGACGGCTCCTTCGTCGAAGCGTCCAGTTGGGATTTACACCCCCTGGACGTAGTGCTCAAAAGCGAGCAGATATTGGAGATACTGCGTAGGACGACGGCGGAGGCCGTGTCCGATACCCAGCACTCACCACACCCAAACGCCACAGTCAGTAACCGGAACACTAAGCAACAACAAAAGGAGCAACGCACACAACTACCTCTACAGCAGCAGGACAGCGAAGAAGAAGAAACTCGCGGCGACGACCAGCAAGCGCAGCCAGGAGAGATGCTTCGCCTCCTGGCAAAGGACGGCTCCGAGTTTTATATCCCTCGGGAAGTCGGCTCGCTATTAGCGGAATTAATAGCGAAAGTAAGGTCGCTGCAGGAGTTGGTTTTAAACCAACAGCGACACGCCGCATCCAGCACGCATATAGCGGAACCTAGGCAAGGTCACAACGTGCAGTTTGAAGACACGTACACCGTCACCGGCAACGATACGTGGATCGGTTCGCCATCGACACCACCGCCAGCTCGGCGTGATGGTCAGGCTGGTTTACAAGGAGTAAACGCAGCCTGGGTGGGGGATGACCGCCGAGGTTCGGAGAGAGGCTCGAGCTGGCCGATATATGGCGCGCCAGGCGCGACAGGGAACTTCTCGAGGTCGAGTATGTTCCACTCGCGAGACATAGGCCAAATCGTGAGGAAATGGCAAATTCGATTCTCTGGGGCGAAGAGCCAGAGTATCGACGTATTCCTAGCGAGGCTGGAGGACTGTCGAGTCCTGGCAAACCTCTCCGAAGAAGAGGTGTTGTCGTCGCTGTCAGAGCTATTCACTGACACGGCGGCCACGTGGTACCGTAATGAGAAAGAGAAATGGGCCACGTGGCAAGATTTCGTGACTGCAGCGAAACGCTGGTACGGGACGACGAAGAGGTACCAGCAGCGGTTGATAGCAGAGGCGAACAACCGCACCCAAGGGGCGGACGAGGCCGTGAGAGATTATATTACGTGCCTCATTGCGATAGTGAGGAAAATATCGCCGCTCCCCAGCTCGGAGCAACAGCTGGATCAGCTGCACCGAAACCTACGGCCCCAGCTGCAAGCGATGGTCCGTAGGTCAGACTTCAGCACAGTAGAGGAGCTACTGGAGTTGGCAGTGGACGCGGAGCAAACGTTGGAGAATTCCAAGACGTTCCGACCTCCACCACCGTCAACAGCGGCGCTACTGCCGGAAATGGCGTATAAACCGCCGGCAAACATCGACGCGCCACGAAAGCCGAAAGGCGATGCCAAGGAAGGCAAAGTGGCTGCGGCGGTGGTCGAGAAGGACGCCAAGCTGGAGGGCTTGGAGGAAATGCTTCGGCGAGTGCTAAGCGAGCGTCTTTCCGACCGGCGAGGCTCTGGAGGAGAGCGCTCCGGGCGAAATACGCCCCCTGGACCGCGCAGAGGGCGCGGTAGCCAGCCATCTGGGCGTGGCGGGGCAAGGAGGCCCCCTGAACCGAGGCAGGGGGCGAAGGCGACGAGCCCACCGAATGGCTCCGCGCCCTCCGCCAGCCCCGAGGGTAACCCTCCGAAAGGACCAAGGCCGCCGCTGAGTTGCTACTCATGCGGCCATGTCGGCTATATAGCGCGCTACTGCCCTAATTGTGCGGGAAACGGGAAAGGGAGCGCGTAGAGGGGATCACTACCGCCCCCCTCCCCGACGAGGTCCCCAAAACCGTGGATGTTTTGGCCGCGTGCGATAGCCGCCCTGCCGCCAAAGAGTCCGCGGTACCCTCGCCAGTTGCGAATCGAGGAGAGGCCTCGGCGAAGCAACCGATAGACGCAGAAACAAGGTGGTGGCTGCGAATTGAGGTCGGCGAGTTTAATCTCCGCGCTTTGTTGGACCCGGGAGCATCCACGACGGTGATGGGCTCCGTCGGACTCCAACTAGCTACAGCGCTGGACCGGGAGTTTGTAGCGTCCGAGAAGAGAGGGGTAAGGCTAGCGGATGGAAGCCGCAGCCCCTTGCTAGGCCACGTGATGCTGTCCATCACTGTGGCTGGCCTCACTCGCGATATCCGAGTCGCCATAATGCCGAATTTAGATGCCGACTGCTACTTAGGAGTCAACTTTGTACGAGCGTTCAGGGCCGTACTAGACCCGGATACGGATAGGCTATTCTGTAAGGAGACGGAAGCCTACGTCGAGCTGGAAGTAGCCAGCTTGACCCCCGATCCTAGCTCGGTAGCGGCAATTGGGCTTGAGGACGCTACAGACCTTCAGCGAGAGGAGCTGAAGGCCATGGTGGACGAGGTTCTAGGCAAGCTCCCGCCAGGATTAGGTTGCGTCAGAGGCGTGGAGCATGAGATTCATGTAGGAAACGTACGACCAATCAAGCAGCGCCATTATCCAGTGTCGGATAAGGTGCAGGAGGAGATGCATCGCCAGGTTTGCGAAATGCTGAACCAAGGCATCATCGAGCCCTCCAAGAGCGGGTGGTCGAGCCCCGTCGTGATGGCGCCGAAGAGTGACGGCACACGACGGTTCTGCAACGATCTGCGGAAGGTGAATGCAGTCACCGAACCCGACGCCTATCCTCTACCGAATATGCAGGATATTCTGCGGAAATTGAGGAAGGCGAAGTTCATCTCCACGCTTGACCTCAAGAGCGCGTATCATCAGATACCGTTAGCGGAGGAGGCGCGGCCAATCACCGCTTTCACGGTGCCGGGGCTGGGCCTGTTCCAGTTCCGGCGGATGCCGTACGGACTGACGAACGCGCCGGCCACCTTCCAGCGGCTCATTGACCAAGTGCTCGGACCCGAGCTGGAGCCTTACGTCTACGCCTACCTCGACGACATCATCGTAGTCGCAGAAACGTTCGAGGAGCATAAGAAGTGCTTGAAAAGGGTGTTGGAAAGGCTCGTCGCCGCTGGACTAACCCTCAACGCAGAAAAATGTGTTTTCTGTAAGCAAGAGGTAGCATATTTGGGCTTCTTGGTTAACCGGGACGGCACGAGGCCGAACCCGGCCAAGATCGAGCCAATCAAGAATTTTCCGCAGCCGCGGAATCTGAGGCAGCTGCGCCGATTCCTGGGTACTTCATCGTGGTATAGGAAGTTCATCCCGAACTATGCCACGATCGCCGAGCCGCTCACGAGTCTGACGAAGAAGAACCAGAAGTACGAGTGGCTCGACGAGCAGCAACGCGCCTTCGAGCTGTTGAAGGCGATGATTATGACCGCTCCGGTCCTACATCGCCCTAATCCAGACGGCCTTTTCATCGTGCAGACCGATGCGAGCGATGTAGGCCTTGGCGCGGTGCTGCTACAGGAAGTAGAGACCCAAGAGCGGGTGATCGAGTTCGCGAGCCGGGTGTTAACCCCGGCAGAGCGAAACTATAGAGTTACGGAAAGGGAGTGCCTTGCGGTGGTCTGGGCGATACAGAAGTTTCGCCCTTACATCGAAGGCTACGAGTTTAGGGTTGTGACAGACCACAGCAGTCTGCGGTGGCTCTGTCAGATGAAAAATCCAACGAGCAGGCTCGCTCGGTGGGCGTTGGAGTTGCAAGGCTACAAGTTTTCGATCGAGCATCGAAAAGGCGCCTTGAACCACATGGCCGACGCCCTCTCCCGGATGTACGAGGATGAGGAAGGCCCGGAGGTGGCTGCGGTGTCCTGGTCAACGGACACCGTGGACGCGTGGTACCGAGAGTAGAGCGCCAAAGCCCGAGAGCAACCCAACGATTTTCCAACCTACAAACTCGTCGCGGGCAACCTTTACCGGTACCGACCGAGCCCGGACGTTGACGCGGCCCTCGGCGACGATGAGGATGCTTGGAAGCTGGTAGTACCAGAAGAGCATCGTCGCGAGGTGTTGCAAGAATGCCATGACGACGCCACCGCTGGACATCTCGGACGAGAAAAGACGTTTGCCAGAGTAGCCCTGCGCTACTACTGGCCACGTTACTACGCGGAAACGCAAGAGTACGTGCGCCACTGCGAAACGTGTCAGCGGTTTAAGGTGGAACAAAGAGCTCCAGCCGGCCTCATGGGTCGACGAGTCGTCGACAGACCCTGGCAGGTCGTCGCTGGAGACATAATAGGACCGCTGCCTCGCACCTCTAAAGGTTTTGAATACAATGTGGTGTTTCAAGACCTTTTCTCCAGGTGGGCGGAGGCGTCGCCGATACGTAAGGCTAACGCAAAGACGATGGTAGGAGAATTGGACCGGAAGGTTTTCCTCCGGTTCGGTTGCCCAGAAGTGTTCCTCTCTGACAACGGCACAGAGTTCAAGAACCGTGTCGTAGAGGAATTCTTGAGGGAGCGAGGTGTGCATCACACCAACACTCCCACCTACCACCCGCAGGCTAATCCGGTGGAGCGCGCCAATCGTACTTTAAAAACGATGGTCGCCTCTTACCTTAAGGAGCGGCACACCACATGGGACGAGAAGCTTCCGGAACTTCTCTTCGCCATGAATACGGCGGTGCATAGCTCTACCGGAGTCAGCCCCGCCATGTTGCTTTACGGTAGGCAGCCAGAGCCCCCTGGTACGCAGCGTAGGCGGCAAGAGGTCGCAGCAGAGACCCCGGCACAAGAAGAAAGTTTGACCCGTTGGAAGGAGCGGCTCGACGCCCTTCCAAACCTTCATCAACGAGCCGCTTCGCAGGTGAGAGCGGCTCAAGGTCGCCAAGCCAGCTATTATGACGCCGGTAGGCGAGAGCCAGATTTCAAGCCGGGAGACAGGGTCTGGAAGCGCAGCCACCCACTCTCCTCGGCCGCGAAGGGCGTCGCGGCGAAACTAGCGCCTAGGTTTGAAGGGCCCTATTGGATTACGGCCGTGCTAGGCTCCAACACCTACAGATTGGTAGGTGACGGGGGCCAAGTTGAGGAGATAGTGGCCGCTGACCAGCTTAAGCCCTATCGCGGTGAGTCGCCTGAGTCGAATGGAGTCGGTGCGGAAGGCGACCCCAGGGAAACGCCTGCGAGCGAACCACCCGCCCCTCAGGGGACAGGGGAGCCCCCCGAGAGCACGCGGGGGAGACCGCGGAGGGCGCGCGGCGCAACTACGGGTCCCGCCGAATCAACTGCGGTAGGACAGCGAGCCCCGAATGCTCCTCGCAGGGGACGCGGTCGTCCCCGCAAGCCTCCGTAGCGTTGCGTGCCTAGCGCTTCTCCCCCCCCCCCCCCCCCCCGAGACGTGCGATAAACTACGCGCGGATATAGTGAAACTGGCGTAACCTGAGATGTTCTTTTCCAGATGTTGGAGATCCCAGAGCAGACGTTGGAGGAGGCCATGGCCGCGCTAATAACCCTCGACTTGGGCAAACCCGTCGAGGGCGTGGCCCAGGCGGTACTCCACCTCCTGCGCCAACGTCGGCAGCGCCTCGAGGACGAGGCTAGGGAGCGGCTGCAGGAGCAGCCCCTCCTAGAGGAGGCCGACGCCCACGAGGAGAGCCGGGCGGGTACCAGCCCCGGCGTGCCCCGCTTCGCCCCCAAGGAGGAGCCTGCCACACCGCCCCGCAGCGCAATCCCCGCCGAGTACCCGCGGAGGGTCCAGCGCGATGCCGCCTCGCAGACCGAGGCCCACCTCCTGCCCGCGGAGCCCACCTGGGACGAGTTGCGCACCGGGCTGTCGGCGGTCCGGGAGATGGACCGCGCCGCCAAACAGGCCCGCGCCGAGGTTTTCGCGGCCTTGGAGCGGCACGTCGGGGTCCACGGGGAGCAGCCCCCGGAGGTCGACTCCTGGCGCCGGATGATGCTGGCCAAGCAGGAGGAGGCCGAGCACCTGGTCGCCTGGCGCGCGGAGCGACGTTCCCGCATGCAGCGGGAAAAAGAGGTGGAGGAGGCACGTCTCCGTGCCGCGTCGGAGCGGGCCCTGGAGGAGGCTCGCGCCCGCCGCCTCACCGAGGAGGCCGAACTCCAGGCAGCACGCGCTCGGTGGGACCAGGCCCGCCGAGACGAAGAGCGGGCGGCCGTCGACCTGGGCCTCGCGCGGGAACGCTCGCCCGTCCGGCCGAACCCGCCAGGAGCGGGACGCCCCCGTTTCTGCTACGTGTGCGGGTGGCCGGGGGTGCGCCTGCCGCGCAAATGCCCCCGAGCGGCCACGCATCCGCCGAAAACCACGGCGCCTCCCCGTGGCTAACCCGGGGAGGGACGCTCTCGGTTCAGCAGGCCCTCCCTTCGAGGGTCCGAACCGTACAGTTTTTTTTTGGCTGAAATTTTTTTTTGTACATAGTTTTTTTCTCCCGTGTAAATATTTTTGGTGTACATAGTGTATAGGTGATGTGCCCGAGAGGCTGGAATAAAAGGAAGAGCCTCCACCTAACCTGTTGTTTTCGCCTTATTTCTGCGCCCTTCCTCTTTTCAGATGTCGTGTACAGGGTACGCCAAATCTGGGTGGGGGGTGCAACGGGTGCATGCAATAAGGGCGAAAGAGCCGCGTGTACCGCGCCGCGAGATTCGAATCGCGCGCGCTTGCACGTACAGCGGCTCGCCGGGCGCCAAGCGGGACGCGCGGGAGGCGAAGCAAGAAGAAGAAGAAGACGCCGCCGCGACGCTCCGAAGGGACGCCGCGGCCATTGATGAGCAGTCTAGTCCTGTAGCGCAACAGGTGCGCACGTGCTCACCCGCCTCTCCAGTGCCGTGCCTCCGAGTGCCCCGCGAGTGCCGCATCACGCCCTGCGGGAATAGCCCTCCGCGCCTCCGATCCGCCGCCAGCCCCGCAGCGACGCAACGCCGGCTGCCTTCGCCGGCCGGGCCACTCCGCCAGCGGAAGAGTGAGAGGAGGAAAAGAGAAAGAGGCGGCAGCAGAGGCTCGAGCAGCCACGAGGACCGACGCCTCGCAGCGAGGAGGCGAGAGTGCGAGAGCGTGAGAGAGAGAGAGAGAGAGAGAGAGAGAGGGACAGCCCTCGGGCGACGCGCTGGCCAGCGCCAAAGTAAGTGTGCGCTTCCCTTGTATTTTTGCCGCGTAGGTTTTGCGTGCGAGCGGCCACGCGTAAGTAGTGTTGCGGGGCTATCCGACGCCGCCTGCGTAGAGGCAAGCTGCCTTGTGTCCGAGAGCGCGGCGGCCATTTTGTGGCGTCTCGCGGCGCGGTGACGCCGGCCGTGCGACCGGCCGGCTCCGCGTAAGTCTCGGCCTGCGCGTTCGATTTTGTAGGCGATGTTCGGGCTTCGCGCCCCTTAGCGCGATCCTTTTTTTTGGATAATAAACCTTCTTATTTTACTTTTTCGTCGTTCGTGTCGAGTCTGTCATTTCGCGAGTAACCGTTCCCTATCTCCCCGAATACCGCCCTCTACCTTTTCAGCAGCTGCAGCTAGTCGGAGGCATCACCTCCTAGAGGAGCAACGTCAACGGGGAAATTGTAAGTGAGAGTCGCTCAGGTTAATCTGAGCGGCGTTGTACGGGAACACCGGCGAGAGTAAGTAAAGCTAGTGCATATCTAGCCACCGGTGAATTGTGCGCCGAAGTTAGCGGTAGCGGCAGAGCGCAGCGCCGGGTCTAGTAGAAGGCGGCCTAAGCTTTCGATACTAGAAAACCCCTAGCTGCCCCGGGCATAGTAGACGCCCGCATAATACCTTCGCGCACCCCAGGGGGGATTCATACCCTCTTGTAATTTCACCCCGTTACAACTGTACGAGAGCAATCCAACGATTTTCATCTGACAGAGCCACCGCAGACTGCTGTGGTCTGTCACAACCTTAAACTCGTAGCCTTCTTGTAAAAGCACCCCGTTACAGTATTTAATTTATTACATCGGGTGGCTTTATTATTGTGAGTCCCCTTGACTCTCACAAAGTTAACAAAAAATGATTCCGGTTTTACTATTTACATATTTAAAGTCATTGTAATGTAGTTAATGAATTTTTTATAAAAATATTATACACATTAATTATAGTTAGTCCCATTGCTTCTTATAAAGGTAAAGAAGTAATTTAAATTTAAAATATAAATATTTGATATTAGATATAATTTAATTAGCTTTGGATTTATTATATCGAGGTGACTTATTATTGTGAATTCCCTTGCCTCTCACTGAGATTATATACATATATGGGCATATCTCTAGAACTTTTTAATTTCGACGAATCGACAAAGATTTTAAAAACTTGGGGGCACATCTTCGTAATCAATATAATCTGTTTTCTTTAGTTATAAAACATACGAAAAAACTATGGCGACTCATTTTTACAAGTCGTTAATAGGTGATGGTGGTTTCTCAAAATATAAACTATCGAAAAACGTTTTCAACGTATATAAAATATACTTCCCTTCAATAATAGTAGCTTTTGACACTTCGAGCACAAAGTGCCACTTTTATATGTGTATATTTCAAGTATGCGCACAAATGGCACTTCATACACGGAGTGTCAAAAAAATAATCTTCGATACACGCGATAAAAATGTTTCTCACATGAGTGTGATTGTCGCGCAAGAGTCATTTTTATCGTACTAGTATCGAAAAATAGAGCCTCAAGTGGCCCATTATTGCACGGCGTGAAATTAGCGCCCAAGTGTAGCGAGGGTGATAATTCACGTCATGTAGTGGGCCACTGAAGGCACTAGAGTCGTAACATATTTTATAGCACGTTTACCTAAATCCGCTGCTAGCTGCGTTCGGGCATTACCGCACGATACAGTAATGGACTGCTTAAGGCACGAATAGGCGTGAAGCGCGGATTTAGGTCACACCATGCTATAAAATGCTCTATCCATATAAAGATTGATATAGTTATTTTCGATACAAGTGCAAAAAAGTGATTTTATCCCCGTGTGGACGTTTGCGCCCGAGCGAAAGGAGGGTAAAATTATTTTCTCACTCGTGTATCGAACACAATTTTTTTGACGTCGTGTAAAGAGCTTAATTTAGCGCATACTTTTTTATCAGAGCGTATGCGAAAATGAGCTTTGCGCACGGAGTGTTAAAAAATATAATATTCAATTTAAAAAAAAATTTTTTTAAATATTTTTTAAGGTGTAATTTCAAGAATAATACACTATAAGTTATTCACAAAAAAGATTTATTTTTTCTATAAACATTTTATTAATAATGAAAAATATTAATACCAATTTAACGATTTGTAAACTAAAATTTGATGATTCTTTACAACATAAGAAATAAACATTTTTATCAACAAAAAAAATTAAAAAATTTTTTAGAGCACACCTACCACACCATATTTTTTCGGTTCTTTGGGGGTTCCAGAACATGAGAAAATTAGTGAACACTCATTATCCGTTGCCAAGCTTTTTTGCCGACGAAATCAATTTTTCTTATGGAAATTTAACATGGGAAAAATGGACGAAAAGTAGTCATTTATGATTAACCAATAGCAAACGATTGAAGAGGCCAAATCAGATTCCACGAAAAAGTGATTAGAGTTGATGAATAGAGCTTTAATTTGAAATGAGAATCGTTAAAATCCTCCGATTCTATGCAAAACTACGTGAATTTGAAAATGGTGAAAAATGACAAAAATAAGCGATTTTTTTTAAACCCACGTAATTCTTCAAAATTTTCAAATTCACGTAGCTTTGCACAGAATCGACCGATTTTAAAGATTCACATCTTAAATTGAAGCTCGGTTCTTCAACTTTAATCGATTTTTTGTAAAATTTGGTTTGGTCTCTTCAATAGCTTGTTATCGGTTCATCATCAATGACTACTTTTTGTCCATTTTTCCCATGTCAAAATTTCCAGAAGAAAAATTGATTTCGTCGGCAATAAAAGCTTGGCAACGGATAATGAGTGTTCACCAAGTTTTTCATGTTTTGGGACCCCCAAAGAACCGAAAAAATCTGGTGTGGTAGGTGTGCCCGTAATTATTTTTTTTGTTTTTTATACACTTTTTTGTCTATTTCGGTAGAATTGCACATATATATACTGTTAACGGAGTGACAGTGACATTACTTATACCAATTAGTGTAGTTCACCATTATTCAGAATCCGATAATCATTAACCAATAAGTGTGGCAGTTAAAATAGTGATTTTTTTTGTTTGAGTTTCTTTTCAGCAACCGAATTTCAACTGCTTATAATTTGTTTTCTATTAGAGGCACACATCCTATTATCGTGTTATTTTATAGATTATGGTGTGTAGAATGCGCTACTCTACGATTGATTTGATTAAAAGATTGTTGAAAAAGTTGTAGGAAAAAAGATAAAATCAAGATGCATTTCGAAAATCATGCTATCACTGTTTTGATAATTTTTTGCATTTTTACTGTGCGTGACACACTTATCTATATGAGCTCTCCTAATTGCTAATATGCTTATCTTCATAGAAAAAAATTATGAACATGATATTATGTTCGTTGAAACAGTTACAGTAACTAGAAGAAAAAAAAAATGTTATCGTCACATCGGCTTATCGGTTTTTCACGAGTTTTGGTGTTCAGAACAATCGGGTATAGGTTTTAATTGATGAAGACACTAGAGTAACTGTCAAAAAATGAGATTATCTAATAAATTATTGCCTTAAATTATTAAATTTTTCATTTTGGATGTGTGAAACCATACACCATCATCGAAATGAAAAGTTCTAGAGATATGCCCGTATTCAATACCGTTTGGAAATTAGCTTCAACTTATTTACGAATTTTAAAATATTAGGTATTTCATTTATTACGTCGGGTGGCTTTATTATTGTGAGTCCCCTTGCCTCTTACAAATATAACGAATGCTTAAATTCTATTTTATATACATATTTTATATTTATTTTATATACATATTTTATATCATTTGAATTTAGTTAAAGATGATTTCTAAAAATATTCTATACAGATATTTAAAACAGTTTTGCAATTTGCTCTAACGTATTCGAATTTTAAAAATATTAGTGATTTAATATATGCATAAATCTAATTATTTTGGTGTTTTATTATTGTGTGTCCCATTGCCTCTCATAAAGATAACGAAATACTTCAAATTTATAATATATACATATTTGATATAATTTTCTTTTAGTTGGTGACTTTTGTTAAAAATATGCTATTCGTATATTTAATACATTTTGGAATAATCGTTTTAAGGTATTTTCGAATTTTCTAAATGTTAATTACTTAATTATTATTATGTTTTTTAATATAAGAGTAACATATTTTGGTGAAATCTTAGTAAGTAAGTTAGTTATGTAAGTTATTATTAATGTTTCCTCCAGTCTATGTACAGGTAGCTACGTCTACCTTTATAGAATTACATACATGTAATTAATCTGGATAAATAAATAAAACGAAAAAATTTATAATATCGGGGTGCTTTATTATTGTGAGTCCCCTTGCCTCTCATAGAGATTATATACAAATATTCAATACCGTTTGGAAATTAGCTATAACTTATTTACGAATTTTATAATATTAGGTATTTAATTTATTACATCGGGTGGCTTCATTATTGTGAGTCCCCTTGCCTCTCACAAAGTTAACAAAAAATGATTCCGGTTTTACTATTTACATATTTAAACTAATTTTATCATAATTGTATCATAATCATTAACATAATCTTCACTATATTAACGATTATGATTGTGTTTAATTTGTATTATTTGTGTTTTATGTATAAAACAGTTATATTATATTATACACAAGTTATTTGAAAAAAAAAAAAAAAAAAAAAAAAAAATTAATTAATGAGCATTTTGTTGATGATAATATAATAATAGGGTAAACGCAACCGTTGTCGGCCACTTGTTTAATATGTTACAGATATTATTACTTAATATCATAAATTTTTATTGAAAGTTATTTAAATTATGTACATTTTCTTATTTTAATATTTAAATTATCTTCACTCTGTCATTTATTATTAACGAAAATGTGCTCAAAATTATTTAATAAATTTTTCAAATAATAATTGTGGTTTCGCGGAGACAAGTGAAAAGCCGCGGTTGCGTGGGGAAAATTTTGGTGGGAAAATGATCACACGTGAGCAGTTGAACTGTACAAAATACTTCTTTATTCCTTTAAACTACAAAACCCCTAAACTTCTAGGAAAACCTAATTCTAATGTTGAAATTCTATGATGCCTCGAGGGTGTGAAAAAACGCGCGAAAACACGGAGACTCGAGTCGTGAGTCGTGCTCGCGAGGCGGCCGTCGTTGGTAAAATGCCGAACCAAGTAATTAGTACAGCGAACGCGGGCCACACGCATACTAACTTCTTCACACGTACGCGCCGCGGGGTCAATGGCAACGGCAGAAGAATATTCGAGAACTGCTCGACCGTTGTATACATTTAAAATATAACTGGCGCGACCATACCACCCACCATCTAACGAAACATTAATTTCGGGCCATATAGCCCTTATGCAAAATAAACTCTATAGTTAACAACAAGAATACAAAATCTAAATTCAAAGAAAAAATACAAAATAAAATATAATCTGCAAAATGAATCAGTCTTGAGCATCATCTAGATCTGGAGCAGTTGAAACGTTGCCACCCATCATGGAAGACTCAAAGGCAGCCAAATGAACAGATGTCTGCTCATGTACCGGCAACAGAATGAGCTTGTTGACTGGCCTCTTAAACTCTGATGCTGCAGTGCGAATAGTGACCACTCGCACAAGTTGATCATTTCCTGGATGCAAGGCAGTGATCCGAGCTAGCGGCCACTTCGAAGGAGGTAGAAGCTCATTCTTAAACAGGACCAAATCTCCAACTTGCAGCTGATGGTTTGGCTTTAACCACTTCACGCGCTGTTGCAGTTGGGACAAGTATTCCTGACGCCACCTCATAAGTTGAACAACATTCCATCTGGAAGAAAGAGACTGTGATTGATTGATTTCAACATAAGGCTCTGGAAGAGAAACTAATGGACCGCCGATCAGAAAGTGACCAGGAGTGATAGCACTAACATCTAAAGCGTCAGAACTAAGAGCACTAAGAGGTCTCGAATTAAGACATGCCTCAATTTCTGAGAGCAGGGTAGAAAACTGCTCAAAAGCCAATTTGCTGTCGCCAACAACTCTATACAAGTGCCTCTTAAAAGATTTGAGATTAGATTCTCAGATTCCACCAAAATTGGGAGCTCTTGGAGGAATAAATCGCCATTCCACGTGATCCTTAGCAAGAGTTGACGCAATCAGTTGTCCTGAACTAGTAGCCTCTGAAAATAAATTGTGAATTTCTGTTTCACTACCCAAGAAAGTCCTTCCGTTATCGCTGTACATCACTTTACAGAGACCACGACGAGAAACGAAACGGCGAAACGCAGCCAGAAAAGCCTGCGTCATGAGGTCCGACACCAACTCCAAGTGAACTGCCTTGACAACAAGACACACAAACACAGCATCATAGCCCATGAAAGCCTTGATTCCTCTACCTGAAGATGACTTAATTCAAAAGTGACCAGCAAAATCTACTCCAGAATGGCAAAGAACCCATCAACTGCTCTTGAGTACGAGCATTGAAACGTCTACAAGTAACGCATTCTCGAACGACCTTACGAACTACATTCCTAGCAAAGTATGCAAAACTTCCTGGATAAAAAACCTAGCACAACCGAAGATCCGCCATGCAAAGTGCATATGTGAGCCTTCCTAATGAGAAGAATAGTCACATGATTGGACTTCGACAAAATCACTGGGTGCTTCTCTGACTCTGACAAAAATGAGTTCTGAAGACGACCACCTACGCGCAACAAACCGTCGGTACCAACAAACGGCATAAGTCTCTTCAAATTGTGAGAATGCGGAAGCTCCAGATTGGAAGACAAAGTCTGAATTTCACTAGCAAAATCTACAGACTGAACTATTCTAAGTAACGTGGTAGTTGCTGCTGACAACTCTTCAGCTGACAAAAACGATAACCGACGATGCTGCTTATCAATTGATGCGTTGTTCCGCCAACAACGACAATAAGTCAAAGTACCAACAAGTCTGTCAAAGGAAGGGAACCGATTGAGCATCTCACTCCAATCATCTTGAATGAGCCACACATGAAACTTTTGACGAGCTTTTAAATCGGTGCCAATCCCAGCACTATCAACAGGCCATTGTGCCTTATCGAAACGCAACCACGAAGGGCCTGACCACCAAATCGACGCCTCTCTAAGCTGAGACGGAGAACAACCTCTGGAAGCCAAATCTGCCGGGTTATCGGCTGAAGGTACATGATGCCACGAAGCTGATGGAAGCAATGAAAGGATGTCACTGACTCGATTAGCCACATAAGACTCCCACCTAGATGGATGTGACTAACCAAGCCAGGACGACTTTTGAGTCTGACCAACAATGAACCTCAACTGGCACACGATTAATCTAGTTAAGAACTCTCGAAGCAAGATTCGCTAATAAAGCTGCAGCACATAATTCAAGCTTCGGCAAGCTAACCACTTTGAGAGGAGACACCTTCGACTTGGCAACTAAGAGCCGCGGAGCACGTTCAGAACCTGAAACGACTATAAATAGCACAGCAGCAAATGCACGTTCAGAAGCGTCACAAAACCCATGCAACTGCCAAGAAGAAGATCTGACAGTGCCACTCCATCGCGGAATGCGAATCGACTCCAAGTCAGCTAACTGTCGCCTGTAAGCCAGCCACTCAGCTTTAATGCGATCTGAAACAGGCACATTCCAATCGAAACCTTGCAGCCACAAGTGCTGAATAAGCAATTTTGCTCCGACAATGACTGGAGCAAGAAAACCTGCAGGGTCAAACAGCTTTGACACTTCCGACAGAATGGATCGCTTTGTGATGACAGGAGAAACTGGAGACAATTTGACCTGAAAATGAAGCACGTCATCTGCTGGACTCCATCTCATCCCCAACGTTGAAACGACATCCTTTTCGTCTAGACTCATGTGAAGCAGAACTCAGCAAATCAGTATGATTGGCTGCACATTTATCGACCGACATACCAACCAGCTTGAGTGAATCAACGATCTCCTGCTGCGCTTGCTTAGCTTCTTCTAAGTTATCTCCTCCGGCTAAAAAGTCGTCTACATATCTGTGCCTACTCAAAAGCATTGAAGCCAATGGAAGCGACCGTTTCACCATCTGAGCCAACTCCAATAAGCAAGCATGGGCATGAAAAGGGGCTGACGCTGTTCCGTACGTGACAGTAAGCAAACGCCAGACTAGAAGAGGCTAATTTGGATCGAAACGTCCAAAAATAAGCTGCCAACGAGTATCTGAAATATCGACAAGCATTTGTCTGACATTTTTGACAATATCACAAGTAAATACAAATTCGAAAAAAAAACCACCTGATTAAAATTATGACGATGTCTTCTTGAAGCTTTCGTCAGGGGTGCAAGCAATCATTCAGAGAGATGCCTTGCTCATCCTTCTGAGACCCGTTGAAGACGACTCTAATTTTGTTGCTGACATCCTTCTTAAAAACTGGATGATGCGGTAGGAAATACGCATTACGAACGTCCAAGTCCTCTGCAGGCACGACCTCCATGTGGCCGAGGTCCACATACTCCTGCATGAAGGCATGATAGGCAACAGCAGAGCCAGATTGCCTTTTAAAGCGACGCTCAAGCCTGTTCATGCATGCTCGAGCGATTCTGTCTGATCCAACAAACTTAGGCTCTCTGCTGAAGGGCAGTCGCACAACAAAGAGACCTTCTGCATGTTGACGATAGGTTTGGTTGAAATGATCTCAACATTCCTGCTCTGATGGTGACAAGTGGTGCTCCCTTGGGACCTCTACAGACTCCCAAAACCGAGAAACTGCTTCAGATAGCGGCTGATTAATTTCCAGATGATGTACAGCAGTCGACGTAATTGAAGAATCTTCCGCCGTATCTCCAACCAGAACCCAGCCAAACACGGTATGCACCACAACCGGGCTTGCGTGCAAAGTTGGATCTCGTCGAATCCCTGGCAGAATCACTGCGCCATACACTGCAGAACTGATAATGCAGTCAACCTTGCCTGGTTTGTCGAAGCATGGATCAGCAAGCTGAAGGCCACGAATGTGATCCCAGGATCCTGAAGCGATTCCTTTTTTTGGAAGCAACGTAGACACGCGTTTCACCACCAAGGCTGAAAAGTCAAGTGAAAAGTTAGGATCATGTAAAAACTTAAGCGTGAGTTTAACTGCGCCTTTTGAGACGGCAGCAATTGTCTCATTTATGCCAGCCACAGCTACATGTACAGATGTGCGATTTAAGGCCAAAAGTTGAGCTATGCTCTCTGATACAAACGACCGTTCTGCACATGAATCTATCAAGGCTCTTGCTGTGACTCGGACTCCTTGCGCTGACTGGAGGACGACCATGGCAGTAGCCAGAAGCTGAGGTCGGTTGCAAAATTGCGCCATCACCGACGTAGACTCAGTAGCTGCTACATGCGCGGTAGTCGACTGAGCGCCAGATGATACTTGTCGGCTACTTCCACCTGACTCTTCTAAATGAAGTTTGGAGTGATGCCTCTGTCCACACACATAGCAACTTTCCTTGGACGTGCAAGCCTCCAACATATGTCGAGCACTCAAGCAGTTGAAGCACAAATTGGAGGAAACGGCATGCTCCTTCCGCTTGACTGGTGTAAGTGCTGTGTACTTCAGGCATTTAGTGATGTAATGAGAACTTTGACAGAAAGAACACGTATCAGTTTTGACAGGATTGACAGATTGAGAATTTACATGAACAGAAACATTCTTAGACGAAATTGATTTCGAAGACTTAGATTTGTTGGCTCCGGACTTGCTGCGGAGATCTTCGCAGCCTACGCTACCCTTACAATCTAAAGCATCTAAATCTTCTACTACATCTAAACTCTGAATCCGGTCCTGAAGAAAAGTCTGGAACGAAACGAAACTCGGAAAATCTTGACCCGCGGATTTTACTTGTCTAGTCTATTCTAAGCGTGTACTGGAAGGAAGCTTATTTTCCAATAACTGAATGAATACCATATCCCAATGCTGCACGCGAAGCTTAAGGGAAGTGAACACGTTTTTGCTTTCTAAAACAGTATGCAAAAGCTTGCTTAAGTGATCACCAGCCTCCTTATCGGCAGATGGTAAACGAAAAAGCGCATTAAAATGCGTGGAAAATCTAAGAAGTGGGTTGTCATACCGAGAACATAATGCATCCCAAGCTGACTGGAAATTCTCATCCACAAGATCATAACATTTAATTTTCTCAGCAGCCTCCCCTTCAAGTGCGTTGGCTAGATGCTCAAACTTAATAATTGTAGGCATTGATGCATCGAGTAGAACTAAAGATCTCAATTTAGACTTAAAGCCTTGCCAATCGCGTTGAGCGCCGCTGAATTTTGGTAAGCGTACTCGTTCGAGTAAAGCTTGCGAAGACTGCGTAGGCGTAGTCACATAATTAGAAGCTGTGGGGTTTTCAACTTGCACAGAAAGCGCAGCGATTCTATCACCAAGCCATGATTTGGCAGATAAATACGCTGATAGCGTAAAATTGTAAAGCCCCTGAGCGAAATAACTGCGATCCTTTAAGGTAGTTGCCAAAGGAGACAACTGATAATCGCGTTCGCAAAACTCTCCCCAGTAAGTGTCCAGAATTTCACGTCTGGCATGGTAATCTTGTAGTGTCATCTGCGCGGCCGACTTCTGTTTAGACGTATTAACTTGAAAATTAATGTGTTTCAAGTTCTGAACGTTCATCGTGAACGAAAAATCGAATATTTCCAAAATCGTTTTTTTTTATATTATCTGTTAGATATACACATAAAATTAATAGAAACAGCGATATAAGTTATTTCCGAAGTGACCATCCCCCAAAATCAGCTCCCAAACCACCCTCACAAGACAATACATGATAAAAAAATGTATATTTTAACAGCTTATGAATTTCCTAAAAATTTGATCACGGGAATTTCTTCGAGAGCTTACCAAATACTTATAAAAAAATTGCCGAGACCAAAATTGATCCGAAACCCTTCCTTTAGGGGGATGCAAGTGGGGCAAAACGGCTAAAAACACATGAAAAATACATCTAAAAAATTCTGTATCTGGCGACTATGCGATTCTTAAAAATTTGATCACGGGAATTTCTTCGAGAGCTTACCAAATACTTATAAAAAAATTGCCGAGACCAAAATCGATCCGGAACCCTTCGTTCAGGGAGATGCAAGTGGGGCAAAACGGCTAAAAACACATGAAAAATATCATAATTAATTTGTTTATATCATAATTAATTACTTGTATTACATACTTGTATTTTCTGTTACTTACGAAAGGACAGTTATTTGAAAGTAAAAAGTTAATAAATTTCGTCATAAATACTCATAATTCGATCTATTCTCCAAAGGAACATTTTTTTATTATCTTCTATTAATTACGAATATTGAGTGGAAAATCATGAGCGAAGAAAAATAATTACTTTTCAGATAGTAGGAATCGAGTCTTCATAGAAAGAAAAATTGTTTTTGCATTTAGAGACAGATTTAGACTGAAAAGGTAATTTCTGTTTTAAAAGTATAACTTGGCTTTAAATAGTAAATTATTTTATTTAAATAATAATAATACATGTTTGTAAGAAACTATTTCATCTTGTAGAAAAAATGTTCATTATGTTAATTAAGGTGGTTCTCCTCGGACTCCCTAGTCAAAGCAGTGCTAAATCTAGAAGTTACCTAAAATTTAAAAAAACCATAATTGTAATGTGATTTATTTATTTAAAATGATAGAGGTAGTCCATGTATTATAAATAAAGTGTATTTAACATGACTAAGATAAGTTTTTACTAGATATCGTCACTACAAACAATTGTTGATAAATCACTGAAATCTTTTTTTTTCTCAACCGATTTTAGTTTTCAAGATCTCAATATGCTCCTTAAGAATTTTCATGGGGACTTACCGAAGGAAAAATTAAAAATTATTCAAAACTCAGAAAGTTATAGATAATTGTTCATAAGTTCATGCACGTCGTTAAAACAAAATATTCTTTTAATTGGCTATAACTTTCTGAGTTTTGAATAATTTTTAATTTTTCCTTCGGCAAGTCCTCATAAAATTTCTTAAGGAGCAAAATGAGACCTTGAAAACTAAAATCGGTTGAGAAACAAAAAAGATTCCAGTGATTTATCAACAATTATTTGTAGTGACAATATTTAGTTTCTAAAATATCGCCATTTTGTGAAAAAAGTTATTTTAGTCATGTTAAATACACTTTATTTATAATACATTGACTATCTCAATCATCTTAAATAAATAAATCACATTACACTATGGTTTTTTTAAATTTTAGATAATTTCTATATTTAGCCCTGCTTTGACTAGCTAAAATTTGTTTTTCTTCTCTCTCTAAAGCAGTTTCCAGGCAAATTATGCTTTAGCTACACAATGGCATTACTCATTTTTTAAATAGGACTAGGAATTTGAGGCGCGCTACGCGCGCCAGATGCCTGTGCTTTAGCCACTCAGCGAACTTTCTGAAGTTGGTTCTATATGTTTCAACCAATAATGTTTTTTGCTCAGCAATATGGCTGCCCCGTAAAAGCATATGGCTGCCTCCTCATACCCATCTCCCTTTTAATATAGGAAACTTGTGGAGGTTCGCTGCACACTCATGTTTATAAAATAATTTTCTTTACGAGTAACAAATACTTATATTTAGGGAATATCTTTGCACATGATATAGATATAGATAAGACTGTTAGGCTTTCCCTTGAAAATTTAATCAATACGCACTGACAAATGACCGTAACTTTTTCCCCCTAAAATTTCTTAAAAAATGTAGAAGTTGAAAAATCTTATATTTGGGCTAATTTTCACAGCACATCAATCTACCAGGGTTCAAATTAAAGGTTTTGGCAAACAAAAAAGCTAAAGAAAACAAATTGTGCAACGATCGTAAGTGTGTTCCTGGTCCTATTAAATAAATACATCGATTGGAAAAGGACATGAACAACATAAAAAATGACTGATTGTCGACCGTTTTTTTAATTTCGTGTACGTAGCTAGATTCTTTACCCTTATTTATATATATTTTTTTTTGTATTGAAAGGCAAACATTTTGAGCTTTAACTCATTTTTCTGCGCTTAAACTTTGGAGTTTTCAAAAAGTTAAGAGTTCCTGAGATCTACTCATATATTAATGTGAATAATTATTTATGATACTAAGTAATATTAAACATGCACATCTATTTTTAGATGGTAAACGATAAGTAACTAATAATTTTTACTTAATGTTTAATTTTGTGACAATTATTAAAAATCTCTTAAATACTGAAGATTAATATTTTAAAAATCTATAACTCTTTGAATATTGGTTTTTCGTAGATATTGAATGCAACATTTTAATCTTAAAATTGCCTGAATTTTCAAGAAAAAATTATTCTGATCTCAAAAGATTGTTTTTATTTGTTTAAATTGCGTTTTTGTTTAAACAAATACATTTAAATCAAGTTTCCTGCCATTTTGATAAATTGTAAACTCGAAATTTAGATTCTACGAATCAAAATCTATATAGAGGGGGAGACAGAAGCGAAAAATTTTCCGGCGCCTGGGCCAGCCAGAATCGCTGGAAACTGAAAACCGCTGCTAACTGCTTTAGCGGAATGCTTTCTCAAAGATAATTAATAAATTATCTCAAATAATTTTTTAAAATGAATATTTTAATATAAAATTTCATTTTTTCTGCATATCTTATTTTCCATAAATACATTATTCAAAATAATTTAGAAAATTATATTTAAAATAGTTATGTAATAATTAAAAATTATTTATAATCCATAAAATTATTTAATTTTTGTAAAAATTTGCTACTTTTTCAAATCCACATTTTTAAGTCAAAAATAACACGTGACTAATTTTAAAACACAGAATTTAAAAGGAAATCGAATATAATTTAAGAATATCGGTCTTCATTTAAAATGTAATGCTAAAAAAGTAATTTATAATTCATAAAAGTATTTAAATTTTTTTCTGAAAAATCGCTACTTTTGCAAATCCGTATTTTTAAGTCACAAAAAACGTGTGAGTAGTTTTAAAATACATAATTTAGAAAAAATAAAATGTACTTTAAGAATATGGGTCTCCATTTTGCATATCTTTCGAACAAATTGAAAAAAAAAGAATTATTTTTGCAAAATTGTTATTTAAAAAAAAAAATAAGACCTTGAAATTATCCATTTGACTCCAAAATTTAATCAGTTCTAAGTTGAGACATACCCAAGGTGCATGCGAAAGGTCAGCTGATTCCCTCCATCCGGTCAAAAGTTATAACGGGGCCAAAATTTGGTTTCATACATACATATATACATACATACATACATACACACATACATACATACATACATACATACATACATACATACATACATAAATACATACATACATACATACATGGAATTGTAAGAGTGTAATTGACCGGTCGTCCCTGTGCTTCAAGTGTAAAACCGAGGGTCACAAGGCAGTGAACTGCCCGACCAACAACGAGCAGGTAACGATGGAGGTCGTAACAACAAACAACGATGGCTAAAGTGCTTCAAATCAACATGAACCACTGTGCAGTAGCCCATGACTTGCTGCCCCAATTGATCCGAGAGGAGAAGGCGGACATAGTAATCATCAGTGAGCAGTACAGGGACAAAAATGAACCAAACTGGGTAAGGGATCGTGCCAGCACGGCGGCCATCTGGGTATGCGGAGAACTTCACATATCCAAAAAAATGGACGTCCTTCAGCCCAAATTCACCTGGGTTGAAGAATCCGGTATAAGATTATACAGCTGCTACCTACCACCCAGCGACTCAATAGAAGAGTTCGAAAGATCCCTAGATGCTATCGTCAGTAGCGTTAGAACCTCCACGCTGCCAGTCGTAATCGGGGAGGACTTTAACGCTTGGGCAATTGAGTGGGGAAGCAAGAAAACGAACAACCGCGGCCACGCACTGCTTGAGACCTTCGCGATACTGGAGCTAGAGATTGCTAACATAGGGACAAAGCCGACCTACACTAAAGGACGAAAGTCTTCCATAGTAGATCTGACCTTTGTCGACCCCAGATTAAGTCGGGAAGGCTCATACTGGCAAGTCAGTGATCGGTACACTGGCAGCGATCACCGAGCTCTCACATACCAGCTCCACCCGACAGGCAAAAGAGCGAATATTACCCGGATGCCGAAGAGAGAGAAATGGGCACCAGCTACTTTCGACAGGGAAGCTTTTCTCTGCTTTTTGGAAGGAGCATCTGTCGAAGGAACAGCTGAGGTTAGGGCTCAAAGCCTCTCGGAGACCATCACAGCGGCATGCGATGCCTCGATGTCCACAAGGACGAACCACCGGGAACGCTTACCAGTCTACTGGTGGAACAAGCAGATTGCGGTAATACGTAAAGAGTGTCTTCGTGCTAGGAGGCTGCACCAAAGAGCAGTTCGTGGACCGCTGTATGATCAATTAACTTCCTCTTCGGCCGCTTGCTGTTTGCAACTTCTGCGTGCTTTTCTCAAGCTTAATTTTATCTAATGCAAAAAAGTGACAGGTCATTCGTATGTAAAATTTCACGCCTTACAACTTTTGTGTGGGACTTTTTTTGACATCCCTTATAGTTCGCGAGTTATAAGCGAAAAACTGTTTTCGGAGGTGGCTTTTTGACAAATTAGGGGTGACGCCGGCGTTTTTGGAGGCTGCATTTTTGACCATCGTTTTTACACGATGTGCTTTACCAAATATTCAAAATGCAGCCATTCCCTCGAAAAAGTCGATTTCAGACCTTCGTTTACTGGCTAGCGCGTCGGCGCTGTCTTGCCGTGGGCAGATTCGGCGGTCTCGGTGCGCGTGCACTTGCGACAGCCGTTGAGCCCTATATATATATGCTTATATACTGTAGGCGCTTGGCTCTCCCGTGCGCCGCGCCGTCGCCGGATCTCGAGCACAGGCCCTGCTGTCGCCCCGTCGTCTGCGCTCTCGACGCCTATGCAGCAGCTCTCTCTCTCTCTCTCTCTCTCTCTCTCTCTCTCTCTCTCTCTCTCTCTCTCTCTCTCTCTCTCTCTCTCTCTCTCTCTCTCTCTCTCTCCGCGAGTTCCGTGCTGTTGGGCTCGGCCGCTATAAATTCTAACTATACCTATAGCTTGCGATTCGCTCGACCGGCCGAGTGTTTATGTTTCGCTGCGCTCCGACTTTTGTGGACTTTGTTATTGTCGCGAGCTAGTATACGTTCCGATTACTTAGCGCTTTTGAAAACTATATATATATATATATAACTCTCCCATAATACATATTCCCATTCTCTAAGGCCTAATATAGTATTGATTAAATGTTAATCAACAATCAAATACCTCAACAGTAAGAGTACAATTTCCAATTATCTTATGGTGCGATACAATTTAAAAAACATTTTTATTCAAAGAATAATTAGAATATCGCTTAACTCTATACCCGAAACTACGATTTACAACACGAAAATACAATTCGGTGATGCGCAAAAAAGCCTTTAATCGGTTTATTTAGACGTAAAGAAACTAAAACGAAAATCCCAAGACAAAATCCATACGGGCTAGGATGATAAGCCTAAACGATTTTACAGTTTGCATTTATGTGATGTAATCAAAACACCATATTCCTCTGAAATATAATTAATTATAATCTATAATATAAAAAAATGTAATTATATTATACACATTTATTATTCTAGTGGAGTTGAAATTTTAATAATTTGAAAAATCATATTTTAGAATAGTTAAATTACATCAAATAATTTTTTTAAATGAATATATTTTAATATAAAATTGCATTCTTTCTTCATATTTGATTTTGCATAAATACATTATTCAAAAGAATATATAAAATTATATTTAAAAACATTTACGGAGAAAAATCGTAATTATTAAATTGCAAATTAAAAATACAAAGGTTTATGCCAAAAGTCAAATTCACAAATTTTTTACATGGTTATTGGCGCGTGAGTATATCGACGGCTGAGCAGAACAAGGTTGTATCTCGGCGCGTGGACGAAGAACGTCGTATCTCACCGCGCGGATGAAGAACGTCGTATCTCAGCGCGCGGACGAAGAAGGGTGGGACTAGATATATCGAAAGACTGATAGTTAGATGCCTTACGCTTCAAAAAATTAAAAGTAGAACACGCGTGGCCCATTAGCATAAGCACACTTAGTACACAGGATTTAAAACAGAAAACATGATTAACAGAATACGAAAAATCATAAATATATTTACAGAATAAATTAATTTCATACTGCCACAATTGTAGAAAACACATAGTACGAAAGGCGGATTTATAGAAAATAAATGAAACGAATGTCATGAATATAGAAAATGCTATACATTAATACATTAATATAGAAAAAATATGGTTACTTCTATATGTACGGCATTCGTCTTATGTACTTCCTATGAATGCACCTTTCTGTTACGAGAGAGGTTAGAAATACCTCTCCGTAACAATAATAAAATTCGGTCGTCGCCCAAGGACGTCTCTCATTCCTTACCTCTATTTCTCACCTCAATGTCACCAAAATAAAGATAGAGTCTAATGAAAATTATACTCCGTTCAAATTCTCATACTAAACAACATGTATCTAACGTTAATATTAATATGGGAAAATAGATAAGGGTTTAGACATAAAAAAAAATGTGGTTATCATAATAATTGGAAGTACATATATATATATGTATATGTGTGTGCGTATGTGTCAAGTAGTATTAGGTCAAAATTACTATAAAGATTCTAAATAAATGCTCTAGCTGAAATAATTTCTCTTTGTAGAAAATAATGTTAGATTTAGTTGGGAAGACTATAAACTATTAGGGTAACGGTGCTCGATCCTTGGGTTTTCTAGAAGCCTAAAGTTAGATGATACAAGAATTGGAGATATAAGAACACTAATAGATCCGAATTAACGATTATATAGGGTAACTCAGTCTTCATATCATTAAGGAAAACCCCTTAAAAGTGTGTTTACGATTTGTATCACAATAGATTAAGGAAATAGTGACAATTCTTAATATACTTAAAATTTATTAATCCCTCAAAACAATAAGGATATTTCTACTAGCGACAGCTTTATAAGGTTTAAATTTGTTTATTAAGACAATCACTAGATTATTAATAATACAAAATAAATAAATAAATAATTGATAATTCTTACGTTAAAAATATAAAATGTTAATTGTTGAACGAAACGTGTATAAGAAAAACCTTTGACTTTAATGATATCCCGTAATGCGTTTTTCCAAGAGAGTTTAATTTTCAGATAAAGATTTCGTGCCTCGGATTAATTACAATATAAATTTCCACAATTATTTATCCTTATTTGGAATGTTTTATGAAGGCTCTTTGAATTTAATTCCCGATTCCCAACGCAGATAATTATTACTTCCGGGGATAATAAGAATGAATAAAATTTAATCAAAAATAATGTATAGTTATCTACATATAGTTATATCTATATATTTCCGAATAATCTGGTTGTATGTGTATACGTGTTTAATTAAAATAGTAACATAAAGTCTTACCTGAATAATATTGGAGGGAAGGAATTAGGAGAAATCAAATTCCTGAATAATGTATTAATTTCCTTTTATTTCCTCAGTTATACACTTGCTTCAATCTCTCTTTTTCGTCTCGACTTGGCTCAATATCTAATTCTTTATTATTACTATTATAAAACAATAAAATTCGATCTTTTTTCTTTCGATATCGTTTACGCGGGTTTACTGAATACGCAAATAAGTACAATAATTATCTCAATTGAACTCGTGCTATATAAATATAATACAAGACTTTAAACTCTTCGTCGCACACGTTATACAGATCTTTCTCTCTTAATTGGTTTTTCCACTCTCCCCAATAAATTAATTTCCTTTTCACACCTTCGTATTGTCCACGTTTTCTCTTCCCCCCCTACATCATTCTTCGGTTGCTCTCTCTCTGTCTCTCGCACTCATACTATTTTCCAGCGTCGGTAACGCGGCGCTCGCGCAATAGATCCGCGACTTGCTGCCCTTGCTGCAACGCGGTGGCTCCAGGCGTCGCGACTCGCCACGTTCCGGCAGCCAGCGCGTTGCTGCGCGGTCAGCACTTGAAATTTCAGTAACGAAACAGCGGACGTTCACCTGGAATATCACTGCTTGCTATTGAAATTCTTAGAGGTCGTTGCATTTTCGATATTTCCTCATTCAGTTGTATTAAGTTATATTCAATACATTTCGTTTTTAACACATAAAATTTAGATTATTTTTGAACAAAAATACATAACGTAACAATATCCCCCTCTTGTTTTGCTTGCCGCCCCGGCAAGTACTATAAATATACAATATAAATTATTGAAAATTTTGACGCGCTATAGGTTATTTGCATGTTGATAATGGAAGATTTTGTGAAGATAGGTCCCTGCAATTTCAGTTGTTGTAATCCTTCTTCTATCCGGAGTTTGTGATTGATAAAGGTCCAAAAAGTCCCGACGTTTGGGAGGTTTTTCGCTAACATGGAGAACAAGAAAGAGGAGCTCGAGTAGCGAGAAAACTGCTAGTTCCTGTAGAGATTTTAGAGATTGTTCCAGGAGTCGATCAAGATAAACGTATATTGTTTATTACGCCTGTTCAGAGGTTGTCTCCAGATCATTGGATACATGTATTCTATAATCGATACCTTTTGGACGGCGGGTGGTAATCGGAGGAATGAGAATCATCCGTACCTAAATTCGACCTGGATCTTAATCTGTTTTGGCCTCGGGAAGCTAATGATCTTTCCAAATATTGGTTGGCTACTCAACATCCTCCTGGTATGAAGAGTAGCCTACTATATTGACAGTTCCGAGGATCTACAGCAGGGAACAACCAACCCTGGCCCCGAGGCACGATTATGCCATGGTTGTGAGATTGGGGCCATTCTGGGCATAGCATCTTCAAGTTCTCGCTAGCTCTTTTGGCTATCTCCTCTGTTCCATAGGTAGCGAAAATGGAAAGGATCCCTGTTGTTTCTTGTATAAGTAAGGGTTCTTGCAAATTCCCATAAGTCCTGAGGTGATTTTCCATAACCTCTATTCCTTGATCCATGTAGCATAGGATGGCTACTTCTTTGGGGGTCGCTAGTGATACACACAGGATCTCAAGAGAGGTAGCGGCCATTTCCTATAACAGAATTAAACATGGTTAAGGCAACTGCGTAGTTAAGCATATTCAGTTTTTTTTTTTTTTTTTGCGGGAAAATGGAATGTACATTAGGGAAAAGTCGTCCAGCAGAAGAGATGGTGTTAGTAGTTATTTACATGTGGTTAATTAATGTAGTCCTAAGAGGTCGTCCGTTTGAGAGGTCCCGGCAGATTTCATAGCATGTTGGCGCTCGCAGGTCCTTTCATGTAAGGTGTAATTCCTGCGGTCGATTTCTAAACCACAGCTAGGATGCGTTATCTTCATGACGTACACTGTACGGGCGTATTGGCGTTGTGCCGGTATGGCACGATAGCGCACGTCGCTTTGCTGAAGCGCTCGCCGAGCGGAGTCTTCCTGGTGATATTTAACGAATCCATGAGATAGCCGACCCTTGCAATCGAGGATGGTATTGCAGTATTCCATTATACCAAATTTGGCGAAATGGTTGAAAAATAATTCTTCCTGTTCTTGTTTAATCGTGGTCGGGTCTTTATCTCCTTCGATCCTTGACCAAGGTATTTGGCAAAAGAGACGAGTTTTCTCCGTCAATTCTGAGGGCTCCGGCGATCGATGACGCTTCCGGTTGACAACGTGGACTTGCGACATTAGCCGCGGTGAAGGGCTGTTGGACACGAGTTCGCTGGTCGGTTTGATGTCTAATGAGTCCTCTAACAACCACAGATCCTTATATTGTTCGGCTACCTCCACATCTTGTTTATTTTTGAAAATGATTTTGGCGGTTTGAGTGGTGAGGCTTTCGGCTGTTATTTGTACCATAATGATAGGACCGGCCTGCTTAAAGCAGGTGATAAGTCCATCAAGTCCGAGGTCCTTATTAAAGGTCACATTGAAGTCCGAGGGATTCGAGATCAAGGAGGCCATGTCCGAGCTGAAAGGGAAAGATGGGGTTAGTCAATCTCAGCCAATTGGGGTGGAAGGGCGGGGTACATCAAGGCTGAAGTTGATACTGCCCTAGAAGGCATGGGTTGAAGAGCTACATAGGTGAGAGGGATTTCAGGAGCTATTGGATTGACTTCATTCCTTTCCTGCAGTCGATTTCTGATTCCCCCTCTCTTGCGAATTAGAAGGAAAGCTACCGCCGCTGTGAGAGCTATTATACCTTGGGCAGCTATACCTCCATATACCAAATTATGGCTAAAAGTAGTAGTTCTCGTGTGGGCCCCTATTTCTTTCATATGAGAGACGATGTTGTCCAAATTTTTTGTTTTCCTCGTGGCCAGTGGGTAAGGTATATTCTCTTCTGGGTCTAGGGATCTAGTGATGTTGATATGGTGGCACAACTCAGGGCATATATCTGTTATATTTAATCTCATCTCTGGTTCGTAGATGTATTGAGTTTTCGTTGTGCGATCTTCGTTACCTGACAGTTCTACTGAGGTAGTTCTAGCAGAACAGCCATTGGCCATCCGTAGAATGCCCATACCTTTGAGGGTGGGGGTATAATAACTTTCTCCGGGGCATGTGATTCTGATGGTCTCTTCCTTAGGTAAAGAGTACAACCAACTTCCATCCATCTCCAGATATTTCCATTGGGGCGGTGACAAGGTAGAAATCATTATCTCACATGATCTTAGCGCATCCGGGTGTGGGTTTAGGAGTAGCTCAAGTTCGCACTCCTTCTGCCCGGTGACCAAAGATATCGGACCCTTGGCGGCACAAACACGCCCGTAGTGTGTTGGCATGCAGCTTCGCAGGTGTTCGTCATCCATTTTTAAATATGTCTGTAGGTCCCTTCTTATGGCTAGGTAAGGGTATGTTGGTGCTACATATGCTACCCCTAGACTTTGATTATGAGCTTGTTGGGGAATACCTATGGGGTGGAGTTTGTATAACTCATAGCTCGCTCTTTCTGTCAGAGGTATTGCTAGATAGATTAGAATTCTTCCTTGATGAAAGGTGGCGTCCAATGTCGCAATTCTAGCTATTTCCTCTGCACGGAGGTGGTGTAATGGCATTGGTAAAGTTCGATCCTCTTCCATCTGCTGGATATCCAAAGCAATCCGATGGAGCATATCGTGGTGCATTAATCGGGGATGCAGTTTCCGATCAGTTATGGTATTGAGAATAACGCCGAGCTGGCGGTTGCAATGTATCAGGTGGTCTAACTTTGCTTCAATCTGACGGGCGAACGCGGTAAATTCCCAAGTGAGGTGATTGTCATTTGCTCCTTGGGCGAGTGAATTCATGTTGGTATTAAGAGCTATTTCCATCTTCTTGATTAAGGAGCGATGTGACGCCGTAATATTATAAAACTCTTCAAGGCCGGCAGAAAGGAGGTGAGTTTTCTCCGTCGAAAGTTTTACAAGATTCTTTTGGTCCTGAAACAATTGGTCGATATTTTTATTAATCAGGTCAGCATCGTCAGTGGTGATTAGACGAAAAAGACTTTTGCTTATACTGCCGACAATGCCAAGGGGAGCCATTCTCTTTGCGCGGATGTCCTTTATGGGGGAGGGGATCTCCATTTCCCTGGCATCCATATGAGCCGCTACTTTTCGGATGTCATCGTGTACGTGTTGGAGCGTCTTTAGCTTGATTTCGATGAGTTCTTGGTTGAGAGCAGCCTGACAATGCTTGGCGTCGAAATGAGCAATGCACTGCTTCAGTTGTTCATCGTAACTACGAGTGGGACCATGTTCCTTAAGAAAGGTTTGCAAATCCAGGTGGATTATCACTTTCCAGCTCCCTTTCTGGATCCTGATCGAGGGCAATTTCTCATAGTAAATACCAGGATTGGAGGTGATCGGAGACAGCTCGTAGTGGACTCCTGTCGTGGTGACCATCCATAGAGTCGACAGAAGGAACGTGAAAAAACGAAGTATAGCACACATTCTGAAAGAAAACAGGCATAGGTCAGATAACCTGTCGATGGTTATTAGTTTAGATACTCTGGATATAAGGAAGGATAAAAGGGGAGGAATTCCAAAGGACATTAATTTGACTCAGAACTGTCCAAGGGCGGGACAACCTTTAATTTGTCAATATGTTTTCGGATAGTTTTTCCATTGGGAAGTTCTAGGAGCACATTATTTCTACCCAATATCTCCTTGATTTTTAGAGGCCTGTTATAATAACTATCAAATTTGGACACCCTGGGCTCTCGTCTAACCCATGCGTACTCACCTACCGACCCTTTTAGGGGTTTGATCTTTCGGTCGTAGCGCTCTTTGGATTTTTCCTTAGCCCTAATCTGATTCTCCCCAGCTATAACTTGGAGTTCACCCAATCGGGTAATCAGATCTTGCAGGTACAGGTTATAAGTTCGCAGTTGTTCCGCCGCGGGGATGCGGGTGGGGAACCTTGCCAATCGACCGTACACAAGTTCGAATGGTGTAAAGTTGGTACTGGCATGAACACTGGTGTTATACGTGAATGTAGCAAATGGCGCGAGATTGTCCCAATCGTCGTACTTCTCCGAATAGGCTCTCACAAAATCCATCAACGGGGCGTGGCTTCGCTCTAGAGAACCGTTAGTTTGAGGGTGATAACCAGACGTGGTAAGGTGGTGGATTCAGAACAGGCGCATTAATCCTTCGACGATTTCGGACAGAAAACTAGTTCCTCTATCAAATAAGATGGCTCTTGGGGCTCCAAATTGGCAAATCAGATATTTGGAAAGCGTGTCGGCGATGGCTGAAGCTTTGAGGTTAGGAATAGGTATTGCAATAAGGTACTTTGTTAAGTTACACTGCATTGTCAGTAGATGACAATTTCCTCTGGGGATTGTACGCAGTTTTCCTACGGTGTCGATGGAAACCTTGTCGAAGGCCTCAATTGGAGTATCTGTGATAATCATGGGTTCCCGTGTTTTGATCCTTTCTATCTTTTTCTCCTGGCAACTTGGACATCGGCGGATGTAATCCAAGATGTCATTCCTCATGCCAGGCCAATAGTATCTCTCCCGGATTTTCTGGTAAGTTTGGTCGACTCCCTTATGCCCACCTATAAGACTATCATGGAGAGTTTCGATAATCTGTTTTCTCTCTTCTGGGGAGGGCAATTCTACCTTACCGTAACATACCGTGACAGTAGTCTGAGTTTCACCAAAAATGCGTATTAATAGTTCGGTGAACAACCCAGGATCCATATCATCTATCAGATCTCCTCGCCGAGATACACGGAAACTTGTTAGGTTTTTCCTCAGAAGTATGGTTTTAAAATCTTTGAGAGTCCGTTTCAATTGTGCGCAATCCAGAGGGTCATAATGCCTTTCCTTAACAATTAAGGAAAACACATTATGGTTTTTGAAAGGTGTGGTCAATATCTGCCCCAGCTTAGGTTTTTTGGCCTTCAGGGTTTTAGGCTCGATTGCTCCAATTTCGCTGAGGAGGCGTCCCACGGGAGTAACTATCTCGCAATCTCTAGAGATGAAATGGACAATATTATCTCGTTTATACGTGAGGCATTGTCGAGACGTGCTTACGTTATTCTTTAGTCTTGGCGGGGCTTCTGGGTGGTTTCCTATTTCAGAGCTTGAGCTGTCGGATGGCACTTGCATAAGTGAGCTTTGGGCATCACTTACATATTGGTTCAGAGGAGCCTGTTGTTGGTACATGGATAGAAACAGTCCCAGAGTATCGGTCGGAGGTTGATTAAAATCCAGCCTAATGGGAGTAGAGCTATCCCCTTTCTCGTTTTCTTCCTGGATCTCTTCTAAGTTGGGAAAGTGTACAGACCGACGGTTCGGTGCTTCCGTCTTGGGAGTACTTTTAGCCGTAGGGGTACTGGGTTCGATAGACGATAGTCGAGAGGGTGGTGGAACCCCATCTCTCTCCATATTTTTGTCGGATTCGCTAGTCGCATCTTCACGACTGCATTCATTGAGAGTCTTTTGTACCATTTCCTGAATCCTTTCCACCATCACTGAGTCATCCATGGTGACTGGGTCTATGGGATCCATCTCGTCTAGGATGGATTGCATGTTTCCATCCACCTTGTCTCCATCAGAGAAGTGCGCCGGGAGAATTATTATCTCTTCATCATCTTCTTCTAGCTCAGCCCTGTCTTGGTGCAATTGCAAGCTCTCTTCAAATTTTCGCGCTGATTGTAGCACTTCTTCTTTTGACAGAGTAGTGTGTCTTGGTTCATTACTTGATTCGCTATCTTGAGCAACGGTAACCTTGATTTCCTTGTCTCTGGCGGATATTTCCGAATCATGATCGGTCTCTTCCTTCTCATAATTGGATGCATTCTCTGCGTCATCGGTGTCCGTTTCTTCGACTCTCAGACAGCTCCGTCGGGGATCATAAATGGGAGATCGGCCATCGGTATCAGAATCTTCGGGTTCGATTCCCGTAGACGAGAGAAGTGCACCAGGAGAGCGGGTGAAAGAAGGGCCTAATGATATATCTACCCGTGGTTTGGCCGGGTTGTGAACCGTCTTCGGGGGTGGAGTCTCGTTGGACGCACAGGGTTCACGTTCGTTCCCGTTAGATGTTCCCGCTCTGGCTTTAAGAGCCTCCGTATTTGACTTTCCAGATTCGGGTGGTTCAGATATATCCTTAGAGCCAACACTATCTTCAGCTTTGAGGGCTCATTTTCCACGCGTGCGTTGCGCCACAATACTGTGATTTAATGTCAGGGCTACCTTGCGAGTTTTGGATCCAACAGGTCTCCCACGCCCTTTTTGAGCAGCCGTTCCAGTTGTGAGAGGTTGCGGGGCTGATGGAAGTCGTGGTCGAGACGACCGTCCTCCTGATGATCCCACCGGGGGTGTGAGTAATCGTTGAGGGGCTTGGTTGCTCCCTCGAGCTGTTGGTGTTTTGCGCTCCTCGAGGATCATGACTCGTATCCTAGAGAGACTTTGGTTAATGTCCTCTTCAGATGGTTCTTCCACAGGGTTCCGAGAGAGGGCGTCCGCATTACAGTTTAATTTTCCCGGTTTGTACTTAAAAGTGTACTCATAACCAGTGAATTTAAACATCCATCTCTTAAGGCGCTGGCCGGGATCTTTCCGACTATGCATCCAATTTAAGGGCTCGTGATCTGCAACCAAAGTAAATTTTCGGCATAGAAGGTACGGGCGGAAATGGTTGAAGGCGTACAACACAGCGAGACATTCTTTCTCAGTCGTGCTGTAATTGCGTTCAGCCTTGTTAAGTGTCCGAGAGAGGTATGCTACTGGATGCTCTGACCCGTCCTGGACTTGACTCAACACGGCACCAATAGCTTCGTCGGAGGCATCGGTAGTTAACATAAATGGTTTGGCAAAATCGGGAAATAATAGAATTGGTTCATTGCACAAGCGTTCCTTGAGGGCATTGAAAGCTATTCCTTGTGGTTCTTCGCAATTAAATTCCTGATCCTTTTTCAGGAGATCATATAAAGGTTTCGCGATTTTGGCATAGTCCTTAATAAATCTCCTATAATAACCCGTGAGACCTAAAAATTCTCTGATATTTCGCACGCCCTTCGGCTGAGGAAATTGCCTCACCGCCATTACCTTTTCCGGATCTGGTTCAACTCCACGTTCACTGATTATATGGTCTAGGAACGCAACCTCTTTACGCAAGAAATGAACCTTTTCAGGTTGCAGGACGAGATTAGTATAGGCGAGACGGGAAAAGAATTGTCTCAAAATATAAAAGATTATCATGGTCTGCGAGGGTTCGGGCATGGATGATAACATCGTCCATGTATACGAGGGTTTCCTTGCAATCAAGCCCCCTCTTAATCTGGTCCATGAGACGCTGGAATGTTGCAGGGGCATTTTTAAGTCCCATAGGCATCCTTTTGTATTCTTAGTGACCTCCCGGAGTCGAGAACGCTGTCTTCCATTGGTCTTCGGGAGCCATTTTGATCTGGTGAAAACCAGAGGCAAGATCGAAGACGGAAAAGTACATTGCCCCACCGAGTTGGTCGAGAATATCTGTAATGTTCGGGAGGGGGTATGCGTCCCCTATGGTTTGTTGGTTTAATTCACGAAAGTCGACTACCAGTCTCCAACGTAGATTTCCCTGAGCATCTCGTTTCTTTGGAACGATCCAAATTGGCGAATTACTCGGACTGTTCGATGGTACAATAATTCCTTCCATAAGCTTTTTCTGGATATCTTTTTCGATAAAATCCTTATGTACTAAAGGATGTCGGTATTGCTTTGTATTTACAGGTAAATTGTTTTCCAAGGGAATACGATGTTCTACTGCATTAGTGCAGAGTAGCGGATCCCCAGGCAGTAGAAAGATATGCGGAAAGTCCTCAAGAAGTTTTTCCACGCTTCCCTTTTCTTCATCATTGAGATGTTTCATCTGAATGATGTCGCGCAGTATTCGCACGCGAGCATCTCGGTCTACTACGGGATTATCTGCTTTTACGGGAATGTCCTCTTCGGCTCCGGGCTCAAAGTCCAATGCAGCATATTCAAAAGGAATGAGTTCCTTGGCATCAACTTCGATGGAAACGTCTTCATTTCGGGTATTAATGGCCATCACATGACAAAATCCGTTCTCCTGGACCTTGACGATACCTTCGCCGAGGTATACATCCTCATAACCGACATCTATCCGAGGCAAGTATCCTTCAGATAGATCTTTATTTACAGCTTCTAATTGAATGATTTTCCGAGACCGACGAGGGATCGTATACATAATTTTAACAGGAGATGGAGGAGTGTATGTCGATTCTTGAATTGTGTTCGACGGAGCATCTTCCCCGAGTAGGATCTTTCTCGTGAGGATACTCAACGTTTCCTCCTCTACATTTTCCTTCTCCACTATATGATGTCCCTCACTGGATCAGATAATCTTGATATCAGCCTCTTCGCCTATACTCTGGCCCGTATGGGGGTTGATAAAAGGGATAGGGTGCATGACATCTCCGCTTATCATCAACGTTAATACGTAGTGATACGATATAACTGCCTGCTCTTGCTTGAGGTAATCACGCCCCAGGATCCCGTCTTGTTCAATAGGGAAGTCGTTCTGTGCTACTATAAACGTGATAGGTCTGTCTCGTAAGTTAACAATAGTTGTACCATAGGTGTCGACGGACTGATCATTGATACCGATGAGTGGAGTCGCTCGATCAGTATCTACTAAAATATCCTGGCGCAAGGCACCAATTTTGATAACGTTAACTGCGGCTTCGTTGTCGATGATAAAATGGAGCCACGGTCGACGACCTTCGGGCACGCGTACCCTGATTACTGTTGGGTCATCTTCCCTCCCGTCGTGGTTTCCAGCAGGCCCACAGGACGCAATCCGGCACGCGGGGGATTTGTGTGAGGTAAACTCGATTCCCCATTGTTGTCTCTTGTGGTCGGAGTGCAAGGTTCGATGATCCCGTTGTCGATACTTGTTCAGTGATAGGGTTCGCCTCCTTCACCTCGGGACGAGCCCCCTGCGAGTTTAAAGGAACCGTTGATTGAGAATTTGTGGGCGCATACGCAGATTGACTGGTCGAAGGAACGGGGTACGGCGGATGAGGGTGAAACGCAGGTGGGCCATTGGGGTCATAAAGCCTTGGATTGGCAATGTTTCCTGGTCGGTTTCCTCCACCCTGATAAGCATAAGTGGGACCACCTCGGCCTCCTTGATATGAGTTGGTTCCGCCTCGCCCTCCTTGATATGAATTAGGGCCACTCCTACGAGGAGAAAAACCTCGATTAGAACTTTGATATCCTCCCCTAGACTGATTGTAGCCTCTTCCTCCCTGTCCATCCGGTTGGCCGGGCACCATGTATCCTACGAAGGACGATTCAGGCAACATCATCTCGAGTTCGGGGTATTCCAACCCATCTTCATAATACACTTGAGGTTGTTCTCCTTCTTGGGGCTCCATATATCCTACGAAAGCAGGTCCGTTATCAGTCGATGGGAACTGTTGTGAAAACTTGCCTCCAGGCGCTGGATACTGTTGATATCCAGGATAACGAGGTCGACTCTCATTATAATTAGGCCTTCTTACATTTGCGGAGAGTTCATCGTTCTCTCCATATCGGGATAACTGGTTGGATTGACGAGAATCGGGAAGGATCCTTGAACGTATCCTGGCCTCGATACACACCGCTTCCTTGAAGGCTGCGTCCAAGTCTGCAGGGTGTGATGCATCTACGCAGCACTTATATTACCGGGCAAACCCCTAATAAAAATATCTACAGCAGTTCCCTTCATGGGTACCATCATCGCTTCGTGGTAAGCATCACCCTTATCTTCTCTAAGGGCGTTCTCTGCGCCCATGAGCAGGATATTAAGCCTGTCCCGGAAGTCTCCCACAGTCTCGCCCTGTTTCATCCGAAGATCATTCAATTGGGCATAATAGTATGTGAAGTTTTTTCCAGGTGCGAAACGCTGTTTCAAATGTCGCACGAGGTCATTGACGGATGTAAAACTCACGCCAAACGTTGAATTTCTTGCAGCTCCGCGAAGCCGACTCAACACCTTCTTCAAAAAGGATGCGAGCTGCGGATCGTCAATATCTGATGCTGCATTACGGACATCCTGTATAAAATCTTTTAGTGGGAGATTGCTCCCATCAAAAACTGGTATACCCGCTACAGCAGATTGCATGGCCATGGTATGTGCCATCGTGACCATCAATTGAGAGCAATCAAGTCCGGATGGTTGACCGGCATCATTGTTCGTCTCCGGCATCTTGGCGCTTGCTATTACTCTTCCGATATCTAATTCCCTCCAGCCAGGGAGAATTGGTTAATTTGGCAGTACCGCAAGTTTATTCGTCGAACGCAGTTCGATAGAGTAGTCACTACGCAATGGGTAGGGAATATTTCAAAATAGAGTTGGTACGTGGTCTTGACTGAGGTCCAAAAAGTAAAAATCGAAAAATAAGGGTTCTTATCCTGGGAAACACAAAAGTGAAATTTTGAGGTTAGGGCGACAAACCACGCTCTGCCACCAAAAATACTGTTACGAGAGAGGTTAGAAATACCTCTCCGTAACAATAATAAAATTCGGTCGTCGCCCAAGGACGTCTCTCATTCCTAACCTCTATTTCTCACCTCAATGTCACCAAAATAAAGATAGAGTCTAATGAAAATTATACTCCGTTCAAATTCTCATACTAAACAACATGTATCTAACGTTAATATTAATATGGGAAAATAGATAAGGGTTTAGACATAAAAAAAAATGTGGTTATCATAATAATTGGAAGTACATATATATATATATATATGTATATGTGTGTGCGTATGTGTCAAGTAGTATTAGGTCAAAATTACTATAAAGATTCTAAATAAATGCTCTAGCTGAAATAATTTCTCTTTGTAGAAAATAATGTTAGATTTAGTTGGGAAGACTATAAACTATTAGGGTAACGGTGCTCGATCCTTGGGTTTTCTAGAAGCCTAAAGTTAGATGATACAAGAATTGGAGATATAAGAACACTAATAGATCCGAATTAACGATTATATATACTTAAAATTTATTGATCTCTCAAAACAATAAGGATATTTCTACTAGCGACAGTTTTATAAGGTTTAAATTTGTTTATTAAGACAATCACTAGATTATTAATAATACTAAATAAATAAATAAATAATTGATAATTCTTACGTTAAAAATATAAAATGTTAATTGTTGAACGAAACGTGTATAAGAAAAACCTTTGACTTTAATGATATCCCGTAATGCGTTTTCCAAGAGAGTTTAGTTTTCAGATAAAGATTTCGTGGCTCGGATTAATTACAATATAAATTTCCACAATTATTTATCCTTATTTGGAATGTTTTATGAAGGCTCTTTGATTAAAATAACCCTTTTCCCAAATATTGAATTTAATCGATTCCCAACGCAGATAATTATTACTTCCGGGGATAATAAGAATGAATAAAATTTAATCAAAAATAATGTATAGTTATCTACATATAGTTATATCTATATATTTTCGAATAATCTGGTTGTATGTGTATACGTGTTTAATTAAAATAGTAACATAAAGTCTTACCTGAATAATATTGGAGGGAAGGTTTTAGGAGAAATCAAATTCCTGAATAATGTATTAATTTCCTTTTATTTCCTCAGTTATACACTTGCTTCAATCTCTCTTTTTCGTCTCGACTTGGCTCAATATCTAATTCTTTATTATTATTATTATTATAAAACAATAAAATTCGATCTTTCTTTCTTTCGATATCGTTTACGCGGGTTTACTGAATACGCAAATAAGTACAATAATTATCTCAATTGAACTCGTGCTATATAAATATAATACAAGACTTTACACTCTTCGTCGCACACGTTATACCGATCTTTCTCTCTTAATTGGTTTTTCCACTCTACCCAATAAATTAATTTCCTTTTCACACCTTCGTATTGTCCACGTTTTCTCTTCCCCCCTACATCATTCTTCGGTCGCTCTCTCTCTCTCTCGCACTCATACTATTTTCCAGCGTCGGTAACGCGGCGCTCGCGCAATAGATCCGCGACTTGCTGCCCTCGCTGCAACGCGGTGGCTCCAGGCGTCGCGACTCGCCACGTTCCGGCAGCCAGCGCGTTGCTGCGCGGTCAGCACTTGAAATTTCAGTAACGAAACAGCGGACGTTCACCTGGAATATCACTGCTTGCTATTGAAATTCTTAGAGGTCGTTGCATTTTCGCTATTTCCTCATTCAGTTGTATTAAGTTATATTCAATACATTTCGTTTTTAACACATAAAATTTAGATTATTTTTGAACAAAAATACATAACGTAACACTTTCGTACTATGTGTTTTCTACAATTGTGGCAGTATAATGAAATTAGTTTATTCTGTAGATATATTTATGTATTTTTTGTATTCCGTTAATCGTGTTTTCTGTTTTAAATCCTGTATGATAAGCGTGGTTCTACTAATATGGTACGCGTATTCTATTTTGAATTTTCTGAAGGGTAAGGCATCTAACTATCAGCCTTTCGATATATCTAGTCTCACTCTACCGCACGGATCAAGAACATTGTAAAAACGTCGTATCTCGCCGTATACTGGTCGTGTACGTCGCAAGAGCGCCGAGATACGACGTTCTTCGTCCGCGCGGGAGATACGACGTTCTTCATCCGCGCGGTGAGATACGACGTTCCTTATCCGCGCGGTGAGATACGACGTTTTTCGTCAGCGCGGTGAAATACGACGTTCTTCGTCCGCGCGCTGAGATACGACGTTCTTCACCCGCCGGTGAGATACGACCTTGTTCCGCTCAACCCTCGATATATTGAATAAATAAATTCATTGAAATAGGATTCGTTATGAAAAAAATCTTTAAAACAAGAATGATCATCGGGTGAGAAGAAGATTCTATCTCGGCGAAGCGCGTGAAAAGGCCCTATTGCAGACGAGCGCGTAAGAAGGTAGGACACTACTGAGATAAGATCTCTTCCGCACTACGTTGATAGAACTTTTTTCTTCCCACCCGACGAAATATCCTAAAATTATAAAAAATTATATAAAAAATTATAAAAAGAATATAAAATTCTTCTTTTTTCTACATATATTTTCTACCTATTTACCATTCTTTATGTGTGCCACGAAAAAATTATGATTTCTCCGACGAGGGCCGCATCGACATTACGTTCTTTAGAAAGTATTTTTAGAAAATTATAAAAACAAAAAATTTTTTTTATAACGGACAAATAGTATCTAATTTTAACTTTTATAAAAATGTAGCGTCGCGGAGATAATATTTTTCTTAATTGTAGGCACATCGTATCAGATTACATTTACCGAAAATTTAATAAGAGTTGATACCCTAAAAATTGGTATAGCATTTTTTTACCATATTCTGACAGTTTTTTTTTAACAACGTTTAAAATATAAAATTGTCTTCAGTACGTGGAGGAAATATCTAAATTTAGGCCTCTTCTGATGTTCCATGAGCTTATCCTTGCATAACAGCGAGTTCTATGTAGTGGAACATGTTACTGGAAGTGGATTATATAAATATTTGCTTGACTTAGCTAAATATCTGAGAACCATAGATATGTCACAGTACTATAATAGTACACTACGATACGAATATGCAAAGTATGTGACTCGCTTTGCTCGGGCGACAAACTCCGCTCGTGCGGGATCACCTACGCAGCACATGAGTATCGTATACTATTTTTCCTATGGAGTTGTGCAATGCTCGAGCCTGCACACGCACCTGCGCGCGCAAACCACCACTCTTCCACACGCTGAGACGTACGTGTAGAGAAGTAGCTGGGCGTGTGGGAATGAATCATTCCCGCACGCTCAGTTACTTTTCCACACGCACATCTCAGTGTGTGGAGAGGTGGTAGTTGCACACGATGATAGGAAATAGTACATTACGCTACCAGTGCGGGAAAGTAGATTTTCGTCTCGTGTGACGTTTACAACGAGTGAAGCGAGGGTGGAAAGGCACACGAGACGAGAATCTCTTTCCCGAACATGTAGCGTACATTATTTTTCGACACTCCCGTGCGCAAAGTTCGATTTTCCGCACGCTCGGCAAGAAGCGTGTGCTCGAAATCGAACTTTCCACACGTCGTATCAAAAAGTTCTGTACGATACATGTGCGAGAAAGAGATTCTCGTCTCGTGTGCCTTTTCACCCTCGCTTCGCCCGGGTGTAAACCTCACACGAGACGAAAATCTACTATCCCGCACTAGTGTCGTAATGTACTATTTTGATACAACGTGTGGAAAGTTCGATTTTGAGCACACGTTTTTTGCCAAGCGTGTGTAAAGTCGAGCTTTGCGCACGAGTATAGAAAAAGTTATTTTCGACACTCCCGTGCGCAAAGTTCGACTTCCCGCACGCTCGGCAAAAAGCGTGTGCTCGAAATCGAACTTTCCACACGTCGTATCAACAAGTTCTTTACGATACACGTGCAGGAAAGAGATTCTCGTCTCGTGTGCCTTTCCACTCTCACTTCGCTCGGGTGTAAACGTCACACGAGACGAAAATCTACTTTCCCACACTAGTGTCGTAATGTACTATTCCCTCTTACGTCTCGAAAAAAAATAAGAAAATTTCTTTGAAGGCACATCTAGAAGACAAAGTTTTTCTGAATGTTAAAAATAATATGTACAAGCTCAATTTAATAGTATCATTTTTCTTCGACACTTATAAGTCAATTTTGGATTGATAAGAAGTTAAGTTTCACATTTTTTTTAAATGACGAAACATAGAAAATTTATTTAATTTTGAAGGCACATCTACAAGACAAAGTTTTCTTGTTCTTTAAACCTTTCTAAATGTGAAAATTTATTTACTTTTAAATCTAAAAATTGAGGATAATTTCGTCTTTTTTCTAAACGACGACACTTATAAATACTGGCATCTACCTATTTTATCTTTGCAAGAATAATTACCTACACTGAAATTATTACTTTATAAGTTACAGTTTTCTAAGGAATAATCGTTATTACAATTATAACTTCCCATAATAATTTGTTACACGCGATAATTCAATAAATATCTGAAAATATAAAATATCAATCTTTTTTCAATCATCACATCAGCTTTACATAATGCATATTGTAATTGAAGTAACTAAGTGAATAAAGAATATCAGTCATCTCATATAATTTTTTATTTAATAATTATAAGAAATACGTAAAGCTGATTGTGACGATTGAAACAAGATTGATATTTAATATTTTCAGATATTTATTGAATTATCGCTAGTAGCAAATTATTATGGGAAGTTATAATTGTAATAACGATTATTCCTTAGAAAACTGTAAATTTTAAAGTAGTAATTTCAGTGTAGATAATTATTCTTGCAAAGATCAAAAGGTAGATGCCAGTATCTATAAGGTGTCTTCGTTTAGAAAAAAAGACCAAATTATTCTAAATTTTAGATTTAAAAGTAAATAATTTTGTTGACAATCAGAAAGGCCTAAGGGCCTATGGACAGATATAGTACTTAAATATAAAATATTCTACAATAAATTGTTCTCATACTGCAAAATGAGAACACATATAGTATCATAGACCGGTACTTTAAGTTACGGAAAAAAAATTTTTTAACGGAATTTCAGTACTAACAAAGTATATATCGTCAATGTAAATAAATGATACAACAAATCGCTTTAATCTTTTTCAGTTTTGCTTCAATTTCAATTTTTAAATGCTCATTTTCATCTTTATTAGATTTCATTACCAGGTATTGTGGATCAAATTAAAAAAAATTTAAAACCTTAAAAGTGGCAGGCAATTATTTATCAAGTTTTATATGAATCTGGCATGAATTCGAACCAAACTTGCGATAAAAAGAAATTTTTTAAATTTTTTAGAAATTTTTTAATTTGATCTACAATACCTCGTAACGAAATCCAACAAAGATGAAAATGAGCCTTTAAAAATTGAAATTGAAGCAAAACTAAAACAGATTAAAGCGATTTGTTGCATCATTTTTTTACACTGACGATATCTACTTTGTTAGTACTGCAATTTCGTTAAAAAAATTTGTTTCCGTAACTTAAAGTATCGGTCTATGATACTATATGGGTTCTCACTTTGCAGTATGAAAACAATTTATTGTGGAATATTTCATATTTGAGTACTATATCTGCTCATAGAACCATCTTAAGGAACAAGAAATCTTTGTCCTGTAGATGTGCCTTTAAAAAATTTTTTTAATTTTTTTTGAGAGACAAATAACTTTTATAGTACTGTGACACATCTATGGCTCTCATATATTTAGCTAACTATAAGTCAAGCAAATATTTATATAATTCACTTCCAGTAACATATTCCACTACATAGAACTCACTTTTATCGATTTTGGTATCGGCAATTTTTTTATAAGTATTTAGTAAGCTCTCGAAGAAATTCCCGTGATCAAATTTTTAGGAATCGCATAGTCGCTAGAGACAGAATTTTTTAAAGGTATTTTTCATATGTTTTTAGTCGTTTTGCCCCGCTTGCATCCCCCTGATGGAAGGGTTCCGGACCGATTTAGGTCTCGGCAATTTTTTTATAAGTATTTGGTCAGCTCTCGAAGAAATTCCCGTGATCGAATTTTTAGGAATCGCGTAATCGCTAGAGACAGAATTTTTTAAAGGTATTTTTCATGTGTTTTTAGCCGTTTTGCCCCGCTTGCATCCCCCTGATGGAAGGGTTCCGGATCGATTTTGGTCTCGGAAATTTTTTTATAACTATTTAGTAAGCTCTCGAAGAAATTGCCGTGATAAATTTTTTAGGAATTACATAGTCGCAAGAGACAGAATTTTTTTAAAAGTATAATTGATATGGTTTTTGCCGTTTTGCCTCACTTTTATCCCCCTGAAGGAAGGGTTCCTGATAGATTTTCGTCTCGGAAATTTTTTTATAACTATTTAGTAAGCTCTCGAAGAAATTCCCCTGATCAAATTTTTAGGAAATTCATAAGCTGTTAAAATATTAATTTTTTTATCATGTATTGTCTTGTGAGGGTGGTTTGGGGCTGATTTTGGGGGATGGTCACTTCGGAAATAACTTATATCGCTGTTTCTATTGGTTTTATGCATATATCTAACAGATAACTTAAAAAAAAACGATTTTGGGAATATTCGATTTTTCGTTCACGATGAACGTTCAGAACTTCAAACACATGAAAATTAGTAATTAATTCTGCCGCGCGCTTCTGACGGCTAAGTAAATGTTCGGAAGTTTTGTCAATCATGACAGCGCAAAATTACTCAAGGCAGAATCAGATAACACACCAAAAAAAAACCAACAAAGGGCAAAAAAGAATGGACAGCTTAAATCGCGGAGACAAAGAAAAAAGCACACGATAAAGAGCAAAAGAAAGAAGAACAACCGCAACTAAAACAGCGATACTTATGCTGTCGATGAGTGAAGCTCTGCGCTAGCTGCGGATGGACGTGTGAAGAGGAGAGCTCGTTAAGCCCCTCGCCGTCGTCTCGTGAGCCGCTCGGCAATGCTCGGCTTCGCTCGGCTGCGCTCACCGCGTGCTCCGCTGGCGAGCGCGGCGGACGGATAGGTGAGGAGGAGACTCCGATAGGCCTTCCCCCCTTCCAAGCGCTCCGCTGCCAGTGTACCTGTACTCGCGCGACGCTCGTCCGATGGCTCGACGAATGGATAGGTGAGAAGGAGGGACCGACAGTCTTCCCCTTCCAGGATTCAATGCTGTCCTCTCCTCACCTCTGACGAGTCCCTCTGCTCTCGGCTACAACGATAAATGCTGCTTCCTGGATATATTCCCCAGGAGTCTCTCCTCGTAGCTGAGCACTCCCGACGGCCACTTGAATCACACAACAGAGTTTAGGCTGCTCTCTGCTGGTTCGCTCGCGCACCCCCGAGGCATCTGTGTAGTCCGTTGCAAGGTTTAACGGCTTTGACTTTGCAAGGACAGTCGCGCCAAGTGCACAAGGAACTGCTCCAAAAATTTTCCAAAAGGGACCACGCAACTAATTAGTTTTTTTTCCAAGTCGGGCGAATCCGGCTCGAAGGACCAAAAGATGGTTTCGCGGAGACAAGTGAAAAGCCGCGGTTGCGTGGGGAAAATTTTGGCGGGAAAATGATCACACGTGAGCAGTTGAACTGTACAAAATACTTCTTTATTCCTTTAAACTACAAAAACCCTAAACTTCTAGGAAAACCTAATTCTAATGTTGAAATTCTATGATGCCTCGAGGGTGTGAAAAAACGCGCGAAAACACGGAGACCCGAGTCGTGAGTTGTGCTCGCGAGGCGGCCGTCGTTGGTAAAACGCCGAACCAAGTAATTAGTACAGCGAGTGCGGGCCACCCGCATACTAACTTCTTCACATGTACGCGCCGCGGGGTCAATGGCAACGGCCGAAGAATATTCGAGAACTGCTCGGCCGTTGTATACATTTAAAATATAACTGGCGCGACCAAATTGATTTATCGACTTCAAGTTTTAACCACTTATTATACTCATTGAAGAATATATTTGGTTGAAATTTCAAAAGATTATCTTTATTTGTTTTTTAAAAAAACAATGTTTTGTAAAAAAGTAGGAGTTTTATTGTCACACGATAACAATATTAAGAAAATCAACCAATAGTCCTAAAATTTGGGAGAGATAAATTTTTTTTATATCTTCAAACTGAATTCGTTGCCCAATAAAATCGAACTATTACGACGAAAGATATTTGAGGTTTAAAATAAAACTAATTGAACATGTGATAATATTTTGAAAAAATTGATTTATAAAAATATTGGGTTGTTGCACGAGAAACAGAGTAACAAGAATGAATTGTCGAAAAATATATATTAATTTATTACGAATATTCATAAAGAAAATTGGGTATGATACAATTAATTATTGTTATAAAAAATTTAAAAAAAAATGAATAAATACATTATTTTGAGAAAGCTAAGTGCCAATGTATTGGCAGCGGTTTTTTCTATTGGCGAAAAACCGTTTTTTCCAATTTTACGAATTTTTTTGACCAAGTTCGCCACTTCGGCTGCGGTTGTATGAAACAGAAACGTTATTCAGAATTTAATTTCCTATAAAGCCAAATTTTTTTTATCCGGGACGGAATTTCTGTAACCTCTTTTCCCTATTGTGAAAAATAGTAATATATGTGACGCGATCCGAGAAAAGGGACCTTCTATCCAAAAATTCATTTTTTGGATTATGAATGATTCTGTTAGTTAATGAATCGATCTTTCATAAGGTGCAATTAGAATTTTCTTATCTGCATTAGTTTTAAAGATATGAATTTTTTAAAAAGTGTCTTTGGAATCGTTCCTACCGACAGTCGATGCGCTTGCTTTCACTCGCCTTCTACGGCTTCCCCCACCACGCGTCGCTTCCCTCGCGGGACGGGCGCTCCGCTCAGCGCTCCGAATTCCGATGCACGCATATGCATGCTAGAACCTGCTATTGTTTTGATGGAGGCGAACAATGTTTTCGGCGTTTGAGAATTCCTCACAGAAAAATCGTTTTAATAAGAAATGAATGCTGATGAAGAGCATGAAAAAATCCTTGGAACTTCAGTGTACGACTGGGTTTCAGACAATGAAGAAGAACAGGTATTATTATTGAAAATCTTTACAGAACGACTGAATTTCCATGTTTAATAAACGATTAAAGTGGACAATACGTATACATACATAAAATCAAGTGTCATTCTTGTGGAAATTGAATATCCACAAAGAGTCTAAGCGTTAAAATATTGACATAATGAAACTTTGGCCGTTAAATCGTTTACAAAAAATATTTGCAAATCCCACTTGTTTATGTAAACTGTAACGAAGAAATTTATAATAACAAAATTTGTAGATTGAAATTTGTCGTTTAGAAAATTTGAGGCTGAGATTAAATATGAAATGGATATTAGAAAAATAATATTATATAAATATGCAATGATATTAAATATTTTTATTATTACTTTTCTATTATCGCACTGAATCTCGGTTTATAAATGCTATAACGCTTATTCGAGAACTTGATGTCTTAACGTTCAAATCGCTAATGAAATAGTCAAACAATCCGGTTTTTGCACAAAAAATTAATTTGAATTTTCTTGTAAAATATAATAATTGAAAATTGCAAACTGATTGTAAAAAATAATCTTTACTTATTTTTTATTTCCTTGAAAACAAATTATTGCAAAGTTACGCGAATCTTTAATTTTGTATATATAGATATAATATGCACGTTTATTAAGTCACAACATAGAAAATAAGTCAATATTAGCTACATTTTTAAAACATTGTATTTCCGTCGGTTTTCGAGATAAGACGTAAAGCAAAAGTACGTGTCAATTTATTTGATTGGCATTGAAATCAGTAATAAAATAACTATATATAGTCGCAATTGATCAGATTAACTATACCTTATGATAAATTTGCAAGACTGGAATTAGACAAAAACAAATTTGTGAGTAAACATAACGCGCTCCGAGGAAAGGGACCTAAAAAGCATCTGGCATAAGGGTAATTTTTTGGTTATTATTAATCTAAACATCCTTATGTCTGATGCTTTTTAAGTCCTTTTCCTCTAAGCGCGTCACAAATGTTTCTCATTTTTTTCTCTTTCAAGAATCAATAAAAATTAGTGCATAATTATTAAAAAATCAAGGAGCGTTGTGATAATTCAAGCGACAAAATTGAATAACTTTTTTTCGCACTTACTTTGTATAGCATTCGCACACCGTAGATCAAAGTAAAGAAGACGAGGATGATTTAAGCGATATAAAAAAATTCTACCACGATGTTGTAACAGACGATTGTTGCGTAAACAGATGTAACAAGATTATACCTAAAGATATAGCTATAAAGCACAGGTACTTGACTACGAATTTTTATGGTCCTGATTTGTGATTTGATACACTGAGAAAAAGGTCTACTCATATTCAAGACAATTTGTTGAATTCTAGCAAATCGCTTGCTTGAATAAGGCCAAATAACCCTTTGTTCGTGCCAAATCAATCTTTATTCGTGTCGAAAGAATCTTTGTAATCAACTGCATTTGAGCAAGTAGCGCATCCCATTGACAATTAAACTAGAAATATTGAAATATAGTATTTTCCAAAATAGTTTTAAAAATTTTATTATGCGTACAAATTATTTAGAATGTGAGCAACAGAGGTATGAGCCAGATATCGTAAAACGGATCACTAAAAATCGATGTGTCTTGCTATTCAACGTTGAATATGATTCTGAATCATCTTCAATTTGTCAGTTAATAATATTTTGTTTGCAACACCTTCACTTAAGTCGATTTGCACCTCACCCGCTTATTGCAGTTCCAGTTATTTGAAACTATTACATATTTGCTGTTGAAAGTTTGAATAAGATGAGATGTATCCGAGTTTACTCTATAAAGTTCGAATTTTTTATAACGTATATTCTTCAACTACAAACAATCCTTTATCTCAGTGTAGAATCTGGTAGTTTTGTTAATATTAATAAAAAATATCGTCGACCCTAGTAAAAAAGGGCCATATATGGGCCATACATGGGCCATATATGGTCCAAACTGAAAAACACGAAAAAATACCTCAAATTGAATTATTTGTTACTTTTTAATTTTTCCACTACGATGCATTTGATAAAAAGAATGAATGCATCGAATATTATTCTTGACAAGACACTGTAGAATAGAGATAACATCAGAAAACGTAAAAAGACCATACATGGAAGTCATATATGGGCCATATATGGCTTTCATGTATGGTCTTTTTACGTTTTCTGATGTTATCTCTATTATACGTACATTCTTTTCATCAAATGCAATGTACTGGGAAAATTAAAAAGTAACAAATAACTTAATTTGAGGTATGTTTTCGTGTTTTTCAGTTTTGACCATATATGGCCCATATATGGCCCATATATGGCCCTTTTTTACTTGGGAAACATCGTAATCATAAAGTTGAAATAATTTTAATCGTAGTCACAAGGGATAATTTGGGCAGTGATTATCTGGTTTTCTTCAGTTACTAAATGCTTTATAGATACGATTTCATGGAGCTGGACAAGAAAGAGCAGGACCTTATAATTCTTTCACACTTTCAAGCTCATCGACGCATTCAAGAACTACTTCCAGAATAAGGAAAATATACGAAAAGGGGAGAGTCAAGAATTAATCCAAAAGCTAAGAAGGATTATCTACACGTCTCACATTACTTCGCAGACATCCCGATATGTCGCCAAATGTATTTTTTTATGTACAATTTAGGGATAAAGCGTTACAAAAATTTGTTGAGTTCTTACGAGAGTCAAGGTCTTGTTCCAAGGCAACATAAGTCTTCTCAGAAAGTTGCAAGGAGGAGCAATATCATTCAAGAAGACGAAATTAAAAATATTACTTCCTTCATCACCACTCTTGCCGAAAAAACAGCACTTCCGCTTCCAGGACGCTTACCTCAATTCAGAGATTTCAAAGTCATAAAATTACCATCTTCATTTACAAAAACCTCTCTTTATCAGCAATATCTGATAGCAAAAACTGAAACGCCGGATACTGGCATTATATCACTCGTTTCATTTCGAAAAGTTTGGAGAAATTATTGCCCGTACGTAACCACGATGAAGCCAGCTGATGATCTGTGCGACGTATGCCGCCTAAACAATCTGAGCATAGTCAGATCATCTAATCTTCATGACGAATTGAAAGAAACTGAACTAGGCAAGGCTATGGACCACTTAAATGCAGCGAAAATTCAAAGAGAATACTACAATTTTTGGAGAAAACAAGCAAAATCCTCTGAACCGGAAAAACTAGCTGTTTTATCATTCGATTTCGCCCAAAATGTTTCATTTCCTAGCAGTCCGCAGCAAGTTGGATCCTCTTACTTCAAAGCGCTTAGGAAATGCAGCATTTTTGAAGTCCAAAATGAGGCAACGCAAATTCAAACCAACTTTTTGATTGACGAGGAAGACGCTACAGGAAAAGGTGCAAATTCGGTGGTAAGCATGCTACACTGCTATTTGGAAAACATGCCATCGGCCGGAAAACTTAGTTTTGTTCGCCGACAATTGTGTCGGGCAAAACAAGAACAACGCGATGATTCAGTACCTCGTGTGGCGCGTTTTCAGTGGACGAAATAAAAAAATATCGCTAAATTTTCTACTGACAGGGCATACTAAGTTTAGCCCCGACAGGAATTTTGGGATACTCAAGGCTAAATACTCCCGTGCCAATGTTGATTGCACCCAGGATCTAATTGAGGTCGTCAATAAATCATCTCCTAATGGTTTTAACATTGCACTTCCAAGTATTGACCCAAACACGAAAAGTCGAAATTTTGAATGGTACGAGTGAGATTCTTCTCTACGTAGTCATTTTAAACCAATCCCAGGAATTACCAAATACCATCACTTCTGTATCGATTCGGAATCGCACGTCGTCAAGGGTCGAATTTTTGCGGACTCTCCGGAAGTTATTATCCACGAATTTAAGCTGCCTTCCAACATACAAGACATCGTTTTAAAAAAAATAACTCCGACAGGCCTTACTAATGAAAGAGCATGGTACCTTTACGATCAGATTCGCAATCTATGTATAAAAGACTAGAGTAAAGATTTAGTTGCTCCAAAACCGCAGATTGCAAAAACCAAGAGGAAGCGAAAACCGTCTGACTAAAGAATAAAAAATGTATCATTTTGTATTGAGCGTCGATAACTTTTAGAGACAAATTAACGTACAAACATTGTGTATTTTTATTATTTCTATTATTAGTATTATTATTTATTTTGTGTTTCTATGTAATAATATAAATATTGCCCCAAATATATGACATGACCTGATATCAATTATATCAATAGGGCTGTAGAATTTGTTCGACCAGTGTTGGATATTCTAAGGAATAAAAGGTCATAAGTAATCATTACTGTTCTTCAACTTCACATCGTCATAAAATTTTAAGTAGACGATGAATTAATATATAGTTATACATATGTCATTGTATGACCGAAACATTATTAATTGATCAGAGTAGTTTAAGCAAATAAAAAAGTCAATCACTTCGACAGAACAGGTTGCAATGCAAATATATGACAGGTTGCAATGCAAATATATTGTGCAATCTATAAAGAAATTTAATGCAAACGCCGTGTTAAATCACGTATATGCGTTTGCCCAAACGTGTGAACGTATCCATGATCAGACTTCAGGCAAACTTTGAACAAACTCACATGGAAAGTGTTTAATGCAAATGCGTTTGCATGAAATTTGTTCAAATTTTGTGCAAACTATTCTGTGAAGGCAGTTTTATGAAATTGCGCAAAGCTTTTGATCTGAGTCAGATTTTCTTTCAGCTATAAAAAGTCATAAATTTAACATTGCTCTAGAAATTTTAACGATGTCAAATAATAAATACATAATGTTTAGACTAATAAAGAGATAAATAACATAAAAGACATGCAGATGACTTAGTAAAAAAACAATAACTAACAATTTTCATGTTGTCCAAGAGGTGCAAAGGTCTATAAATTTACTTTCTATTAATCGGTAAATTATCTACTCTAAATTATTCAAAAGTTGAAATTCGAAGCCATAAAACAATAAAAATTTTACGTTCAAGTAAGATTTACTAGTCTGTACTCATTAACTATTATTATTCGAAGCACTGTGGTGGAGATAAATTCATCTCTCACGGTGTCACTCATTAAATGGGTTAACATTAAGAAGGCACTTATTAACAAGGAACTTATGAACAAGGTATGAAATAATTTGTCAGCAAAGTGATTAACGAAATGTAAAGCTGATGTAATTGCTTGTTTTGATACATTAGAAATTCAGCGACGAAGTATTTTGAAAGTGAATCATCTTTCGAACAAGGAATAGTGACAACAATAACACAGATCGGGAGAACATTGTTATGTTCAAGAACACGAGAAACCAAAATCTCCCCTACATACATATTTTCAATGAAATTGTATGGAATACAAACTGGTACGTGATAAAGATATATGCATGTGCCTGTTTGCATTTATTAGCTTTTGAACATTTCTTCCATAATATTTCGTCGTTTCTTACCGATTAATTTTAAACCGCTCAGAATATTATAAATGCTATTTTCTGGATGCGTATAATAATTAATTATTTGTTACAACCTTATCTACTCCAATGGATAGTAAGAACATCATTTTCATGAACTACATGTTGAATATAACTTATATGAAACAATCAAGTAACGAAAAGTTGAAAAAATAATAATTGTACCATGATTTGGAATAACTAGAAACTGAAATGTGTCTTTGGTATCTAATTGATACGAACAAAAACTCAGGGAACGCAAACTGGAGCAGTCCAAACTGCAAACTGGTTCATGGGGGCCGCAAACTGGCGCAACGACATCCCACGAAGAACACATTTCTAGAAAACGTCTAGAAAACGTCTAGAAATGTGTTCTTCGTGGGATGGTTTACAGAAAAAATCAGAAAAAAAGAAAAAATTACTTTTGGTTATAAATGAGAATGTTTTTTAACAACCAAAAAGTATCAGAGAGGCTATAAAAATTATTTCGAATGTCTAACTTGAATTAAAATACATTTAATCGCTGTTAAATTGCGATAGAATTATATTAGAGAGATACAAACTTGTGTACTTACCTTAAGCTATTTTAATTTCGTGAGTTATGTTAACGTTCTGTATTATATTAATTCATTTATTATTTCATGTAAGTGATAATTAAGTTACTCTGTTTATTATACATGCATAGCTCTATTCATAATAGGCTATTTCTATCGATTTTTTTTATTGCTGGTTATGATAGTCAATGAAAAATTAGTAGACACGTATTTTTTCTTTTCGCCATATCTTCAAAATTGGCGGAAATATAGAGTTTTTAAAAGAGCCGTTACTACGTCATACTTGACGTCAGTAAAGTATTACTAGCTCATAATCATGGGCAGTATATCTATATATATATATATATAAAAATTAAAACCCGCGTAACTTTGAAAATAATTTTTTTGGGGAGAAATAAAAAAATACGTATGTAATATTTTTCATTTCTCGTCAGTATGCGATAAGAAAGAATCGATTTTATTTTTCATGCAAATACCTTATTTCATGTCTTTTTGCATCAAAAAATCTAAACTGAATACATTAGTCTCCGAACACGTTTTTGTGTTCGAACAAACGAGATTGAATTATTCAAAAGAAAATTCAGTTCCAAGAATGGAAAGAAAATCGACATTCTCGATTTCAACTGGATTAAAGTATTTCTGAATTCATGCTATAGAATTTTAATTTTAAAGCATTTCATCGCAATTGTTGGGACATTTAGATCAAAACACTGGATAATTTTATGCAATCAGTAGTTATTTTCTAACTCGAAAAGACTTGTAGAAACATTTATGATTTTAAAACAGAAATGTAACATTTGACTGTCTAAATCTATATTTTCTATTACTCAAATTGTTTTATGTTTATAAAGGTTTTTCAAAGTATTAACTTCATTTGAAATACATAACTGTAATTCAGAATTTCAACGGTTTTTTTATTGCTGATTTTAATAGCCAATATAAAATCAATGGGCACGTATATTTGCTTTTTGTTAAATCTCAAAAATTGACGAAAATATAACGTTTATGAAGTAGTAAGTTGTGACGTATCCGTTAATTTGTGACGTCCTAAACATGCACAGTATATCTATAGATAAAAAATTGGAAACTCGCGTTTCTTATACAGTAAATCTTTTTCAAGAAAATAAAACAGTACATATAATTTTTTTTAATGTGCTACAGTTTGCAATTGTCAAAATTTGAATCAAATTTTTGTGCAAAGACCAAATTGTGTATTAACGTCAAATAACAATTTCGATGTCCGATTATCCGTCTCCGCGCATCTATTGGGAACCTTTCATAATGAACTCGATCGCCCGCACGCTCCGCGCTCGGTTACAGAGCGCGAACGAACAGAGAAGAGTGCTACGGGAATGGAGGGGAACTAAGCGAAGTGGGGGTAGAGTTTCTCTCCGAGACTTCTCCTCCGCTCCGTGGCCTCGAATGCTCGAGTTTGTTTTGATTTCTTCAACCGCTCGCCCTGTAAACTTTTGTTTTTGGATAGAAGGTCCCTTTTCTCGGATCGCGTCACATATATGGGATCCCGTGAGGGCCAATACGTAAAAAGAAAACACAATTGTAGCTTATGCGACGTTTCGTCAGCTTGATTACGGACCTCTTCAGGCTTTATTAAAAAAATATACAAAATGTTTAGAATTTATTTTACTATTAAACAGAGATAATAAATTAACAATAATAATTATACCAGGCTTACCACAACAAAAAATCTATGCTAATAAAAGATGACTTTATTAGCAGCGTCGAACGAATAAAGTCAATGTTGTGGGAAACCGTACACATCTCTACTTATATATATATATATATACACGAGTCAGTTTGTTTACATATATAAAGTCATAATAGGAAGTTAGAGAGCGATTTGTATACATTATTTAAATTTTGTGTATCCTCTGTTTTGTTAACTGTATTTTTTGTACTATTGATGTAAATCATTTCTAAAATTTTTCGTTTTTTGTAATCAACTTCTTTATCCAATATTTGTGTATTCTCCCAATCTATAATGTGGGAGTTGTTTTGAGCATGTACAGCTATCATGGATTTGTCTTTCTTATCTTTTTCATGTTCTTTGATTCGAATTTTTAAAGCTCTTTTAGTTTCTCCCACATATGTAGCAGGACAGGTCTTGCAGTTGATCTTATATACAACCCCACACGTATTCATTTTTTCAAGTTTATCCTTCCCAAGCTTAATAACGTTATTAAGTTTTTTATTGATGAGTGGCACCGTGCGTATATTGTGTTTGGAAAGAATTCTACTACATTTATGAAAAAATTCTTCTTGGAATGGAATAGAAACAATAGGTTGGAGATCCCTGTTGGACGATGTCGTTTTGTTGGAGTATTTTATTTTGCGAAGTCTGTTGTGAATGCAATTGTCTATGAATGTTTTAGGATAGTCATTTAAGAACAGTATTTGTCTAATTTTACGAATGTTGAATTCTTCATTAGATAACAGAATCGCTCTATCCACTAAGTTAGAAATAATATTTCTTTTTTGTTGTACAGTGTGGTTAGACTTATAATTTAATAATCTTTCGGGTGCCATTGGTTTTTGGTACCAATTTGTAATTATTTTGTTGTTTGATCTGATGAGGGTGATATCCAAAAAGTTTGTTTGATTATTAACTTCGATTTCATGTGTAAATTTTAAGTGTTCATTATAATTATTAAAAATATTTAAAGTTAATTCCAAATCATCTTTTCTAATGCATAATAATATGTCATCAACATATCTAAAGTAGAAGAGAGGGACAATATTGTATTTTCTTTTTAGTGTGTCTAAACAGTCGTTTTCAAGATTTTCCATGACTATGTCAGCAAATAAGGGAGAGATGGGTGATCCCATAGGTGTGCCAAATATTTGTTTATATATGGTGTCATTAAAAGTGAAAAAGGTGTTATCAAATAAGAATTTAACTGCATTGCGAATTTCATCAAACGGAATTCTGCAATTATTGTGAATGTATGTAAAGCGTCTATCTAAACTTTGTAAAACCGATTCACAAGGAATGTTGGTAAACAAAGAGTTGACATCTAATGATATTAACACATACTCATCAGGAATAACAACCTCTTTTATTTTCTTTTTTAATATGAAACTATTGTCGATATGTGAGTGTGGCACTAGTATGCAGGTTTTTAATTCATTGAGAATAGTTTTTGATAAGAAATGCGTTGGGCTACCAATAGTTGAAATGATCGGTCTTAACGGTATATCGGTATTATGAATTTTAGGTAAGCCATAAGCTCTAGGGAGACAAGTATCTGTCTGAGTTAGTTGATATGGGTGGTATTGTTTATGTAGATATTTGTTGTTATTCCAAGAAGACAAATACTTATATACTTGCGATTATAGTTTGATCAACGGATTTTTATTGATGATTTTATATGTATTTTTATCTTCTAGTAATTTGTACATTTTGTTATAATAATCTGTCGTGTTTATACACACAGTGAGATTACCTTTATCTGAGGGTGTAAAAAAAATATGTGGATTTTCTTTCAGAAACTTTCTAGTTGCAGTTAATTCATTTGAAAATTGTCTATTTTTTAGTGTGATGGGTGTGTCTTTGTTAATATGATTTTTTATCGTGTTAGAAATATTTTCACGGATCTCATCTTTTACTTCCTTATTGATTTTCAAATTATTAAGTTTACATTCCAGATTTTTTATTGTAGTAACTATGTCTGTTTTGTCTATGTAAGGAACGGTGTTAAATTGGGGCACCAACGATATCACCTTCAATACCGATTCTGGGATGTGCGTGTCAGTTAGATTTTTAACCCAATTTTGTCTGTTTGTAAACACTTGTTTTTTATGTTTATTCATCAAAACATCTAATTTGTGATTAAGTTTAGAGGATTTTACTGAAAATATTCGGGAACTTTTTTCCTCAGTTATTGCGAAAAAGTTTTCAAGAATTTCCGGGTCAATGTTAGAATGTCCTATTATAGTTTTAAGTTTGTTCATTGTAAAAAATGTATGTGTATGTGACAATCTTTAATTTCAAGCTTTAAAATTCTATGGAGAAGTTTTCGATTTTCCTTTATAAACCGTTGGGAACAACACTTACTATGAAACGTTGTGTGGTTGAGGCGTTTTAACGAATTCGTGGTGTTGCTGGGGAAGAGTCCTGCTACATATGTGGGAGAAACTAAAAGAGCTTTAAAAATTCGAATCAAAGAACATGAAAAAGAAAAGAAAGACAAATCCATGATAGCTGTACATGCTCAAAACAACTCCCACATTATAGATTGGAAGAATACACAAATATTGGATAAAGAAGTTGATTACAAAAAACGAAAAATTTCAGAAATGATTTACATCAATAGTACAAAAAATACAGTTAACAAAACAAAGGATACACCAAATTTAAATAATGTATACAAATCGCTCTTTAACTTTCTATTATGACTTTATATATGTAAACAAACTGACTCGTGTATATATATATATATATATATATAAGTAGAGATGTGTACGGTTTCCCACAACATTGATTTTATTCATTCGACGTTGCTAATAAAGTCATCTTTTATTAACATAGATTTTTTGTTGTGGTAAGCCTGGTATAATTACTATTGTTAATTTATTATCTCTGTTTAATTGTAAAATAAATTCTAACCATTTTGTATATTTTTTTAATAAAGCCTGAAGAGGTCAGTAATCAAGCTGACGAAACGTCGCACAAGTTACAATTGTGTTTTCTTTCTACGTATTGGCCCTCACAGGATCCCATATATATTACTATTTTTCACATTAACAATGGAGGATGCCTCTATCAACTTTAACTCTTTTCCCTATTGCTTGGACTAATAGTTGTTCGTGCTGCTCAGAGTACAACTGCGTAGAGATGGAAAAATGGCAGCGCTTCCTGCCGCGCCACGTGGCTGCTGTCTCCCACCTATTACCACAAGATATAACTGTCTGTTACCTCTGCGTGCACACTGACACACGCACGACATTGTACATAATATAATGTTTACGCACACTTTTTACTGTACACTTTATCGTTATGCACCCTGACGTATGAAGATACGCGACTAGCACTTTAATCACGCTAGTCTTGATGAGCTGGGAACGATCCGAGCACCGCGTCGTCCCGGGTTTCGGCACCAAAATTTTGCGAACCGCCTCAACATAGCCAATCGAGGAATGCATGCACTGTATGTTGGTGTATAGGGTTAAGTATAGTTGTAGACACATATGCACAGTGTATCTTAGTTCATACTAATTTTATTTCACAATAAAAGTACAAAAATAATGTGTGGTTGTATGAGTGTTTGCGTAATTAAACTACTTTCGCATGAACGCGGAAACTCAGCGCGGGAGCGCATCCCACTCGAGGATATCACGACGACGACTTTAGCAAATCTGCCCCAATATACCCAGCCTCACTCGTTTCCCTGCACGTACAAGGACATAGGGTGGCGTGCGAATTGCGTACAGCCCAGGAAGTTTAATTTCACAACGTTAATGCTTAAGTTGCTTTAATATTGATGAATGACTCTATCTCGCAACTGCAAAATAGAGATCCCTACAAAATTTATGGAGCTATTCTCTGAAACGCAAGGAATAGGATCCTTTATCGGACGTCGTGTTAAAAAATCAATTAAATGATTAAATAAATAATTAAAACGGGAAATACTGTTTCTTCGTGAACGAATGACTACCTCGCTACTGAAAAATAGAAATCCCTCTAAAATTCATGAAGCTATTCTCTGAAATGCGAGAAATAGGATCCTCTATTGGATGAGGTGTTAAAAAAGCAATTAAATGATTTAACAAATAATTAAACCGGGAAATACTGTTTCTTCGTGAACGAATGACTGTATCTCGCTACTGAAAAATAGAAATCCCTCTAAAAGTTATGGAGTGTTCACGATCCATCGCCTCGAACGCTCGAGACGCTGACGTCATCGAGCCTTATAAGGCCATATTGGGCCTGCGCAAGTGGGCAGCCAGTCAGCGCTCGCCACGCGGCCCTCTCTGCGCCCTTCCAACTCCCAAGACGCCGGCCGACGGCGCCTGGCCGCGCAGTCAGCTCAGTTCACGCGCGACGGCCAGAGAGACAGCAACGAGCGACGGCAGCTGAGACTGCACAACGGCAGGCTCAATAAATTCACCATCTTATCTCTACACGAAAGCCTTTTCATTTTCCGAACCTCTACAGTCCACCATCCTTCATTCGTTAAAAACATTTGGTCCTTCGAGCCGGATCGTGGGAGAAGAGGACATTGCAATGGCCACATCGAGGAGGAAAGTCTTTTCTTTCTTCTATGTCCACTCTCGAGTGGCATAGAGAAAGCTACTTTACTTTCAGGTACGCATCAAAGTGTTCGTGGTCGTGGGTCCCGTAACTGTCGCGTGCTCTAGCATGCAGACTTCGCGCGTACGTTGCTGTCTCTCTCTCGTTATCGCGCCGTCGTGCGCGAGGAAGCCTATCACTAAGGCTTCCTAGGGGTTATAGCAGACTCAACTGCTATTTTTCCCTTTCTGAAAGCGCCTTGGAGTGCGTACCTAACGACTCCAAGACGCTGCCAAGAGCGTGCGCTGCAAAGCCAGCTCTAGAGTCATCACGTTCGTACGGCGACCGGCAGCCATTTTGTCTTGTAGCCAAAAGCGGCAGCCATCTTGTCTTGTAGCCAAAAGCGTGCGCTGTAAAGCCAGCTTTCGCGTCACCGCGTTCGTACAGTGACCGGCAGATATCAAGACACGGACAACCAGCGTGCATTGTACACGCACGGGGTCCACAGCATTTGATCATGGACAACCCATGTGCAGCGCACACGTACGGGGTCCACATCATTCAAGGCACGGACAACCCGCGTGCGGCGTGCACGCTACGGGGTCCACACCAGCCAAGGCAAGGAGTACCCGCGTGGAATCTACACGCTACGGGGCTCACATCCGTCAAGCCAAGGAGTACCCACGTGCAGTCTACACGCTACGGGGCTCACGCAACTCAGATCACGGACTACCCACGTGGAGCGCGAGATACAGGGTCTACACCAGTACATCCACGGACTACACCAGTACATCCACGGACTACACCAGTACATCCACGGACTACTTCAGAAGTGAACGGATACATTGGCCCATTAAATGAACACACGTATCGTTCCAATTACTTAGTTTGAACTTGGCCTTTTTTTAGTTTGAACTTGGGGGTTCAATTTACTTGAACTTGGTGAACTTGGCCTTTCTTAGTTTGAACTTGGGTTAATCATATATGAACTTGGGAATTACATCAATGTTGTGTTAAACTTGGGTGCGAATATTTATAATTGCAATTTACTTATATCACTGGACCTTGCAGTTTACTTGGAACTTCGTCTGCTGGCCCGCATCAGATTGCATTTCTGCAGCTGACGACGATTCGGCAGCTGACTACGTCGCAGGAATCACTGCGACCACATCGCCTGCAACATTCAACACCTGCAGTATCTTCTCTTCGTCAATCGACGTCGTGGATCACCTGCAGATTCACCGTGGGAACGTTAGCAGACACAGTCAACGTCGCAGCTTCAAGCACATCTCAACTTCTATTATAGCATAAGTATTATAACCTAGGTTAAGACTTAGATGTAATTACTTTCACTATTACTTCTCTACTCTCGAGTGGTTAAGAATAGTTTACTAACAAAGCTTAAGTAGTCAATTTCGTCACTAGTCTTCTATTATTGTTGATCTCAAAGGCTTCATCTCGTCTCTATAACTAGACAATTTGCTACTAGTCTAATTAACTTTATCTCAAAATGGAGGGACTACATACTAGACAGTTGTTACTCCAAGCAAGAATTAATAGTTCCTTTCAAAACTTCAAATCTAAAGGTAAAGATCAAATGAATAAGGGTAACGCCAAGGCTCGTTTAACCGGTCTTGAGGAGAATTACAATGCCTTTAAAATAAATCACGAGAAGATCTTAAACCTCAAATCTGTCGATTTGCAGCATGACTACTTCAAAACTAATATGTTTGACTTAGATGAAGACACTTTCTATGATCGAAAGGGTGAGTTTCTAAATTAGTTGGAAAGTTTAGAAGAACAGAGCTCTGCGCCAGGATCCTCTAAGCAAACTGAAGCTCTGGCTCCACCTAAGTCCCCACTTCATGCTAATATTTCGTTTCAATATTTGCCAAAAATAGATTTACCTAAATTTTCAGGAAAATTCGCTGATTGGGAGAACTTTAGGGATGTCTTTCGTTCGGTCATACATCGTCGCGAAGACTTAACGCCGGTCTTGAAATTGCATTATCTTCGCACTCACCTCTCTGGTGAGGCACTTGAGAAAATTAAATCTCTTTCCATTTCTGGTAATAATTATGAACGAGCCTGGACAGCTTTAATCGAATATTACGAAAATCAACGTCGTATTGTTGGTTCTCACATTTCAGAAATCTTCTCAGTCAAACCCATGAAGACAGACTCTTCTTCGGAAATTAAACGTATTTACAGGGAACTTTACAACCCTGTAGCTAGTCTAATATCCCTTAATAGAGCGGATTCTTTAGGTAGTAATCTGATGGTACATTTCTCGCTTAAGCAGCTTGATTTGAATACTCGTAAAGAATGGGAAAGACATCTTGGTGATAGTGTTGATCCACCCACATTAGAACAACTTCAAGCCTTTCTTCGAAGTCAAACCCTCACTCTAGAGGCCATAGAGGCTGGCACTAGATCGTCTTCAACAAATAATTCAAAAGCTCAATCCACAAATTCAAAACCTCGTAAATCAGAGCATGACAATGCTCAGTCGGTTTATTCGCATCAAATCTCACCTTCTACTTCTTCAAAAAAGAAATGTTCATTTTGCAATCAATCTCATTTTACAAATAGATGTGAACGATTTCTCAATAAAACGATTCCTGAGCGAAAGGAATTGATCAAATCCGCTAATCTTTGTTACAATTGTTTAGGAAAGCACAACGTTAAAAATTGTACTTCCACTTACCGATGCTTTCTCTGTGAAGCCAAGCATCACACTTTGGTGCACTCTGAAAACAATCAAGCAGTCAGTCCGTTGCAGACTGATCAGATTGACTCAGCGACCAGCACCTCTAGCCCAAACTGTGGCAATTTCGTCATTTCTAAAGACAATCAATCTGCTCTCCAAGCAGTCTCCCTCAATAGTGGAGAAAGTACTAAATGTACAGGAGTACTTTTAGCTACCGCTAGGGTTAACGCCCTTGGTCCTAACGGAACCAAAATTCTAGTTCGTGCACTTATTGACCCCGGATCTCAAATCTCACTTGTTACACAAGCTATGTGTAATATGCTTTCTCTAAACTGTAGAACCAGTCATACGCACATCCAAGGTATAGGTTAAAAGACAGCTGCTGTTTCTTCTAAAGTTGCTCGTCTTACTATACAACCGCATTTCAATTCAACTTTCTCTTTGGAAGTTGATAGCATTGTTTTGCCAAAACTCTCTTCGTATAGGCCTCCCGTCGTAGGTGGTATTACTAACTTCGAATACTTAAGAGGGCTGCAGCTAGCAGACCCCATGGATTTTGAACCATCACGCATCGATATTATTCTCGGTGCAAGCGCCTATGCAAATCATTGAAAATCAAATTGTTAAGGGCCAAAGTCTTCAGCCGATAGCACTTAGTTCCAAACTTGGATGGCTTTTGACAGGTAATCTCTCTTCGTCAACTTCAGAAATAGGGTTAGAATCAATATCTCTTGATTGTTCGGACAGCTGCGAGCATGAAGCCAAACTTTTGGAGCTCGTACAAGATTTTTGGAGGGCGGAGGAGATAGTCAATGACAAAAAATCTTACTCGCCTGACGAACAAGCATGCGAGGATTTTTATCGAAAAACAACTCGTCAAGATGAAACAGGGCAATATATAGTAAGTCTACCCTGGAAAAGTCGAGACCAGTTGAGTTCTGCTCATCTCGAGAGCTCTCACACTGCCGCATTATGCGCACTCAATCGTCTCGAAGCAAAGTTCGCTAAAGACGAAAAACTGAAATTAGCTTATACTGAATTCATAAAGGAATACATTGATTTAGGTCACATGTCTCTCTCTTCGAATTTTGATTCATTTATGAGTACATCTCAAGCCTTCTTACCACATCATGGTATGTGGAAGGAAACAAGTACAACTACCAAATTACGTACTGTGTTTAATGGCTCGAGTAAATCAAAAACAGGGGTCTCGGTCAACGATCTTCTACACGTTGGACCCAATCTTCTTCAGAATCTCGTCGCTTTGATCTGTGCCTGGCGTAGGTATAAGATCGCACTTTCAGCTGACGTGGAAAAAATGTTCAGACAAATTGGTGTCGAACAATGTGATCAACCTTTTCAGTCGATTTTATGGCGTTTTAACAAGAGTGAACCCATTAAAGTTTATCGACTAACCACAGTGACATATGGATTGGCCAGTTCGCCGTTTCTAGCCATACGCACACTCTTGAGACTAGCCGAAGATTATGGCAAAACTTATCCGATCCCAGCTGAAGCTGTTCGCTCAGAAATGTACTCTGATAACGTGCTTTCTGGTGCACACTCTTTTGAAGAAGCTTTGGAGAAACAAGATGAGTTAATTCAACTCTTCAAGCAAGGTCATCTTAATCTTCGAAAGTGGACGTCGAATAATGCTAAAGTACTTTCTTACTTACCCTCGAATATGTTAGCTGCTGATTCTATTACTTTATTCGCCTCAGAAACATCTGTACCAATTCTAGGTATAGATGGGCAACCTAACACAGATTTCTTTAGTTTTCATATCGAAGATGCCCCCGTTGATTCGGCATCTACCAAACGTTCGGTTCTCTCTAGAATTGCTCGCATCTTCGACCCCATGGGGTGGTTGGCTCCTATCGTAATAACAGCTAAGATTATTATGCAATCTTCATGGATTCTGAAGGTTAGTTGGGGCGAAGAACTGCCTCTTGATATCTCAAATCGGTGGCAGACTTGGTTGCAAGATATTCATTCACTTAGTCTGATTAAAATCCCTCGCTGGAGCGGATACACTCCCCAATGTGAATTACTTGAGATTCACGGATTCGCAGACGCCTCTAAATTTGCGTATGGTGCAGTAGTCTACCTGCGCTTGATCCAAACTCAAGAAGCGCTTGTCACGCTTCAAGTGGCTAAAACGCGAGTAGCTCCACTTAAGACGCTAAGCGTACCTCGCTTAGAACTTTGCGCTGCGTTGCTACTTGCTCGACTGGTTCACACATTCCTCGAATCTTTCCCAATAAAGGTTGAGAGTGTTCATCTTTGGTCTGATTCTGCTGATGTGCTCTTCTGGTTAAAAGACCACCCCTCTAGATGGGGCGTTTTTGTCGCTAACCTGTGCTTCGAGATTCATACCCTGCTACCTGATGCGTTCTGGCATCACGTACGATCAGGTGATCACCTCGCGGATGTTATTTCACGAGGTATTGAGCCCTCAAAACTAGTTTCGTATAGTTTATGGTGGAAAGGTCCCACCTGGCTCTCCGATAATCATGAGTCATGATCAAAGGCTCATGATCAGCTCAATTTTACAGTAAATAGTCTGAATCATCGACCTAGCCACTCTCTAGTCGCTAGCAAGGGCACTCCAAATTCTGTCGAGAACACTCCAAAAATTTGGAGTCTTATTAACAAATATTAGTCATTAAATAAGTTATATCGTATGGCATCGTACTGCTTTAGATTCATCTTCAGAATCTGCTCGAAAACTGAACGCGAAGCGAGTTCAAGTTCGGTTGTTAGTTTTCGTACTGTTCTTCAATCCCTACCAGACTTTGTCTGATATATCTAGTTCAAACGGCTTATTTTAAACTTGAACTCCAACAGTTACAAAGAAAAGGTAAACTTTCGACCAAAAGCTCTCTTTTACCTTTAAACTCCATGATACAAAATCAGTTGCTCAGGGTGGGCGGTCGACTTTCTCACTCTCTTCTCGAAGAAGATGCTAAGCATCCATTTATTTTACCTGCTGATTGTCACTTTACCACGCTATTAATTGAGGATGCTCATCAACGTACTCTCCATGGTGATGTTCAATTAACACTTGCCACGCTAAGACGACAGTATTGGATAATTAAAGGACGATCTGAAGTCAAGAAAGTCATCAGAATTTGCCTCGCATGCTCCCGACATTCCGCTCGAGTTCCAACTCAATTAATGGGTGAGTTGCTCAAGGCTCGAGTATGCCCTTCTTCGCCATTCGAGTGCTCAGGCGTCGATTACGCCGGCCCCATTCAGCTTCGTCTTACTAAGACTAGGGGTAAAGGCACCATGAAGGGTTATATAGTGATTTTTATTTGCATGGCTACCCGAGCCGTACACATCGAGGTAGTTGAGGACTACTCTAGTGAAGCGTTCATCGCTGCTTTCCATCGTTTTACCGCTCGTAGAAGGTCATTGCAAAAAATTGTTCTCTGACCAAGGTACGAATTTCGTTGGGGCCGATGCTCAGCTAAAACAGATGCTCGTAGTCCCTTCCTCGTTCTCTTCGCTAATTGTAAGGTCTCTAGCTCAAGAAGGAACATCTTGGATCTTCAATCCTCCCGGTGCGCCTCATTTTGGTGGCATTTGGAAGGCCGCAGTTAAGTCGGCAAAACACCACATCCGCCGAGTCGTTGGAGAACAAGTTCTCACATTTTTGGAGCTTGTGACTTATGTGCAGAATTGAAGCTTGCCTTAATTCAAGGCCGTTAACTGCTCTCACGGACGATCCTTCTGACCTAGCATTTTTATCCCCATCACATTTTCTAATTCAACGTTCGTCATTTTTAGTGCCTGAAGAAAACCTCGCAGATGCCAATGTGACTCCAGGAAAGCGCTGGCTTTTGATCAGCCAGCTGACTCAGCATTTCTGGACGAGGTGGTCTTCAGAATATCTGACTTCGCTGCAGGCACGACGTAAGTGGAGGCAACTACAGCATCCAATAGTTGTGGGTGATCTCGTGCTCGTTCGCAACGAGCTCACGCCTCCAGCCCAGTGGCCCCTCGCACGCATCACAGCTATTCATCCAGGGAGTGACGGAATCACGCGCGTGGTCGATTTGTGCACGGCCACCACAACTCTTCGTCGACCCATCGCCAAGGTCGTACGTCTTCACCCTGCTGAGTGAGGTTCGTTCGCCAGTCTGGCGAAGGTGGGCGGAATGTTCACGATCCATCGCCTCGAACGCTCGAGACGCTGACGTCATCGAGCCTTACAAGGCCATATTCGGCATGCGCAAGTGCGCAGCCAGTCAGCGCTCGCCACGCGGCCCTCTCTGCGCCCCTCCAACTCCCAAGACGCCGGCCGTCGGCGCCTGGCCGCGCAGTCAGCTCAGTTCACGCGCGACGGCCAGAGAGACAGCAACGAGCGACGGCAGTTGAGACTGCACAACAGCAGACTCAATAAATTCACCATCTTATCTCTACACGAAAGCCTTTTCATTTTCCGAACCTCTACAGTCCACCATCCTTCATTCGTTAAAAACATGGAGCTTTCCCTGAAATGCGAGGAATACGATACTCTATTGGATGAAGTGTTAAAAAAGCAATTGAAGGTTTAAATCAATAAATAAACCGGAAAATATTGCCACATTCACACACACATACAATAACCAATAATAATCATCATTATAAAAGAATAACATATAACTTTATTCAAGATCATAAACACGATTTGAAATCTTATTGATAACAAACTCTCGAGTCAATTAATAAAAACTGAAAACTAAATCGAGTCGAGAATAACAACAAACTTATCGCTTAGCAACGCTTTCGTTCTTATGTTCGATGATGGTAGACGAACACATAACATTATTCCCCCTTCTTTCAGATTGTCGTCCCGAGAATCTTAAGATCAAATGAAAGAGAAGGCGTCCTCTTCAAGCGGGCTGATCCTTCGCACACGGCCAAAGGGCCCGTCTCTTGAATTGGTCCATCTTGAATTCTTGAAAATATTTTGAAATCATCGTGAAATCGTTTTGAAATCATCTACTTTTAAGCGGGTTGATCCTTGACTCATCCAGTGAGAGGACCAGTCCCTTAAAATGTAGAAATGTTATTTTTGGGTATCATCATGTCATCATCGGTGGGTAAGGTCTTGTTGATAATTCTTGGACATAAGTGGGGAGTTGGTATGCCGTGGTATCTCGCCTCTGTCCCTGCTCTGGCATTTGCCCTGTGCCTCACGGGAAAAACCACGGCTCAAAATAACCGTGAGTAGAGCAAAAGAAATTACCTATCGTGGTAGGTCGCCAATCGATCAATATGAATGATCTTCTTTTTGTGTTTTGGTGTCTTCTGGATGCAGAAAACAACGTCATTGATCTTCTTGATAATCTTATAAGGTCCTTCCCAATTACTTTGAAGCTTCGGAGTCCTTCCTTTGACTCGGTGAGGATTACATAACCATACTTTCTGTTGTTCTTGAAAGTTGACATGTCTGGATGTTCTATCATAGGTTGTTTTGGTACGTTTGGAGGAGAGGAAAATGTTTTTTCGTGCTGATTGGTGAATTTTATTGATGTTGGTTTTTAGTTTCTGGACGTAGGTGCCATAGTTAGGATAATCTTCTTCTTTAGGAGGACATCCACGTGTCAAATCCAGAGGAAGTCTCAAGTCTCTACCAGTGTACATCCCCGCTGGTGTGACCCCAGTTGTTGCGTGTACCGAGGATCTGTAAGCTAAAAGATACAAGGAAATCCAACGATCCCAATCTTTTTGGTTGTCTGTTATGTATTTGGATAAGTATTCTAGTATTGTTCTGTTTTGTCTTTCTACCTGACCATTTGATTGAGGATGTAATGGTGTTGCCCTAGTCTTCCGAATACCTAACAATTGAGATAGTTCTATAATTGTTTAGAGTCAAAGTTACGACCCCGATCTGTGTGAACTTCAAGAGGAACTCCATATCTACACACAATTTCACGAACAAATACTTCAGCAATAATCTTTGTTCTCATATTAGAGAGAGGAAAAGCTTCTACCCATTTAGCAAAGCAATCTGTTACCACTAAGAGATACTTATTTCGTAAAGAAGAAATCGGGAAAGGTCCTAAAATATCCATTTGCACTCTTTCAAAAGGTAATCCTACATTATAGATTCTCATCTCATTGTGGCCTTTATCTGATAGACCTCTCTTTGCAACACAAACTGAACAAGATCTACACCAATTTTCAACATCTTCTTTGCAAGAAGCCCAATAAAATCGTTTACGAATTTTCTGTAATGTTTTATTAACACCAAAATGACCACCGGAAGGAGAATCATGGGCTTCTTCTAAAACAGTGTCGACATAATTTCTAGGGACAACTAATTGAAGAACTTTTGTTTTGAAGTTAGAACAAATCCATTCCCTGTATAAGATATCATCGAGAACAACTAATGAGTCATATTGAGATAAATACACTTTCATATATTCATCTCCAGAAGAAATATCCTGCCACGACAATTTAACACCCTCTTTTTTATTGTCTAAAATAGCCCGAATGTCATCATCCTGATGTTGACGATTTCGCCAAACTGATTGGGATATTTCTTCAAAAATAATACGTCTTACTGAATTATCAACTTCATATTTTGATTCAACATTAAAGCAATATCTACAAGAAGAATTATCACAAGGTCGTCTAGAGAGACCATCTGCATTGTTATGAGAAATATCTTTCCGATATAGAATCTTAAAGTCATAATGATGAAAGGTAAATCTGTACGAGGGAAAGCTAGAATGGGCGGAGTTGACAGAGCCTGTTTTAAATTCAAAAATGATTTCTGACAGTCATTTGTCCAATCGAATTTAGTTTTCTTTTCAGTTAATCGATAAAGAGGTTTGGCAATAGAAGAAAATCCCTTAATGAAGCGTCTATAGTTCTTACTACAGAAACCTGTTCTTACAGAAACCTGTGAAACTTTTTACCTGTTTTTTACATGAAGGGATTGGCCAATTAATTATAGCCTCTATTTTTTTAGGATCCGTCTTTATGCCCTTTTCTGAGACAATGTGTTCTAAGTACTCAACCTCGCGTTGAAAGAAAGTATATTTCTTTTTATTCAGTTTCAAATTGGCATTTCGAATTCTTACAAAAATCATACGCAAATTATCCAGCATCTCATCGAACGATTTAGCCATAACCATAACATCATCTAGATAAATTAAACATATATCATTTAAAAGATCCCGAAGTATTTTCTCCATCAATCGTTCGAAAGTAGCTGGAGCATTGCATAATCCAAAAGCCATAACGATGAACGATGAATTGGAAAATTTTATTTATTGATTCGGTAATTCCAGTTTTACTCAAAAAATCACACCCAAGTATACAATCGTCAGTAATATCAGCAACAAAAATGATCATTTGAACTGAATGCTGGCCTAAATCAATTCGGACAATTGTTTTAAACTTGATAGGAACATCTTCACCAGTAGGATATTTCAAATTTGGTCCATCAAGGTGAATGCGACGACAGCGTGGCTCAAAAAATTTAGAATTTAAAATGGTCACATCTGAACCTGAATCTATTTTTAAAATACATGATTTCTTATGATTTCTTATCCACACTACCATCAAACTCGAAAGCCTTTAAATTTCGAAGAACCCTACAAACACGTGTGCTCGAACCATCAGGTTCAACAGCATCGTGATTAAGAGCCTGTTTATTAAATGTCAAACTCGCTCCTGAAAGTTTGACATAACCTAGTTTCCCTGTTCTGGACATTGAGAGCGTGTGTGTCCTTTCTTATAACAGATCCAACACTCAAGATTTTTCAACCATTCTTGATGATTGAATGGCTGATCCTGTTTCTGAACGTCTTTACCACTAATCTAACTCTTTCCTGAAAATTTTTGGGTGTTTTGAGAACCTTTGATATTCTGTTGCGAAATTGAGTTCCTATTTTGTTCCTTGATAACTTTTACTTCTAAAGCTCGCGCAAGAGCAATCTTAAGAGAGGTTATACGCTCTAATTGAAGCGTTTCCCTAACTCCTATATTGTAAATACCGATAATAAATTGAGAACAAGCTATCTTATCTTGTACCTCTAATGAACATTCAGGATATGCTAATGTTGCTATCTTCTCTACATCAGCTGCTAATGTAGGAAGATCCTTCCCCGGCTTTTGCCGCCTATTTTGCAATAAAGAGTAACTACTTGATCCTAAATGTTCACCGAAACGTGCCTCTAATTTTTCTAACAAGGTCTTCAAATCCAAAGTCTCAGTATCCTTAAAGCTACTCAAAACGCATTTTGTCTTATTACGCAAAGAAGCAGCTAAAGCTATCATCTTTTTTCATCATTCCAACTGTTAGACCTTGCAATTAAATTGAACTAATTCAAATAATCAGAGGAGTTGAACCATCATAAATATCAGGTTTTATGTTATAACCTAACCCTAAATTGACTGGTGTAACCGAATTTTCAACAACTGATCCTGTGTTTCTAAATGAATTATCACCTGACCTAATTGGCTGTGTGTTTCTGTTACTCGTGTAAACCACGTTCGTTGTTGCTGTTGTTTGTGTATTGGAATATTGGGTTGTACTCATCTGGTTCAATTTTTGACGATACTGAGCAAGTTGTTCCTAGAGAGAGAGAGTCGCTCTGCCCGCAGTTCATCGATGGTACGCTGATGCTCGATTACTTCATCGTCGCGTACCCGTAACTCCATCGCGAGGTGTTTCTCCTCGGTGATGTGATGTTGGAGTCTCGCTTCAAGTTGTTCACGTCGTTGATGTTCAGCCTCACGATCGGCTTCCAACTTTTCGAGTCGTTCTCGGTAAATATCCATTTGAGTTCTAGCCTCATTGAGTTCCAATAGCGTTTCACAAAGAAGAGTAGGCTGGGTTACACCGATCATCGGTGAGACGTCAGCCACCGACGATGAGTCATCGGTCATCATCACGTGCGCATCAGTTACCGAGCGTGCGCCAGTCGTCGAGTGCGAGTCACCAGGTGGACTTAAATCGACGAGAATTGGATCAGAAATTGCAGGGTTAAGTGTACCTGTTTGATGTTTATTTAAATTTTCAGTAGCAGTGATGGTATCGGTGTCGTTGATATTGACCGCGGCAGTATCAACTTCGGCAGCAGCAGTAGCAGCCTCAGCAGCAGTTTGTGCTCTGGTCTTTGTTTGAAAGGGTACATGTGGCGGTGTACGCGTTGTCTTCGCGGACTTGTTAAATCCGTCCATTTCTCCTCACAATCTTCGGACGAACCCCCAAAATGTTACATTCACACACACATACAATAACCAATAATAATCATCATTATAAAAGAATAACATATAACTTTATTCAAGATCATAAACATGATTTGAAATCTTATTGATAACAAACTCTCGAGTCAATTAATAAAAACTGAAAACTAAATCGAGTCGAGAACAACAACAAACTTATCGCTTAGCAACGCTTTCGTTCTTATGTTCGATGATGGTAGACGAACACATAACAATATGGTTTCTTAATGAACGACATAAATTGCATTTTTAATACAGCGGCTGTTACAAGATCTAGTTTCCTATGTTACAAAGAACAGCTTCATAAATTTTGGAGGGATTTCTATTTTGCAGTAGTGAGATTGAGTCATTTGTTCATTAAGAAAGCCGTTTTTCTAACTTTCCTTATTTATTTAAATATTAAATAGCTTTTTTAAGACAGCGACTGTTACAGGATCTAGTGTCCTTTCTGATAAAGAACTGCTCCATAAATTTTGGAGAGATTTCTATTTTGCATAAGCGAGATAGAGTCATTCGTTTATTAAGATACCATATTTCCTGCTTTATTTATTTATTTATTTAAACATCATATATCTTTTTCAACAGAGCCGATAGCACAGGATTTTCTTTTTAAGTTCACTAAGGACTTTCATACAAAAATTGAAGGTATTTCTATCTTGCTGTAAGCACACACGATTGCGTTTCAGTTATTGTTATTTTCTATTCTTTTCACTTGTTTATATGGTAATTGGTACAGCAAATAGTTTATTCTATCAAATTTTTTCGTTTTGCATCCCAGATTCGATGGAAAAACAATTTTCAATTATTTTTTATGATTTGGGACGCCTGGGGCCCCAGCAATCGATATTCGACCCTGGTCTGCTGCTATGTGTGGCTGCCAATTTCAGCTTCATCTATAGCAGCATTCATTCAATTTTCAGATTGAAAAATATACTAGAAATCATACAGATAATGGATATAAGGAAAATAAACCTAATTTACGAAAATTCTTCGTCAATTCGAAAATATTTTTTTTGCCTTTTTTTATTTAATTTATGATTTGTACAAGTTTTATAAATTTTTCCAAAATCTTTGATCTTTTTTTTTTATATTTTATTATCAAATCTTAGAGTTGACTTTATATTTATTGCGTATGTATGAAATGGTCTTTATTTCTTACAAAAATAGTGCGGAGTCATTCACTATCAGATCCTACAGGATTGATCTTTTTTCTCTTCTTTGCTTGTTTGGGCTTGATAATTTCTTCTTCCTATTTATTTAATAAAATAATGTAGTTTTTTAAATGCATCACTAAAGTTGAATATTTCATTTTTATAATTTTACTTACTTCACTAGTTTCGTCGCTGCTTTCAGTATTTTGATCTCTCGGTGGAGCTCTTTTAAAAGTGTTTCTATCTCTCACATAAGTAGTAACCTTTTTATAGTTTCCTTTAGCCATATAAACAGAGTTATTTATTTGAGCATATTTTCTTGAAAAAGTTGCAGGCAGTGATGCAGAGATTTCTGGTTCTCCATTTACTTCAGCTAGGGAAAAAAGATCTTCGTAACACTTTTTTAAGGAATCTGTACTAGCTGCCTGTGCCTGCTGTAAAGCCTTCTGCATGCTTTCCGAATGATATATTTGTAACTGTGATGTAGAAGTACAGTGTTGACGTAATTGATCTAAATGACCTAATACTTGTTCTCCGGTTGGAAGGTTTAATAACTGATTATTTTTTACACCGGAACGTTTTCGTTTATTAGGACTTACTGCTGGGTAACGTGCACTTAAAATAGTTGCTAGTAATTCACCAAGTTTGTCTTCATACTTACGACACCAATATTGCAGTGCTGCAACTACAAACAAATCTCCATTCATATTTTTCCTTATCAATAGTTGTTTCAAAAGTTCTTGCGTAGGCCTAAAATATGATAAAACATGTATCCTTATTTCAATAATAAGAAATGTTGTTAATATTAACTGAAACTATTTTCTTGCCTTTCTTGTTTTAACATTAATAGAATAGAGGTAAGTGCTTCAGCGTGATTATGAAATTGCAGCTTTGGTAGTACCGGTAATATAATATCAATAGGAAAATCATGTGCATAGACTATCTGCCAATAGCAATACTGTTCGAATGTTTCCCAATTTAAAGTTTCTGTAAGTATTGTTGAAAATGAGTCTTTTTTCAGCATTTTCAAATGCCCTTGCATTATCTTGCATACTAGATGTTGCAATTGTAATGAATCAACAGTAGATACAACTAAATGTAGAAAATGTATATTTCCGATAGCAATATTTTGGAATACCGTATAAATGTGAGGTAGAATGTAACAAAACATCGATGTATTGTCTTCTTGACAAAGCTGTAAAACATTAAATTAAAGTATGCGGTGTATTTGAGAAAATTATAATAGTTTGTATACGTACTTTGAGATCAAATAGAAGACACAAATCGAGTTTCTCGTCTCTGTGAGAGCAAAAATCATTATATACTGAAGTCTTAATGTCATTCAAAATATTACTGAAACAAAAGAATAAATAATTTGAAATAAATAAATACATTTGATGAAAATAAATTTTTAGTATAAATTGATAATTATTCAAGCATTGTTATTTTTTTTCTTTTGCGTAGGAGTTACACAGAACCCCTTTATCATATTATTAATGTGAAAATTTTTAAAGAAAGATTTAATCAATCATATTTTTAGTGACATATTTTATGTTTCAATGACATTGCAATAATTACATATTAGTACTTTTTAATCTTCAATTTTTGTTTATAATTACAAAAATAGGAAACACACGGCATCACGGATTAATTAGAAACTCGAAGTAGAATTTATAATTTTGTATAGGTTGCAGTATGCATCCCCCCTCTCTTGTCCTCGTGGCCGGACCTGGTCGACTATAAAAGCAGAGACGGCGCACGAGCCCGCTCTCTCGCGTCTGAGTCTCTGAGACACATCATCTCTGCATACCGTGTCACATCTTATTGTTCCACATTACATTTATTATATATATCTATTATTATATTAAAAAGCAAAAAAGAAAGTTTAACAAAATTATTTAACCAATTAAAAGAATTATTAATTAGTAAAAATATATGTATTTATAGTATTTCTAAAGATATAGAAATTTTAAATATAAGTTGGCTAGAAATAGAGGAAGTATTAAGAGAAACATTTAATAATACAAATATAAAAGTATTAATATGTTTAAATAATATTGAATACGTATAAATTGAAGACAGAGATAGGATCTTCGAAATGTATCACTCCTCTACGATAGGAGGACATTCAGGTGTAAATAGAACGTACAATATATTTAAGGAAACATATTTTTGGAAAAATTTAAAATCAGACATACAAAATAGAATTAAAGATTGTGAAGACTGTCAAAGAAATAAATTAAAACGAAAAAAACTAAACAACCTATGAGTATTACAGACGCACCGGCAAAAACATTTGATAAAATCGTGATGGATATTATAGGACCATTTAACATTACTAAAAATAATAATAAATATATTTTATCTATACAGGATCAATCATCAAAATTTGTAATTTTAGTATGTTTGAAAGATCAAACAGCAGAATCGGTTTCAGATGCTTTTATAAAAAGATTTATATGTATATTTGGATGTCCCAAGATAGTACTAACCGATAGAGGGGCAAATTTCACGAGTAAAATAATGAAACAGATAGCTAAAAGGTTTAAATTTGATAAAATTCAAACTACAGCTTTCTGGCCGCAATCTAATGGGTCATTAGAAAGAGTACACCACCTATAGTGTGAATATGTAAAGAGTTTCTCTACAAAAAAATATGAATGGGATGAATTACTAGATTTTGGGCAATTTCATTATAATACAATTACATTACAATAGTGTACATACTAGCCATCAATTCACAACATATGAACTAGTTTTTGCCTACACTGCTAGAATTCCATCTAGCGAACTAATAAAAAAATCAGAATTATTACCGACCTATAATGGATATTTAGAAAAACAGATTAATAATATGAGAGAAATTGCCTCCATAGCAACACAAAAATTAATAATGTCAAAGGAAAAATCAAAATTATATTATGACATAGTTATTAATCCAATAGAATTTAAAATGGGAGATAAAGTATGGTTAATAAAAGAACCAAATCCAGAGAAACTTGAAAAAGATCATAATCAAGGTCCTTTTGAAAAGAAGAAAAGAAAATATAATAACAATTAATAATAGTGATTGTTATAAAGATTTTATGCGATAATTATTAACCTTAGAATATCTCTGTTTTTAAACCATATCTTGGCCCTGAAGGGGACGGAGATCACCGTCGAAACGTTGGTCGTTTAATTTAAATTTATTTGTTTAATTGACTCATACAACGTCGATATACGAACACGATTATTAATACAAACATGAGTGAATATAATAACTATCATGAAATTGTTAAAGTAGATAAAACTAATAATGTTATCATAGACTATAAGGAAAAGACAAAAACAGTCCATACAAATAAATTAATTAATAATAAAGAATAGTAACATAATTATCTTACAGGAACTGGACATCATGTATCTCTCAATCATTGTACTTCTAACGCTTTTTAAAGCAAATCACGCAATTATTGGCTTTAATTGTGGCTCAACAGATTCAACAGTGTCAACATACTCATTAATGGATACTGGAGAATGCAATTTTCAGGAGGAAGATCTACAGATATCAAACACCACGATAGAATTACTACAATTAGCAGAAATTAAAGGTGGCCGAGTTATTCAGTGCAAAATTCAATTTAGTTGTACAATTTATACAATAATTGCGGAATGTTTAGTCATTTAGGTCCTGTCGAAAACGGATTACAGGAATACCTGTATGAAGTTAGTGAAGAAAAATGTAAATTTATTCATGAAACGGGAATATTTAAATATGATAACTCGCACACAATAGCTGACATTAGAATAAATGAGACAAAAACTGTAGGAATGGATCGCGCGGGGAATGTAACAGAAAGATCGTGTTCAGAAGGAACATACGCCGATAGCTACGGAAGTTGGGATAAAGTTCTTGTTCAGTGCATTATAAAAATTACACTTACCGAAGAGTATGCAAAAGTTAATTTGAATAATAATAAAATACATTTAAGCTCAGAAATAGTTTGCAAATTCCTGGATGAACATTGCATAGACATACAAGCTGGTTATACATTGTGGAAACATTTCTCAGACGAAAATTGTCTTACTAATAAATATGACATTTTATACAGCGGTACTGTAACGAAAACTTTATCTCGAAATAATGAACTTATTTATACTGTAAATACATTCGATTTATCATTCTCATTAACAGCGATCGAAAAAATTAAATTTTGCGACCGAATTATAACGAAAACAGAACATCCAAAATTGTTTATTGATGAAAAAGTAGATAATATTTTATTTGATAACGATATTAGACAAGAAAGAGATTATGTCAACATAAATGGTTTTGCTTCCTCCTAGAGGAAGCTTTGTGATAATAATTTTTTGAGTTGTTGTAAAAACATGTTATAATGGTTTTTCGAAGTGTTAGAAATTAAAATACATGATTTTTGAAAAATGTGCATGCGTGCATGCGTGCGTGCGTGCGTGCGCGTGTGTGTGTGTGGGGGCCTGGATCTCAGCTTGTACTGGATCGATTTTAACCGGACAGGTCTCATTTTTTCGTTTTTTTGGTGTGATGGCGGGTCAAAAATTCGTTTTTTGATTCGCCGATGCATTTCAGTTTTATTACGAATTTTCGATTTTCCCAAAATTGATTTTTGCTTTTTTTTAATGATCAGATCAAGGTATTTGAATCGAATGGATAGTATTGAAAAGAGCATTAAAATACCTATATTTTCTAAAAAAAAAAAAATTTCTCTAGCTGTCACGGTTCTTTTGTTATTAACAAAAACGTGTTTTTTTCTTTAAAGCTTATAACTCCTAATCTAAATGGTCAATTTTTTTGAAAAAAATCACGATAATGCAGAATATAAAGGGCTATAATCTGTAAAAATTTGAGTCTATTTTGTCGACTAGTTTTTGAGAAAAAAATTGAAATATGATAGAAATAAGTTTCGTATGTCCAACGATTACGGGAGTAAAATTGACTTAATCGCTTCGAAATTCCTTGTAGAGGTAGCTTTTGGAGAGCTCTCGGACGAGCTCTTTGGGCAAAATGATTAGTCCAGAAACTTCAGAAATATTTGAGGCTAAATTTTTTTTAACCTTTTCTTGAAATCGTAATTTCACGTGAACGGCTCCATGTATCAACTTCAAATTTATAGATAATTTTGTATGTGATATAGATAATATGTGTGCGAATTTTCATCAAGATCGTACGATTACTTTTTGAGATATTTGATTTTGAATATTTTCGTATTTTACAAAGTCATTTTCTTTGTCGCATGATAACTAGAGAAAACAAAAATTGGTTTAATCATGTTGAAATTTTGTGGAGACGTAGAGTTTTATATATTATCATGTAAGTCGTTTAGGTAAAAGAATTATCTCATGATTTTTAGAGATATTTAAGGTTAAAATTTTTTTACGGTTTTTTTCAAAATGGTAATTTCTCAATGACGACTTCATGTATCAACTTAAAATTTAGGACTATTTTATATGCGATATGGCAATACCTGTGTAAAATTTCATCCAGATTTTGTGGTTATTTTTTGAGATGTTTGATATTTAAAATTTTAGTATTTTTGAAAGTGACTTTCTTTGTTGTCCCACAATATAATTACATTAAAATTGTTTTAATTTCTTTGAAATTTGGTGGAGATGTAGAGTTTTCATATTATTTAATAGAACAGTTCCTAGGGTAAAAGAATTCGTTTATGAATTTCAGAGATATTTGAAATTAAAACTATTTTAGCCTTCTTTTAAAATCGTAAGTATTCGGGAGCGCATTTATGTTGTCACGGGGTAGATTTTCGGGCTAAGGCACGTTTCACCAGCGTACCTTAGCGGCTCAATTCCATATCTCTCGGTTCAACTCCCGGAGATGTAATAGCCAGATTATGCAACGGACGCTACAACGTCGTACAATGTTCACCTTATCTGTTTACTTACCGTGCAACACACAAGTCGAAGACTTGCGCTTTGTTTCTCACCAGTGACTCGAACTCTCCTCTCGTTCACTGGTTCGTGTGCCGGCTGCTCAGATGAAACGATACGTTTTCTCTTACGTAACGACCGCGGAGGCGGCGGAGAACGGGGAATGACTAGGTCGCGAAATAGTAACTCGAGAGGTTAAATGTTAATAATAAAAGATTATTGTTTATTAAATAAAAGAAGTTGTGGTGTGATAATGGATCAGAAATATAAAAGAAATGAATTTAGATTTGCGTATTCCCTATCTAAACGGTGCGCCAGCACGTTACCTCTGATGTCAGCTGCCTCGGAGACTGACGTCACGTTCGCGGTAATTTACGCCGCGCACGTGAGGTATAATACGCCTCTCGTGTGCGGTACTCTACGCGCGCGCTCACCGAGTAAAACGACGAAGTGTGAAAGCAGTCACGATCGCCGCGCGATGCACACATGTATAAGTGTGAGAGAGAGGGTAGACGGCGGGTTTACACGTATGCGCACCTGTTGTGCGCACTCACCGGCTTTTTCAAAGCCGGTGGTTTGACCTCGCGTTTAACCTTGATGAAGCGCGAGCCCGATGCCTACACTCTCTCCTCGCACTTGCTCTCACCGCACGAGAACGCCTACTCGAAGCCGATGTCCAGGTACGACGAGCCTGGACAAGCGGTTAGGCGGAGCTAATACGCGGCGCGGAAGAATGCGTGCACGCTTACCTTTTACCCAATTTAGCAACGGCTCAAGTAGTTGATCGGTCTCGGACGTGTCTGGTCTTACTTCCTGAGTAATATAAAAATCTTGATGCTGCGGTGGAGCGGACACGAAAAGTGCTATTACTGCCTCCAGACACTAAGTGGTTTGAGTGCGGCAGGTGATACTAGCCTGTCGCACTTGAACTTTGCACTTTAACGCGCGAAAACCGCAGAAGTACTTCAATACACTATTTTTGTATATCACGAGCAAAACTCTCGTGATTCGCGCTCTGACACGGTACTTCTCTTCAAAAGAACGAACGAGTCTTCTTTTAATAACAGGCAAAACAAGGTGGAGCGAAAAGAAAAGCGGTTGCAGAATACCGTAGCGAACTATAAGATGGCCGCCGCCTCGCCGCGGTCCGCTAGTCATCACGTCGATGCAGCTAAGATTCTGCATCGACGCGCCATCTCGCGTTCGCGCGCATGAGTTACTTCAACTACGGCTTATACTCGACGTCGGTACGGCAGGCCGTGACAATGTATACTAGAAAATGAAAATGACATGCGCTATGAGGTATGCGCGCGTGTTGTGTACCTGCTTTTGTTTTGTAATAGCCATTTATTATTTTTAAGGTTAGAACCTTTTTCTTACATCGGAAATTCCAGAAAGAGCACACAAATACGGACAGGCATACTACTAGAGACAAGTACCCTATGTCTGAAATTTCACGAAGAAAATATAATTTGAAGTAAAGGTTATTTAGGAATTTTAAAAGGTTTTGACAATAATATTAAAATCGATTATTTTATTTATTTTTCACACATAATTTAAAAAAAAATCATAACTATTATTTTATTCATATTTTATACATAATTTAAAAATTAATACTTTTTAATCTTCATAAATAAATTGAATTATAATTATGTCATAAATTGTTGCAAAAATTATAAATTTTGTTATTAAAAATTAATTAAAGGAATAAGCAAATGAAGTTTGAGGAAGCCACGGCCCAATGAATGGACAGTGGTTTTTCTTACACTAATGCAAAATTCGTACAGAGTGTTACGTCCGGAGACGTAAGAGAATATCGTAGAAAGAGAATATCGTACGTTGTTTTTCGCAAGTGTGATGACCTATTACGTCACGGCGCCGCATGAGCAAAATGCTGTGTTTGTAAAAAATTGCATTCCCGCTTTTATGTGTCAGGAAATATCTGATACTAATTATGCTTTTTCTTTAAAATGAGAATACGTCTCCGGACGTAACACAGAGAGACATTTTAGAATGCAATTTAAAAGTATATATTTAAATATGTTAACAAAAATGTGCGAAGTAGAAAGGAGAGAAATTCAAAATTCCTTATCATTAGTATTCAACTTCCTAGACGAATTTGCCTACAATATAATGCAGAAACTCGGATATCTTGCCAAACTTGCAGGAGAGGCAGTACATATAATAAAATGTACTCCCACAAATGTAAAAATACACCACACCAAGCAGTGTTATGAAGAACTTCCAGTTTATAGCAGGTAACAGAACATGGTTTCTCACACGAAAAACACATATATTGGTGAAAACAGGAACACTAGTTGACTGCAACACTATCATTCCTCCTTACTACAAAATAGATGGAAGTTGGATAAATTTGTTGCCGAAACCAAGAAGAGTAGAGAAAAATATTACAATTTTCAGATCACGAATCTCAAAAGACTGGGAACCAGAAAAACTAAACTCACTGGTTACCAGCGGAATATATTCTCAGCAAAATTTAGAGAAATTCGAAGAAAGTCTACTTTTTCTACTTGAGAAAAAAGCAATTATCAACACAATAACACGCATCATACAGAGTTCAAGTTCAAGTAAACGACGATATTATGAAAAATCTACTTACAGAAAATACACTGTCGCATATTGCCGAAAACACCTGGAACAAAATTGTTGAAAAGTACAAGGAATATGGAATGATAAGTTCTGGAATAATAATGACACTTCATTAAAATATTTAATTCATTAAAATAATGGTTGACCTAGTAATACGAGGATGTGTTCTACACGCATTATACGGATTATCAATGAAATTACTCGGAGCTTTCTTTAGTTCAGTGACACATTTGTTGGTAGTATTAAATAAAAATAATACTGCTCAAAATATAAGGAAATCAGCTAGAAAAGAATTCGAATTACAAGAAGTAATAGTCCAAAGACCAACTATATCTAATCCGATACTAACAAACTCAACAATTCAAAAGAGGGTAGAATTCGAACTTCAGACCCCAGAAACACCAAAATTTCAAAAATCTACAGGAGTATCTGTATTTGCAATTTAATTATATCTTATTTGATGTTAAATATTCTAAAATGTCATTCTTCTCTGAAATAAATATTATCTTAAGGGGGTCAGACACCTTTACAATTTTCTTCATAAAATGACCTGAAAAAAATTAATTTTCACAATTAGAAATATTTAGAAGTAATATCCTAAAAATATATTCAATTTATGATAAAATGAGATCCAAAAAAATTTTGATCGATTTGAACTAAATATATGGCCATTTCAAAATTTTTGCTCTGCCGTCGACTCCAGATTCAGGAACTGCATATATTTTAATGGGAGAGGTCCTAAAATTTTGGTATTTTATATGACTATTGACTGAAGAGTTGTACGTATCCAATTTATTTGATTAAATAATATTTACGGTCAAATACATAAAAAAAAAAAAAACTGATGAATGGTGCCATGATTGTGGTATCCTGAATTGAATGTGCTCACTGTATACTTGCCGCATATTATATATATTAATTTTCTGATTACTAAGCGAAATTTCGACGAGGTAAAGTAACAAAATCATGCCTGTCAATGATCCTTCACTGCAATTTCCTAGTCATTGTAGCAATAAAGTTACGAAAAAGGTGTTATCGACCCCAAATGCGTCAACCAGCATATAAAAAAAATTTGCAACGCAAGGAAATTGTCGATACTCTTTTACGAAATGAACCACCAATTTCATAAAAAGTAACGTATTAAAATTATTTTTCCAACCAGAATTTATCAACACGTTGTATGAAAGCCATTATTGTATTTATAGTTTAAATTATTTCTTGATTATTGTTGCAAACTTTGTAACAGAATTAGTTACACTATCATCTTATTATTATTGTAAATCCTGTAACAGGAAATTACTGATGGTTCAACTATTCATATAATTGCTGAATCTCTACGATATTCAACCGTCTAAGGGAGGAGGTGCTACGTCCGTGACGTATCCTTAAATTACATTTGATATTCATATTATCATCAGTAATTTCTTGAACCACAAAATTAAGTGATTGCAAATTTAAACGACGCAGCATTTCGACAAGGCAACAGCGTGACGTAGCGAGCCACCGACTTCGCGAGAGCAAATGCTCGTCAAAGCTTTTATGTGCGCACAGCACTTTTCAAATTCCAAATCGAACGGCTTAAGTAAAATTGTTTATTAAACTAGTTTAATAAGATGATCCCGACTCAGCATCAAGATCATCTTTAACCCAATTTAACCATATAATAAATACGGTGATGTACGCCACACACGTCAGTTATTCGTGCAAAGTGACGCGAGCTCCGTACCACTCCAGCCGACAAAAGGAGTAGTTTTCTAATAAAATCAATAATTCACTAGTATTCATTAAAAGCGCAATCAACGCATATCTTATACACACTAATCGAATAGATCGAACATAGTTATTTGTAAAGCCAATTTCAATTCTAGATCATCTTATTGTAAATTTTATAATTCAATAAATAGTGCAATTATTTGAACGTCAGTTATTCATTTCGAGAGCCTACACAAAGGGGATAAGGTATTATAATTCAACTATCAAATATCACTCAAAATATAAGAATAAATTCCTCAGCGTTTAGGACTTTACAGAGCCACGCGCGGGTGTAAATCCCGTATTGTGGGTAGAGGCCGCGACTAGGGACATGCACGATTATATAACGGTGCGCATTCTAGGATATACATTAATCGGAATTACAATTTGTAATGAGCAATTTTTACGTGGTACAGGAGGGCTGTCGTTTAGGCCCGTCGCGAACTTCAATTACGCTAATTTATGGAATTTAATAAGTTCCATAAGTCAGAGCAACGAAATTTTGGGTATCGGGGAGGGACTCGAGTTACAGGTGTGCTATGTAGTAATGCCCGTAGGTGCAGGTGGTGGCTTAAAGTTGAGCGATTTGTGAAAGCACTCAATCGTTGTTATTAACAACGTCGATAATTTATGTTTACCGCGTGCGCTTGCGGTCGGGAGGACATACATGGCTCTCAAGTCGCAGTCTTGCGATGAGGTGAGCGCAGAATGGCAAGCGATCCGCGACGGGCGTCGAAAATTGCAAAAAGTGCGCGCGGAAAGTCTCGTGGTCGTAGCGGGGGTAAATATTCCAGGAGATGGTTGTGGCTTTGAAGAGCTCACGAGCTTCCAAAATTTTTTTCTCGCAAGCGGCGTAGCACTGCTTGTTTTCGAGAAACAAAATTTTGGGAGCGATGAACCAGCGCTCATTGATGGGCGCAACACTCTCCTGGAATCAAATGCCCCACTAACCAGTATTATTTATTTGACGTTTGAAGAACGCGCACGACATTTTAATTTAATTACTAATTCATTCGGAGCGGCGGAATCGCGTTTTCTCTGTTCTTAATGTAATAAGGCGTTCCGCTGCGTAAATCAGCACAAATGTGCGTGGACATGCGAGTGCTGTTACGTTTCACCGCCCTGCAGAAGCGATCAAGTCGAAATGATAGAGTGCATGGATTGTGGGCGACAATTTTTCGGTCACAAGGGATTCGTGAATCACAAGCGTGCAGACTCTTACAAAAAAAGTAATAAAAAAGTGTGCGACTTTGTTCGGTTGTGTGAGAATTGCAGGCGCATTGTAAACGTGTATCAGGGGAAACACGAGTATGGTATCAGTTTTTATAGGCACTGTCAAAAGCTGCATGCCTTTAACGACTTGTGCTTCATGCAGCCGATCAGCGTTGTCGCCCCGGATAAAAGAAGGAAATATCTTTATATTTTTTATGATTTCCAGACAACGCAAGACACTCCGTATGGCAAAAATGCGCGCGTTCACGTACCTAAGGACCCCGCACATAATGTATTGGAAAAATCATCCGGTCAAATTGAAAGAAACTTTAGAAAAACATAGATTTCTTCAGGACCTCAAGTTCTATCTTTTTTCAAAGTTTCGTTCAATTTGACCGAATGATTTTTTCCCATACATTGTATGCGGAGTCCTATCTGCGTTGCGCACCAAGTATGCTCGGATTGAATCGGCGTGGACGACATCGAAAAAGATTGCCTCACTTGTGGGGTGCGCGAATTCATTTTCACCTGTGCTCTCTGTTGAAAATAGTATACATCTATATTGTACGCATGAATATATATACAATAGGTATGTGTGAACGCGCGACTGTATCGAGAGCGCGCAATGTAAACATGCACCTCTCCCCTTCCTAGTGTGTGCGTGAGCAAGCATCTAAGTCGAGGAGCAGCGAACGATACGCTGCTCTCTCTCTCTCCACTGCCGCACGCTCAGCGGAAAGCACCTTGCGCGAGTCGCTATGAAGCGCTCGGATTACTTTTATACTGAAACTGAATAAACCAGTCATTCTTTATATATAAAAGTGTCTCTCCTTATTAATGTTACCACACCTCAACATGGTAGCAGAGGTCCGTGGTTTTGCCTGATTGGTAAGTAAAAAATTCTCTTATCTTCTACGTCGACTCTCGAGTCGCGTAGAGATAATAAAAGTGCCGCATATGTGAACACCGTGAGAAACATATATGAAAGAAGAATCAAAGTTAACAGTTGAGCAAGAAGACGATTCGCAGCACGAAGGAAAGCTCGAATCACTTGAAGAAGATACGACCACAGAGGTTAAGCAAGAAGTAAATTCCGAACACGAAGGAACGTTCGAGAACGAAAACAAAATGGAGAGAAAAGATATCACGATACCGGTGTTTGATGGAGAAGACTACAGTATGTGGAAGAAAAGAATTACGATGTACTTGAAGATGAAAAAGTGTGACACAGTAATAACCAGAGCAAGAGTTGCGGCAGACAAAGATGACTGGGAAGAAAATGACTTGAAGGCCATCAATTTGATTTACAGTGCCATTTCCAACAAACAATTGGAGTTTGTGTGTGAAGAAGATACGGCGTATAAAATAATAAAGAAACTGGACGATATGTACCTAAAGGAGTCTACAGCACTACAGATTGTGTGCAGGAATAAATTGGAAAAATTGAGACTAGAAAAGTACAGTGATACAGCAACATTTTTCAGTGAATTTGAAAAATCAGTGAATGAGTTAAAAAGCGCAGGTGCAAAAATAAGTGAAAAAGAAAAATTGAATTACATGTTGAACACGTTGCCGAGCCAATACAGTTACATTGGCGATTTAATAGACACGTTAAAAGAAGAGGATCAAACAGCATCGTATGTGAAAAATAAAATACAGATAGCTGAAATGAAAAATAATAGCGAGCATAGCGAACAAAGGTCAAATGTATTCGCTGCAAAAAAAGACCAGAAAGGAAGCTGCTTCAAGTGTGGCAGAACAGGGCATTTCGCACGAGAATGTCAAAATGGAGGACAAGCAGGACAAAGCGGCACAACATGGCGAGGCTCAACACGTGGCCGCGGCCGAGGCAAGGCAGGAAGAGGCAACTACGGCAGGGGGCGCGGAAACTTCCGCCAGCAAGGAGCCAGCACGAGCGAGCAGAGCGGCGAAGGTTCGACTGGGCGGATAGCTACGGCGCATGCGGCGCAGAGTAAGCATAGTCAAGGTAGGCTAGATAATGATATACAGTGGTTGCTGGACAGCGGCTGTACAAATCACATAATAAATAACGTTGAGTATTTTGATAAATTTATTGACCTTAAAGAACCGGTAAATATCTACTTAGGGGATAATCGATATATAAAAGCAACGAAAATTGGAAACGTAGTTAGCTATTTTAACGCGTTTGGTAAAAAGAATGAAGTGAATATGAGTAATGTTTTTTATGCCGAAAAAATGAATATGAATTTAATAAGTTTTGGAAAATTAACAGATAACAATACGATTATATCGAAAGGAGATGTAGCAAAGATAATAGATACAAATAATAAATTGATAGCAGTAGCGTACAAAGAAAATCAAACTTATAGAATAAATAGTACCTTGAAACATAGAGAAAATTTTGTAAACACAGTCGAATGTAACAATAGAAATATGACTCTGAAGGAGAAATGGCATAGAATGCTAGGACACATAAATTTTAAGTATTTAGGTACAATATGTAAACAGCAGTTACTATCGGGAATTCCAGAAACACTTGAAACGGAATTTATGAAATGTAAAACGTGTATAGAGAATAAGATGAATAATCTACCGTTTAAAAATAATAGAATAAGGGCAAGTAAAATTTTAGAAATTGTCCATACCGATGCATGCGGCCCTTTCAAAACGACCGGATTCAAAGGAGAAAAATACTTTGTTTCGTTTATAGACGATTATAGCAAAATTGCCAAAGTTTATTGCATAAAATCTAAAGATGAAGTAATTAACTGTCTAGTCCAATTTGTTAACGAAAGTGAAAATTTAACGGGAAAACGAGTAAAAATATTAAGATGTGATAACGGGAAAGAATATTTGAATAGTTGCATTTATAAATTCGCCAAAGAAAAAGGTATAATTTTGAACAATTGCCCGGCATATGTACACGAGTTAAACGGAACTGCGGAACGGTTTAATAGAACGATAATGGGTATGGCGCGATGTTTACTAACAGAAACACAAGTACACAAAAGATATTGGCCTGAAATAATATGTGCGGCAACATATTTGAAAAATCGAACGTTGACTAACACGATAGAGAGGAAAACTCCGTACGAAATATTTTTTAATAGACGGCCGGATGTCAGACATTTACGTCTTTACGGGAGTAGGGTTTTTGTAAGGAAACCGGAACAAAAGAGAATTTCTAAATGGGATAGAAAGGCAGATATGGGAATTTTATTAGGATATAATGAGGTAGGCTATAGAGTCCTATTAAATAATAAAATCATAATTGCAAGACACGTAGATATTGTTGAGCAAAACGTAAAATTTATAGGGCTTGATGAGGTAGAGTCAAAATATCAATCTCCTTCTACTTCGACTCTCGAGTCACTTAGAGGAGATTAAAATGATGGGGATGACGATTTAAGCGATGATAATGTTTTTGAAAGCGCGGTTGAGAATAATGAACAGGAACAAAAAGTAACAAATAAGGAAAATATAGAACTATTAAAAGTCCCACGTAAATCTACACGTGATAGAAAAAGCCCAATAAGATATCCAGAAAATATTTCGAATAATATTTATGTAAATTACTGCAGGGTAGATACTCCATATACATTTGAGGAGGCGATGTGTAGTAATGATAGTGAGATCTGGATAAAAGCTATGGATAAAGAAATAAAAAGTTTAAATGAAAATAAAACATGGGAACTAGTTGAAAGGATACCAAATGAAAAGGTAATAGATGTAAAATGGGTTTATAGTAAGAAATCTGATGATACGTATAAAGCGAGATTAGTCGTAAGAGGATTTCAAGAGACAAATGTTATTGACGACATATACGCTCCAGTTGCTAAAATGCAAACTTTAAAATTTTTGTTTTCCTTTTGTTGCCAGAATGGCCTAATTATAGAACAGATGGATGTAGTCACAGCATTTTTAAATGGTGAAGTAAGCTCGGAGGTATATGTCGGTCAACCGAAAGGTTATAGCGATGGAACAAACAGGGTTTGTAAATTACGTAAAGCATTGTACGGACTACGAGAAAGTCCAAGGGCATGGTATGAATGTTTGGATGAATATTTGACAAAGATAAAATTTATAAGGAGTAACGTAGATTATTGTTTATATACTCAAGGTGAAGGTATAGATCAAATTTACTTATTAATATATGTCGATGACTTGTTAATTTGTAGTAAGAGTAAAAAGAAAATTAAGAATTTAAAAAGAGTCTTATCAGGAAAATTTAAGATGAAAGACCTAGGAGAAATTAAAGAATACCTTGGTATTAATGTAGAGTATGATTATCGAAATTGTGATATGAAATTAAGTCAGACTAAGTATATAGAGTCATTAGCGAATAAATATCAATTGCAGAATAGTAAATTATATAGCACTCCTATGGAGACGAATTTAAAAATTGAAAAGGCTGAAATAAGCGAGTCAGATATTAAATATAGAAATTTGATAGGTGCATTATTATATATAAGCTCAAGTACAAGGCCCGATATAAGTTATAGTGTTAATTATTTGAGTAGATATCAAAATAGTTATAACGAGACTCATTGGAAATATGCGTTACGAATATTGAAATACTTGTATTTAACTAAAGATTTAAAGATGATCTATAAAAGAAATGTAAATTGCGAAACTATAGATTGTTATGTAGACGCAGATTGGGCTGGTGATAATGTTGACAGAAAATGCACATCTGGATATGTTATTAAAGCATTTGGAAATGTAATTGATTGGAAATCGCGAAAACAAAGAACGGTAACAAAGGCTTCAACTTATGCAGAATATGTAGCCTTATCTGAGGCAGTTAGTGAAGTAAAGTTTATAATAGAGTTAATGAAAAACTTTAATGTGAAATTGATTGATTCTGTAAAGATATTTGAGGATAACACAGGCGCGATAAATATAGCGAATTATGGAAACTTTACTAAGAACTCGAAGCACATAGAAATACATTATCACTATGTTCATGAAAGCGTGAAAGAAAAAGAAATTGTAATAATGAAAATCGACTCGAATGATAATGTTGCGGATATCTTTACAAAAGCGTTATGTAAAGATAAGTTTGAAAAGTTCAGAAAATTATTGAACATAATGTAATAAATTAAAAGGTGTACAATATATATGTAAGGAGGCGTGTTGAAAATAGTATACATCTATATTGTACGCATGAATATATATACAATAGGTATGTGTGAACGCGCGACTGTATCGAGAGCGCGCAATGTAAACATGTACCTCTCCCCTTCCTAGTGTGTGCGTGAGCAAGCATCTAAGTCGAGGAGCAGCGAACGATACGCTGCTCTCTCTCTCTCTCCACTGCCGCACGCTCAGCGGAAAGCACCTTGCGCGAGTCGCTATGAAGCGCTCGGATTACTTTTATACTGAAACTGAATAAACCAGTCATTCTTTATATATAAAAGTGTCTCTCCTTATTAATGTTACCACACCTCAACAGTCTCATTAAACAACTCTTGGAGCTCTGTGTGCGAGAAAAGACAGATTTTGCCGAAATTGTGTGTATAACGCATAATGCTCCGGCATTCGACTCTCAATTTATATTGAAAGAGTTGGCGGAAAATTCCGAGTGTGGCTCGGTCCGCTTAATATTAAATGGTCACAATATTACGCAGCTAAAGTAGGGGAACACAAAGTTTATTGATAGTATCAATTACTTTCAATTGAAACTGAATGCTTTGCTTGTGACATTTGACCTGCCCGAGAGAGCTAAGAAAGGTTATTTCCTGGACCTTTTCAATACCACCGAGAATGACCACTACAGAGGTCCTATACCTCCCTTCGACTTTTATTGCCCAGTCACTATGTCTGTGACTGTACGTGCCGCTTTTCTCGTGTGGTATGAGATTACAGCCTCAAACTACGTATTCGATTTTCAAAAAGAGATTGTCGAATACTGTAAAATGAACGTGGAAATATTGAGGCGCGCATGCATACGGTTTCGCGCAAATAGATCCGTTCGTCTCCGCGTGTACAATTGCCTCCACGTGCATGTATGTTTTTAAAAGAAAATTTTTGCTGCAAAACACTATTGGCCTGATACCGCCAAACAGGTATAGGCGTGGGGATAAGCACTCGCAACAATCTATAGACTGTCTGCTATATTGCGAGCGCGAGTTCGGGCGCGAAATTATACACGCGGGGCGATCGCACGAGTTTCGTGTACGCGAGGGGTTTCTCGAAGATGGGTATCTGCTGCCTCTCTCACCAACCAGCGGTGAGTCTATCTTAACAGACAAAGGAATTGTTTTTAAATACCAAGGCTGTTACGTGCATGGCTGTCCACGCTGTTTCAGCGATAATCGTAATGTGATAAAAAATGAACATGGCCAAATATACGCACAGGCGTACGAGGGCACAGTGGTAAAGGTTGTGGCAATGAAGCGGTTGGGATACGACGTACGTGAAATGTGGGAGTGCGATTTCGCTTGCGCGAAAAGTCAGCAGCCGGAAATTACTTAGCGGCTCAGCCGGTCATCAGCAAAATATCCTTAAACCCTCGGGACGCTTTTTTCAGTGGCCACACGGAAAAAATCGTCATTTCTCGCAGTGCCACGCCGGGCGAAGAGATCAAATACACCGATATTTGCTCTCCTTACCCCAAAGTACTCGCGCCCAAAGCGCGACTCTTGCTTCGGCACTGGAGGACAGCGGTTCCCGAGTCTCTAAAGTGGGACAATGCAAGCACTGTGAGCATCAATGGCGGACAAGTGGTGCGCTCGAGCATAGCCGAGTTACTTCTCACTGCAAAAGAGCAAAAAGAACGCGCGTGTGGACGCGGAGGAGGACGAGGAGGAAACGCCTGTCGGGTGCTTTGAATTTGCAAAATTTCTCAAAACTAGTGAGACGCCCGTTAATCTCATCGAAAATATTGATATTGACTGAAACAGCGATTACAGCCAAACGGCGTTTGCCACGGCAACAGACTATAGCGGTCGGAGAAAATAATACGCCCTCGCCCATGCTAACACGCAGCAAAAAGCAGGTCAAGAAAAAATGGATGCACTTTGACATATAAAGGAGATGCCATACGGAAACAATACTACGATCTCGAGCATGAGATGGGTTACGCGGGTGCGTGAAAACTTCTTCGTGTAAATGCTAAGAAGGAGAAGAAAAAAATTTACGCGTGGCTGAGCAATCAAGACGCCTACACGCTTCATCTCCTGATAAAAAGAAGATTCCCTTACATGCCGGATAATGTAACGAACGTCGATGACGTGTAGAAGTGTGGTCTACTTCAGCTAACGTCGATATAGGATTACAACGACGGGTACTGCTATATTCTCGTGGTCATCGATATACTCGGTAAGTTCGCCTGGGTTGAACCGCTGAAGGATAAAACCGCGCGCAACGTTGCCGGCGCTTTTGAGCGAATTACCAACAGAGCGAAGCCCGCTTCCCTATGTGCGTGCAGATCGATCGCGGCAAGGAATTCCTTGGCGCCTTTTCAAAATCTTCTCAAGCGCATAAAGATCGGCTTTCGTGTTGTTAGAAATCCAGATGTCAAGGCAGCGGTGGTCACTCAACAGAACGCTGTGCGAGCGCATATGGAGATATTTCTATACATCGAAACACTAAGCGATACATCGATGTTCTGCAAAAAATTGTGTACGCATCCAATTTCTCAGCACAGCGGTACGCGAATGCGGCCAGCAGAGGCCAAACTTTACAACGCTGCGCGTGTGCGCGAAAACCTGGCGAAACGTGCACGCTCCAATTATGGCCGCCCCACCGTGCCCCACCGTAAATTTGCAGTGAGTGACTTCGTCCGTGTCAGTCGAACAAAAAACACCTTCGAGCGCGGATACGAAAAAAATTTCAGCGAGGAGATTTTCAAGATAATACGCGTATCTCTGTGGCAAGGGCTGTACACATACTTATTGGCGGACTTAAATGGGGAAATAATTGACGGATTCTTTTACAACGAAGAGCTCGTTTTGGTCAGGCAAGATCGTCTGACTGGCGATAAGAGCTTCGAAATCGAGCGTATCGTGCGTACGAAAGGTCGCAGCGCCAACAAACAAGCGCTCGTCAAGTGGCTAGGCTATTTCGATAAATTTAATAATTCTTGGATGAAAGCGAGTCAACTTGAGAGCATTTCGTAGAAAACCTCGAGCAAGCATGGACGCGAACGAAGATTTTTACATGATGCTGCCTAACAACAGCAGTATGGCTCACTTTTCCGATAACACAACCAGCTGTTTCACCACCCACTTGCCACGCGAGATCAAATTACACGGAGAGTGGCACATCGGCCTGGTGGAAATTCACGTACCATGTAGTACCGTGCATTTTCAAGACAATGATGCCTTTTACACTTTTAGTTCGTACGCCGTGGACGACGAACAGAGTGAGAAAAACTACTGCCCTTTTCCAGTCGGCATTTACGACTCTCTCCAACAGCTGGCAGACGCCATAAATAACTCGAATGACACTTATAAACATCAGATGCTTGAACCCGTAAACGAGAGCAACGGCTATTATGCCATCAGCGAGTGCGACTGCCAACAGCCACACGTGACTCATTTCAACGAAAAAATTCGACGCATTTTTAGCTTTGATGACGCGCCCGGGAAAAAAGTATACGTTTATATAGATATTTGTGAGCCCTACACAGTGGGGGACATACAAGTCTCGTTCTTACGCATCGTTTTCTGGGATAACTCAAAATTCAAATATGGCTGCAGTGCTGTACAGCGTTTCACTTCCGCCCACTACATACCGCTTCTCTATCACAATTTTCACAATATTATCATCGATATAAGAGACCCCCTCGACCATCGCATTCCATTAGAGTACGGTACACTGACCGTGACCCTTCATTTCAGACGAAGTCACTGAGATATCTCATTACAGTAGATACTATAATGAGCAGATAGGCGACGGCGGTGGGATGAGAAACGTTTTTGCTGGCTCAGCCTTTCAGAGAGGGCGCGGAGTTGGCACTTGGTAAGGGGCCTCTTTCGCCATATTCTGCCATACGTGAAGAGTGACGCTAAGGCCGTTGAAAAAGAGACCTTGTGGGCAAGTATGAAAATTATAGGCGATGTCGCAAACAATGGTGTCAATTTCAAGGAGGCCATAAAATCGAGAACCTGAGAATCGGGACGGCATCTCAAGAGAAAAGCGGAAGAGAAAATTAACGAAATCATGAAGGGGTCAGGGTATAAAACTACCAGGCGAATCAAACGGCAGCGACAGTCGACAAAGGTACGTGCAAGTACCCGTACCTCGCGGCCCAAGCGTAAGAAAAAATTGACAGCCGTTCCACGCAAGACTCGTAAAGCGAGCAGGAAAAAGCGGAAAACCCCCGATTTTCGGGATATTAACGATATTTTCAGGCCAAAATAAATCTTGAAAATGTCTTTCTTGCACTCTCACTCGTCAGAGTATATGTCGAGCGAACTCGACTTTTCTCCCTCTACTCTACTCAAACCTCCATCGAGGGCAGCAGTTTTTTAACTATAAGCCTGTCACTTCGATCAACGACGAGGGCGATGCGCCTATCGAATTCATCGTACCTAGTACCAGCGAGCATTACATCGATCTCGCACACACCATGCTCTTCGTCAAGGCACAAATACTTCCCAACGACGATGCCGACTCAAATCTAAAAGTTGGTCCTGTAACAAACTGCTTCACTAAATGTTCAATCAAACCAATATTTTTTTCAATCAAAAGCTCGCCTCCCCGCCCAATAACATGTATGCATACAGAGCTTACATAGAGTCACTGCTGAGCCATTCCCACGCTGCCAAGGAATCTCATCTCACCGCGAGTCCTTAGATATAAGCTAACTCACTTGGCCTTAGATATAAGCTAATAGTAGCATCGGAACTAGAGCAGAAGGACTGCTACCTTCACAGGGCACACATCATGGGGTCGCCATTCAGCAAGCAGAAACCAGAGGATATATAGCCTCGCATCGATAAAAAGAAAGATTATTCGTCGACGGATAAAGATTCATCGCGATATAAATCTTTTTCCACCAATACCAATTCGTTTCTCAAAAAACAAGGTTATTCACAATGTAATTAAACCTTAACACAAAAACGGCCCTTTTCAGGGCCACAAACTCATTATCAAGTATACGAAACTATTTCTTATACTTTGGCCGCTTGGAACTCCTGCTACGCAGGTCGACATCACCGAACCAACGATAGAGTGGGGATGCTCACGCATGCCTGCACCACACAAAGAATCTCTCTCTCTCTCTCTCTCTCTCTCTCTTTCTCTCTCTCTCTCTCTCTCTCTCTCTCATAAATGGACTGGTATAGCCCACTGACGTATCATATTAGACAGAGGTGTTAAGTGGGTATAAGTGTTACGTAAACAGTAGCTAATTATCCAATGTTAATTGGTGTTTTGTTTACATAGACAGTAGCAAAACAGTAGCTGTTTTGAAAACAACGGGCCATCGACATGGGTCATTAGCTGCCGTGCAGCTACTGTTTACATAACACTTATCTTTATGGCTCTGTAAGCGTCCCCATGTAAACGATATGTCTCGCTGTACCAGTCCATATACTACTTCCACGCATATAAGGGTGTCACGAAGATATCCAAGAGTAAGCAAAACGATTATTTGAATAATTTTAAACCTCAGTAGCCCGACGATTATTTGAATAATTTTGAATCTAAAGAAGCCAGGGGATATGAGGTCCACGCATACAAGGGAGTCACGATGACGTAAGCAAGGCGATAATTTTAATAATATTCAAAACCAAGTAGCCGGCGGATATGAGGTACAAGAATATCTGGGAATTACGTATCGGTGCAAGCATTTGCAAGACGTATATTTAAATAATTTTGAATCATAAGTAAGCGGAGACAGCAGGGTCCACCCATATATAAGGGAGCAACCAGCTACTTGTTTAAAAATTATTTAAATAATCGTCTTTCTTACTGTTACCCGTCTACATACTTCCCTTATATGCGTGGATCTCATAGCCCCCGTCTACCATGGTTTAGATATTATTTAAATAATTCTTTTGCTTACTGTTTTACGTCTAGGTAATTCCCACATATGCGTGGATCTCTCATCCTCCGGCTACTTATAAGTTTAAAAATTAGTTAAATAATCATCTTGCATTTCTGCGTAACTCCCTTAGATGCGTGGACCTCACATCCTCCGGCTACTCAAGTTATTAAGAAAATTATTTAAATAATCGTCTTTTTTAATGTGGCGCGTCTCCGCAATTCCCTTATATGTGTGGATCTCATATTCCCCAGCTACTTGATTTTAAAAATTATTTAATTAGTTGCTTTGCTTACTGGTTCATGTCAACATAATCCTCTCATATGCGTGGATCTCCGTAGTAGCCCGGGGATATGAGGTTTAGGCATATAAGGGAGTCACGAAGACATGAAACAGTAAGCAAGACGCATATTTAAATACTTTTCAACTTAATTAGCTGAAGGATGAGATAGCAAAACTCGTACCATTTGTAATGTTGTGTTTGTTTAATTCCGAAGTATGAGCCGTAATAATAATTTTCGAACTCAAAGCAAATTTTTCTACTACTTATTACTCCCTCTACTCACTGAACGGAGCCATGCTGTATCTTGCGACTAGTTTCTCAACTGGAGGGCGGAGCTGGGGCGGGGGGGGGGGGGTGAAACGGAAGCAGCAACAACCACCGGTGACGAAACCAACAACCCTGACATAACAACCAACGGTGATGATGAGTACGCTCGTCCTCGACCAACGACGCCAATGACTTGCAATTTTGGGTTGAAACTTAATTAACGAAGGACTCGCACACAATTACACCCTTATCCACAACATTACATGTCTAAGTAATTCTCTTATATGCATGGACCTCATAAACCCCGTATACTTTGGTTTCAAAATTATTTAAATAATCGTCTTGCTAACTGCTGCGCGTCTACGTAATTCCCTTATATGTGTGGATTTTATATCCTCCGGCTACTTCACATTAAAAATTATTTTGAACAATCGTCTTGCAGTCCCCAGCTACTTGGATTTAAAAATTTTTGAAATAATAGTTTTACTTACTGCTGCATCTCTACGTGACCCCCTTATATATGCGTGGCCCTTATATCTCCCGGATGCTTGGGATTAAATCTTATTTAAATAATCGTCTTGCTTACTGTTGCATGTCTACGTAATTCTCTTATATGCGTGGACCTCATTGCCGTCGGCTACTTGGGTTTAAAAATTATTTAAATAATCGTCTTGCTTACTGTTACATAACCCCCGGATGACTGGGTTTTAAAATTATTTAAATAATTGTCTTTATTACGGGTGCACGACTACGTAATTATATGCATGGACTTTAGATCCCCCGGTTATTCCAGTTTAAAAAGTATTGAAATAATCGTCTTGCTTACTGTTATATAGCCCCCGGATCCTTGGGTTTAAAAATTATTTAAATAATCGTCTTGCTTACTGTTGTATGTGTACGTCACTCCCTTATATGCGTGAACCTCATATCTCCCGGCTACTTAGGTTACAAATTATTTAAATAATCGTCTTGCTTTTTGTTGCATGTCTACGTGATTCCCTTATGTGCGTGGGCTTCGTATCCCCCGGGTTTCCAATGCTTATTGTATACACCTGTAAAATGAGGCGTAAAATTGGCTTTTTACGTCTGATAAATTAACATAGTATATTGTGTACCTAGGGTGTAAAGAGCTAAGAGCTAACAGGAGCTGAAGACCAGTGCGTTTTACGATCCGAAGACGAGTACTGACACGAGTAAGACACGAGGTCAAAAGGCCCTCTAGCCCTAAGTGCACACCATATTTTATGTGACACATGTTTTATTTTCGGGGTTTTTCAATCTAAGAAGCGAGCTTAATTGCTTTTTATGCAAATTTACGTTGAAAAATGAAATGGTATTATTAAATTATATGTAAAATATTGCTTTATAATTTGTATATGTTTTATAAATTAATTATTCGTTCAAAATTGCTATATGTAATTCCTAATTAGTTTTGTAACTTTATACTAAGATTAGATAAATGAAAAAATTAATTATCTAAAGATGTTTTTGCGCCGTCGGACAAACAAGTTCTTTTTCCGGCCGGTTTAAAAATAGTACATTACGATACTAGTGGCATAATTTGCACTTTACGGCACGGCGTGTATAAGCATTCGAGCGTAGCGAGTGCGCTTAACGCCGTGTCATAAAAAACGACTTATGACACGTGTATCGCACATTATTTTCTAGCACTGACTGCATTAATCCGCCATGTCACGCCTATTCGTGCCATAAATGCACATTTATGCCCCGCAGTGCTATAAATTCACTTTAGAACCTCTTTTTAGGACGAAAAATGGCGAAAATCATACATGTGTTACAACAAAATATTTTATGCGACTAGGACGTGTGTTTACCACAAGCATGTTATCATACGTGGCACAATAAAATTTTACACATCTAAATTATCCGTCGATGTTGAAAAAGCAAATGTTTGAACACTAACGAACAAATTATTAATTATTAATCCGCCAGTTTGGATTTCAAAAATCTAATAATAAGATAGAAGACTTTAATACTCCTGCATGGAATTTCTAAATACAATAATGAATTTAGTCATCTCAACGAGTCATTTTTCTTATAGAACTTTATTGTCCTACGTTTCGGAAACGTCAAGTTTCCCTTATTCCAGGACTCTAAAACCCGTACAGAAATTTACAATTTCAACTGATAAGAATTTTTCCATCGGTCTTACAGTCTTACAAATTAAATTAAAATAATTAATATTTATGGCAGTCAGATTGCCCTTGTTTATAATCACCCCCGCAGAATCTGAAATAAAAACTTAATTAAAATCTGGAAAAAACTTTGTTAACAAAGGACGATCTGACTGCCCACCACCACCACATTGTCCGACGTTTCGAGCCTGCTCCGGCTCCTCCTCAGGGACTGAAATAAAACCCGCGATACACCTCCTTATATACCATGCACCCATACCCCCTTCTTTTCTCTTACCCCACCACCCTCCACATTCCCCTCTCCAACTTGCCATTCTCACTTAAATTAATAAAGAATGATAAATGTTATCTAATTTACTTGACTCTATCATTAAATTTACATTATTCCGATTTCTTAGAATGTGAATACTTTCAAGGCTTTCCCTCTTATATTTATTCTTAATCCCCTGTTCCAAAATATCCACACTCCCAAAATCGAAAGAATGCAAACTATTTAAACAATGTTCTTTCAAACCCGATGTACAACTTGAGCTGCGTAAACTATATTGATGTTCATATATTCTCTTTTTCAAATATCTACCCGTTTGACCAATATAACAACCATTACAATCCCTACAATTAATTTTATAAACAACTCCCGATTTCAAACATTTATCATCCTTGTCTTTACAATTACTAAATAACCTTTCTAAATTATTATCATTTCTAAAGAAAACTTGAATATTATGTTTACTAAAAACCCTTCTAATCCTTTCCGACAAACCTCTAACATATGGTAAACTAAAATATATGCATTCTTTCCATTTCTATTCCTTGTTTGATTATCTACCCGCTGCTTCAATCCACCATTATAAATTTCCCACACTCTCTCATCAATCATTTTATCAATAAATTTTACGGGATAACTATTTTTAATAAATGTTTCTCTAACTAAATTTAAATTCTTTTTCCTAAAATCTTTATGTGACAATTTAATCGCTCTGTCAATGACACCTTTGATCACACCTGTCTTGTTTCCGAATTGGTGGTGAGAATCAAAATTTAAAAATCTACCTGACCATGTAGGTTTTCTATACCCATCTAATTTCACTCTATTATTATTATTATAGAATAATAATATCATCGATAAATTTTCCGACGTATAGACTTGCTAGATTTTTGTCTAATATATTGTTCAAGATAGTGGGTAAAACAAATTCATATATTAAAGATAGTTGGAGTTTTTATGGTATAATGAAAGATATTATTATTCCGAATGATCATAGGATGGTTTCATTGGATGTAGTATCTTTGTTTACAAATATACCTTTAGAGTTGTTGAATGATATTATACAAGATAAATGGTCTGAAATTAAAGTACATACTAGTTTAACAAAAGATGAATTTATAAAGGCACTTAATTTGGTTTTTAAAAACACAATTTTTTCTTTTGATAATAGTCTATATGAACAAAGATATGGTTGTCCAATGGGATCACCTTTGTCACCTGTTATAGCCAATTTAGTAATGGAAAAATTGGAAAGTATTGCTTTGTCTAAGTTGGTTTTTCAGCCAATTATTTTTAAAAGATATGTTGATGACATTTTTGCAGTTGTACCAGAATGTTTTGTGGATGAAATGGTGGATGTGTTTAATTCTATCCATGATAGAATTAAATTCACAAAAGAAGTTGAGAAAGATTATCAATTGAGTTTTTTAGATATTAGAGTCATTAGAGGTAATAATAATAGAGTGAAATTAGATTGGTATAGAAAACCTACATGGTCAGGTAGATTTTTAAATTTTGATTCTCACCACCAATTCGGAAACAAGACAGGTGTGATCAAAGGTGTCATTGACAGAGCGATTAAATTGTCACATAAAGATTTTAGGAAAAAGAATTTAAATTTAGTTAGAGAAACATTTATTAAAAATAGTTATCCCGTAAAATTTATTGATAAAATGATTGATGAGAGAGTGTGGGAAATTTATAATGGTGGATTGAAGCAGCGGGTAGATAATCAAACAAGGAATAGAAATGGAAAGAATGCATATTTTAGTTTACCATATGTTAGAGGTTTGTCGGAAAGGATTAGAAGGGTTTTTAGTAAACATAATATTCAAGTTTTCTTTAGAAATGATAATAATTTAGAAAGGTTATTTAGTAATTGTAAAGACAAGGATGATAAATGTTTGAAATCGAGAGTTGTTTATAAAATTAATTGTAGGGATTGTAATGGTTGTTATATTGGTCAAACGGGTAGATATTTGAAAAAGAGAATATATGAACATCAATATAGTTTACGCAGCTCAAGTTGTACATCGGGTTTGAAAGAACATTGTTTAAATAGTTTGCATTCTTTCGATTTTGGGAGTGTGGATATTTTGGAACAGGGGATTAAGAATAAATATAAGAGGGAAAGCCTTGAAAGTATTCACATTCTAAGAAATCGGAATAATGTAAATTTAATGATAGAGTCAAGTAAATTAGATAACATTTATCATTCTTTATTAATTTAAGTGAGAATGGCAAGTTGGAGAGGGGAATGTGGAGGGTGGTGGGGTAAGAGAAAAGAAGGGGGTATGGGTGCATGGTATATAAGGAGGTGTATCGCGGGTTTTATTTCAGTCCCTGAGGAGGAGCCGGAGCAGGCTCGAAACGTCGGACAATGTGGTGGTGGTGGGCAGTCAGATCGTCCTTTGTTAACAAAGTTTTTTCCAGATTTTAATTAAGTTTTTATTTCAGATTCTGCGGGGGTGATTATAAACAAGGGCAATCTGACTGCCATAAATATTAATTATTTTAATTTAATTTGTAAGACTGTAAGACCGATGGAAAAATTCTTATCAGTTGATATTAAATTGCAGTCGACATAAGTAATATTTTTAATGAAATTTACAATTATTTACAAAAGTATTAAAATTATTTACATGTTAAAAACAATGAAACTATTACTTTTTACTTACAAGTTGGAAGCTAACTAATGTCCACACTAAAAAATTATTATACAACAATAAATTAAAATTTTATTTCTTTACAAACACTTGTCTAAAAAAGGGCAATTTACTGGTACTACAAGAGTTCCCTCGCTTCGGATGTAAGAGGGGGATCGCGGAGTGTTAATGCGTCCTCACTCTAATGTCAGGTGGATGTGACTAAATTTCAAAATTTTCGCGGAGCTGAGAATAATGCCCTAACGACGTATGTATGTGTGTCTCGAACTTACGGAGGAGGGGGAAGGCCTAGCGGATATCGGGAAAGACAAAAGCGACGAAAGAGCAAAAGCCATCAAGGAGGGATAGTAAATGTGTAATGAACAGGGAGGGGTCATACCTATGTGACTATACAAGATTGGTAGAATATTATTGCTAGAAAATTAACTGATCGATTTGGAACGAGTTTTTCCCTTGGGAGGTTTTAGTAGATTGATTGAGTCTTTATAGGATTGTTTTAAAAAATTAGTGTCTTCTGTTCTGTTTAACGTATTGTCGAAATAATGTATGTGTAGCATTTCTGAAAATCTTCTTGTATAATTGTTTTTAACATTGTCAATTATTTTTATATTTTCAAAATTGAAATCATGTTCTGTCTCTTCTTTGTGTAAGAATAGAGGAGAACGTTCATCTTTGTTTTTTATACAATACTGGTGTTCGTATTGTCGTTTTTTTAAAGGCCTAAATGTCATACCTACATAAGTGGAGTCGCAATCTTTACAGTCTATTTTGTATACCACGTTGTTAATGTCACCCCTGTCCAATCTGTCCTTTCCCAATCTAATATATTTATTAAATTTATTAGTAGTTTTGTTAATCAAAGAAATATTATGTTTGCGCAGAGTAGATTTTAGTTTATTATTGATTGTATTGTGAAAAGGGAAACAGGCAATATATTGATTAAGAAAATTTTCATTATTATTGTTATGTTCATTGTTATGTTCATTGGTGGAGTACGAAGCGGTAAAGTGCGATAATTTATGTGATGTAGGCGTTTATTAATAAATTTTTCAATAATTTTCAATGGGTAATCATTAGCTAAGAGGAAATCTTAATCGTCGAAATATTAGACTGGTGAACAGACGGGTGGGACAAGAGGATGGCTTTATCAACTAAATTATAAGATTTAAAAGACGACATACATACGTCGTTAGGGCATTATTCTCGGCTTCGCGAAAATTTTGAAATTTAGTCACATCCACCTGACATTAGAGTGAGGACGCATTAACACTCCGCGATCCTCCTCTTACATCCGAAGCGAGAGAACTCTTGTAGTACCAGTAAGTTGTCCTTTTTTAGACAAGTGTTTGTAAAGAAATAAAATTTTAATTTATTGTTGTATAAATGTGATAAGATGGCGGGGCAGCATACAGCCCCCGCCGGTAAGCCGCCTGATAAATATTATAAGTGTCATTCTAGTGCCAGATTTGGTGCGATAGTTTGTTTTTTTTGTGAGGATCCTTACCACTTTAGTTGTTTTGATAGATTGAAAAACACAAAAAGAATTGGTGAAATCTTGGCAGTATGCCCGAAGCATGCGCATCTGAAACTAACCTCAAATTTCAACGTGGATACCTTGAGTGACGATGTAAAATTGATAATAGCGGAAATAATAGCTACACGAAAAGAGGTAATACAAAAAGAAATACTAGATGAAATTGCAGCTGCCAATGGTACTAACGTTGAAGACCCTCATAATGAAACAATCTTTGATAATAACGCTGAACTGGAAAATTTAAAAATTGAAACAACTCTATTAAGAGAACTTAACAAGGAGCTACAAGAGAAAAATTATTTACTCAGGGAACTTCTAAATGCTGAAAAAGAAAAAGTAAACTCAGAAGTAACAACTAACAAGAAAACGTATGCTGAAGCTACAATTAACAGTAAACCCTTAAAAAACGCATACCGAAAATAATTATTCAAATGAAAAATGAGGACGACGACATAAACAAAATTAAAAAAAGGGTTACCCACTATTTAACGAAAGAAAAAACAATCAAGACGAAAAGTTTACAAGTAAAAAATAACAAGGAAATCAACATTAACTGCCTTAACGAAGATAGTACCAATAAAGCAGCCAAAATTTTAAGTAGTAAAATGTCGGATAAGTGTAAAATAGGAACAGAAAGCATCTCTAAACCGAAAATAAAGGTGGTGGGTATAGACAATTTTGAAAATATGAATGATGAAGAATTAGAAAGTGACATCAACACAAGAAATTTTAAAGACTGTGATGGAAAATGTGTAGTGTTAAGTACTTATAAAAATACCAAAAATAATACAATAACAGCTATTATTGAAGTTCCTTCGGAGATATACAAGATAATAAGAGAATGTTATAATAATAAAATCTACGTAGGATATCAAAACTGTAAAATATATGACTTAATAAATATCAAGCCATGTTACAAGTGTGGACGTTTTGGACATAATTTAAATAAGTGCTCTAATGATTTAACATGTTTAAAATGTGCAGGATCTCATATATCAGCACAATGTCAAATAAAAGATAATTTCACATGTGTAAATTGTTTCTACAGCAACACTAAATATAAAACGAATTTTGAGGTTAACCACATGGCGAATGACAGTGAGAAATGCAAAATCTTAAAAGGTAAAATCAACCGAGATATAGATATGACAGATTACCCAGTGAGGCCTTATGTACCCAGACTCATCGGTAAAGTAGAAAACATCAAAATTACAACTAATCAAACACAGCCACATACTGTTACTGCAATGTCAATGAGTCAATCTGTTTTATCCATTGCCCCCTTGGGCTTGCAGTCTTCGAGAGAATCGATAAATGATAATGGATCAAGTCCAGCAAGGCATTGAAAACTTCTTACAACGTGAATGTAGCTGCGCTAACATGCAGACTCTCAACAATAATCTAACAGGCCAAAATAATCTAATTATGTATGTAAATATAAGAAGCATAAATGCTAATCTAAAAAATCTAGAAATTATTATTGAGAGTCTGTATGTTAAACCATGTGTAATTGTTTGTACAGAGACTAGAAAACTGGAAAACTATAAACAATATCAATTACCTAATTACAAAATTTTTTATAATAATAGTAGAATTAACCAAAACGACGGGGTTCTTGTATATATAAATAGTAAAATATTTGAAGACACAGAAACAATAGTAATTGATAGAGTTAGTTTTCTATGTTCCAGAAGTAGACTAAAAAATAAAGATGAGTTAATAATCTCGGCTGTCTACAGATGCCATGACATCTCGAAAACAGAATTTATTTTGAGTGTAAAAAAATACATTATGAATTATATAAACAGTAAAAATCATTGGTTAATCGGAGACTTCAATATTAATATAATGAGCAAATCTCTTGATAGTGCATATGACATGACTTTAAGCCAAGATTTTTTTAATCATCTTTTAGAACATGAGTATACCCCATGTTTCCTTGGAGTCACACGACCAGACCCAGAAAATATCTTCGGGGTTCATGTATCGATAATATGTATCTAAAAAGTAAAAATCTAACAACAAAAGCCTACAAAATAACTACTCCATTTACTGATCACTACCCTTTGTTTTTAACTTTCGATCATATAATACATAGCGACTCAAGAAAGCAGAACAATAAAACCATAAATTATAAAAAACTAATTAACGTAGCTAGAAGCATAGACTGGAATTCGATTTTGACTATACAAAATCCTAACTCTGCCTCAGAGTTATTAGTTGAACTAGTGAATGGATGTGTTGAGAAGGCAACTTTTTCACAAAAACAAAATAAACAAAAAAATATGATTCCTAGAAAGATATGGATCACAAACGCAATTATAATATCATGTAAAACTAAAGAAACTTTATATAATATTTTTAAAAGAAACCCAACTAGTGAATCCGCAAAAAAAGAATACAGGGACTATTGTAAAATATTAGATAAGATTATTAAAGATGACAAACACAAATTTGACTTTGAAACGTTTAAAAAATGTGACAACAATCCTAGACAACTGTGGAACTTAATAAATAAGAAATTAGGAAAAAACAAAGTGCAATCAAATAATATAACTAATATTTACGATCAAGACAATAAAAAAATAGAAGATCAAAGGGAAATTGCTAATGTTATGAATAAGTATTTTTGTGAAGTAGGATCTGAAGTAAGTAAAAAAATTATACAACCTACAAATAAAAGATTGAATATGCCTAAACCAAATAACAAATCAATGTTTTTAGAACCCGCTGATGCACTTGAAATAAATACAATTATACGTAACATGAAAAACAAAGCTGGAGGTGTAGATAATATAAATACAAAAATTTTAAAGACGTTAGCAAACTACATAATTATTCCTTTAGAACATATATACAACTTGAGTATTGAAAAGTCTATCTGGCCAGATAATCTCAAAAGTGCCGAAGTTGTCCCTATCCACAAAGCTGGAAGCAAATCATGCATTTCTAACTACAGACCAATATCTCTAATATCCAATGTTGCCAAAATTTTTGAAAAAATACTTTATAACAGACTTTATACTTTTTTGGAAAAACATCAAATACTTTCTGAACACCAATATGGCTTTGTTAAAAACAAAGGTACGGCGGATGCACTTAACTACATAACACATAAAATCTATCAAAATCTAGATAAAAGCAAACGTATTATTGCTAGTTTTTTAGATCTGGCAAAAGCGTTCGATACTGTTAACCATCATATTACTTAGCAAATTAGAACGTTATGGAATAAGAGGAAAGGTCTTACTTTTGTTCAAAAGCTATCTCTCCGATAGACAACAAAAAGTTCGAATACAAAACCAAATAAGTGAATACAAATATGTATCTTGTGGGGTTCCACAGGGAACAATATTAGGACCGATACTTTTTATATTATATGTAAACGATCTATTGAGAGATATGCCGGAAGGGTCTATTCTGTCCTACGCTGATGACACTGTCATCATTTCTAGTGAAGACACGTGGTCAATGGCGCAGGATAGAATAAACAAACTACTAGATCAAGCGGCGGAATGGCTTGCTTTAAATAAGCTATCCCTAAATATACAAAAAACTAAGTTTATAACTTTCGGTAACTATCGTGATAGTGTCCCAATTAATGTAAATATAAATATACAAAATCAGCAAATAACTAGAACAGAATGTTACAAGTACTTGGGATTAATTTTCGACTTTAATATGAAATGGGATAATCACATTAAATATTTAATTAACAGAACAAAATATTTAATATTTATACTCGCAAAGTTAAGAAAAATTATGGATACAAACACATTGATGATTATTTATTACTCCTTCTTTCATAATGTTATAAACTATGGCATCATTGCTTGGGGGGGTGCTTGTAGAACAGAAATTAAAATAATACAACAAATCCAAAATAAATTGCTCAAAATCATTGCCAAAAATAAATTCCAGGTGCACAACACTCCGCTAAAAATAGAACAAATGTTCACTCTAGAATCCTTATGCTATCATTATAATAATCTAAAAGATGCTTTTCTTACAATAAAACGCAATACTAGAAAAAAATCACTACAACTACCTAAAATGACCAAAGCTATTAGTGATAAAGATAGTCTGGTAGAAGCTATGAGGGTATTTAACGAATTGCCTAATGATCTCAAAATTTTAAATTATAAGAAGAGTACAATTAAGTACAAATTAAAACAAAAGCTCTTTCGATAATAACATTTAATTGTAACATTACGCACAACTTCATATCATTTTCACTGTTTACTTTTGGAAAAATGAAGATTATAATATTACGTTTTGGCGGATTTTATTTATAGAATATATAAATTGTTAAATGAAATAAAGTTTTTGAAAATGTTTATGTTACTCGAATGAGTAATCTGTTAGTTTTAAGTTATAGATATAGTATTAGTTGTATGCAACCAGACTATTGTACAGGTAACAATGTTTACCTCTAATAGATTTTACTTTGTAAACTGCATTGTAACTTTTCTGGTTAAATAAATAAAAATAAAAAATAAATAATAATTTTTTATTGTGGACATTAGTTAGCTTCCTCGGGTTACGTTCTTGTTTTGTTCTTGTCACAACTTGTAAGTAAAAAGTAATAGTTTTATTGTTATTAACATGTAAATAATTTTAATACTTTTGTAAATAATTGTAAATTTCTGTACGGGTTTTAGAGTCCTTGAATAAGGGAAACTTGACGTTTCCGAAACGTAGGACAATAAAGTTCTATAAGAAAAATGACTCGTTGAGATGACTAAATTCATTATTGTATTTAGAAATTCCATCCACGAGTATTAAAGTTTTCTATCTTAATATTTTGGCATTGCATCACTAATATGCCTATCACAAGATCTCGATCAAAAAAACTATTGGAACAAAATAGCAGTAATCATACAGATACTACAAGTGAATTCCAAAAGTCCGACCAAAGAGCATCATCCGAGCCGAATAACACAGAGTGCTATTCTAATGCTTTGTTGTCATCATCCGTTCATCGACCTGAAGCATGTGTGGTAGGGTCATCAACCCATCATAACTCTACAGATAAGTCGACAAGCGAAAATATTCAACATCTCGAACTTTTAAAAATTCTTGACACACGCAATATTAGAAGTGTAAACCACATTATTAATGGGTTTTGTTCTACGTTCAATTCTTCTGTAAAATATACTATTGTACAGCTAGTTAAAGTCCACAAAAAAATTATTTTTGCTGAATCACAATTAAAATTTTTACTAGATTGTAGACTTCACGATATTCTTCCGAAACATACCAATAATCTTTTTAAATTGAGATTCTTTCACAGCAATTTTGCAAAAAGAAAATTTAAATATTTAACTTCTTACTTTAAAAAGAAATTATTAAAATTAGAAACCACTGACAAAACTATCCACTTAAAGTTTTTAAGATCTCGGAGAAATTACCTACTAGACTGCCTTTCCACTCATACCAACAAATCCATCACCACGGCCGTGCACAATTACTTAGATTCCTATTTCAATACTTTTAAATCCCGTTATCTCCGTAAACATCACCAAAAATTAGAAAAAATCATAGTAGTTAGTTCACACACTAATATACCTTTTCAATCGGTCCTTCACACACAATCTGTCAACAACAGTGTCAATGAATTAAAAAATAAAAGGCTCATCAACTTAACAGATCACTCTTTCCCGAAATACGTCACAGATACTCTCTAGTTAGGGGAAAAATTCAATTTTTCTATAGAATTTGATTACAAACAGGTGTTCGAATTCTTTAAATGTTTAGAAAACACTATTTATTTCAAAAAGAATGTTGACAATAAATTTAGAAATGACGTTTTACACATTATAAATTCACACGTAAAAAACAAACCTCATATTTCATATTCTGATAAAGTCATTAACAATAATATTTTATTAACCAAGAAATTTTTAAAGAAGAACCCTAATGTATTTTTTACTAAAGCCGATAAAGGCAATGTAACGGTAGCTATAGAACATAAAGTCTATATACAAAAAGTTGAGGAAGCCCTCGGAGACGACAGCTATTATATTCCATTAAGAAAAAATCCTAATAATCTTGCGCGTAGAAAAATGACACAATTATTGAAGAAATGGAGCGCTAGAGGTGTCTTCGAATGCGATAACTCCTTCGGCAACATTTCTTTAAAATTAGACAACACTAACACCCCGAGGGCTTATGCTTTGATAAAAATTCACAAAGAAAATAACCCAATACGTGTCATTGTTTCGGCGATAAACAGTCCCACTTATCAATTCGACAAAAGTATTTCTCTCCTTTTCAACAAATTCTTTCCGTTGCCTTCCTCAACTATAAAAAATAGCACTACACTTAAAAATGATTTAGACTACATTAACATTCCTCATAATTATAACTTAGTCTCCTTTGATGTTGTAGCTTTGTTTAACAATATCCCTAAAAATTTGATTTTAGATGTGATCAACAATAATTGGAAATTTCTATCCAACAAGATTAATCTTTTTAAGGTAGAATTCCTAGAAGGTATTGATATTTTGTTGGATTGCACGTACCTCCAGTTCAATGGAAAATTTTACAAACAGATTATGGGAGCGCCCATGGGTTTTTGCACAAGCCCATGGTTTGCAGACTTAGCTTTAGAAAGATTAGAATCACATTGTTCAAACATTTTAAAAAATAATTGCCTATTATACAATAGATATGTTGATGATTGCATTTTAATTGTAAAAAAAGATAAAATTGACGAAACTCTCTCTCACTTCAATAATTTCAACGAACATTTAAAATTTACATGTGAAATAGAAAATCAGAACAAAATTAGTTTTTTAGACTTAGAAATTATCCGTAAAATCGATTCTCCCCCCCATCACTAACTGGTACAGGAAAACCACGCCTTCGGGCAGATATATCAATTTCCACTCTCATCACCCTTTTTCACAAAAAACAGCGATCATTTATAATTTAGTTGATAAAGCCATCCTCTTGTCCCACCCGTCTTTTCACCAGTCTAATATTTCGACGATTAAGAATTTGCTCTTAGCTAATGATTACCCATTGAAAATTATTGAAAAATTTATTAATAAACGCCTACATCACATAAATTATCGCAATTTACCGCTTCGTACTCCACCTAACAATGAACATAACAATAATAATGAAAATTTTCTTAATCAAAATATTGCCTGTTTTCCTTTTCACAATACAATCAATAATAAACTAAAATCTACTCTGCGCAAACATAATATTTCTTTGATTAACAAAAATACTAATAAATTTAATAAATATATTAGATTGGGAAAGGACAGATTGGATAGGGGTGACATTAACAACGTGGTATACAAAATAGACTGTAAAGATTGCGACTCCACTTATGTAGGTATGACATCTAGGCCTTTAAAAAAACGACAATACGAACACCAGTATTGTATAAAAAACAAAGATGAACGTTCTCCTCTATTCTTACACAAAGAAGAGACAGGACATGATTTCAATTTTGAAAATATAAAAATAATTGACAATGTTAAAAACAATTATACAAGAAGATTTTCAGAAATGCTACACATACATTATTTCGACAATACGTTAAACAGAACAGAAGACACTAATTTTTTAAAACAATCCTATAAAGACTCAATCAATCTACTAAAACCTCCCAAGGGAAAAACTCGTTCCAAATCGATCAGTTAATTTTCTAGCAATAATATTCTACCAAACTTGTATAGTCACATAGGTATGTCCCCTCCCTATTCATTACACATTTACTATCCCACTTTAATGGCTTTTGCTCTTTCGTCGCTTCTGTCTTTCCCGATATCCGCTAGGCCTTCCCCCTCCTCCGTAAGTTCGAGACACACATACATACGTCGTTAGGGCATTATTCTCGGCTTCGCGAAAATTTTGAAATTTAGTCACATCCACCTGATATTAGAGTGAGGACGCATTAACACTCCGCGATCCTCCTCTTACATCCGAAGCGAGGGAACTCTTGTAGTACCAGTAAATTGTCCTTTTTTAGACAAGTGTTTGTAAAGAAATAAAATTTTAATTTATTGTTGTATAATAATTTTTTAGTGTGGACATTAGTTAGCTTCCAACTTGTAAGTAAAAAGTAATAGTTTCATTGTTTTTAACATGTAAATAATTTTAATACTTTTGTAAATAATTGTAAATTTCTGTACGGGTTTTAGAGTCCTTGAATAAGGGAAACTTGACGTTTCCGAAACGTAGGACAATAAATTTCTATAAGAAAAATGACTCGTTGAGATGACTAAATTCATTATTGTATTTAAAAATCTAATAACTAATTCGTAATTAGAGTACTCACTCCCCCCCCCCCTCCCCCTATAACAATTTTCACGAAAATCCTACATTTTTTGAAATTTTTGTCCACTACATATCATCCTCCATCTTGAATTTCAAAAATCTGGTAGCTGATTAGTAATCAGCGACCTCAAAAGCCCCCCTATACCAATTTTCACGAAAATCCTAGATTTTTCGAAATTTTTATCCGCCATATTGGATCGGCTATTTTGAATTTTAATGATCTGATAGTAGATTCGTAATCAGCGACCTCGAAAACCTTGAATACCAATTTGTACAAAAATCCTACATTTTTCGAAATTTTCGCCCGCCATATTGGATCTGCCATTTTGAATTTCAATAATCTGATAGTAGTAGGTGCATAATAAATTAGCGACCTCGAAAACCCTTGTAGACAAATTTTTATATAGATATGGTTTGTCGCTGTAATAGTTCTCAATTTTTGATAGAAAAATGGATGTTCATTTTTATTCATTTGTTATTAATATGAATTATCCACTAATTTCACAATTATTTATGCGTTTTTAGCGGCTTATAGGGTTCTCGTTTTACTTTCACACAGAGAAAACTTCGTAACGGTGATCTTTTTCAACGGCAGTCATGTGACACAATTGTTTTCAAAAATGTATCTGTTTTTGTCCTTTTAAAAGTACAAAATTTAATTTTGAACTTCCCGAAAGTACACATTTATGAATTTATACTTTTTAAAAGCCTAATGTATTAATTTTGTCCTTTTAAAAGTTGTTATGAGTGAGCTATCGCAACTTTTAATATCAAAAAGTGACGGATCCTGGGATCGAACCAGAGCCGCCGACTCACGAGTCAGAAACGCTACCATCAAGCCCCGGCCGTCATAATATCTCTTTATAACTGCCTCAATATCGTCATAAAAATTTAGATTTTTATTAATAATAGATTAGAGCTTGAAAGGAATAAAAAAAAGTAAAAGTTTTCAGAATTACAATTCACATGTCTGGTATCACCTGATTCCCTTGCTTTTATAGAACTAGAAGCTCAAAGTTGGCCAAGAAGTTGAGTTGAATTTCTCTGGTCAACTACCATTCCCGTAACAACAGCTGATATTAAGTTTTTTCACAAAATAATCCTGAAATTATTTTCTCTTGTTCTTTTGCCAAATTTAGGCAGCTCTTAATGCAGACGGTAAGAGTAAGTCCGAGCTGCAAATTCTTTATGAACAAGCATTGCCGCCCGTTTTTTTGATGGTTGATAGAACCTTTTAACAGATTGATAGAACCTTCTTCATAACTAAAGGTACAGGTCCTGTGCCAACTCCCTTTGATAGAGTTGCTAATTTACCTTTAGAAATCATAGGGCAAGTAAAGCATCGATAATTATACCACTATAAAGTAGAACGAGGCTCTGCTAGACGAATATCTGTAACAGTATTTCTCTTTGTCTCTACTAGAGGAGGCTGCGTTCTTTGATAGACTTGTACATAATCTTTGGTGGCCTTAATGCATAATGATTTGATTCACACTATCCAACAAGAAAAATTTCTAAGGAATGCATGTCAGTAATTCCACCGAATTTTTCAAATTTGAGCTAGAGTGAAATTGAAAAAAAAAAAAAAAAAAAAAAGTTAAGAGCACACTTTCACATGCCTTTTTTTCTTCCTTTCTAGACCTTAAATAGTGAAAAAGTAGTAGTATTACTCATTTTTTTTCAAAGCCATTTTTTTGCCGGAAAACTCATATACAAGCTATGGGAACATCTAATAATTCGTGATAATCTTTTTTATACAAAAGTCGTCGGTTTTTATGTAGTAAGTGAAAAACTACTTACTTGCCTATTTCGACATGCAGTGTATGTTTTTGTGAGGGATAAAATGTATCGATCACGCTACACAAAAGTTATTTTACATTGACCTTGTTAGTGTGCCAGCGATTAATTCTGTTTTTTAAAACGAGTTTCTAATAACGTCATTCAAAGTAATGTAAAATAAATTCTATAAGCGGCACAATAATGACAAACAAATCATATTATTTGTTATGCTAAAACAAAGGTTTTTCCGTTATGAAGACCTAAAAAAATGCAAAGCCATTTTTTAAAAAGTAGTATAGAGAAAAAAATTCAATATTTGAAAAAATCTGGTAACCCTTAAATAACTCATTACGTAAGTCGTTTATTAATAGGCACGCATATCTGTAGTTGACTTTTTGAAAGTGCATGTTAAAACAGGCGTGAAAAAACTTTTTTCAAATGATTTAGAGAAAAGCCATTTTTTTGATCGCATAAAGAAGATAATAATTTGTACGAGTACCACTTGAGTATGCGTTTAATTTTAGTCTTTTTCCTTACCATACGTAATTTTTACGATTCTAAATTGGGTTTTGGTACCAAGATGATGTTCTTATAACTCCATTTAAGAACTGTAACCTGCACAGAATTCCGTATAGTGAGTATATCTAAAGATATCAAAGAGTAACTCGAATTTGAAAAATACCGCGGAATTACTCATATATGTACTATATGTCAACTCTTATCATAACAATATAACTTTAACCACAATAAGTTAAAGTTATCTATGAAGATAAGATAGTTTGCTAATATACAATAAACCGCACTAATCGTGTCTCAGTGTTCACTTACATATAAACCCTGGATCACCCAATAAACATATATTTAGATGCATTTTTTAAATGCACTTATTCACTTAGTTTATTTTAATGATTTATGCTTTTCGCTTTACAACACTTTCATCAAAATAAACAAAATAACGTATACTTCACTGATATAAAAGCACACAGAATTTACACTGGACAGCATCATGGTTTTATGTTACAAAACTAACAAGGAGAGGGCCTAACCTGAGGGAAACGGATTTTAGCGGGCTTTGGAGAGTCGATTTCTGGTATCTAAAAATGAAGCGCAGTGCTGACAGTTTCATCCAATGGGCCCTTTTTCTTGAGATATGGGCAATTTAATCTCCAATATCCTGTATTTCGTAAAAAAATTATGTCTCTTCCATTGAGTGTCACATTGCAAATATTTATGATACGAAAATGAACCAAAAAGCTTATAAAAGTAGATAGTAAAAGCTAAAATTTAAGCCCTGATTCATTAAAAAATATTGATCTTTCAATAAGTTACAAGCAGTCAAAGATACAGTAAGAAAATGTTTAAAAATTTGTCTTCATTTTAACCGATTAAATGAATCGTATTTTTAACCATATTCGTACGCTATCTTTAATTGCTTGTAACTTCCTGAAAAATCAATATTTTTTAACGAATCAGGGCTTAAATTTTAACTTTTACTGTCTACTTTTATAAGCTTTTTTGTTCATTTTCGTATCATAAATATTTACAATGTGACATTCAACGGAAAAGACGTCATTTTTTTTACGAAATACAGGATATTGGAGATTAAATTGCCTATATCTCAAGAAAAAGGGCCCATTGCGTTAAATTGTCAGCACTGAGCTTCACTTTTAGGTACCAGAAATCGACTCTCCAATGCCCGCTAAAATCCGTTTCCCGCAGGTTAGACCCTCTCCTTGTAAATTATTTCATGATTACACGATGTTTCATTTTCACTCACATACGTTATAAACTTGTTGCAGGGATTCTTTTCATATTGATTCTGGATCTATAGATTACCTAATTCACTTATCTACAATTCTGTTTTAATTATTTATGTTCTGCATTATAAACGACACTTTTAGCAAAATAGATATACTGATGTATATTTCACTGATAGAAAATTCCACAAAAGTACTTCATTGGAGAGTATCATGTTTTTATGTTAAAATTCAAGTTATTTCACAAATGCCTTATGTTTCTTTCTCTATGCTAATTTTCATTGTTTATTTAATACGTTCAACTCTTATCATAACAATCTATCGTTTAACCGCAATAAGTTAAAGTTATTTATGAAAATAAGATACAGTCTAAACAGTTTGCTAATTGCGCGTTAAGTTTTCTCAAAATAATGAACCATTATTTAATGTCGCTATTAAAATACTTGGTAATCTATCCTTTAACGCATTGACATGCAATAAACTTCAACAATTTTTAGTGTGTCATTTTTTATGTTAATATCTTCTTCAAGTTGCATCTGCATTCTAAGCAAGAAACGGAGTGAAGTTTGAATCTCAAATAATTAATGTAATTAAAAATATTAATATACTTTTTGTGTATACCGGGTTACCATTCGAAAACATACACGACATTTTCTCTCAGCCAAATTGATAAATACATTAAAGTCTGGGGTTTTTGGACCCAAGGAATCGAATGGCGCAGTCAAAATTTTCATAAGATGCTAAACACAAAAGATAAAAATATTATTTTTTCGTAAAATATATCTAGAACGGCTTTTATGTTAGTATGCTGTAGTTTATTCAATTTGGAGGCCATAACAATTTTACCCGATAGCATTTCATGCAATAATACTTATTTAATGCAGTATTGAAAATTGAATATTTCACTTGGGCTTGGACAAAAAACTCGCGTTCGAGAAAGCGGAACTTGGAAAAGGCCACACTTTCGAAAATGGGACTCTATCAAACAAGAAGGATAGCTGAGCACAACTAAATCAAGCATAGCAACTATTTATTCATTCATATAACATAATAGCATGAGATTACTGATGTTTTCATCGATAGCTATTTACTTCAAGTACATATAATTACTGTAGCGTACAACGTAATACGTAATTTGTAGGCTAGAGATCAATGTTTACAAATGGTGTCAATTTGCGGAGGCGTCCAGTGATGGCGCCAGTGGTATTAATCGCAGCGCGCGGAGATATGGCCGTAGATGAGCTCGTGTCCCGTATGTGCGCGTTATGTTCTGACACTGCCTTTTTGCGGGCTCGTAATAAACATACATATGATGGCTTAAGTTAAACATGTATTTCTTATTAAACATTTTTTCACAGACCAGATATAAGTATTTTACTTTAAAAGAAAATTAATATAAGCATTGTCTTAACTGCCAATACACGTAGAAAGAAACACACGTGCGAGGTCTTAACTAAATTTTCATGCAAGAGGGGCTCCGTTCCTATCACGTTTTAAAGGAAAATTATATTATTTTCTATTACAATTGTACACACATGAACAAACTGTAACTTTGAGGCCAAACTAATGTAAGCAATGAAAACAGATAATAAATCAAAAAGTTCAACATGTTACATCCTGCCCTATAGCTAGATTTACCATTAGAAATAGGAAAACGAAAAAATTTTGTCAGATTTTAGAATTGAGCGCGTGGCGTCCTTTTGAGAAGAAAGCGACGATCAGCATAGCAGAAAAGGTCGGCGTCCTTTTCGAGGAATCGTACCCCAGGTATGATTCTAAGAAGCGTAGCGTCCTTTTCGGGGAAGCGTGGGTAGCTGTCCACACTTTCACCCAGGAAAACTTCGCTTAAGGGCGAATGTCCATCTTTATACTACCCATCTCGCAAAAATTTGGAAATTTTCCACTGTAAGAATATTAAGAAAATTCACTTAATAACGTTATTTCTTTTATTTTAACGACTAAATTAAGACGTTTTGTAAATCTAATACTCTTAGGAATATTAATTATCATTTTTACGCAAAACCTTGTTTATTTTAGGCTTTTCTGCTTTTAACTCTATAAGAAACCTTTTGCTGATGTTTAATTGAATTTTCTTATGTATGCGGTACTATTAATTATATTATAATTAAAATATTGTTATAATAATTATGATGATAAATGAAACATCGTTTATGCATAATTTAAGTAATTTAACATATTATAAAGCTTGTAAATCAAATATTCTTAGGGATATTTGCAGTCGCTTTATATACAAGTATAAAATATGTTGAATCTTTTCTCTTTTTATGTCCATTATTTATGTTTAAAATTAAATCTTTATCAATAATTAATGTTTGACTATTAAATAATTTATAAATATAAGCTACTTAAGCATAAACTATGTTTTATTGTTAGGAAATTACGTTTAAGATAGCTTAAGTAATGAAAATACCTCACAGTATGTTTAAGATACGAAAATATACTTGTAAACAAAAAATTATTACTAACAAATGCGTTACCCATACTTATACTAACCCTAATTACTATAGTCTTTATTTTTACTATGTAAAACAACTAAAATTCATAACAAATTAGTTAATTAAGCCTTTCTACCTTTTAATTAATAATTTTCATATTTATTATATTAGAATCTGTTTTTATACGGGTTTATCTATCAGTCCAACACAAAAGTTTATGTAAACAATTATTATTTATTGAAATATTTAATAATTTGTACTAGCTCCGCCTTTTTCGACACTTTCACCAAGTGGAAATTAATATTTTGGAAAGTTTTAAGTTTTAAAATAATTTAGTTGTTTATTAATTAAGATTTATGCAAAAATTTGTATTAATTATTATTACTTACTATTTTTAAATGCGTGATGAATATTTGTAACTAATTAACCAATCGTCACTCAGAATTCCTAGAAAGGAAAACGGTCGAAATTTCCGGAACCAATTGTAACCGATCAAGCAGATTTAGGTATGCCCCTTACAATGCCAAGGGCGCTCTCAAAAACCGAGCGACCAATAATATCTTTCCACGCTTAAGGGAAGAAGTGTCAGCGTCCTCCCAGTTAGGCCAGCTCGTAACGCTGCGCGTCTACTCAGTCTCACTCACTCACCAGCAATTACCCTCCAACGAGGTCTTCATACGCGCTCACTCACACGCGCTCACTCACTCTCCAACAAGGTATTCAACACGCGCTCACTTACACGTGCTCAACCACCCTCAAACCGACGAGGTCTCACTCATTCTCACAACCCTCAACCGAAGAGGTCCAAATACTTACTCAAGCATTGTTCGTTTCAAAATTTTACAAAGTGCGCGACATTTAGTTTGATCCAACCAAGATTTTGTATTTATAACCAAAGTTACCGTGCAATGGTAACCTATATTTTCTGTTGAAATAAATTGATTGCATAAAACTAAAGATTCTCGTGGTTGTATTTATTTATTGATTTCGAAATCAGTTAAACAACCGACACCTTTCATAAAAATACGCAGCAGAGACAACGGACCATCAAAAGCCGCTAAGGACCGAGGAAAAATAAAAGTAAGTGTAAAATTTTATTTGCAATCTTAACTTTTCTACTAGTTAGCCAGAACATTTCCCAAAATATTAACCCTATTTCATGTATTAATTTGTGTTGCCGTAAAGTTTTCCCCTAAAACAAAGTGTTTCTTTCTACTTCTATATATCTTTTTAAACTGACCCCCTGGATATCCTGAGACTAAAAACTATATTAGGGAATCTATTCCGCAAGTCGCCAGTAACTTGGCCTTTCTTGTGGGTACATTCCCTGATCAAAACAAATCAAACATTTCACATTCGGGGTGAACAAAACCAAATGAGACAAGTATGACCAGAAACACCACTGGTTATCAAATTTTTACACTTGATTTTTCAACCGCGTCGCGCCCTTTTTGCTGCCCATAACCTACCCCATCCTTCTAGTGCTAGTATCTAGCTCAATCCCGAGCCAGTAAGTTTTCATTAGCCTAGGCTCTAAACTGAGCAAAATAGTTTTTTATAAAACTAACATGTTGGGTCTTCTTTGGTAGGCCCGTCGTAACTTTTATTTTAAATGATTATGTACTGTTAAAATTTTGGGTATAAATTAATTTGCTTTTTTTAAAAATGTGGTGTACAAGGAATATTCTTTAATTTCTACTTAATAAATAATAATAACAACAATAATTGATTAATTATCTTATTTTACCTCGGTATTTAGCTTCTATGGTGCATACGTTATATTTTATTTCTTATCTACCACTATTCCATGAAAATCCTATTTAATCAACATTAAATACTGATATGACGAATGCGCATGTGTTTGTTAAATACTGATATGACGAATGCGCATTCGTCATATCAGTATTTAATGTTGATTAAATAGGATTTTCATGGAATAGTGGTAGATAAGAAATAAAATATAACGTATGCACCATAGAAGCTAAATACCGAGGTAAAATAAGATAATTAATCAATTATTGTTGTTATTATTATTTATTAAGTAGAAATTAAAGAATATTCCTTGTACACCACATTTTTAAAAAAAGCAAATTAATTTATACCCAAAATTTTAACAGTACATAATCATTTAAAATAAAAGTCCTGCGAGGAGTTAAACGCCCGTGAGGAAAGTGCCCGTGGCCAATTAAACATTAGACTTGTATATGCCTAAAATGAAAAAGGTTTAGATTATCCTTGTATTTTTGCCATTTCAAGACGGTTAAATCTCAAGACACGAAGATCTTTTTGGGTTTTCATTATAACTGATTGCTTAATCACTATGAAAAACAAACCATATACAAATGCTGTTTGCGACCATCGATTTAAGTTCAAAAAATAGGCATGAGCTTTAATAAACTATAGAAATTTCGCCGATGTTGTAGTCCAAAGCCAGGACTCGAGACCTTTTCATTAGTCTCAACTGCTTGAACTATTTCGAAAATTATCATACGTAAATGTGCATAGTAGCCATCAATTTCTGTTAAAAAATCAGGCATGAGTTTGTACACTAACAGGTAGATTATACAATCTTAATTCCTCTAAATCAGGACACTGCAAATGAGCGTTACAGCCATTGTTTCTGTTTAGATAAAAGAGACCTCAGCTTTTATGATCTGGTATATTCGCCGATATTCTATCCCAAAGCCAGGAGACGAGGCCTGTTTTAGCTTTTTATTACAGTTCTGGACATCTTAAACGGTTTGGAAAATTATCATATGCAAATATGTGTTGCAGCCATCGATTGCTGTTTAAAATTCGGTATCGGAATATATTTCCAACATATTTCCAATATTTTCCCAATATTTTTCCAATATATTCTCAATATTATTTTAGATTTAAAAGTTTGGCGGAGGTTTAAAACGCGGAAAAAAGCATGCTGTCCTGGTTTTGCGGTACGGGATTGAAAAATCTATTTTCCAATAAAAACTAGATCCTATTTTTGTAATTGGAATTCTGTCTGAAAGGATGGCTTAAAGTATAGCGGAAAGTATAGCGGAAAGTATGGCTTAAAGTATGGCTGAAAATATGGCTGAAAGAATGGCTGGAAGTATGGCTGAAAGTATGACTGAATGTATGAGTTAAAGTATGGCTAGAAGTATGACTGGAAGTACGGCTGAAAGTATGGGTTAAAGTATGACTGAAAGTATGGTTTAAAGTGCGGCTGACAGTGAAAGTATGGCTTAAAAAACTGAGGCATTTACGTATTACAATTTTTCAAATTCTTTTTTAGCGCATTAAGATTGAATATTCCACCTGCCAGTAAAACTCAGGCTTATTTTTAAACAGAAATCGATAGCTCTAACGCATACTTGCGTATGATAATTTCCCAAAACGTCTAAGATGTCAAGAACTGTAATAAAAAGCTAAAACAGGCCTCATTCCCTTGGGATACAATATCGGCGAATATATCTGATAGTAAAAACTGAAACCTGTTCTTTTCTGAACAGAAATCAATGTCTGCAACGCTCACTTTCGTATTATAATTTTTGAAAAACTTCAAGCAATTCAAACTAATAAAATGATGGAAAGTATCGAGTGCCCTACTTTAGGGCATTATGATTGGCCAATCTAACGGCTAGTAAATCCCATGTCTAGTTTTTTAACAGAAATAGATGCCTGTAACACACATTTGCGTATAATAATTTTTAAAAAATTTCAACCAATCCAGACTAATAAAATAACTGAAAACGTCTAATGTCCTGGTTTTAGGGAATTAAGATTTGCTTGGGAATACATTCGTTTTAAATTCCCCGCGTTTGTGTGCGACCTGGCACGACTCATTGCGATGCCACGAAGCAGCAGCGCCTCCCAGCGTCTCTACGGAATAGCTGAGACATCGCTTTGATTAACACGGTTCGATCGTAGTCTCTCTCTCTCTCTCTCTCGCTCTCTCTCTCTCTCTCTGGCTCTCTCTCTCTCTCTCTCTGCTTTTGGCTTGCCACGAAGTAACTCCGTGATGCAACTGCTCCCCCTTATTTCTCACGGTTACACTCACGCATATTCACTGGCTCATCTCATTTCACCACCGGACTCGCTTACATGCATTCTCACCAAGGCTCACTCGTCAGCATTCGGCTTGCATCCACGATTAATAATCGCTACGGCAGCAAGGTAATTATACTCAGGCCACACGAGGTTATGTTCATCACCATGTGTTGGCACCGGCACCAGATCATCAATGATTACTCGGATACACTCATTTGCAGTAAATCAATGATATTTACTCGCAACTTTCTGTGATCAGCTTCAACGTACGTGCGCAAAGGAGTGAGCGAAGTGCAAGACTCAAACTGCACCAACAGATAATACTCATTCATTTTCTATTCTGCAAAAATCAACTTATCTACAGGTTAGTTACCCCTCAAAGAGGAATTCTATACAACTCACTAAATTAGATGACTCCGATTACCTTTATAATTTAGTACAAACTATATTTATTGAAATTTAATACTCGCTCGATCATATATTTGTAACCTCATACTTATTTACACACAACTATTGTAAAATTATACTCGCTGGAACACAACTATTGCTAAATAATTCTAACAACCATTTGTAAATTAAGATATCGTAACTTTTAAGAGTTTAAATTGTAAAGTTAGATAATATAGTGAAAATTTATACTGTTTAGTTGTGTGCGACTCAAACATTATTTCAAACACATTATATTATGGCATATCCACATTATATTATGGCATTTTCAAACAAGATTGTATATTCTAACGGCCAATGTAGAAAGTCATGCCCGATTTTTGAACAGAAATCGATGGCTACCACGCACATTTACGTATGATAATTTTCGAAATAGTTCAAGCAGTTCAGGCTAATGAAAAGACGAGAAAGGCCTCGAGTCCTGGCTTTGGACCACAGTATCGGCGAAATTTCTGTAGCTAATTAAAGCTCATGCCCATTTCTTGTACTGAAATCGATGGTCGCAAACCACATTTGCATATGTTTTTCATATTGATTAAGCAATCAGTTATAATGAAAAACCAAAAAGGTCTTCATGTCCTGAGATTTAACCGTATTTTTTTCCATTTTCGAAACGACAAAAATAAACACTAATCTAAACATTATTCATTTTAGTCATATGCTACTCTAATGTTTAATTGGTCACGGGCAGCGTCCTTCAGGGCGTTCATGCCCCGCCGGACTAACACATTTCCACCTAAACTTTTTCTGAAATTTACAATTTTGTTATGGCCGAATCCATCTCAAATCAGGTGGAGCGCGTATGCCTATGACACCGATCATTTTGGAATGAAAGTATTAATATTCTTCTCCAAAAATTATTTGACACATATATTTTTATTTTTTTGTTGCATCAAAATTTCATGCATTCAGCAATGCCGAAAAATTCCGAGAAAATTCTTACTTAGAAACAAAATTTTTCCATGTAATTTTCAAACAGCTACTACTTCACCAGTTTTTTAAGTTTTTTAACATGTAACACATAATTTTATTCAGGTTGGAGCCCTCTTTCATGTTCTGTATGTTATTTAAAAAATAATGAAAAATGCACGAGTTATGCACTTTTTACTGAAAAATGCACTTTTTAGAAAAATTAATTTTTCTCGAAAAAGCCATTTTTTTTACTTAATTTTTTTTTTGTCGTGATAGAGGACCTAAATACCTATCTAGACATATATGTTAGATTTCCGACCCGTGCCCAGGAATAGCGATCATTAATGAGATAATACACAAATTTTTCACGCTTAACCCTTATATATAGTCAATGGTATAAGAGTCAATATAAAGATTTTTATCATTATGCGTAAACAATATATAGGTACACATAGTATGTATTGTATTTTTATTTTTGTCTTTTAGATTTTTTATTTTTATAACTACCTTGGTTTTTCTGCTTCATTGTTTTTACTTCAGTTCACGTTTCTTTAATTCATAAATGAGTTTTCTGAATTCCAGGATACTTAGGAGTAGCAAGCCAATCAAGATTTTTTACTTTTCTAATTTCTTCTACGTCAACGTCTTGTAAATGTATTATTTTAATAGAATTTGCATATTTTTGAACGTGCTGTACAAAATCATTAGCATTTTGAATGGATTTTTCATGGGGCTCTCGAAGATTATGCGTAGTAGCATAATGCTTTGTAAGCCCACCCACACCATCTACAGCTCCTTTGCCGCGCCGAGTAGCAGAGAACAACCATTTTATATCATATGGTGCTCGTTTTAATTCATATAATTGAAAGCGATTTTTAAAGTGGCTAGCGGCCCCGTCTGATACAATGACAATTTTTTTTTATTGAATCACAACAATTGTGTTTCAAGTAGGATATAATATTTTCTACTACTAGCAAAGCATACACGGAATCATGTTTTCGGTCATCACTTACGACTGCGAAACTTTGTGTCGAATCCCCTTGATACCACACTGCTGTGAAAGTAGAAATTTGATCATTAACCCATGATTTCCTTGAACAGCTTTATTATGAATCACATCCCAGTTTTCAGCGAAGTCTATTTGAAGAACTAGATCTGGGTCTTTTTTTGGCATTTTCTCTTTCTGCTTTTATAGCTTTGCGTTGTATATTTTTTACATACATGTGAGTACTAACCTTCATGGTCCAAACCGAAAGTTCATCTTTAAAAGCAAAAATTGAGACTGTTTTTTAATCAAGTTTCCATTATCCCACAACGCATATGTAATTTCTTCTGTGCCTTCTATATCTTGCAGTTTTAAAACATGAAATGTAATTCCCTTAATTCCTGGACAAATTTTATATTTTTGTAAATAACATAAATTAGATGGCTCAGAACACATTGTTGCATTTATTATTTGTGACTGAATTTCATCCAACTCTGTAACGTTACTCCCTCTGAAATTAATTAAGCTCGTAAGAAACAAATCATAATTTGCGCGATAGATACAGAGACAAACTTCTTTGATGGGGCTAAGTACATCATATTTTGGTTGCAAACTGTAAAACTTCGATTTACCGATTCTTAATTCCGGATAATCATTTTTAAATGCTTTATTCGTTTCTTTCAGACTTCGAGAAAGAAAACGTTTAACTTTCTTTTCTTTTTTACCATTTATTTTAACGGTAATAACGTTACTCTTATTAGGACTGCCATGAACAATTAAAATCGTCATTTATACAGGTTGTTAAAAAACAACCGCATTGGGTATATATCACGTGAAAAAGCGGAAAATTCTAAGATAAAAAGTCCAATGAACCAATGCGATCGGGTCGATAGATTTTCCATAATCGATTAATGAAAATTGCTCGATTAGACCAATGAGCGCGCGGCGCGGCACCTTCCCCCACTCCGCGCTCTCCACCGCCTTTTGCCGCTAACGCCGCGCGCTCATTGGTCTAATCGAGCAATTCTCATTAATCGATTACGGAAAATCTATCGATCCGATCGCATTGGTTCATTGGACTTTTTATCTTAGAATTTTCCGCTCTTTCACGTGATATATACCCAATGCGGTTGTTTTTTAACAACCTGTATAATATTCCATAACAATTTTTTCGGTGCTTTCATCAATTGGATAGCCTGTGTACGTGTGTATGCTTCTGGTTCCGAATAAACTCCTTTTTCTTGTACAAGACTTTTTGCTCTTTCTATCGTGTATATTGTTATGTCGGGAAATAATGATGAAATTTCAGTTTTTGTTAAGGATGAGGATAGCAAAATCAGAATTCTTATTTTTTCTGATACTGTAGAACACTTTTGCAGTGCTAAACCAACATTTTGTACTCATTCTGTACAATGGAATACAGTTCATTCGTTTGTTTTTATAGAAACGTCATAAGCATTATTTAACTTCTCATCGAGAGTATTAGACAATGTTGAAAATATATTTTTTTCTTCTTTTTTACGTAATTTTCAATTGATTTTTCAATAAGATTTTTCCTCTCAAGAGGCGATACACATCCTGAGAAAAATGTAATTATTTCATTATTAAATTCTTCCACGCGTTCTGGAGTACTTGGCAAAAAATCTTCATCTTTAACTGAATAGTTGAAGCGAATGGTAGTTTGTTGAATAGTTATTAGTGGATATTAATGGCCATACTACCAAGTAGTAAATGAAATAAAAAACACAGTTATTTGCGACGGTTCGAGAGTTTATTGAACCTATCCTCGTCAGGGCTACAAAATATTGTACACAACAAGTTTAAAATACAACACGTTTATTTTCATTTGATGATTTTACATCAATTATCTAAAAATTACTTACATAGAAACGTAATAGTCAGAAGTTACTTTAGCGGAATGGTATTCCACGAGTCAATGGTTCGAATGTTACTTTGCAAGTCTTTATATAGTAGGATATTACGTCTGTGTGTGTAATGAGAATATGTAAAGAGAAGGATACATGTAAACGTTGAATTCAAAATACTTAGTTACGGATCAGAAATATACTATTGTAAACGCATAAATTTATAAATTCACAGTTATTAATTAAAGATGTATATTCCTTAGCTAATTTACTAATTACAAATTGTTTATTCATGTAGTTCTTCTGTGTGTGTATAAAAATAGCTTCTGAAAAAAGTCTTTTTCCTCTATTACATTCTGGTCAAGTATTTTTATATTAGAAAAATCGATATTGTGGTTATTGCCAATTGTATGAGTATATAAAGATCAATTGTTATCCTGCATGACATATTTACGTGTGTGTTCTTTGATGCGGACATCCAAACATCTACATGTTTGACCAACATATGAAGCATCGCAATCTTTACATTTGATTTTATAAACAACATTAATATTGTCACAGGTTTTGGTTTTATCTTTTCCTAATTTTACGGTATTATTTAATTTATTTTTGATGATATAAATTACATTAGTATTATGTTTTTTAAAAAAATGATTAATAAAATTTTCCATTTCTTTAACTTATGGTAAAATAATGAAACTCTTTGTTGTTATTGATTTGTATATTATTATGTGTATTGAATAATTTTTTTAATCGTTTTTTAATATATACTCCTATTAATTTTGGTGGGTAATTATCTCTAGACACTCATTTTGATAAAAAATTTAAAATAGATTTAAAGAAAACAAAAGAATTTATAAAACACAATCCTCAGAAAAGCAAAAGCTATTATAGCAAAAGCTAATACAACTTGAAATCGTTTTCTAAAAAGTGCAAACTGAATTTTATTTGTTGAATTTTTGTTTGTTTTTAAATCTAGAAATATTTATAATTTTGTTTCTCTGTTCGTGTATTGTTCAAAAAAAGTCTTTTTCTAAATTTTCTAGATATGCTCGAAATAGATTGCACATTAAAAATGAAGTTGGAGAGCTAAACACATAAGCAATCTTGAGATTGAAAAGACACAAAAGAAATATAAATATGTTGGGAAGTTACAATTTGTTTTTTGATGAGTTGCAATTTTTCGACTGACTTTGAGGGCAACAACTACGTGTACAATGACGTTATGATTATCTATTGTTCGAAAAAAAAAATTTCTAAATTTGCTAGATATGCTCGAATATTCATTAACCTGTTACATCCGGCCGTTTTTTAATCTTAATTATTAAAAAAAAAAAAAAAAAACACAAGTCTAACCGAATTTAAGATATGGTTTAGTTTTAAAAATTTTTAAAACTTTACAAATTAAAATATCAAATAAATGCAAGGCAGAAAATAATTCTAAATATTTGAAACCCAGGTCTAAAATTTTCGGTCACACGAAAATCCCAAACGCAAACATTTCGAAGTATGGGTACAACGCTTCCTTTTTCGCCGCAGGTCGTAAAGTTTTTTCTCGCTTCCTTTTTCGCCGCAGGTCGTAAAGTATTTTCTCGCTTCCTTTCTCTTTTATGATAGCCTCAGTAAACACTAGCCAGACTCTAAATTTCCGAGTAGGCCGCGATAAAAAAAAGAAGTCTTTTTCGATTTCCCAAGGCCTAATCTAAGATCCAACCTCTGCAAGCGATAACTTTCTCGAGCGCGAGCATGCTTAGAAATTTTCGAACCACTCCAAAACTAATAAACCAGGGAAACCCTATAATTACGCGCGACGGTGTCTATGCCCGTCTTTCTCTCTCCCTTTAGCATTTTCTGCCATCCACGCTTGTGTTATATTTTTCTCTTAAAATACTTTCTTCACAGTGGTTGCATTTTCGAATATTTCATGTCTAAGAATAATGGAAATTATTCCTTCCTTCATTCGTACATTTTACAAATTTAGATTCAGACCACAATAAAATTTATACATAAATATCGTCCATTTATTATATGTGTCTATGCACGAGTTTTAATAGATTCATTATTTCTACTCTTCATTAAATCCTAAAATATGTAATAATTAGAATCTGTACTCTAATCATGTATTGGTTTTATATCAAATTAGATAATTTAATACCTTTATTATTCCGAAATTCACGTTACACATTTAAGACCTCTGTAAAATAGATAACAGAAGAAGCTCTCGTAAAACCATAACTTTAAATAAGAAAGTATCGATATTCGGATTATGTTCACTATTTCTAAAGATTACACAAATATTAATTTTCAATTATTCATCCGATTATGGAGAATTTATAAATCAAAACCTCAAAGTTTAGTAACCCACTCTTATTATAGTATATCCAAATTAGTTTATAAAATAAAATTATTATATAACCACAAATTATATAGACATTAATTACATAATACTTAAACTAATTATTTTCAGTTGTTATATATTTTAAAATTTAAATATATACATTAATCACTAGAGTTTATATTAAGTTAGCCAGTATACATACATACATATATAGTTTAATACCGCTACGATTAAAAAATTTTATTTTAATTTAAATCTAGAATTATTAGAGTATAGAAATCAAATTTGTAAAACTCAATCGTTTTAATTTACTACAAACTATATTGTAACGGACGTCGAGGTGAGGTAAGGGAATCACGTATACTGCGCCGACAGATCTAAATCTCACGCCCTTGCACGTATCCTGATCGATAGAGCGCCATGCAGAACAAGCGAGAAGCAGATGGAGAAGAAGACGAAGCCGCCGCGCCGCTGCGAACGTGAGCGCGCGGCGATGTTGTTGGCCGCCGTGACACGCAACAAGTCGTCGTTCGTGAGCTCCGCGCATCTAGAGCGCCATCCACCGCGAGCGGGCGAGAGGAAAAGAGAGAGAGAGAAAGAGACAGCGACAGCATAGGCCGGGAACAGTGAGGCACGCTCCATAGCAGCGAGAGCGAGAGAGATAGCTGCGATGGCTGGCCAGCCGAGAGTAAGTCGCGCTTGATGTATGCGTTTCTTTTTTATTGTCGCGGAGTAACCTGTTGCCGTCGCGCATCGGCAGCCGCGAGCGTGCGTGCGTGGGTTAAAGTCTCCGCCTGTGCGTACTCAATTGTTGATCATTGTTCGGGTTCGCGCCCCTTAGTGCGATCAACTTGGTTGAATAAAGCCCTTTCATTTTTATCTTATCAGTCGAGTCACGAGTATTTATTTAGTACGCCTAACCTATGCAGTTTCCCGAATACCGCCCTCTACCATTTTCAGCAGCTGTGCAGCTAGTCGCAGGCATTTCCTCCTAGAGGAGCATCGGTAGCGGGAGTAAGTATTTCATAAGCCGCTTGGAGGTTATACCGAGCGGCGTTGTGCGGGAAAGACCGGCTGCGCTGGTAACGCTAGGTCATAGCGAGCAGCCGGTAGTTCGCGGGCAGCAGTTGGCAGCAGCGGCAGAGCGCAGCGCCGGTTCTGGTAGAAAGCAGCTTTCTAGAATAGAAGTCGGGCTCGCACGTTCGGAACCTGTGCCGAGGCGCTTCTGCCGGACTACAGGTCATTCTACAACGGTGAGTCGCCCGGGCGTAGAATACACCCGTATATTACACTGCGAACCCTCTCCATAACTGAACCCCGTTACAACTGGCGCCCTTAACGTGTTGGAAAACATAGGTTAGGGAATAATTAGATTGTTTAACAGGTCGAGACTCGCGTTGCGAATAATGAATTATCGCGAGAATAATTAATTATTATAAGGATTATATAGTGTTGCAAAGGTAACCAACTGGTGGTTTATAACCTTGCTTGGAGGGAATAACCCGGCCTGCACGTTCTTAGCGAGGACATTGCTTGTGAAGGCCGAGCATTGTAGAAGTACTTAGTGAGGGCAACAAAGAGATTAATTAACAATTATTTATTTATTATTTATTACACTATTTATTAACATTTTTTTATCAATAATAGGTTTTTAGCGTTCAATCTCTTTGTTAGGCAACTCACGTGCACGCCGGGGCGTAAAGTGGCAGATTACGCACCCAATTCGCATTTTATGGGTTATTGGCGGAAATTTCCGCATTTTTGGAGAAATACGCGTGAGAGCGGACGCGGGGGACAGCCTAGAGGGCGCGTGCAGTAATTTTGAGACCGCGCATGCGCAGAAACCAAAAATAAAAAGTGGAAAATCACTATCGCGGAATCGTTAGCGCATCTCATAGGGAGCTGCGCGCATCCACTAATTTCGGGTTTGCGCATGCGCAAAGGGTCGAAAACATAGATTTTTGTTTTTGGGCGCGGAATCGTTTGCGCGTACGCTGGCGAATCTATCGCACCTAGTGACTTTAGCGCTGCGCATGCGCAGGGCGCGGAAAACGCAAATTTCGATTTTCGGCACGGAATCGTTTGCTCGCGGGCCGAATAGGTTTGCGCAGGAAGTAGACTTTAGAGAAGTCAATTAATTTATTTACAATTTGCAATTAAAAATATAAAACCCCGCGAAAACGCTTACGCATCCGCGAAATCGCGAGTGCACCGATTTTGTCGTGTGCGCATACGCGGAATCGTTCACGCACACGATAAAAACGTTTGCACACGGCTCAAACAAGCGAATTACGTTTGCGGAATAACCATAAAGCGACATAACCTCCAAGCAAGCAGGTTAAAAAGCGAAGTACCCTGGTCTAGCGATTAGAGACCGAACCACCAGTTGGGATAATACGTGTTTTCCCCCCGGCGCCCACTCCGGCCGGCAAGGACGCAAGCTCAGGAGGGGACTCCCCGTCGCCTGCCAATCCCGGGGGTTGAACCCCAGGGGAGCCGAGGCCGCCGCTGAGTTGTTACTCATGCGGCAAAATCGGTTACATAGCAAGGTATTGCCCTAATTGTTCGAAAAAACGGGAAGGGATGCGATTAGAGGAAATCGCCCCCGCCCCAAGCCACCGGGGAGCTCTAGCAGTGGTAGTAGCCCCACTCGAGCCAACCCCCGCGGCACACCAAGTGCCGAGTCCGAACAAGACTCCAGTGTGCGAGGACACTGCGGCCACGTGTGACCTTCGCCCGGCCTCCGAGGAGTCAGAGGCTCACCCGCCTTCCGACCGAGGAGAAGCTTCCGTCGGCCGACCAACCAACGCAGAGACGCGCTGATGGGTTCGAATTAAGGTGGGTGAGTTCAACCTCCGAGCGTTGCTGGATCCGGGAGCATCCACCACGGTGGTGGGCACCGTCGGGCTCCAACTGGCCACGGCATTCGGAAAAGATTTCGTAGCGTCCGAGAAACAAGGCGTGAGGCTTGCGGATGGTAGTCGTAGGCCCTTGTTAGGCGATGTGTTTCTCCCACTCACCGTGGGGGGGGGGGGGGCTTATTCGCAAAATTAGAGTCGCCATTATGCCCCAGCTCGATGCAGACTGCTACTTAAGGGTCGACTTTGTACGTGCGTTCAGGGCTGTACTTGACCCGGATACGGAAATGCTCTTCTGTAAGGACTCAAAAGCCTATGTCGAGCTGAAAGTAGCCAGCTTGACGACCGATCCAAGCGTAATGTCTGCTATCGGGCTCGAGGACGCTACGGAACTTCAGCGGGCGGAGCTGAAGGAAATGGTAGACGCCATAATGAGCAAGCTTCCGCAAGGCTTAGGATGCGTAAAGGGCGTGGAGCATGAGATCACTCTGCGGGACACTCGAGCAATCAAGCAGAAGCACTACCCACTCTCGGATAAGGTGCAAGAAGAGATGCACCACCAAGTAAAGGAGATGATCGAAAAAGGCGTGATCGAGCTCTCTCGAAGTAGTTGGTCGAGCCCCATCGTGATGATCCGGAAGAGTGACGGAACACGGCGGTTCTGTGAAGACCTGCGCAAGGCGAACGCAGTCACGGAACCAGACGCCTACCCCCTACCGAATATGCAGGATATTCTGCGGAAATTGAGGAAGGTGAAGTTCATCTCCACGCTCGACCTTAAGAGTGCGTACAACCAGATACCCCTGGCAGCGGAAGCGCGACCTATAACAGCCTTTACGGTCCCCGGGATGGGGCTATACCAATTCCGGCGGATGCCGTATGGGCTTACGAACGCGCCCGTCACCTTCCAGCGGCTCATAGACCAGGTGCTCGGACTCGAGCTAGAGCCGTACGTCTATGCCTACCTCAACGACATTATAATTGTCGCCGAGTCATTCGAGAAGCATAAGGAGTGCCTCCGAATGGTGCTAGAACGGCTAGCAGCCGCTGGATTGACGCTTAATGCAGATAAGTGCGTTTTCTGCAAGCCAGAGTAGCATACCTGGGTTTCTTGGTTAACCGGGACGGAACGAGGCCTAACCCAGCCAAGATCGAACCAATCAGGAACTACTTAGTGCCCCAGAACCTGAAGGTACTGCGGAGGTTCCTTGGCACGACCTCGTGGTATCGGAAGTTCATCCCTAACTATGCTACCATCGCTGAGCCGCTCACGAATCTGACTAAAAAAAACCAGAAGTATGCATGGCTCGAGGAGCAGCAGCACGCTTTCGATTTACTGAGGGCGATGGTGATAACTCCGGTGCTACACCGATCTCATCCTGAGGGGTTATACATCGTGCAGACGGATGCGAGTGACGTGGGCCTAGGCGCAGTGCTACTCCAAGAGTGAGAAGGGCAGGAGAGGGTGATCGAGTTCGTGAGCCGTGTGCTAACATCGGCGGAGCGTAACTACAGCGTTATCCAGCGAGAGTGCCTCGCGGTAGTATGGGCCATCAAAAGTTTCGCCCATACATCGAGTGCTACGAGTTTAAGGTAGTGACAGACCACAGCAGCTTGCGATGGCTCTGCCAACTGTTTTTACCCAACGAGCAGGTTGGCTCGTTGGGCATTGGAGCTGCAAGGCTACAAGTTCACCGTTGAACACCGCAAAGGGCAGGCGCCCTCTCTCGTATGTATGAGGATGAGTACGGGCTAGAAGTGGCTGCGGTGTCGTGGTTCACCGACACCGAGGACACGTGGTACCAGGAGTGGTGCGCCAAGGTCAAAGAGCAGCCCAATGACTACCCTACCTACAAACTCGTAGCAGGCAGTCTCTATCGGTACTGCCCCAACTCGGAGATAGACAACCCTCGGCGACGATGACGATGCCTGGAAACTGGTGGTGCCAGAAGAGCATCGTCGCGAGGTGTTGCACGAATGGCACGATGACGCCACCGCTGAACATCTCGGCAGAGAGAAGACGTTCGTCAGAGTCGCGCTGCGCTACTACTGGCCGCACTACTATGCGGAAACGCAGGAGTACCTGCGAAACTGCGAGACGTGCCAACGCTTCAAGGTGGAACGAAGGGCTTCAGCCGGCCTCATGGGGCGCCGAGTAATCGACAAACCTTGGCAAGTCCTGGCTGGAGACAACATCAGACCGTTGCCTCGAAGCTCCAAAGGCTGCGAGTACATCCTGGTGTTCCAAGACCTTTTCACCAGGTGGGTAGAGGAATCTCCCATACCAAGACGGTGATAGCGGAACAAAATCAGAAGATCTTTCTTCGATTCGGTTGCCCGGAAGTCTTCTTGTCTGACAATAGCACAGAGTTTAAGAACCATGCCGTGGAAGACTTCCTGCGGGAGCGCGGTGTGCATCACACCCGCACTCCTCCCTATCACCCTCAGGCTAATCCGGCAGAACGAGCCAACCGTACCCTAAAGACGATGGTCGCTTCCTACCTTACGGGGCGACATAGTACATGGGACGAGAAGATTCCCGAACTTCTCTTCGCCATGAATACAGCTGAGCAAAATTCTACTGGGATGAGCCCGGCTCTAATGCTCTATCAGAGACAGCTAGAACCCCCTGGCACGCGACGAAGGATGCAAGAGGTAGCATCAGACAACCCGGCTCAAGAAGAAAGTTTGGCTCGCTGGAAGGAGCGAATGGAGGCTCTTCCAGAGTTACACGCGCGCGCCGCTTCTAGAGCGCGCGCGGCTCAAGAACGCCCAGCCGGCTATTATGACGCCGGTAGGCGCGAGCCAACTTTCAAACCAGGTGACAGAGTGTGGAAGCGCAGCCATCCCTATCCTCGGCCGCCAAGGGCATTCCGGCGAAGCTAGCGCCGAAGTTCGAAGGTCCGTATTGGATTACGGATGCCCTTGGACCTAACACATACAGATTGGTAGGCGACGGCGGTGAGGTAGAAGAGGTGGTGGCTGCGGAACAGCTGAAAAGCTACCACTCTGCTTCGCCAGAACCCGAGGAGCCGAAAGGGACCGTCGACGTGGAGGTCGCGCCAATGAGCGGGTCCCCCGGCGACCCCCTTACGGATGAAACGCTTCCGAGGAGACGCGGAAGGCCCCCGGGTGCTCGAGCAGTGGTAGTAGATCCACTCGAGCAGACGCCGGTGGCACCGCCCGCCTCACCTCCTCCACGGAGGGGACGCGGAAGACCCGCGGGAGTCCGAGCAGTGGTAGTAGACCCACTTGGGCCGAATCCGGTGGTCCCATCCGCCCCATCCCAACCGCAGCGAGGATGCGGGCGCCCTCGGAAAGCCACCTGACTCTTCCGCTTTCCTACGTCACGGCCGGTGGGAAACCATAGCGAGACTGCGACGTCCAAAACTCCAACATCACGATCTTACCAAATTTCCTCTTTCTCTGTTTCAGATATTGGATATCCCAAGAGGAAATATATGTATTCGGTGGGTCCAATGAACATCCTCACCCAAAACTAGTCGTCCGCGTTTTATTTTTACCGTCAGCGCCCTATCTCCTTCCTGATCGATATAGCGTCCAGAGTACGCCAAATCTGGATGGGGGGTGTAACGGGCACCGAGATGAGGTAAGGGAATCACGTATTCTGCGTCGGAGATTCGAAGCTCGCGCGCTTGCACGTATCGTGATCGACAGAGCACCATGCGGAACAAGCGAGAAGCAGATGGAGAAGAAGACGAAGACGCCGCGTCGCTGGGAACGTGAGCGCGCGGCGATGTTATTGACCGCCATGACACGCAATAAGTCGTCGTTCGTGATCTCCGCGCATCTAGAGAGTTTTTGGTGTGTGCGCCGCGCCTCCATGACTGCAACTGTGACCACCACCGCGCCGCCATCCACCGCGAGCAGGCGGGAGGAAGAGAGAGAAAGAGACAGCGACAGCATAGGCCGGGGACAGTGAGGCACGCTCAATCCCCGCCCCGATAGCAGCGGGAGCGAGAGAGATAACTACGATGGATAGCCAGCCGAGAGTAAGTCGCGCTTGATGTATGCGTTTCTGTTTTATTGTCGCGGAGAAACCTGTTGCCGTCGCGCATCGGCGGCCGCGAGCGTGCGTGCGTGGGGTAAAGTCTCGTCCTGCGCGTACTCAATTGTTGATCATTGTTCGGGTTCGCGCTCCTTAGCGCAATCATCTTGGTTGAATAACCCCCTTTCATTTTTATCTTAACAGTCGAGTCACGAGTATTTATTTAGCGCGCCTAACCTATGCATATTTCCCGAATACCGCCCTCTACCCTTTTCAGCAGCTGCAGCTAGTCGCAGGCATTGCCTCCTAGAGGAGCATCGGTAGCGGGAGTAAGTATTTCATAAGCCGCTTGGAGGTTATACCGAGCGGCGTTGTGCGGGAAAGATCGGCTGCGCTGGTAACGCTAGGTCACAGCGAGCAGCTGGTAGTTCGCAGGTAGTAGTTGGCAGCAGCGGCAGAGCGTAGCGCCGGTTCTGGTAGAAAGCGGCTTAGGCTATCTACAATAGAAGTCGGGCTCGCACGTTCTGAACCTGTGCCGAGGCGCTTCTTCCGGACTACAGGTCATTCTACAACGGTGAGTCGCTCGGGCATAGAGTACACCCGTATATTACACCGTGAACCGCTGAGAGGGATTAATACCCTCTCCATAACTGAACCCCGTTACAATATATACTGTTAATGTTGCCGTACATTTAAAAAATTAATTTTAATTCTAAAATCTAAAATCTATAGATTACAAAATTAATCGTTAAGCAGAATCGTTTCTTTTCCAATAATATTAAGATCTTTGTAAAACACTCATTTCAATATCGACGTGCCATATGAAAACTAACACGTTTGAAATTTCATACGAAGATTAACACATTTAGGATTTCATACGAAAACTAACACATTTGAACAATTTCGGACGAAAAGTAACAAATTTAAGAAATTTGGAACGAAAACTAGCACTTTTTAAAATTTCGGACGAAAAGTAACACGTTTAAGAAATTTCGGACGAAAACTAACACATTTTATTTACGATTTGAAAAAATTCTGTTTTGCCATGAGTAATCGAATCACTTTAAATACAATTAAAAACGTAACTCTAGGATTTTCGTGTTTAAGGCCTTCCAGTCACTGAAAATCAAAAATAACCTCTATCGTGAATTTTAAACGTAACAAAAGAACTTCCATTCTCCGCAAGATTTAAGGAAAAGTACTTGGTCGATTTTTTCGTGCAAAAAATTATTTTCTTTGTTATTTGAGTCTCTGTGCTTCCCCTGTTTTACATTTATAATTTTGAACCTCATTGTTTTTTGACAGAGCATTATTCGACAATTTTGAAAATTGTTTGGAAATTATTTTTAAAAAGTATTTGAAGATTTTTCTGGGGGAAAAAATAGACATTTGGAGACAGGGGAAGCATAGGAGATCGAATAACAAAGAAAAAATTTTTTTATAGAATAACATCAATGCAAAAGTGTTTCTGGAATCGTGCGCACAATGGTACCATTATATATTACCATTTAAAATACACGGTAAATGGTTTTCTTTATTGTGGGTGACTGTAAGGCCTTAACCATACAATCACCATATTGTATTACGTACTTTCTTTATAATTTCTTGAAGTAATAATATATATATATATATATATATATATATATATATATATATATATATATATATATATAAAAAATATATAACAGTATGAAACAAAAGAACTTTCATGAATAAACTGTCCGCAATCCATTTTAATGAATATTCAGTTAAATCGACATTTTATTCAATGTTCCTTCTACTTCATTAAACAAAATAATAATGTCAGATTTGTACTCAGCGATGTCGAAAACATTAATTAATAGTGATTCCAGCGACTGTTAGCCTGTAATCTAAAGCGCTCTTAAGGATGTTTAGGAGTCTCGGCGAAACGCAGAGATCGACTTGAAAATTTTATGTTATTCCTTAGTTAAAAACACGATTAAATGAATTTTTTGAGATTTTTGTCTACGTGGTTTTCGAGAAAAAATTGTTGAAAATCGAGTTTGTAACGTAGGCTTTTATGGAAGAGAGAGGTCATAACGTCTTTAAACACAAAAATCTATTATAAAAAATCTAAACGTGTTAGTTTTCGCCAGAGATTCCGAAAATGTGTTATTTTTCGGCTGAAATTATTGAAACGTGGTAGTTTTCGTCCGAATTTCTGAAAATGTGTTATTGTTCGTCCGAAATTTTGAAAACGTGTTAGTTTTCTTCCGTAAAAGTGTGTGTTAGTTTTCGTATAGCACGTCTATATAGCCGCATTCATTCCTCTTCCATTAATTTATAATACTTAATGTACTCAGTCACATACAAATAGTAACAAATATAGAGGAAATTAATTTTCCATCTGTAACTTCTAGTTGAACGTATACCATCGATCTATTACAATTCTTCAAATTAAATCTTTGAGGATTTATTAACCCAACACTTCAATACATTTTAGTTGTATAAAATTAAACTAGGCTATTTCATTCCTTTTCATTAAGCTCTTACATTAATAATTATCTTCAACATTTTCTATCCACATTCATATTTCTTGATTTTATTTTATACGCTTATGTATAATATATAAAAGAAAATCTATGCAATTTCTAAATTCTATTAAGAATATTTTAGAGTTCAAATATCATATGGAACCATTTACTTTTTGTTCGCTTTCTTAAAAAGCTTATAACCTCATATATTCTAATATCACTGTCTTCTATAATAGGTTAGTCTATTACATATACTATTATACGTGCTTCTGTATGAGTTTTAGTAGACTCATTATTTCAACTCTTCAATAGATATTAAATGCGCAATAATTTGAATATATATTTTAATCACGTATTAGTTTTGTTTTAAACTAGATAGCTTAATACTGTTACTGTTTTGAAACTTATGTATATATACAATAAAAGCTAAGAATTATAAAAATATAAGATCATGCCTGCGAATAGTCGATCATTTATATTCTACAATAAGTTATAATATATTGTGGCTTTAGCCTGTACGTTAAGCACATTGGAAATCATAGTTTAATATTATTACAAATTTAAACTTATTTTTATAAGAATACACTTTCAAAAAATCCAATCATTTGCATCTAGTTTAAGTCCTTCTCTATAATATTAAGGTTTTTATATTTCTTCTATTTTTATAATATGATTTGCGTTAAATCCTTTTTCGGTAATATTTCTCATACACACTCACACACAAACGACAACGAATATACCAAAACTTAATTTCCGTCTGTAATTTCTATTTAATCGTTCACTACCTTTATTATACTAAGCTTATATTTTTATTCGTACATTCTAATGACCTCTAGCGGTTAATAAGCAAATGAGGTTTATAGATGTATTCGCAATTATCTTTTGCGTGATTTTGCCATTAAAAATCATCTTGTTTGCGATAAACCTATGTAAATGAATAAACCACCTTGAATAATGGTTAGTTTACCAAAATATTCAGAATTTATTACAGTAATTACATAGCATTACTAATTAGTTATCGACTCACTAAATAATTTTCATTGTTAAATTAATAATTCTCATGTTTCAACATAAATTACATACAAAGTGGATTATTCATCGTATTGTTAAATGTAAAACAATAAAATTGTCCTCTTATTGTTTAACATTTAAGCTACAGCGTTTTGCATAACGACGCCTCATTATCGAATCCTAGCGTTCGATTTTGAGTGAGGGTGATCCCAAAAATCCAAGCGACCAATAGCATCCCTCGGCGTCTAAAACAAGAGAAAGCGGATGCGCCCCATCTCAAGCCTAGCTCACTTCGTCACCGCGTCCAACGTTTAATTAAGTTCAATTGAGTCCCAGTCTCTCACTAAGCCACGCCGAGTGGTCAAACATTTGCGGGAACGATCTCTTATTCTATTTTACTTTCAAATTCAAACTGTCCAAATTAGTCAATACTCACTCATCTCACAACTCTCAACCGAAGAGGCTCTTCTATTTTCAAAATCACTCCTAGACTCAATCATTTCTTTCGTGTCGAAAATTTTCACGTGCAGCATCACGTTAATTTGTCTTGAATAAAATTTTGTACTTCAATTTTGTATTTCAACTTCGCAGCCCAAGTTACCGTGCAAGGGTAACTACGCGTGTGCTCTTAAATAAAAACAATTTTAACATAAAACAATTCGCTTGTTTTTTTTTATTTTTCTCTTTCTCCACACGGAATAATTTGATCATCATTCCTCATCAACAAGGCCAGAGAACATCGAAGTTACCACGACAATAAAAAAAAAGGATATTAAATAGTTGAGGACGATCTTTGGAGGCAAAATGAAATGATTTTATTTCTTTATGGCAACATTTCGTTGGCTTAGTACGCCAACCTCATGAGGCCTTTATTCAAAACACAGAAATAAATTAACATATAAAACTTTTTTTAAAGATAATTAAACCACAAAGTGTAAATACAAAAATCAAAATTACCGAAATTATAAACGTATATATCATACGTCGATCAGATGTTATTCTCGACTGAAAACAATAACACGTACACTGTATTTATATACGCTGGACAATGTTTACATAAAGAGTTATACAGCATCAAGTTCGTTAATAATAGGAAAATACATTGTACTTAGTCTTTGGATATCTTCCTTTTTATTAATACTATTTTTATTGCTTTTTATGTAGATCATTTCCGAAATCAGTCTTTTTTTGTAATTGCTTCCAAAATCTAAAATGGATGTATTTTCCCAATCGAACTCATGTTTGTTTTCTAATCGATGTGTACTGACAACAGACTCTTTATTTTTGTTTATGTTATGTTCATTAATGCGTGTGTGTAACGATCTGTTAGTTTCTCCTATGTATGTAGCAGAGCAATTTAGGCAATCAAATTTATACACCACATTAGTACGATCCCATTTTTTGGTTCTGTCTTTGCCTAACCGAATGATCGAAGACAAACTTTTATTCAATAATGGGATTGTACAAATGTTATAAGATTTTAACATATTAGATAGACTATTAAAATCTTTGGTAAACGGTAAAGACAATTTTGGTAATTTTTCATAGCAATTTTGGTGCGTATTATATGTATAACCATACTTAAGTTTTTTAAATCTAATTTCGATATGTTTTTCTATAAACCACATAGGATAATCATTATTACGTAAAATCTTCTTTATGAGTTTTATATTGTCTAAGTAAAAATTAGAATCTGAGAGTAAAAACGCCCTATCAACTAGGTTAAAAATAATATTCATTTTTTGCTGTGTTGGATGATTTGAAAAATAATTGATTACACGTCCCGATGATGTCGGTTTTTGGTACCAATTTGTCAAAATTTTATTATCAGTTCTAATTAATGTCATATCTAAAAAATTAATTTTTTTATTCTCTTCTAGTTCATAAGTAAATTTTAAATTTATGTCATAAGCATTAAAAACTTTAATCACTGTGTCAATGTGTTGTTTTTTAACACAAATAAGCGTGTCGTCAACATATCTGTAATAAAAAATAGGGATACAGTCATAATGTAGTTCTAATTCTCGTAAGCAATTCTTTTCCAAATCATCCATTACAATGTCCGCAAATAATGGTGAAATCGGTGAACTCATCGGGGTTCCATAAATTTGTTGATAGGTTTGACCATTAAAAATAAAAAACGTATTATTAAAAAAAAAAGCGGTGCATTCTTTTAATTCATCAAGCGGGATCTTACAGTGATTATGGATGGAAACCGCTCTTCTATCTAAACTATCCAACACTAATTCGCACGAGATGTTTGTAAATAACGACGTTACGTCTAATGACAGAAAAGTGTATTCATCCGTTATTATTATATTTTTTAATTTTTCTTTCAATTCATAACTGTTATTGACATGTGAACTAGGCTTAGGTATCGCATTCTTAAGTTCTTGATATACTATTTTTGCTACGAAATACGTGAGGCTATTAACTAATGAAACAATAGGACGTAACGGTACATCAATTTTATGAATCTTTGGTAATTCATAACATTGGGCCAGTGTCGTATCAGATTAAGTTAAACTATTTTTATGAAAATTTTTGTACAAAAAACCATTATTATTTAAATAATTTAACATACTATATGTTCCATCTTCTAAACGTTTCAGTGGATTTTTACTTATCTTTTTATATGTTTTATCATCCGATAATAGATTCACCATCTTTTCGTTATAGATGGATTTTTCTAAACAAACCGTTACATTGCCTTTATTTGCTTTTGTAAAGAAAATATCATTATGCGTTTTTAAAAAGTTTTTGGTTATTTTTAGTTTTTTTGTGAAACATCTCGTGCGAATTAGTGTTGGATAGTTTAGATAGAAGAGCGGTTTCCATCCATAATCACTGTAAGATCCCGCTTGATGAATTAAAAGAATGCACCGCTTTTCTGTTTAATAATACGTTTTTTACTTTTAATGGTCAAACCTATCAACAAATTTATGGAACCCCGATGGGTTCACCGATTTCACTATTATTTGCGGACATTGTAATGGATGATTTGGAAAAGAATTGCTTACGAGAATTAGAACTACATTATGACTGTATCCCTATTTTTTATTACAGATATGTTGACGACACGCTTATTTGTGTTAAAAAACAACACATTGACACAGTGATTAAAGTTTTTAATGCTTATGACATAAATTTAAAATTTACTTATGAACTAGAAGAGAATAAAAAAATTAATTTTTTAGATATGACATTAATTAGAACTGATAATAAAATTTTGACAAATTGGTACCAAAAACCGACATCATCGGGACGTGTAATCAATTATTTTTCAAATCATCCAACACAGCAAAAAATGAATATTATTTTTAACCTAGTTGATAGGGCGTTTTTACTCTCAGATTCTAATTTTCACTTAGACAATATAAAACTCATAAAGAAGATTTTACGTAACAATGATTATCCTATGTGGTTTATAGAAAAACATATGGAAATTAGATTTAAAAAACTTAAGTATAGTTATACATATAATACGCACCAAAATTGCTATGAAAAATTACCAAAATTATCTTTACCGTTTACCAAAGGTTTTTATAGTCTATCTAATATGTTAAAATCTTATAACATTTGTACAATCCCATTATTGAATAAAAGTTTGTCTTCGATCATTCGGTTAGGCAAAGACATAACCAAAAATGGGATCGTACTAATGTGGTGTATAAATTTGATTGCCTAAATTGCTCTGCTACATACATAGGAGAAACTAAAAGATCGTTACACACACGCATTAATGAACATAAAATAAACAAAAATGAAGAGTCTGTTGTCAGTACACATCGATTAGAAAACAAACATGAGTTCGATTGGGAAAATACATCCATTTTAGATTTTGAAAGCAATTACAAAAAAAGACTGATTTCCGAAATGATCTATATAAAAAGCAATCAAAATAGTATTAATAAAAAGGAAGATATCCAAAGACTAAGTACAATGTATTTTCCTATTATTAACGAACTTGATGCTGTATAACTCTTTACGTAAACATTGTCCAGCGTATATAAATACAGTGTACGTGTTATTGTTTTCAATCGAGAATAACATCTGATCGACGTATGATATATACGTTTATAATTTCGGTAATTTTGATTTTTGTATTTACACTTTGTGGTTTAATTGTCTTTAAAAAAAAGTTTTATATGTCAATTTATTTCTGTGTTTTGAATAAAGGCCTGATGAGGTTGGCGTACTAAGCCAACGAAACGTTGCCATAAAGAAATAAGATCATTTCATTTTGCCTCCAAAGATCGTCCTCAACTATTTAATATAAAAATGGATGGCGTTATACATTCAACAAAAAAAAGGATAAGTATCTATCAAGTTGCTATCTTATTCTATCTCTTCTAGCTAGTTCAGTCTATTTCCTTGAATATAAACCTCATTTTATGTAAAATAAATCGTGTTTCCGTAACCGCGTCCCCTTAAAATACAGTGTTCTTTTTATATATATACCAAATACAAATCCCGTAAAATCGCGTAAAAAAAAATATACCAAATCTACCCTAGAGATCAATGTACTGGGGTTTACCGCCGTTTCTTGATCGTCTAGATAAGTTGGTAAAACCTATCCAATTCAGCTTCACGTTTTTTTTTCTCATAGTGTCGCACAACCGCGTCGCGCCCTTGTTGCAGCCCTTAATTACACCCTATCCTTTTAGTATAGTATCTGACTCTAGCCCGAGCTAGTAGGTTTCTCGGAATCTAGCCTCAAACGAGAGCAGATTAGTTTTCTGTTGAAAACTATTAGTTGGGTCCTTTTCGGTAGACCCGACGTAACAAATACCTTAACTGGCAATGGATCATATATGTACAAAAAAAAGTCGTGCCAAATCTGACAATGGATCATATATGACCATATTTGAATAACTTTTGCAATTCTCTACGGATTAGGACATAACTTGGTATACAACTGTTTTTGAGGTCGCTGAATCTGAATCTGACATCAGAATTATTATTTACGGCTACCAGTTTTGGCACGAAAAGTTGTAAAAGTCGCACCAGTTAAAGGTTTAAATCATTAAATATATTCACATATAACAAAAGAATACATTATGTATGTTGTTCATGTAGCTTACTTTTCGTTTAGAAAATAAATTCATATTATTTTAAAAAATTTTGATAATGAATAATAATCGCAAAAATTTGGATCAAATAAATATGGAAAGTTAGTAATTTAAGATTTAATGATATACAAAAATTGATTATTTTAAAAAATATAGCAAAGTGATTTAAAATTAATCTTGTAATTGTAGTTGCGGATTACATTTCATATGGAGATAAATGTTTAACATATATGTCAAATTTATAAGACTGTAATATGAATAAATCAAAAAATTAATTTCCCGTTCTGTCTAGAAAAAAATAAAGGAAAAGAAAAATAATATTGAAAAATTACGTGATGCATTTAAGAATTTAGGTGAGTGATTTAGTTGTAAGGTTAATAATATATGTAATATTTCGTAAACTTTCTTTTTTTATTTATAGGAATTTAACGTAACGACCACAGATTATTCATAGCTTTTTAGAGAACAAGAAATATTTCATATAAATATATTTAAATGAAATATTATTTTATTAAATCTAATAAATATGGGAATCAATTTTCATTACATTTATCTGGATATACTTATAATTTTATACATTTATTTATTTATATACATATTATATTTCAATTGTTAATAAAAATTGATTAAAATTAATTAAAATTGATTCACATCTTGCATGGTGGAAGAAGGATGGGTTAAGTTGGAGTCAAGGAGGATGAAGGGACGATTCCCATGGTTGTTAGGGCTATTGGCGATGAATTCCACGGTTATGTTCAGGCATATTATATAAAAAAACGATTAACAATAATTTTAGATGATTTTGGCATGTCTCCTTACAATATATAACTATTATTATTTTTTATATAAAACACCTAAGCACAATAAAATTAAAAATTCAACGAGCTCATAACAGTATTCCAGTTGTGGTGGAGAAAACTGCTAAATGTAATAAATAAAAAAACTCTGAAAAACTGAAACCCTTACAGGCAAGACTATGCCGAGACGAAGAATGGGAAATGTAAAGAGAGACGTTGCGACAGAGAAGTAGTCAGGGACGTGTAGAGGCTGACGTAGAGACAGAACCCTAGACAGAGACATAGATACGGAGACGTCGAAACAGAGGCGTAGAGACAGAGACATACAGACGGAGACGTGGAGACAGAGTCGGAGAAACCGGGACAAAAACGTAGGTACAGAGATAGATAGACATAAATGTAGAGACAGGCTCGTAGAGACAGAGACGTACAGTCGGAGATGCAGAGAGAGGCGTAGAGAAGAGACGTGGAGACAGACGTAGAAACGAAGACGTCGAGTCAGACGTAGAAACGAAGACGTCGAGTCAGACGTAGAGACAGAGATATAGGAACAGAGACGTAAAGATAAACACGGAGAGAGAGAGAGAGAGAGAGAGAGAGAGAGAGAGAGAGAGAGAGAGAGAGAGAGAGAGAGAGAGAGAGAGAGAGATTGGAGACAGAGACGTATAGGCAGGCATGTAGAGACATAGACATGGAGACAGAAACATAGAAAAAGAGACGTAAAGCGAGAGACAGATACAGATCACAGATTAGAGACAGGCGAGTTGTAGAGGCAGAGATGTAAAGACAGAGACGTAGGGAGAGAGAGGAGGAGAGAGAGAGAGAGAGAGAGAGAGAGAGAGGGAGAGAGAGAGAGAGAGAGAGAGAGAGAGAGAGAGAGAGAGAGAGAGAGAGAGAGAGAGAGAGAGAGAGAGAGAGAGAGAGAGGAGACAGAGACGTATAGGCAGGCATGTAGAGACATAGACATGGAGACAGAAACATAGAAAAAGAGACGTAAAGCGAGAGACAGATACAGATCACAGATTAGAGACAGGCGAGTTGTAGAGGCAGAGATGTAAAGACAGAGACGTAGAGAGAGAGGGAGGGAGAGAGAGAGAGAGAGAGAGAGAGAGAGAGAGAGAGAGAGAGAGAGAGAGAGAGAGAGAGAGAGAGAGAGAGAGAGAGAGAGAGAGAGAGAGAGAGAGAGAGAGAGAGAGATTAGACTCAGAAACGTAGAAACAGGGATGTAGAGGCAGAGACGTAGAGATAGCTACGTAGACACAGAGGGGTAGAGTCAGAGACGTACAGACGAAAACGTAGAGACCGAGGCATGGAGACCGAGGCGTAGAGACGGAGACGTAGCGACCGACAGGTAGAGACAGAGCTCTAGATACAGAGATCAGAGACAGAATTGTAGAGACGTAGGCGTAAAGACACAGGCGTAGAGAGATTAGAGACAAACGTAGAAACAGTGATGTAGAGGCGGAGACCTAGAGACAGGGACGTAGAGACGGAGACATAGAAATGGAAATGAGAGAGATGTTGCGGCTGAGACGTAGTCAGGGACGTAGAGACGATGATGTAGAGACAGAGGTGTAGAGACAGAAGCGTAGAGACAGACACATAGAGACAGAGGCGTAGAGACAGATATATACAGACAGAGACGTAAAGATAATGACGTAGAGAGAGAGAGAGAGAGAGAGAGAGAGAGAGAGAGAGAGAGAGAGAGAGAGAGAGAGAGAGAGAGAGAGAGAGAGAGAGAGAGAGAGAGAGAGAGAGAGAGAGAGAGAGAGAGAGAGAGAGAGAGAGAGAGAGAGAGAGAGAGAGAGAGAGAGAGAGAGAGAGAGAGAGAGAGAGAGAGAGAGAGAGAGAGAGAGAGAGAGAGAGAGAGAGAGAGAGAGAGAGAGAGAGAGAGAGAGAGAGAGAGAGAGAGAGAGAGAGAGAGAGAGAGAGAGAGAGAGAGAGAGAGAGAGAGAGATTACTGACAGAGACGTAAAGAGGGAGACGCAGAGAGAGAGAGAGAGAGAGAGAGAGAGAGAGAGAGAGGGGGAGAGAGATTAGAGAGATTAGAGACAGAAACGTAGGAATAGGGATGTAGAGACAGCCAGGTAGACGCGAAAGCGTACAGAGACAACGAGACGGAGACGTACAGGCAGAGGCGTAGAGACAGAGACGTAGAGATGGAGACGTAGAGACAGAGATGTAGAGACAGGGATCCAAGACAGAGTTGTAGAGATAGACGCATAAGGGCAGAGGTATATGAAGAGAGATTAGAGACAGAAACATAGTATCAGGGATGTAGACAAAGAGCCGTAGAGGCAGCCACGTAGACACAAAGGCGTAGAGACAGAGACGTAGAGGGAGACGTGGAGATAGAGACGTAGAGACGGAGATGTAGAAAGAGACGTAGAGACGGAGATGTAGAAAGAGACGTAGAGACAGGGGAGTAGAGACAGAGACGTAGAGTCGGAAACGTAGAGACTGAGGCGAAGAGACTGAGACGTAGAGATTAGAGATTAGCAAGACCTTTGGCTGTACGCACTACGCCATAAAGACCCATAGGATGCAGGAGCGTGGCCTCTCGCTGTATAGAACGCTGTGCAGTATCATTTTATAACTTTTGTTTATAGGTGTGTGTGTGTGTGTGTGCGCGCGCGCGTGCGCGTACGCGTGCGTGCGTGTGCGTGTGCGTGTGTGAATCTTCGGTTTGACAAGGTGTGGTGTATTATGGAACGACGCTCAAGTTAGCAGCTCAGACCTAGCTGCTGCTGAGGCAAAATGAGTATAGGGTATAAAAACAAAATATTTGTTCCATTTTTATAATATATCAAATGTAAAAAATGAGATATAGGTCCCAAATTTTTCATATCCATTTCCTATAAGTCCAATTATACGTATGCCAAAAGCCGTAAGGGGACGGGCATAAATAAACAACTTATAAACAAATAAAGTAAATTAAATGTAAAAAGGTCCATATAGTACAGGAAATGACAGAACAATCCCAAATTTGGCAGAGGTACTCTAGTCGACCTACAGAATACATGTGCCAAGAGCCGTAAGGGGACGCGCATAAATAAACAAATTATAAACAAATAAAGCTGTGAATTAAATGTAAAAATGCCTATCTAGTACAGGAAACGAGATATCCATCCCAAATTTGACAGAGGTATCTAGTCGACCTACAGAATACATGTGCCAAGAGCCGTAAGGGGACGCGCATAAGTAAACCAATTATAAACAAATAAAGCTGTAAATTAAATGTAAAAAGTCCTATCTAGTACAGGAAACGAGATATCGATTCCCAATTTGAAAAAGGTAATGTAGTCGACCCACAGAATAAATGTGCCAAGAGATGTAAGGGGACGCGCATTTGTAAAGAAATTATAAACAAATAAATCTGTAAATTAAATGTAAAGGTCTATCTAGTACAGGAAATGAGATATCCATCCCAAATTTGACAGAGGTAATCTAGTCGACCTACAGAATACATGTGCCAAGAGCCGTAAGGGGACGCGCATAAATAAACAAATTATAAACAAATAAAGCTGTAAATTAAATGTAAAAAGGCCTATCTAGTACAGGAAACGAGATATCCATCACAAATTTGACAGAGGTAATCTAGTTAACGTACAAATTACGTGTGCCAATAACCGTAAGGGGACGCACATAAATAAACATATTAGAAACAAATAAAGCTATAAATTAAATGTTAAAAGGCCTGTCTAGTACAGGAAACGAGATATCCATCACAAATTTGGCAGAGGTACTGTAGTCGACATACAGAATACATGTGCCAAGAGCCGTAAGGGAACGCCGATATATAAACAAATTATAAACAAATAAAGCTGTAAATTAAATGTAAAAAGGCCTATCTAGTACAGGAAACGAGATATCGATACGAAATTTGACAGAGGTACAATAGTTGACTTAAAGAATACATGCGCGGAGTGCCGTAAGGGGCGCGTATAAATAAACAAATTGTAAACAAATAAAGCTGTAAATTAAATGTACAAAGGCCTATCTGGTACAGGAAATGAGATATCCATCCCAAATTTGACAGAGGTAATCTAGTGGACCTACAGAATACGTGTGCCAAGAGCCGTAGTGGGACGCGCATAAATAAACAAATTATCAACAAATGATGCTGTAAATTAGATGTGAAAAGGCCTATATAATACAGGAAGCGAGATATACACCCCAAATTTGGCAGAGGTACTAGAGTCGACCTACAGAGTATTGGGTATACAAATAAGTTTCCGCCGTTTTCAAGAGATGGCTCCTCTGACAAGATTACTTTGAAATCGTCAGATGTAAAATGTCACATAGAAAATTTGGACACCTGGCAACAACATAACCTTAAAATACTATTGACTTTGTATTGGCAGTATACATTTTTTTTTGTTCGAAAATATCGAGTTTTGTACCGAATAAGCGTCATTTGCGCGAAGTTTTGAATTATTTATTTCATTTAAAGAAATCTGCTGCTGAGGCGCATCGGTCGCTTGTAGAAGTTTACAGTGATGCTGCTTTAAGTGAGATAAGTTGTCGTGAGTGGTTTCGAAAGTTTAAAAAGGGCGAGTTTGACGTGGAAGATAAAGAATGCGAAGGAACTAATAATAAAAAGAAATATTAAGTATAGCATAGGCAAAAGAGTAATATGTCATATATCAGAAAAACGCAGGAAATAAGGGAAACGAAGGGATTTTAACCAGACAGACGACGCAAAGAAACCGAGATTTAAAAAAAAAGCAAGTAGACGATACAAATAACCAAACGAACGCTTTCGAAAAGAAACTAAGAGTTTTCAAACTAAATTACTAACCATACTGATACATAAATAAAAAGAATAAAGAATAAAACATAAGAAACGAAAGAAGAGAAATAAATAAAAGGAAATAAATAATAGGGAATTTACATGATACAAAATAGAAAACATATGAGAGATATAATCAGTGTATAAAATAATCAAGTCATTTTTAATCAAAATAAAGGAAATCAAAATAATAATAAAAAATAACTCAACAAACGAAAAGTATTACAATAAAAGTAAGAATATTATAATGAAGAATCGTACAAAAGCAGAATTACAATAAAATATTACATTGCAAAAGGGAATATAATAAAATAGGAAAATGAACAACACTCAAACGGAAAATGAAAGAAAGACAATAATAAACAAAATAAAAGATAAATTCAAAAATAAACTACAATAATAATTACGAACATTTAATAAAATGAAAAAGCGATGATGAATAATCAAGCTAATATATTTTATAATTTTGAACAACAAAACCATTATTATACTAAAGTATTTCATTGTCAAATTTGCCGAGATCAATGTCACGAAGCATTGTTTTGCTATAATGCAGTTTGTGTTTTTTTGTAAAAGTAAAGATCATATATCATATTTTTGTAAGAATGCTAAAAATAAAATAGAACTTTTCTGTAAACTCTGAAATCATGGAGGACATTCTGTAGATAAGTGTACATTTAACCAAACAAATGAAGGTTAGTGCCAATACTGTCAAATCGTAGGACATACAGCTACTCAATGCCCTGTTGTAAAGAAATATGAACTTGATTGTGATTATTGCGGAAGCACGGGTCACTCAGCTAAAGAATGCTTGTCAGCAGTATGTACGAAATGCAATAAACTCGGACACTGCATGAAATACTGCCCTATAAACGAAAAAATAATATGGTGCGCGTTATGTAAGGAAGAAGACCACGATGCATCAGATTGCAAGCATGCGATTTTAAGAAATAGAATAATTTGCCAAATTTGCGAGGCGGTCACACATACTGCAGCATATTGCCCAGATCGAAATACAAGTTTAAAAATGAATACCAATTACACGAATATTAGCCCAAATTATTGAAGTTTAGAAAACAAATACACGTACCACACACAAAGCAATTCAAGGAATACAAACGGATTCAATAACATCCAACAACAAAATTACAAGAAACATGATTTTTAATAATCAACAACCCAATACAGTAAATAGAAAAAGAATTCAATGTGATTATTGCAAAAGAATCGGGCATGACATCGACAATTGCAGAAAACTTAAAAATCTTATAATGCAATATAATGCAATTGGAAATCATTGTGATCTTTGTAAGAATCCAGATCATACTACTGAAGAATGTGAGGAAATCAAATAATATTCAAGTATTAATACTGATGAATCATACCATAATGTTATAAAAGAAACAATTATCGAATCAAAAATTCAGAAAAACAAAGTTAATGCAACGAATATTGACAGGTATAATGGTAATGAACTAATTACAGAAAATAAAGTAAATAAAAATAAACAGGAAACTAATATCATAGAGGAATCTACAATAATCAATGATGATAAAGAAATCAATTTAATTATCGTACCTTTTATAAAAATAAATGAAATCACTGATGAACCAAAAGATAATAATATCATTATAAAAAATCATGGAAATACTAATGAAATTAATTTCATTTATTTATAGACTTTAACGAAATTCTCAAAAATAATCATGAAATTGAAGAGATTATGGAAACAAATTTAATTGATTCTATTGAATCTACTGTAAAAAATTATGAGACTAATGAAGATATGAATTTCAATGAATCTAATATAAAAACTCATGAGGATTGTGATGAAATTAATGTAATTGATTTTAATGAATCTGATATAAATAACCAAAAGAATGAAATTTCGAATGAAAATAATAAAGAAGATAATAATTCGTTGGAAACAGTAACTTTTTATGATGATCTTAAAGTCATTTTAGACATAACTTTTGCTTTAGCTGAGCCATTTGAATCCGAAGATAATCAAATGGAAACTAAATTCCAACAAAACTCGCTTGAAAATTCGTTAAAAGAGAATATAGCATCAATACATTCAGAAGAGTCTTTATTACATGATACAAAAAATCTAAAGAACTTACTAAATAATAGTAAAGTAATTTTGAAAAATGAAAATCAATCAAAAGATAGGTTTGATAATCAAGAACATAACAAACATTTTGAGAATAAAAGTCATCAAAAATATTTGATAATCAAGAACACCAAGAACAGCTTGAGAATAAAAGTCAACTAAAAGGAACCTTGGGTAATCAAGATCATAACGTAATAGTCAATATAAATACAAATCCTAATAAAGTACACCAGTTGCAATTAGTTTTTAACTATCCTATCAAAGTAAAATTTAATAAAAATGTCAGAAAACTAAAATGGATATCTAATTATAAAAAATATTTAAAAGAATTATCAAAAATTACGAGATTAAATTTAAAATCTAAAAGTTACTACAATAAATTTACTATCAGAAAAAAGTTTAAAAAGGGAGACAAAACATTAAAGAACCAAATATGAATAAATTTCAAAAGGATCAGCATAATAAGAATTTTCAACGCTATTAAATTGAACAATATAAAATCCTAAGTAATTATGAAAAACAAGCAAAGACAATATTATAACAAATAATAACATAACATTTTTGTTTTAGAATATGGACAACATACTCAATATTAACATCTATCATAATCTCTTCTTATTTTTCCAAATTTAATACAGCAATAGAGAATTATAATTGCAGCTGAACTTTTCCATTTGAAGCAAAACCATCCTACTTCTTGGTCAACTAGAATATAACCGTAAGGTGATCCAGATTTGACCAAATATACAATTTAAAATTATAACCACTTATCCGTTTGTCTACAATTGTTCGTATCAATTTGTCAGAATTTTGTGAAAAGCAACTATATTTTCTAAGAAAGTTAATAATTTTATAAAAATGCGATCGGAATAATATAAGTTTGAATAATGACATTCTAAGAAATTTTTACAAAGAAAGCAAAAAGATTCATACATGAAAGATTTTAAAAGTAATGCTACGACTAACAATAACATCGTTGACAATTAAAAAAAAATATATATTGTTCTTTCTTTTTTAACAACAACAAACAAAAATATTGCGATTACATATTAAAATACCTCAGTGAAACAAGCAAAAGTTTTATTTGTAAAAATAATGTGTTAATTAATTATTTAGTCACAAAGTAGAAAACATTTCAGGGATCAATTTAATAACTTATTATTCTATCTATAGCTTTGAATAAGAAATTATAGAACTAATCCAAAGGAAAAACAAAATAAAACTATTCCTAAATCTTGCAACCTTAACAAACATAGATAAAAATAATTTGACTGTAATTTTATGCAAAATTAAGCTGTATTTGCCTTCAGAAAAATTGTTCGCACTTATAAGAACAAAAGGAAGAAATCAGGTAGCTATACTTACATTGCTAAGATTAAATCGAATATAATGTATTGGAAGTGATCAGTTTCATCATATACTGACATGATCATCCTACAAGATACACTATTCGGCACTGTATTGGGTAAAACAATTTTCTACTCTAACGCACTGCATACCATCTAAAGCAAATACGTGAATGCTACCCATGCCAGGATTATGTCCTGAGTTCAAATCGAACTTTGAAATAGCTGAAAATTTTCAAAGAAAGGCAATACAATAATGCATAAGAGCAATGACAAGTCAAAATTAACAAAAATCACTCCGTCCTATTGACCTTCCTTTTTATCAAAAATACTTACCAATATAATTAAATTTTTCTTTTGCAAATTATTATAATTTTTCTCAGTATACAGTTGAAAAATATTTTTTTATAATGATAATATTAAAACCCCTTTAATGTTATTCTACTTAAACAAAGAGGAAAAAATAATATATCTTTTGCCAAATATCTCAGGAGGGGGGAAGTGAATGATCACTTGAATCATTCCCTATATATTTCTCCTAACATTTTATTTTCTACAAAATTATTTAATACGCAAATTATTTCTAAACTTAATCAATGATTCTATTTTTTTTTTGTAAATACAGCTAAACAACAAAATTATTACACATTAGCGATAATAAAATAATTTAATTGTTGAAATGTTTTATACAATCAAGATACATGTTCCTATAGAAATTCTAATGCATAACGTATGCTATATTTATTACGTAACGTTTTATTAATTCATGAAAATTCAAGTTATTTTTACACCGAAGGTTTTTGTAATTTATTTATAATTTAATTAAGAATTTAATGTAAAAGTGTTTCCTTAAATGTGAATGATATTAAATCACAGATTTAGTGTAAGTTTGATAATAATACATTATATGCTGGATTATACCAGTAAAACTCCCAACTTAAGATATCCTTTTGAGTACAAAGAATTACATAACGAAGTAAGAGTACTCATTTATTCCATAGTGATCCGCACGTATCGCCATTTGAACGCTAGGAAAAATCGGCATTCAACATGCAATACAAAGTAAAACCGTAGGTTAAGTGTAGTCTAGTGTTAGGAACAAAATAAATGATTTACTTTATAAAAATTTATAGACGATAAGAAATTTTGTTTAAATGTATTGAATTTTTATTATTGTTTTTGTTATTGTTTATATATATAAATTTTTATTATGGATTTAATGATATGAATTTTTATTATTGTTTTTATTATTTGAATTGTTAGTATTATTGAACCTTTTGTAACAAGAAATTACTGATGGTTCAACTATTCCTATAATTGTTGAATCTCTACGATATTCAACAGTTTAAGGGGGGAGGTGTTACGTCTGTACGTATCCCTAAATTACATTTGATATTCATATTCTCATCAGTAATTTTTTGATCCACAAAATTATGTGATTGCAAATTTATTGACACCCACGTATCAACTAGCATAGAGAAAAAATTGCAACACAGGGAAATTGTAAACATTCTTGTACGAAATGAACCACAATTTTAAACGAACCATATAACGAAAGACGTTATTGTATTTATAGTTAACTTTCCATCTTATAATTGTAATTTGAAATTATTGTAATAGAAAATTACTGATGGCTAACTATTATTATACTTGTTGAATCATACCATATTCAACAATCTAAGGGGGGAAGTGTTACGTCTGTGACGTATCTCTAAAATCAAATTAACAATGCATATTTATCGCCAGTAATTTTCTGACATACAAATGTCGTATATGCGAATTAGACAACGTTGCTTTTTAATGCAAGTGGTATCACGGCGAAGCGAGCGAACTTTACAACGTTGAAATTTTTTAATACGAGGCAATCGTGACGTAGTAGTAGGTCATCAAACTTGCGTATTATATTTTCTTTAGAATCACCATTTCGCAATGCGACTACCGAATTTAATACGATTGGAGACAATTACATTGCCAAATAAGATGATCTCAATCACCTTCAACCTAATTTAACCGCTTAATAAATACGGCGACTCTCAACACACAAATCAGTAATCGTGGACAGATCGCGAACTCTGGATCACTCCAGCCGAGAAAAGGGGCAGTTATTTGTAAAGGCCAATAAGAGCCTAAATTATTTTATACGTTAAAAAAATATTAGTTAATAAATACGAGCAGGATAAATTCAATTTATTTAGTTCAATTTATTCGCAGAACCCTTCACCATAAAAGAGTAAGTATCCAAATATAACTAAAATAATAAAACCACATATTCATACAAAAATACATATATATATATATATATATATATAACAATTACATAAGAGTATTATCTCGACTGTCAGGACATTACACTACTACGACAACCCAAAGCGAAGGAAATCATGGGGTAAGCCCGGCCATGTACCAACTTCAACGGCGAAACCGAATATTTATGGTAAAAAGTTAATGTTGTGCATTTGGTGGGATCAGCTCGGAGTAATCTATTACGAGCTACTCCAGCCTAACGAAACTATCACTGGAGAACGTTATCAACATCAACTGTTGCAGTTGAGCAGAGAATTAAAGCTTAAACGCCCTCAATATACCAAAAGACATGACAAAGTGATTTTTCAGCACGACAACGCTCGGCCACATGTTGCAAAAGTCGTCAAGGATACTTTGGAAGCTTTACAATGGGATGTCTTACCCCACCCGCCGTATTCACCAGAGATTCCTCCTTCGGACTACCACTTGTTCCAGTCGATGGCTCACGCCCTGGTCAAGCAGCACTTCACTTCTTACGAAGAAGCCAAAAATTGGGTCGATTCATGGGTAGCCTCAAAAGATGAAGAGTTTTTTCGACGTGGCATCAGAATGCTGCCAGAAAGATGGCAAAAAGTAGTAGCCAATGACAGACAATATTTTGAATAAAATGTAACGTAAATTTTTTTTACAATAAATTGATAGTTTTTATAAAAAAATGGCGAAAACTTATTTGTATTTACGATACATGTGCCAAGAGTCGTAAGGGGACACGCATAAATAAACAAATAAAGCTGTGTTTTACAAGAGATATAGTATAAAAATGGAATAAAAATTTAACTTTGATATCCTATTCTCATTTTGTCCAAGCAGCTGCTAGCTCTGAGCTGCTAACTTCAGCGTCGTGTATTATGGCAAATGTACCTACATTGATTAGGTTAGCGATTTTCGATATTTTATCAGGTTTTAGAAGTTAATAGCACATGTTTCATGGATGTACATGGTGTTATGGGGTGTCTATGGGGTTTTTATGCTGTGTTTTATAACTTTTGCATATAGCCTCTTTGTACCATGGCAAGTGTACCTAAATAAATAATTTTCAGATTCATAGGGGGTTTTATAGGGTTTTCGATATTTTATCGAATTTTGGAAGTACGTGGTTCATAAACATATAGTCTTATGGGGCGCCTATGGTTTTTTATGGTGTCTTTTATAACTATTGTGTATAGCCTCTCTGTACCATGGCAAGTGTACCCACATAAAAAATTTTCAGATCCATGGGGTTTTTATGGTTCTTTACAACTGTTGTGTATAGCCACTCTGTACTGCACAGCGAGTGGCCAACGCCAACGCGCAGTGTCTAATCATGCACGCACGGTTTGAAAAAATGGAAAAACCGTAACTTCATGGACATCCCATAAGACCACTTCATCATAGATTTCGCGACACTCTCGTGGAACTGTACATTCCAATTTTTGCGTAGAATCACTATCTACATAACGAAATCGCACAGATTTGCATGGGGTGCAAGAGAGACATACGACGCACTTCAGAATCCTCACAATACACTCATGATACTTTACGGCAGAGATGTTCGCGCCACAAGACAGTATTCACAACTGACAGCCGTCCGGCCGTCGATCTTTGCCACGGTTGATCTGATCGCATGTGGGCTCTCTGCTGCCCCATTATATCGTCTTACCTCGAATTAGTCGTAACTTACAGTCGTCGATATCGTACCTTGTCATGTGGACCATCATGTTTTCAATTTCTAGAATTACACCCACGTGCAAAAAACTCCTGACTATGACATTCTTTGTCAACGGTCGTGTTCACGGCCGGCTCTGCGGACGTTCATTTTCAGCGTAAGCCGGATAGTGTAACATCAGATGACGAACTGCAGATATGTTATTTTTAAAAATATCACATACCGGTGGCTCAGCGAGTTGCAGTATAATGGAACGCCATATTTTCCTTAGCCTAAGCAGTTAAGATATATATTAAATTTCTTTATGACACAGTCTTTGTTATGTTACAAATAATATGTGCGATTATAAAATGAGAAAAAAGTAATGAGAAAAAGTCACGCACGTGAAATGCTGACAGCTGAGTGAGATAAAACAAAAGATCAGCGCTTCTTTAGTTTTGTCTTTACCGTAATCATTAAAAACATCTTTATTACGTTACATAGAGAGTATGCGGTTACCGGTATAACGAGGTTCCAAGATAAAATACGGAGAAGATAAGTATCTCGGTCCTCCGTATTCTATCGAACCCGTTAGGCTCTCGTTCCCGCGAATTCGTGTATCTCGAGCGTGTGTTGACATCGCTCGGACGATGTATTCGCGTTAGCTACGCGCGGGGCAGGCGCGACTTTGACCGTTGCTAAGTCGCGCCCGATTCTTTTTGAATCAGATTCTCTCGGGCTGTCAAACCGCGCGTACGCGAGTTAATTTGATCGTCCGCGAAGAAAACGGTATCGTGCGTCCTCGCCGGTGCAGAGCAGCGCCCGTACACGTACCGACCACGAAGAGCAGCGCATGTGAGCAATCCGAGCCACTCCTGGGGTCCGAAGCGTCTGTAGGTGAACGCTGGACGTTAGGACTCGGCCTGAACACTCCGAAGTCGACCGGAGGATAAGGCCTGACGCAGGAGCGGATTCGTGAGCGAGCGACGAGGGGAGTGCACTCCCCTCCCGGTAAGACTCTTCGCCTATTTTCCGCGCAGCGATTGATTTGTATTTTCGGCTCGCAGCGGCGAGCGGCCGGTGTCTTGATCGCCGGCCCAGCGAAAAACAATCACCTGCAAATCGCAAAAAACCGCTGAAAATAGCCATTTTAACGATTGTTTACAACTCCGTTAAAAAATTTGCTAGGTGCTTGATAACTCGCTTTAGTATAGCTCTTATAGTACTTAATAATCAGTTAAAATTTTAGCTAAAAATACTCAATAGTTTTTGCATAATTCCATTTATTTATTAGATTTTGGTCATTTTTGCGCGATTTTTCCCAGGCCGTGGGACGTCGTACGAGGATACAGTAAACGGATTTTGAAAGTTTAACATCTCTACTTTCACGAACAATGAATAGCTAAGCAATTATTTCAAATTTAGTTATTAAAAATCGCAAAATAAAAAAAAAGTCATTTTTTTTGTTATAAATAAAAGCAATTGCGACTCCTGTATTTGTCGGAGATAAACAACAGTAGGTTCGTTGGAAAGCTCGCATTTTTCCCCAAATTTCAACGTCCCTACGAACTCTCTAAGTGCTCTAGAAGCCGAGATAATTTTTTTTTTTGTAAAAATCGCCGTGTCTTCAATTATTAATATTAAGAAACGAGACAGGCGCGAAAAATCGAATTAATAGTTGTACTCGCATAAAAAAAATATTGCGTCACATTAATTGCAAAATTACATTGTTATAAATAATCACAAAGGTGCGGGTCAAAAATGGAGAAGGCTACAGTGTCACGCGAAAAAAACTGAACATAGGAACTTCAAATCCGACGCGCTCGAAAAATTTTTTATATCTCGGTAACTTATTGACATAAACACTTCATTTTTTTTTAAATTTGGGATGGCTCGCGAAAATAATAACATCTGGCCTACTTATTTCCCCGAAAAAGTTTATTTAACAATACTTAATTAACAATAATTATTTTAATTAACTTTTTAATGTTTTTTTACATTTAATTTAATGCAATGGTACATATTACTAATTAATTTAACTTATTTCTATTTAATTCTGTGTATGTGAGTATATGTGTGCGAGAGTAGTTTTGAAGTCTGCCGCTCTTTTATGTGTTCAGATTAATGCGTTCAGAAAGACATTCAAGATAGAACCTTTGCTTCGTCCTTTGTGCGCATGTCCCCTCCAAATGGAGCGTTGCTTTTATTTGTGTTAGTTTGACAGTTGAGCTGTTAGTGACGCTATCCAGCACGTGAACAGAAAAATATTTTGTTTCAAATACTGTTTGATAGTGTTTATATACTGCTTCAATTATTGAATGATTTTAAGTGCATTAATGTTCTTCTGATTTCTAGTGCAATTACGAAATCTCACAATAATTTCTGTACGAAACTTGTGTAGTTTGTTTTTTAACGACAATTCGAATCGGTTTAAATTTACAACTGCAATATAGCAACAACTGCAGAGATATATTTTACGGAGGTTTAGTGCATATCGCACGCAGTACATATATAAAACCATTGGTAAGTACATTAGCATTATAATTATTTATTTATACTGTTTTTAGAAAATTGATTCATAATTTATTTGTCATTGTCAAAAAGAATATATACAGTTCTTTTATGTTTGTAGTGAAGATACATAATAAACTCCAATCTAGTTTCAATATTAAATTAGAACTGCAAGAGAAATATTTTATGGAGATTTAACGAGATTGACGCACTGCATAATCGAACTATTGGTTAGTACATAAGCATTATAATTATTTATTTATAGTGTTTTTAGAAAATTGATTCATAATTTATTTGTCATTGTCAAAAAGAATATATAGAGTTTTTTATGTTTGTAGTGAAGATACATAATAAACTGCAATCCAGTTTCAATATTAAATTACAACTGGAAGAGAAATATTTTTTGGAGATTTAACGAGATTGACGCACTGCATAATCGAACCATTGGTTAGTACATAAGCATTATTATCATGTCGGGATAAAATTTCCCATAATGTAAAGTCACAGGGTAACTAAGAGAAAAGCATAATACTATAATGTATCAGAGCGTAGCTGAACGTGTGTACTACTTCACACATGGACACACACACATACGTAATTTCGCGGGGAGAGGGATCATGCATACATATAACACTTTGTTTTGAATCAAGTTCTTTGCTTTTCTCTCCTGTGACTTTAAACGTGTCGGTATAAAATCATATACAAGCTATTGTATTCTTATCTATCTTTCCGAATTATATTTTGACAAAATTTTTAATCTCAAGTATTTTTGATAAGTGTATTTATGTATATAAATGTCAATAAGTGTATATAAATCTTGTAATTGGAATACGCATTTACATTTATTTATATTTATATACTATAAACGGATACGGATTTGGGGCTAGTCGGCGCATAGGTTCCTGCCATACCGGCACTGACTGCGACAGTTAGTGTCGTATGTACCACTGTACTGCCAGTACGGTGATAGCCCGGCGGTACGGGTACTTGCTTCTCACCCGGGTGAATCGAGTTCAATTCGCGATGTCTCCATTTTAGTTTTTTTATTTTTATCCTTAATCCGTTACAATATATTTTAAAAAATTAATTTTTTTAAATTTATTATAAACGTATATTTATAAATGTAAAAATTGTTCCAATCACAACTTTTATGTATACTTATTTATTTATCAATTATTGATTAATTATGGTCGTTACAATATATTACTAATTTTTTTTTTAATTTTCAAATAATATATAGTAGTTTCATATAGTTTCGATAATTAAAAAAATTAATTGATATCATTTCTATTTTTTATGCGCATTGTATTATTTCAGATTGAAGCTTTTTGAAAACATGGAAACTCACGATAAGAATATCTGTTTGCTGTGTGACAAAATTATATCCCCCGACCAGCAACGAAATGTCAAAGAAAGAGCCATTGAATCATTGATTGCAGCAAGCTTACAGAGAAAAGACAACAAACACAGACAGCTTGAAAAGTGTGAATCATTAAATATTCACAAGATTTGTCATGGCAATTATGTTCAAGAGTCAAAAATAAAGGCTGCGCAAAAAAAAGCTGTAACTTCTAAAGTAAGTTTAAGGAGGGGTAGTATTAGCTTACGAAAATTTGACTTTAGTAAGTACCGTCTTTTTTGCGGAGAAGATGCGTCCAATGAGTATGAGGCCAAACGGAAGATTCAAACTAACATGAATCTTTACAAAGTTCAATATGTTTTAAGCAATACTCTCAAAAATAATATTATGGAAAAAATTAATTCGCGATTAGAAAATAGTAATTTACAAGATATTCGTCAGGAAGAATATAGAAATCTTAAGAAACGCATAGAAAACGTAGATTTAGTGGAACGGGCCGCTCGTTACCATGATCATTGTCTTAGGAAATTTTCAATTCTTAGACTTACTCAGCAGCCTAGCCGACCGATGAGCGAAGGTACATCCGAAGCTGTAGAGTATATAATATCTTATTTGTGCGAATGTAGTGAAGACGAATGTCAATTTTCGATTAAAAATATTTTAAGTGAATACAAAGAAGTTCCTATGAAACTAGATACAATACAAAACAAATTATTAGAATATTTTGGTAGCACAATTACGATTTATAAAGTAAAAAATGATTTAGTGGTTTGTTTTGCATCTATAAGAAATAAAATTCTCTCTGAGGAATGGTACAGAAATAAAAACTCAGATGAAGATAAGGAGAGTGAAAGGATAATCGAGACATCGGCGAAATTAATTTTGAATGATATTAGATCAAAATATTACGACACAGCTAATTATCCTGCTCCCAATTGTTTTTTACATAACGTTGATGATGACATACCACGGTCGTTACGATTATTTTTAGATGTTTTAATAAAAAGTCACAAATGTTCAGAAAATTCTTATGTTATGTGGTATAAAAGAATTACAACACTTTGTCACATTATAATAAATTCAGTGAGACCTCGGTCATTTTTATCCCCTATATTGCTAGGCCTGTCATCGACGATGTATAAGAAACATGCTTCCAAAAATCTAATTGATTCGCTAGCGTATATTGGCTTGTGCGTTTCGTACTATAAAACGCAACTTTTCGAGTCCTCTATAGTTTGCCAACCCGAAAGTTACGATGCAGGAAAATCGTATTTCCAACTTATTTATGATAATGCGGATTATAATACGTGTACTATCGACGGCAGAAATACGTTTCATGCCATGGGTGGAGTGATCTGTGCAACTCCTGCCTCTGAAATATCGAGCAGTACGAAAATAGAGCGCCTGCGTCGTATTCCATCGGCAACTAATGTAGGCACTTTGGATTTGTTCCTTTAAAGAATTTTCAAAGAGGTATTCATGCAGGCCTTAAGAATATCAAAATTGAAGACTTCAATGGAACAAATCCAATTGTGAACAATCAAGTGGAGGATTCTGATTTATTGTGGTTTTATGGTAATTACGTACGACGGGAAAACATGAGCGGCTGGAATAGCTTTATGGAACTATGTACGCAAGTAAAACCATTTCACATATCAAGAATAATTCCGGTTCCATTTGTCAATGCACCGCCAAGTAATTACGATACAATTTTTACTGTTTTAATTGAAGCTAATAATAAATGCAAGAGCCAAGATCAAAAAAATGTTTTCGTCACTTTTGATCAACCTCTATATCAAAAGGCTAGAGACATCATTGAGTGCTGTAAAGGAACTCAAAACGAAGCAAAGATAAATAAAGTTATTGTCAGGCTCGGAGGGTTCGATATGCTTATGTCCTACCTTGGCGCAATAGGTTTTATAATGGAAGGTAGTGGATTAAAGGACGCATTTTGTGAACTTTATGCTGAAGTTTCAGCCGAAAAAGCACTAACTGGCCATGCCTATTCTAGAGCGATCCGGGGGAATATTTTAATTCAAAATGCTTTGGCGAATATTCTTTTTTCTTTGATCGATCTCTCAGATGAAGAAGTCCTTGTTCTGAATAATTTGTTTAACCTCGTAGGAAAATCGGAGTTCCATACGTTGCTAAAAAATGATCAGTTCAAAGAAATAAAAAACAAGTTTATAAATAAATTAGAATCGATAAAAGAAAATGGTCCAACTGCACGATTATGGATTCTCTATTTTAATATGGTTGATCTGGCTAAGCAATTTATTCAGGCTGAAAGAAGCGGAAATTGGTCTAAACATTTGCAGTGTGTCCAACAAATGTTGCCTTATTTTCATGCCAGTGGCCATAACCTTCACGCTAAAAGCAGCCACCTATATTTGCAAGATATGAATAATCTTGAAAATATAATGGATGTTATGGAATATGACAAATTTAGTCGTTCAGGTTATTTTACCATAAGGCGAATTGAGAAGTTTCGATCTGGTACATGGTCGGACATGATTATAGAGCAAATGCTAATGAGACCGATGAAAGTTAGCGGTGGATTGACTCATGGATGTGGGATAACTGAAAGTACTTTATGTAAATGGATTCTGTCAACTATCGTTCTGATTGAAGTAACGGATGCTATGGAGCAATTTTGTAACATCACTTACGTTACTTCGGATCAACACGTAGACGCAAGTAATTCGCGAATCACGAGAGATTTACAGGACTCCAAAAAGTTGACAGAAATTTTCAAAAATCATAACCCATTTCCCGTGACCGATAATATATTATCGATTAGCACTGGGATAATAGGTGATGATAAAATAAATTGTTACAAAGCATTAGAAATTGGTTTGTCTTCAATGAACAGAATTATTGGTGGTGACTTTGGTTTGGTGAAATTTCACAAAAAGGACAAAGTGCTATCATTGAAAGCAGTAAATTCTTCTGTAAAAATTGATAACGAAGTCGTAACAATTGACCCAACTCTTATATTCCAGAGAATATCATTAAATATTCAAAACAAAACAGATATGCATAAGTTTTTAGAATATGAACTTGCTCCCTACCCTCTTTCTCTTTTTGACGAAGGCGGGATGCGAAAAGGAAGAAAATCATCATTCTATGATAATTTTTCGAAGATTTCTGGTGTATCTCGTGGTCCAAACGATTTTTATGTGGTTGATGGGGGTTTCCTTTTGCATAAAGTTCGGTGGGATACTAATAAATCCATAGACTTTATTATTAAACAGTATGTTGATTACACAACCCATAATTACAGTCGAAATTCCACCATAGTTTTCGATGGTTACCCAGAGGGTATAAATGTTCAAAGCACAAAAGCAGCCGAGAGGTCACTGAGAGAGAATAAAAATTTAGGCCGAGAAGTAGAATTCAATAGAGATACGATTATTACGATTTCGCAAGACAAATTTTTGAGCAGGAATAAAAATGAAAAAAAGTTAATTGAATTACTGTGCGAAGAGTTTGAAAAAGAAAAATGTAGTACAGTCGTAGCGGAAGAAGATGCTGATTTTCTGATTGTGAGTACTGCTGACAAATGCAGCATAAGCGGTACAACTTGGATAATTGGAGAAGACATCGATTTATTGGTAATATTAACGCAGCACTCACCTATTAATACTATTTACTTTTTGAAACCTGGAAAAGGAAATGTGAATGATTGCATATATGACAGCAACAGTTTTAAATATTTGAAAGTAAAAAAGTTAATAGGTTTCCTGCATGCTTTCACAGGATGTGATACAACGTCTTGTTTTTTCAAACAAGGCAAAAACAAATTAATAAAGACGCTTTCCGATGATGTAGTTCTACAGCAAAAAGCACAGCATTTCTACGATCCCTACGTCACTCCTGATGTTTTAGCTTCGAGTGCTAACGATATAGTTAGCCAAATGTATGGCACCAAGAAAGATAAAAAGACTCTACATGAGCGGCAGTTTTTTAACTTTCAAAAATCAGCTTTGAAAGGTAGTTTGAAATTAGAAAATTTGCCACCGACTGAAGGTACTACTAAGCAGCACGCATACAGATCGTACCTACAATTACAACAGTGGCTTGGTTATAAAAAGGATCCAACAGCGTGGGGTTGGAAAGAGCGACAAAATGTCATCTACCCAGTGCACACGCTGGAACCGCTTATTCCCGATGAGCTACTGAGTAAAATTAGTTGTAGGTGCGAGGCGGGATGCAAAAAGAAAACATGCAGTTGTAAATATGGGCTGCGATGCTCTCAAATGTGCTCGTCATATCATGGTGATAGTTGCACGAACGTCGAAGAAACCACGATAGACGACAACACAGACATCGGTATTAATGATGATACGCAAGACGAAGAGTTGATTTTCGAAAAAATGATGCAAATGCCGATGCAAGATGATACTCAACATGTAGACGAAGAAGAAAACGAAGAAACAGAAGAAGAAGAAGAAGAAGAAGAAGAAGAAGAAGAAGAAGAAGAAGAAGAAGAAGAACACGCTTCACAAATACACACAGATGCACCACACACAAAAAAGCGAAAAATGCCAATACAATAGACATTTGTATGTTGAATACAATTTTTTTTAAAGTGAATATATTATTTTTTATTATTTAATAAACTAATAATACGTACCCAACCACACATATATAATTAATTAATTATTTATTTATGAAAAAAAACATTAAAAAGTTAATTAAAATAATTATTGTTAATTAAGTATTGTTAAATAAACTTTTTCGGGGAAATAAGTAGGCCAGATGTTATTATTTTCGCGAGCCATCCCAAATTTAAAAAAAAATGAAGTGTTTATGTCAATAAGTTACCGAGATATAAAAAATTTTTCGAGCGCGTCGGATTTGAAGTTCCTATGTTCAGTTTTTTTCGCGTGACACTGTAGCCTTCTCCATTTTTGACCCGCACCTTTGTGATTATTTATAACAATGTAATTTTGCAATTAATGTGACGCAATATTTTTTTTATGCGAGTACAACTATTAATTCGATTTTTCGCGCCTGTCTCGTTTCTTAATATTAATAATTGAAGACACGGCGATTTTTACAACAAAAAAAAATTATCTCGGCTTCTAGAGCACTTAGAGAGTTCGTAGGGACGTTGAAATTTGGGGAAAAATGCGAGCTTTCCAACGAACCTACTGTTGTTTATCTCCGACAAATACAGGAGTCGCAATTGCTTTTATTTATAACAAAAAAAATGACTTTTTTTTATTTTGCGATTTTTAATAACTAAATTTGAAATAATTGCTTAGCTATTCATTGTTCGTGAAAGTAGAGATGTTAAACTTTCAAAATCCGTTTACTGTATCCTCGTACGACGTCCCACGGCCTGGGAAAAATCGCGCAAAAATGACCAAAATCTAATAAATAAATGGAATTATGCAAAAACTATTGAGTATTTTTAGCTAAAATTTTAACTGATTATTAAGTACTATAAGAGCTATACTAAAGCGAGTTATCAAGCACCTAGCAAATTTTTTAACGGAGTTGTAAACAATCGTTAAAATGGCTATTTTCAGCGGTTTTTTGCGATTTGCAGATAAACAAATTAACTAAATGTAAATCTGTAAATTGCGTTTGATAGATGTTTTCAATATCTACAAAGTTTACATTTAACTTTTTTCTGTAAAGTCAGTAGTTTTTCTTCTGTCGTCAAAAAACTGACTTTTCGATCATTAATTCATTATTTAAAAAATGATCCTGACATAATTTTTGGACGCACTCACCGGATCATTGTACCTGATGCCCCCCCCCCTCCCCCGACCAGAATCCGCTCGCAAACCTCTAGTTACAGTTAAGTTAGTGGAAAAACTAATTTGACTGGCCTAGTATAGGAAATTAAATTCTGAATGACGTTTCTGTTTCATACAACCGCAGCCGAAGTGGCGAACTTAATCAAAAAAATTCGTAAAGTTGAAAAAACGGGTTTTTGCCAATAAAAAAAAAAAAACTATAACTCGGATCAAAAAAAGTTAAATGAGGAAGTTGTACGTATTAAAAGATCTATCGATTCATGTAATTACATGTCTATCGATTTTTGTTACTTTTCGGGATATATCGAAAAAACCTCTAAAAATCGGGTTCTCTAGTACTCGGTCAATTTTATGCCTAGATACTTTATATTTACTGTAAGTATAGCTCATGGCAAGACAAAAAGCACGTTTTTGAAAAATTTAAAAATATTTATTATTTTTCGAGATATATCGATTTTTCGAGAAAAAGGCGCTCTCCAAAATTGGCTATTTCTCGTCGACGGTTGGTCGTACAGTAACGATCGAGCACTTTTATTTTTCTAGATGAGTTGTTCTATCATGTTATTATACAATTATAACGAATTTTTCACTTTTAATGCTCAAAAAATCACTTAGAAAAAGTATTCTCTTTTTTGGACGTGTTTTTTTCGTATAGCTTTTCCAATTTTTTCACGTATTTAAAAAAAAAAAAAAAAGTTTCTACGACCTTCTGGAGCCGAGATAATGTTTTTATTTTAAGAAAATCTAGAGGACGCAATTAACATGTTACAGCGATGGGGTTTGTGGAAGGTTACTATCGAATACCTATATTTTCAATAAAAAAATACTAGGATATGGTTTATTGATTGCTAGTATTAATAATTAAGTAATAAAGTCAAACGCGCAGGCGCTCCGTGCGTCAGCTGTGGAGGGCGGCGGAATGGGGATAGCGCCGAGCGGGCGCTCGCAAAGCCGATTTCGTACATTCAAAATCGACCGTGCTTACAAAATCTTCATTATCTCGGCTTCTAAAATCCTTTGTACTAAAATCCTTTGTACTTAATCTGGGGTAGCTCGATGAGATGAACACGAATATCACAATTTCGTTCGGCTTAAGAGCAAAATTATTCCGGAATTTTTTTATTTTCGTTAAGTTATAATTTTTGTTGTACTATTTTCGTTATTTTAATAAATGTTTATTATTACAACAGTATTTTCAACTGATAAGAATTTTTCCATCGGTCTTACAAATTAAGTTAAAATAATTAATATTTATAGCCGTCAGATTTCCCTTGTTTATAATCACCCCCGCAGAATCTGAAATAAAAGCTTAATTAAAATCTGGAAAAAACTTTGTTAGCAAAGGACGATCTGACTGCACCCAACGTTTCGAGCCCGCTCCGGCTCCTCCTCAGGGACTGAAATATAAACCCGCGATACACCTCCTTATATAGACCCATACCCTCTTCTTTTCTCTTACCCCCACAACCATCAACTTTCCCCTCTCCAACTTTCCATTCTCACTTAAATTAATAAAGAATGATAAATGTTATCTAATTTACTTGACTCTATCATTAAAGGACCCCGCACACAATGTATGGGAAAAAATCATTCGGTCAAATTGAACGAAATTGAAAAAAGATAGATTTCTTCAGGACCTCAAGATCTATTTTTTTCCAAAGTTTCGTTCAATTTGACCGGATGATTTTTTCCCATACATTGTGTGCGGGGTCCTTTACATTATTCCGATTTCTTAGAATGTGAATACTTTCAAGGCCTTCCCTCTTATATTTATTCTTAATCCCCTGTTCCAAAATATCCAATACCAAAATCGAAAGAAGGCAAACTATTTAAACAATGTGCTTTCAAACCCGATGTACCACTTGAGCTGCGTAAACTATATTAACGGGGTGGCATAGTCCTACCATTACCGACCGAGCAATTGACACAGTTTCAAGCTTATTAAAAATAAAATACGTAGAATCACAAAAAATCAAGAGAACACCCTTCTGTGGTTTTGAACGTTCAATCACCCAGTAAAAGTTTGAAGTCGAAATAACAAGTGGTCTTGCAAAAACTTTGAACGAAACCGAATTTTGTTTTGTTAAAAGTTTTTGCAAAAACCACTTGATATTTCGACTTCAAACTTTTACTGGATGATAGAACGTTCAAAACCACAGAAGGGTGTTCTCTTGATTTTTTGCGATTCTACGTATTTTATTTTTAATAAGCTTGAAACTGCTCAGTCGGTAATGGTACGGCTATGGCACCCCCTTAATGTTCATACATTCTCTTTTTCAAATATCTACCCGTTTGACCAATATAACAACCATTACAATCCCTACAATTAATTTTATAAACTACTCCCGATTTTAAACATTTATCATCCTTGTCTTTACAATTACTAAATAACCTTTATACCACTCTAACCTCAAAATCACAACTTTGATATGATTTTTCGGCGCTCGTGATATAAAATACCGTTCGAAACTAGTGCGTAAGTCGATTATTTAGGTGGTGTGACTTTTTCGCACTCACTTCGCTCGTGCAAAAAGTCACACCAGCTAAGTAATCGACTTCCCCACCCGTGTCGAAATGTACTATTCTAAATTATTATCGTTTCTAAAGAAAACTTGAACATTATGTTTACTAAAAACGCTTCTAATCCTTTCCGACAAACCTCTAACATATGGTAAACTAAAATATGCGTTCTTTCCATTTCTATTCCTTCTTTGATTATCTACCCGCTGCTTCAATCCACCATTATAAATTTCCCACACTCTCTCATCAATCATTTTATCAATAAGTTTTACCGGATAACTATTCTTAATAAATGTTTCTCTAACTAAATTTAAATTCTTTTTCCTAAAATCTTTATGTGACAATTTAATCGCTCTGTCAATGACACCCTTGATCGCACCTGTCTTGTTTCCGAATTGGTGGTGAGAATCAAAATTTAAAAATTTACCTGCCCATGTAGGTTTTCTATACCAAACTAATTTTACTCTATTATTATTAACTCTAATGACACTAATATCTAAAAAAACTCAATTGATTATCTTTCTCAACTTCTTTTGTGAATTTAATTCTATCATGGATAGAATTAAACATCCACCATTTCATCCACAAAACATTCAGGTCATCAACATATCTTTTAAAAATAATTGGCTGAAAAACCAACTTAGACAAAGCAGCACTTTCCAATTTTTGCATTACTAAATTCGCTATAACAGGTGACAACGGTGATCCCATTGGACAGCCGTACCTTTTCTCATAGAAACTATTATCAAAAGAAAAAATTGTGTTTTTAAAAACCAAATTAAGTGCCTTTATAAATTCATCTTTTGTTAAACTAGTATGAACTTTAATTTCAGACCATTTATCTTGTATAATATCATTTTCACATTTTAAATATTTAAACATACTATCCTTAATATAGGCTTTTGTTTTCCAATGCATCAATAATACTTTCAATTTATCTTGTAGTCTATTGATATGTGGACTCCTAATTTTCACGTAAGTGGTATCACCATCCAACATAAGTTGAATTTTATTTATATAATTCCTTTTATCTGAAATTACAGTTACATTTCCTTTATCTGCTTTTTGGAAGATCATATTCGGATTCTCTCTCAAGAATTTCTTCGTTATTTTTAATTCATGCAACAAATTACTGTTCAAATAATTATCAAATCTGTGTTCTATTTTAAAATTATCAATAACTTTAACTAAAGAACTCCTACATTCTTTTTTAAACTCTAGATTAAAACAGCTCTTACTACTCTCTACCTAAGCGATGACAACAGTATTTTGCTTGTAAGACTTTAACTTTTCTACTACAAAATTATTTTTATTATCTCAGTAATTAATTATTTATGAAATGAAATTAAACAAATTAATAATAACATAAATTTGAAAAATATAATTTATTAAAATATTATTTTATTACATAATTATTTATAAAATATGTATACATTCATCATAATGAAAATAGTCTTCTATAAATGTCTTATGTTCACAAAACGTTTCTCCTCTTTGTTGAATTATTATCTTCCTCATTTTCTTGTCCTCTTCTTCCATATGTAGGTCAAGAAGCTTTTCGAAGGCATCATTAGAGTCCTCGTCTATTTCGATGTTGGGAGCAGTTTCGAAATTTTCACATTGTGTTGCGTTAAAATGTGAGCAAACACTTGTACATTTAAGAAAATTTTTTCTACAACCACATGCGTTTGTTTTACAACCACCTGCGCAGCTACATGATATTTTTTTGATTATTTCGTCGGGTATCAACGGTTCTTCACTATAAACTGGCATTATCATATTCTCTGTAATTTTCCACCCCCACAGAGTTACATCGTTTTCATTGCCCAACCATTGCTGTAATTGCAAATAAACTCTGTAGGCATATTGTTTGGCAGCTCCTTCAGTAGGGGGAAGATTTTCTAATTTAAATGAAGCTCGAGACGTAGATCGTTTGAAATGCTCATAGCGATGTTCATTAAGCTTTACATTAATTTTATTGCTATATAACAGAGAAATTATTTTATACATATTCTTAGCAATTTCATCACGTGGAGCATTTTTTTTATAGAAAACATCTAGTAATTGAAGGTAAGCATGACTAGAATTAAATACTTTTACTAATTTGTTTTTTCCTTGTTTGTAAAATGAAGAGACTGGGTCACAACCCGATACGGCGTGTAAGAAGGCTACATACTTTGATAATTCTAAATGTTTAAAACTGTTATTAGAGTACCATCGATCTACGTCTCGCCTCTTACCTTTTTTCAAAAACAAAATCGTCTTTGTAATAAGAATTAACTGCGTTAAAAGTACGAGTAGATCTATATCCTCTCCAACTATGACAATATTATTTTCTGAACTGAAATTTGCGGCAGTTTTAACAATTGATAAATCAGCATCTTCTTCTGCCATTTTGGTTTCAAATCCAACATTTTGCAATCCAAAACAAAGCATGTTAATAAGCCTTTTTTATTGCTACTGATAGACAAAAAGGCCGCCTGCGTTTCAGTGATTTTTGTATTTTCATCAAAACAAAATTCTCTAGATACATTGCTACGTTGCCGTCTCAATCTTTTCCACGTTTTTAAACTGCCGCTTGTGTCTTCTGGATATCTATCAAATACTATTATTGTTTTTATATATTATTGTTCTACGTATCGTACGTATTTATTAATAATTTCTTTGAAAAGTATATTACGTTGCCAAACAACACGATGTAATAGGCTACCGCCGTCTAGAACATAAATATCATTTGCAATTATCTGTGGAATCGGAGATAAACACTCAAAATTTTCATAAAAACTTGATTTTGCCGTTTTGCGCATTCCATTCTCATCAATTCTTTGAAAAATTAACAGTGGATTTATTACGACGAGGTTACTTGAATTTTTATGCTAGATGTCATAAAGCGAAGAGAACGAAGTTTATTTTTTAACGAAGCTTTCATACTTCCAAATGATTTTCCAATATAGGTGTGCAATACTTTCATTCCTTCGTCACGCGCCTTATAACAGTTAATACTTTCATTACCGATTATTCCAGAGTAAATTAACATTATGAATTTGGATTCTACAAATGGATTATACTTTTCGAAAAATTCATTAATTTTCTGCAAATCTGCTGCATCTCTTTTTATTCTTGAAATGCGAGTGTCTACATGTTGTTCCGATGTCTCGAATGAAATGTTACAAAACTTCTCCATTTCATGACAAGCTTCCGTCAATGCTATAGTGGATAAAATCCATTTTGCTATAAGACTATCAGAAATTCCACGCCCGTGGGTCAGTCCGCGGCTAGTTTTCATAGACTTCATCAGAACCTGTTCGATAGTCATATCGGAAACATACCAGACCACGCTTTTTCAGATCTCCTGATCGTAAAAAAGCCACACTTTGCAAATTTATCGTATTCATAAATATCCATTGTAGATTCTAATGCTATCATATCTTGAAGATATATATGACTACATTTAGCATACGAGTGATGCCCGGTAGCATGGAAAAACGGCAACATACTTTTCACGCATTGCAAGTGTAGTTGCCAATTCCCAATACGTTCAGCTTCTGTAAAACGCTTTACGATGTTTATCATAAAAAAATACTGTTTCCACAATTTACATGTTGGTCCTTTTTCTTCGATTTTTCGTAACTGTTCAATAAATCTCTTTTTAATACAAATTACTTGATTGATTATTTGATAGTCCTCCGATTCTTCATATGGTTTATTAACTTCCTCTGTATATTTAAGCAAGCAAGAAATTTCTTCTTCACTTAAAGGGATTTCTTCAAAAACCTTAGCAGCGAGTGATGCTTGTATTAACGTATGCCCTCTTATCGCTCGCGAATAAGCATGACCTTTAAGTGCTTTTTCGGCAAATTTTTCAGCCAATAAGACACAAAATGCTTCTTGCAGTCGAGATCCCTTCATAATAAATCCCACAGATTCTACGAAACTCATAAACATATGGAAACCTCCAAGCTGTACTGTAACTGATTGTAAATTATGAGGATCATTTGTAGGATCTATACAAGAAATTATTTCGCGCGCTTTTAAATATAATGGCTGGTCGAAAGTAACGAAGCAGCGCTCCTAAGCTCTTAATTTGCATCTTTCTGCTGCTTCAACAAGAACTGTAAATATTGTGTTATAGTCACTTGGAGGATTATTTACAAATGGAATTGGTACTATTCTTGAGGTTTTATAATCAACATTTGCATGGCATTCTTCTTGGAAACCACTCCATCCCTTCGTTTCTACCGGATGTGCGTTTTTTTGACGTAACCAAACAAAATCTACAGTAGAAATATCGAATTCATCTTGTACATCGCTTAACTTCTCTACAATCATATTATTCAATCCTACTGACGTGCCTCTGTGAAATAACTTTAAAGGAAGAAATCCAAATTTGCCAATTTCTGTAGCTGTTTGTATCGTATTTAATTTTTGTATTGAACTTTCGGATGTGACAGAAGAAGAAGGAGTGACACACATTATGCCACCCATGGCATGAAAAGTATTATGACCATCTAAAGTCTTTGTATCATGGTCGGCATTATCAAAAGAAAACTGAATAAATGCCTCGTCAGAAATTTTAAATTGTTCAGGATCGTTTACAACAGATGATTCGAATAGAAGAGTTTCGTGGTAAAATGCACATAGTCCTAAATACGATAACGCATCTAAAAGACCTCTCGCAGTAAATTTTTTATGTATTACAGATGACAAACCTAATAATGCTGACGACAAAAATGTTCCAGGTCTGACGCAAGATATTAAAATGTGCGCAATAGTATAAACTCTTTGAGACCATTTATTTTGTAGTGAGTGTTCTGATCGCTTATGTTTTTTTATAAGACTATCTAAAAATACCTGTAGAGTTTTAGGAATATCTCTTTCCACGTCATTTAAGGAGCTTGGTGCATTATACCTGTCTGTATCATAATGCTTACTTCTTATACCTTGACAAATTATTTCTGCAGCCATTTCTACTATTCTAAGGCGCTCTTCTTCATCCGTGCCGGCTTTTTCTTTGTACCACTTATCATCAAGTATCGTTCCTTTCTTATTAACGAAACATATTATTGTATCATTTGGTACTGAGTACATAACTATATCGTCTTCAAAATAATTTAACAGATGGCCTTTTATGGCGTCAATACGGGGCAAGTTGTGACGGAAATCTTGTACCATTTCTTTCAGAGAAAACTGCGAATCTTCAGAATTTTTAAGAATGTGGTTAACCCTTTCGTACCGAGACTCCTTTCCCGGGGAAAAAGTGACTTTTTTGTATACTATAATTGTGGAGGCTTTAAGTAAGATCAACCGACAGTTTTTTTTCTCCAAAAGTGTCGATAAGTACTATTTTCCAAGTGAGCCCTGGAGGACACATACAACTCATATCCGCCAATAGAATTACTTTACTGAACTCGGATAGTGATACATTCTTAGTACGTTGCCTCATTAACAAGATCCACCACTCAGAATAAAAAAAAATAACAATGAATAATTTTTTTATTCTAAAATAAACCATTCAAGTTCCGAATTTTCGTCAAATGCCAATTTTCATCGCCGAGCCCTTTTTGAATGTACTAAACGAAACAGAAAAAAACAAAAAAATTTAATTTTAATGGCTAGAGGGGATTCCCCTTGAATAAGAGAACACAACTAAATAAGTAAATTTCAAAAATTACTTAATTTCAGATTTCTACAGTATGTTGAACAAAGTGGGTCTTACAGAACCCATACGGTACGAAACGGTTAATAATGTGACGTACCACAGTAGACGTATTTTTATCCGTAGGGCGGCCAACTTCATTTGTAGACTGTGTGTAGTTAAATCCTCGAATACATTTAGCATGATAACGCGCTTTTTTCTTCTCTAGGTCAACTCTATGTTCTAATCGTAGTCTAAACTTTTTATGAAAATCATCATCTGGTCGTGATACAAATATTTTAAAAATATTTTCTTTAATATTATCATTGGAAACTAATTTTATTGGTGGTTTATGAGTGTCAGTTGTTGCATCAGTAGCACAGAAAAAGCATAATGAACTGAAATAAAACTTGCGAGCTTCCTTGTTATCTTTTCTTGTTTGTTTTATTCTATCTAAAATACTCTGCTTTTGAGTTTTAATATTGGATGGTTTGAGATACCGAACTTGACAGGCTTTATGAACATTCATAAATAACAAGTGATCCGTTTTCAAGTGTTCTCTATCTCCGATCTCTTTACTCGCTTTAGTAAGTGATTTTATCGGCTTCTCACCAATGTGAATTATTCCTTCCTCCATTTCCTTATCGCATAAAATACACACTTCACGTTCACTCTCTGCCATTTTGCGTGTATATCTGCAAACCAAAAGTTTTCTATTATTAATAATCAATTTGCACAATTATAATTTACTTAACGAAATGGATTTAAGAAAATAGTTCAAAAATAAAATTTTTTATTACGCTAGTTATTACACTAGTGACTTAATTTTTAAATTATTTATTCGCAATATATATTTTACGTCTCTGCTATTTGACCGTCAGATTCTTGTATGCTATGCATATCTATATACTAGAGAATATAGTTTCTCTAGTCAATCATCAAAACAAAACAAACACAACAATCAGGTGATACCTTGAGACAATGTATTTTACATCTGACGGACAAATAGCAAGAGTCTATATTTTAACGATCGTCAGCAAATAAGGCATATTGCCATGTAGGTAGTGTTTTATAAAATCTATACTCACGAAAAAGAATGAGAAATAACTTGCCACTTGTAGTCAGCGTACGTTTTGTATAATACTGTACACTATTTCGTAGACGATTCACAAAACAAATTAAAGAAACAAATGATTTTTCTTTGAATAAAACTTATACACTGCTTATATGCTGCTAATATGCCAAATGATCTGCTCTACTCCACAAACTGAGACGAACTGAATCATTTATTCATTCTAAACCTAGAGTTCTACCTGACCTTCTCTCTTCTCTTCCCACTCTGTCGACAAGGGCTGCAAATCAGGCGTAAATTTCGTACACTTTCTCCAAAATGATATCGGCGTCCCGGATTAAGAGCCTTAATGACTGGGAATACCGCCATTCCTAAGTATCCCTAAGGTTCTATGGCTTTTATGATGGGGATTCCGGCTGTACGAAAATGCCACTTTCACAACTGTAAAGTGAATGTTCACTGTCATTCTCGATTACACTTGTTTGCTATATAAAAATTTACAACGGGATTTACACGGAGACGTTTAAAATACAAGGACACTTATTGCACGTTTGAACTCCAACCGTTCAGCAAACACTAAGCCATGAGACTATATTTTGAACGAACGCAGGTATAAAGACCGTTGTAAACACTTCCTATAGAACCCTTTAGAGCAGCTGCTTTGAAGCTATAGTATTTTATACTGTCGAAGTGGGGACATACAACGGACGTCAGATGACTAATCCATTTGAAATATATATATGGGAGCGTCCAGCAGAAACGGGCCATGAGCGCGCGCGGTGCCTTTTTTCGCGTAAAAGGCGCTCTGTTTAACTCGTTCATAATCGTATGCTGCGTCTTTGAAAAAAAAAACCAAGGACCTATATCGATAGATTTTTTCCTGCTCTTTCCAATGGTACCATTGTTTTTATTGCGAAACGCTTTCTTCCGGACGAAAACTCGAGTTGTATATTGAAAGCCATTTTTCTCAAAGTATATCATGTTTTTTTTTCAAAGTAAACTACACCACTGGAAAGTACAACTCTTAAGCTTCAAAACCCTATCTTGGAGAAGTTGGAGAAATAAAGGGTTTAAAAGTAGCAACATGAAAAAGACGGCGCTGAGGGTCCGCGCGAGCCCCTCGCGCCCGTGCGTACGGCACGTTTAAGTGCACGCTCTATTCAATTCGCTAATAATCGTGTACCAAGTCTCTGAAAAAAGAACTAAGGACATATATCGATAGATTTTTGCTGCTCTTTCCAATGGTGCTATTATTTTTATTCCGCAATACTTCCGAAAGGTAATATTGTTATGCCAGATTAAACATGGGTTTGAAGTTTGCAACGTTGCGATCCAACGAAAATTCGATTTTCGAAAAACACCTTTTTTCCACATGAATAGCATAATAGTGGAAGAATACATGAAAATTGATCAAAATAAATCAATTCCAAACTACCCCCCACCCCTAACACGGAATTCGTAAGACAACCTAAGAGAACGAAAATTCCATTTTCTTAAATCAAATTTCTCAGGGAGAATGACACCAGATATTGTAAATAACACAAGAATTCATCAAAAATAATTGATATAAACCGATATCAAATTATCCCCACCCCCAAAACCACCCCAAACGGGTGATTATACAGGGTAGATGTAAAAATGCAATAAAAAAAAATTCTCCCTCGGCGGCTTTGAGATTTTCCAAACTTTTTATTGTAGAAATTACTTTCTAGGAACACAAGCTACATGTAAAAAAATTAAGAAGAAAATAAACTCCCCAGAACATTTCCAAACGGGCCCAAAAAGGTGACAACCAGCGTGTTTGTAAGAAAAAAAAATTCTCCCTCAGCGGCTTTGGGCATTTCCAAACATTTTATCGTGGAAATTACTTTCTAGGAACACAAGCTACATGTAGAAAAATTAAGAAGAAAATAAACTCCCCGGAACATTTCCAAACGGGCCCAAAAAGTTGATAATACAGCGTATTTGCAGGAAAAAAAATTCTCACTCGGCGGCTTTGGGCATTTCCAACCTTTTTATCGCGAACATTACTTTCTAGCAGCACAAGTTACATGTAAAAAAATTAAGAAGAAAATAAATCCCCCGGAACATTTCCAAACGGGCCCAAAAAGGTGACAAACAGCGTGTTTGTAAGAAAAAAAAATTCTCCCTCAGCGGCTTTGGGCATTCCCAAACTTTTCATCGTGGAAATTACTTTCTAGCAACACAAGCTACATGTAAAAAAATTAAGAAGAAAATAAACTCCCCGGAACATTTCCAAACGGGCCCAAAAAGTTGATAATACAGCGTATTTGCAGGAAAAAAAATTCTCACTCGGCGGCTTTGGGCATTTCCAAACTTTTTATCGCGAACATTACTTTCTAGCAACACAAGCTACATGTAAAAAAATTAAGAAGAAAATAAACTCCCCGGAACATTTCCAAACGGGCCCAAAAAGGTGACAAACAGCGTGTTTGTAAGAAAAAAAAATTCTCCCTCAGCGGCTTTGGGCATTTCCAAACTTTTTATTGCGAACATTACTTTCTAGCAGCACAAGCTACATGTAAAAAAATTAAGAAGAAAATAAACTCCCCGGAACATTTCCAAACGGGCCCATAAAGGTGACAAACAGCGTGTTTGTAAGAAACAAAATTCTCCCTCAGCGGCTTTGGGCATTTCCAAACTTTTTATCGTGGAAACTACTTTCTAGCGACACAAGCTATATGTAAAAAAATTAAGAAGAAAATAAACTCCCCGGAACATTTCCAAACGGGCCCAAAAAGTTGATAATACAGCGTATTTGCAGAAAAAAAATTCTCACTCGGCGGCTTTGGGCATTTCCAAACTTTTTATCGCGAACATTACTTTCTAGCAGCACAAGCTACATGTAAAAAAATTAAGAAGAAAATAAACTCCCCGGAACATTTCCAAACGGGCCCAAAAAGGTGACAAACAGCGTGTTTGTAAGAAAAAAAAATTCTCCCTCAGCGGCTTTGGGCATTTCCAAACTTTTTATCGTGGAAATTACTTTCTAGGAACACAAGCTACATGTAGAAAAATTAAGAAGAAAATAAACTCCCCGGAACATTTCCAAATGGGCCCAAAAAGTTGATAATACAGCGTATTTGCAGGAAAAAAAATTCTCACATAACGCTTTAAATAAATATAAAAGCACGGAAAAAAGTATTTCAGTATTTCACGCAAAAAACTTTTTCGGAACTTCACAATGATGTGAACAAAAATTTAATAAAAACAATTGTCAAAGAAACAATAGAGGCTGTCTAAGAGACAAAAGAGGCTGTCTAAGAGACAAAAGAGGCTGTCTAAGAGACAAAAGAGGCTGTCTAAGAGACAAAAGAGGCTGTCTAAGAGACAAAAGAGGCTGTCTAAGAGACAAAAGAGGCTGTCTAAGGACAATAGAGTCTGTCTAGGAGACAAGAGACTATGTTAAGAGGCAGAGTAATGTCAAAGAAAATTTTCCATTTTTTTAACAGAGGAATAGGCCTTTTTTTACTAACTTCTTATTACGAAAACAAAAAATGACATATTTAAGGGAAAATGAATTCAAGGATAGTAACAAAGGGGAAACCTCTATAAAAAATACGCGCCTATCTATCTACCTCTTGGGTGGCGTGGAAAAGATAGACTTTTCATATCTCTATATATTATAAAATGGAGTCTCTGTCACTGTTCAGCCCATATATTACCTTTACCTAGAGACATTAGTTATGTGCTTATCCATATAATTTAATTTCAGGATCGAGCGAAGCGAAGGCCCAACTCGCGTGCGTTCGTGGTCCTCATTGCTACCAAAGGCAATGTACAATTTTCCCACATACCGTACAGAAAGTTATTTGCACTTAATCTTTGATTTAAGTACATGTCAAAAACTTCACATAACCTCACAACTAGAAATTTCTTATTAGATAAAGACTTATGACATTTACAATCTCTACTATCTCTTTTAATTTTCGAATAAAAGCAGATAAATAAAAAGTCCACTTACTAATGGGCGGGGGGGGGGGGGTGGCGACCGGACCGAGCATTACGGGTAAGTTTTTCTCTTATCACTCTTTTATAATCACACGTTTAGGGCGTTGTGCCATTTTTTATTTACTACACAGAATTTTAATTTTACGCCTCCGATAGGGAATGTTTTCGTCACTACTCCTACATAATAAGCTGTTTTGGGGTGTTCCGGAGAGTCGATTTGCTTCCTAATTTATTTTCGGGTATTTTGTATGCTAAGAAAATAATTCCAGCAATAAAAAGTTTGGAAATGCCAAACGCCGCAGAGAGGGAATTTTTTTCCATTACCACCCCTATATAATCAGCTGTTTGCGGCTGTTCCGCTGGGGAGTCGATTTGATTTGCATTATTTTTTACGGGTATTTTGTATGCTCAGAAAATAATTCCAGCAATGAAAAGTTTGGAAATGCCAAACACCGCGGAGAGGGAATTTTTTTTCCGTTACCACCCCTATACAATCAGCTGTTTGGGGGTGTTCCGGAGAGTCAATTTGGTTCGTAATTTTTTTACGGGTATTTTGTGTGCTCGGAAAATAATTCCAGCAATAAAAAGTTTGGAAATGCCAAACGCCGCGGAGAGGGAATTTTTTTTCCGTTACCACCCCTATATAATCAGCTGTTTGGGGGTGTTCCGGGGAGTCAATTTGGTTTGTAATATTTTTACGGGTATTTTGTATGCTCAGAAAATAATTCCAGCTTTGAAAAGTTTGGAAATGCCCAAAGCCGCCGAGGGAGAATTTTTTTTTCTTACGCTGTTTGTCAACTTTTTGGGCCCGGTTGGAAATGTTCCGGGGAATTTATTTTCTTCTTAATTTTTTTACATGTTGCCTGTGTTCCCAGAAAGTAATTTCCACGATAAAAAGTTTGGAAATGCCCAAAGGTGCAGAGGGAGAATTTTTTTTTTCTTACAAATACGCTGTTTGTATAACTTTTGGGCCCGTTTGGAAATGTTCCGCGGAGTTTATTTCCTTCTTAATTTTTTTACATGTAGCTTGTGTCGCTAGAAAGTAATTTCCACGATAAAAAGTTTGGAAATGCCCAAAGCCGCTGAGGAAGAATTTTTTTTTCTTACAAACACGCTGTTTGTCACCTCTTCGGGCCCGTTTGGAAATGTTCCGGGGACTTTATTTTCTTCTTAATTTTTTTACATGTAGCTTGTGCTGCTAGAAAGTAATGTTCGCGATAAAAAGTTTGGAAATGCCCAAAGCCGCCGAGTGAGAATTTTTTTTCCTGCAAATACGCTGTATTATCAACTTTTTGGGCCCGTTTGGAAATGTTCCGGGGAGTTTATTTTCTTCTTAATTTTTTTACATGTAGCTTGTGTTGCTAGAAAGTAATTTCCACGATAAAAAGTTTGGAAATGCCTAAAGCCGCTGAGGGAGAATTTTTTTTTCTTACAAACACGCTGTTTGTCACCTATTTGGGCCCGTTTGGAAATGTTCCGGGGAGTTTATTTCCTTCTTAATTTTTTTACTAGTAGCTTGTGCTGCTAGAAAGTAATATTCGCGATAAAAAGTTTGGAAATGCCCAAAGCCGCCGAGTGAGAATTTTTTTTCCTGCAAATACGCTGTATTATCAACTTTTTGGGCCCGTTTGGAAATGTTCCGGGGAGTTTATTTTCTTCTTAATTTTTTTACATGTAGCTTGTGTCGCTAGAAAGTAATTTCCACGATAAAAAGTTTGGAAATGCCCAAAGCCGCTGAGGGAGAATTTTTTTTTCTTACAAACACGCTGTTTGTCACCTCTTTGGGCCCGTTTGGAAATGTTCCGGGGAGTTTATTTTCTTCTTAATTTTTTTACATGTAGCTTGTGTTGCTAGAAAGTAATTTCCACGATAAAAAGTTTGGAAATGCCTAAAGCCGCTGAGTGAGAATTTTTTTTCCTGCAAATACGTTGTATTATCAACTTTTTGGGCCCATTTGGAAATGTTCCGGGGGAGTTTATTTTCTTCTTAATTTTTCTACATGTAGCTTGTGTTCCTAGAAAGTAATTTCCACGATAAAAAGTTTGGAAATGCCCAAAGCCGCTGAGGGAGAATTTTTTTTTCTTACAAACACGCTGTTTGTCACCTTTTTGGGCCCGTTTGGAAATGTTCCGGGGAGTTTATTTTCTTCTTAATTTTTTTACATGTAGCTTGTGCTGCTAGAAAGTAATATTCGCGATAAAAAGTTTGGAAATGCCCAAAGCCGCCGAGTGAGAATTTTTTTTCCTGCAAATACGCTGTATTATCAACTTTTTGGGCCCGTTTGGAAATGTTCCGGGGAGTTTATTTTCTTCTTAATTTTTTTACATGTAGCTTGTGTTGCTAGAAAGTAATTTCCACGATAAAAAGTTTGGAAATGCCTAAAGCCGCTGAGGAAGAATTTTTTTTTCTTACAAACACGCTGTTTGTCACCTCTTTGGGCCCGTTTGGAAATGTTACGGGGACTTTATTTTCTTCTTAATTTTTTTACATGTAGCTTGTGCTGCTAGAAAGTAATGTTCGCGATAAAAAGTTTGGAAATGCCCAAAGCCGCCGAGTGGAAATTTTTTTTCCTGCAAATACGCTGTATTATCAAATTTTTGGGCACATTTGGAAATGTTCCGAGGAGTTTATTTTCTTCTTAATTTTTCTACATGTAGCTTGTGTTCCTAGAAAGTAATTTCCACGATAAAAAGTTTGGAAATGCCCAAAGCCGCTGAGGGAGAATTTTTTTTTCTTACAAACACGATGTTTGTCACCTTTTTGGGCCCGTTTGGAAATGTTCCGGGGAGTTTATTTTCTTCTTAATTTTCTTACATGTAGCTTGTGCTGCTAGAAAGTAATGTTCGCGATAAAAAGTTTGGAAATGCCCAAAGCCGCCGAGTGAGAATTTTTTTTCCTGCAAATACGCTGTATTATCAACTTTTTGGGCCCGTTTGGAAATGTTCCGGGGAGTTTATTTTCTTCTTAATTTTTTTACATGTAGCTTGTGTTGCTAGAAAGTAATTTCCACGATAAAAAGTTTGGAAATGCCCAAAGCCGCTGAGGGAGAATTTTTTTTCTTACAAACACGCTGTTTGTCACCTTTTTGGGCCCGTTTGGAAATGTTCCGGGGAGTTTATTTTCTTCTTAATTTTTTTACATGTAGCTTGTGCTGCTAGAAAGTAATGTTCGCGATAATAAGTTTGGAAATGCCCAAAGCCGCCGAGTGAGAATTTTTTTTCCTGCAAATACGCTGTATTATCAACTTTTTGGGCCCGTTTGGAAATGTTCCGGGGAGTTTATTTTCTTCTTAATTTTTTTACATGTAGCTTGTATTGCTAGAAAGTAATTTCCACGATAAAAAGTTTGGAAATGCCTAAAGCCGCTGAGGGAGAATTTTTTTTTCTTACAAACACGCTGTTTGTCACCTCTTTGGGCCCGTTTGGAAATGTTCCGGGGAGTTTATTTTCTTCTTAATTTTTTTACATGTAGCTTGTGCTGCTAGAAAGTAATGTTCGCGATAAAAAGTTTGGAAATGCCCAAAGCCGCCGAGTGAGAATTTTTTTTCCTGCAAATACGCTGTATTATCAACTTTTTGGACCCGTTTGGAAATGTTCCGGGGAGTTTATTTTCTTCTTAATTATTTTACATGTAGCTTGTGTTGCTAGAAAGTAATTTCCACGATAAAAAGTTTGGAAATGCCCAAAGCCGCTGAGGGAGAATTTTTTTTTCTTACTAACACGCTGTTTGTCACCTTTTTGGGCCCGTTTGGAAATGTTCCGGGGAGTTTATTTTCTTCTTAATTTTTTTACATGTAGCTTGTGCTGCTAGAAAGTAATGTTCGCGATAAAAAGTTTGGAAATGCCCAAAGCCGCCGAGTGAGAATTTTTTTTCCTGCAAATACACTGTATTATCAACTTTTTGGGCCCGTTTGGAAATGTTCCGGGGAGTTTATTTTCTTCTTAATTTTTTTACATGTAGCTTGTGTTGCTAGAAAGTAATTTCCACGATAAAAAGTTTGGAAATGCCTAAAGCCGCTGAGGGAGAATTTCTTTTTCTTACAAACACGCTGTTTGTCACCTCTTTGGGCCCGTTTGGAAATGTTCCGGGGAGTTTATTTTCTTCTTGGGGGTGGGGATAATTTGATATCGGTTTATATCAATCATTTTTGATGAATTCTTGTGTTATTTACAATATCTGGTGTCATTCTCCCTGAGAAATTTGATTTTAGAAAAATGGAATTTTCGTTCTCTTAGGTTGTCTTACGAATTCCGTGTTAGGGGTGGGGGGTAGTTTGGAATTGATTTATTTTGATCAATTTTCATGTATTCTTCCATTATTTGCAGTATATTATGCTATTCATGTGGAAAAAAGGTGTTTTTCGAAAATCGAATTTTCGTTGGATCGCAACGTTGCAAACTTCAAACCCATGATTAAACAATCTATAAGGTTATTTTAAATTTCTGCTTCACTGCTTTCAGTGCGTTCATGGATATTTTTATGTTTAATATATTATGTTTTTCAAATTTTGTTATATAAATGAACAAAGTTCATTGTAATATTATACTAACTGTTACAACTAGATCCACAAAATTATGTCCACGCATTGGCATTGTAAGTTACAAAACATTTTATATTTACAAAAAAGAAAGGGCGAAATAGCACATCGCGTGTATTAATCCGCCCTTGAGCATAGCGTAAAAAGTTCGGGCAGCCGCTGTCTTTTTGATCTTACTATTTTTTAACTTTTCATGTTTCAACTTAAAAATATAATATTTTATAGTTTAAGACTTGTACTTTTGAAGAATATAATTCATTTTGAAGAAAAGACTGATATTTTATTGAAAAAATAGAGTTTAAACATTCAAATGGAATTTTCAACTAGAAGGAAGCATTTCGGAATAAAAATAATGGCACCATTGGAAAGAGCAGGAAAAAATCTATCGATATATGTCCTTAGTTCTTTTTTCAGAGACTTGGTACACGATTATTAGCGAATTGAATAGAGCGTGCACTTAAACGTGCCGTACGCACGGGCGCGAGGGGCTCGCGCGGACTCTCGGCGCTGTCCTTTTCATGTTATTACTTTTAAACCCTTTATTTCTCCAACTTCTCCAAGATTGGGTTTTGAAGCTTAAGAGTTGTACTTTCCAATGGTGTAGTTTATTTTGAAAAAAAAACATGATATACTTTGAGAAAAATGGCTTTCAATATTCAACTCGAGTTTTCGTCCGGAAGAACGAAGAACGCGTTTCGCAATAAAAACAATGGCGCAATTGGAAAGAGCAGAAAAAATCTATCGATATAGGTCCTTGTTTTTTTTTTCAAAGACGCAGCATACGATTATGAGCGAGTTAAACAGAGCGCCTTTTACGCGAAAAAAGGCACCGCGCGCGCTCGGTGGCCCGTTTCTGCTGGACGCTTCCATATGTATTTGCACACACACACACACGCACACACACACACACACACCCACCCACACACACAGGCGTATCCCCAGGTGGGGGATAGGGGAAAACTCGTCAGATATGAAAGGCACCGGGGAAAGAAAATACCCGGGACGGACCAAAACTAGCTAGGGGAAGGCACCCCAAATAATAAACCAACCATGGACATAGTGAATGAGAGATACGCAGTATCCCAAGTGGGTGCCTTCAATAGAGGGATTAATCCCACCACCGATTCTGATTGGGTGAAAGCCCCGGTGGTCGGTGCAGGCTCCACGGATTTTGGGGGGAGCCACATACACTATACCAACAACGAGATGGAAGTAGAGTACGGAACAGATGTAGGACACCAAGCGGGAACCTCCGCTAAATGGGTGAAAACCACCGCCGATTCCAATTAAGACCATGCTTTATTGTGGAAAGCGAAACAACACGACGCTGTCACCGCTTTCGTTATCAAGGCTGAGAGATACGAGGGAGACTAGCTGACCGACCGGCAAATGCTAACATTTATATCTGGCTCGAAGCTTGCTTAAAGAATTTACATAGACAACTCTGTAGTCGCGGGAAGGCTATCGACTTTATAGGAGTAACGATAAATAGTAAACGATTCAATCATGGTCCTTTATGGCTTTCATTTAGGCCGATTAAAGATTTCAATGTAGAAGACCTTTGGGGACTATTATCGAGTGCAATTAAAAGTGCAAATAATTTTGATATTAGTGATAGATTGTCAGTTAGCTGGGCAATCGTGAGAGGTGTAGCAGGACGTGGTCGGACACAGTTAACTCATGAAAATGTCAAGAAAAAGTCCATCTTATCTATTCAAAATGACGATAATCTTTGTTTGCCACGAAGCTTGGCTACCGCCTATGCTTATGTCATCGGAGGACAAATACGAACGGGACGATTGCACGAATATTGGAACCTTATTCGTCGAAACAACGGATCCGTTCAAAAGGGAGCAGCCGAGGAGCTTTTAAACTTAGCAAATGTTCAGGTTCCAATAGGAGGTTGCGGTCTCGAAGAAATTCATCGTTTTCAAATCTTTTTTTCTACGCGCGCTACGGCTCTAGTGGTGTACTCTTTTAGAAATTTTGCCCACGGATATCCATCTCTCTACGATGGCACACGTTTTGTTATGGACACAAGAAGATGCATTACCAAAACTTTACGAATTATGTACTACGAACATTCCAATCGCTATCAACCTATTCTGAATTTGGTTGGTGCTAGTGGAACCCGTGGTTACTGCATACCGTGTAATAAAGGTTACTGGTATGTTGAAGACCATCGATGCACAAATAAGTGTTCTAAACGTTTGATGTCCCCGCCGTGCACTGCATTCGGAAATATTAGAAAGTGTAACTTGTGGTGTAGGACCTTTTACAGTGAATATTGTTTTCAAAAGCATTTAAAGGCTCGTATAACAAGAGTGAAGATTGTTTTCAAAATGATTTAAAGGCTCGTATAACCAGAATAATAGTGTGTGTGATAAAATAAAATTGTCAAAAGTGTTTTAAAATTGTTCTCGAAAAAAATCGCCGAAACGTAAAACATGAGTGTGGGGTATCGTATTGTGACACATGCAAATCGACTCTCACCAGGCAGTACGAGCATCAAGGAAAAAGAACGTTTTTTGGAGTGGTATAATGAGCAATCAACAAACGGTTGTGTGTTCAACTTTCAAAACGAAATTGTGAGGTATTGTAAACAGGATGTGACAATTTTAACTTGTTTTTCGAAAAACTTTTACGAAATTTGGTGTGGATCCATTTGCCGAATGCACCATTATAGCTTCAACTTGTATGCGTGTGATTCGCAAAAAATTCTTAAAAAAGAATCAAATAGATATCGTACTACCTCGCGGTTATAGATGATGCGACAATCAGTCTCATAAACCGGTGTATTGGCTGTGCTGGATGGAAAAGCGCATACTTTGTCGCTTCATCGAACATGCAGGACATTCGAGAGACAGAAAGTTACCCGCAGGTCTGATTGTAGATGGCTACAGTCAATCGCGGCCCGATGAAAATCACAGAGGCATAGTACTTCAATTTCACGGTTTTTTTTTTGGGCACGGATGCCCTCGCTGTTTCAGGATTAATAGAGATACGGTTTTGACGAGTGGGGATTTAATGGTCGTTAGATATGAAAGAATAGTAGCTACTAACGATAAGATAAGGTCAAACAATTATAAATTAATTGAGAAATTGGAATGCGAGTTTAACACTGAACTCTCCTAAGATGATCAGCTTCAATATTTTGTTGAAGAAAGAAAACGTCGATAATATGAAACGAAAACCTTTGGATGCGCGAGATGCCTTTTTCGGTGGACGAACAGGTAACACCATTAAAATGTTCGATTGCAAAGGAGAAGAAAAAATAAAGTACGCTGATGTATGCTCATCGAACACGTATATCTGCAAACGAGGTAAATTTCCGGTTGGTTATCCCAAAATATACGTCGGTGAAGAAGGTTGTCGTCAGTTCTTAGGAACATACCAAGACATCTCTCGAGTGAACGGTTTACTAATGTGTGACGTGCTTCCACCGCAAAACCTGTACCACCCCTTATTACCGGTAAGAATATATGGTAAACTAATATTTCCCTTATGTCGCACGTGTAGTGAACAAAGGATCCACGAAGATTGTCCGCATCAAGACCTAAATGATCGAATTTAACGGGGAACGTGGGTGTCTGAGGAAGTTAAAGAGGCTGTCAAACTGGGGTACACAATTCAATGAGTTTACGCGATCTGGAAATACGAGATGACGCAATATAATAAAAAAGAAGGAAAAGGTGGAATATTTTCCGAATATATCAATGAGTTTTTCGCGCAAAAAATAATGGCGTCTAGTTTTCCACCTGGCTGTCTGACCATCCAAGATAAAGAAGAAAACGTAAAAGAATTGGAGGTCAACGAAGGCATTAGTTTAAATAAAGACGCGATACAGTACAACGCCGGTCTAAGATCAGTCACAAAACTATGCCTAAACTCTTTATGGGGTAAATTTGGTCAACGTGAAAACATGACACAGACAGAAGTCAGTACTAAACCAGAAAGATTGACAGAGTTACTTACCAGCCCAGAAATAGATGATGGCGGAATTATACCAGTCAATGACGAAACACTACGACAACTGGTGTTACAAAAACGAAGCTCTGTTGTCATCTCCAATGACAAGTGTTGTGATTGCCGCCTTTACAACAGCACAGGCCCGACTGGAGCTATTCAAGTATTTGCACGCTTTGGGACGCCGAGCTCTCTACTACGATACGGATTCTGTTTTTTATGTTAGCAGAGAGGATAGTGGCGAGCACGATGTATCAACAGGTGTGGCTTTAGGCGAACTCACGGACGAATTGGCTAGTAACGGAAACGATACGTACATAACCTCGTTTTTATCAGGAGGTCCAAAATTTTACGCGTACAATTTAAAATTGTACGCGTAAAATTTAAAAAACCGGACGGAAATGGAGAGTGCGTGTGTAAAGTAAAAGGCATAAGGCTAAATTGCTCAAACAGTCTATAAATAAATTTTGACACTCTTCGCGAGATGATCACATCACCGAGTAGTGAGATATTGCTATCTAATTTTGTAATTTGACGAACAGCATTCCATGAGGTAATAGCGCAAAATAAAACAAAGACGTGTAAAACCGTGTACGGAAAGAGAAGATTCCTCGCGTTAAGTAAAAGTTATCCATACAGCTACATTCGAGACCCGTCTACTACTGATGCGTAAGAGAACCACATCCTGGAAACCTAGTGGCGCTAGTGTAGCAACGCAAGGAGCGCACTCGTGATCGGTGGTGTCACAGTGTAAAAACAGATCATTGGCAACCGCTGTGTCTCCATCGTTGTGATTAGCGGCGGCGGTGCACAAGAAGAGAGCTCATTGGCTGCTGGTGTGCCCCAACAAGCTGATTTAGCGGCCGTGGGAGCTGCAGCGGCTAAGACCTCATTGGCCACCGCTGCGCCGACAAAAGAGCTGCTTTGCCGCGGAGCTAGCCCCACCACAAGGCTTGCGGACTCGCGAGCGGCCGCGCGCGGGCGGCACCGGACGCGGTTACGAGCTCTTCGGGAGAAGTGTTTCAGAGTGCCCAGTCAGTGTGAATTATGGACACGCGCTGGAAACATCCGTGGTCTTGTTCGTTGAGTGGGCCCACCGTTTTCGGTAAAACAGTATTTGTTAAAAAATTTCTGAAACACATTGACCGCTTGAGCGACACTCGCTTTGAGCGTATTATTCTTTATTACGGTGAATGGCAATCGGGATACAGAAATCTGGGTAAAGACGTTGAATTTCGCGAAGGTCTACCGCAAAACACCGATTGGCTGAACGATCCGAAACCTAGGTTGATCATCATCGACTACCTCATACGCGAATCGTCCTCTGGAGGAGCCATAGTGAATCTCTTTACGAAAAGCAGTGATCACAACAACTTGAGCGTGATTTTTATCACTCAAAACATGTTCCATCAAGGCGACATATCTTTGAAAGTTCAGTACATTGTAATCTTTATGAATTTGCGAGATCGTGTTCAGATACGTCATCTTGCTAGACAAGTATATCCTGAAAATCCTCGATTTTTAGGATAAGCCTAACGGGACGCAACATCGGAAGCTTTTAACTACCTCTGGTTGGATCTGAAGCAAACCACATTGGATAACCCCGATTTCGAACGTGGATTATCCCCGATGATGAGTACCAGTACGTTTACGTACCGCGAAAACAACTGACAAACAGTCAAAATCAAGTTCCAATCGTGTCATTGTAACCACTACAAAAACGCGTTATCCTTTTGGTCGAAAAGATGCTACTGTCTTGGCGGCATTGTACCATTTTAACAAAGAACAGAGGAAAGCAGTTTTACAGAAAGCTGATGCAAAATTGGTTCGCCGCATTTCCGAGTGCGCTTTAAACATATTGATAGGTAACGTCACGCTAAGTAAAGATCACAAGGGTCGCCTGCGTAAGCACGCAAAAGTTCTGCGAAAGCTAGCTTCACCGGATATCACTTTACAGCGAAGAAAAAACATTATAGTGCAACGTGGTAGTTTTTTGCCTGCTCTCCTAACACCTCTGATTGGCACGCTTCTTGCTGACCTCGTGAATAAATAAAGATGGAATACGCGGGAAAGATGATTCTCCTACAGCAAGAGAGCCTTGAACGTTTGCAGACCACGCTTGGAAAAGATAAGATAAACTCTGTGCGAAACCGGGATCGGGGACGAGTAGACTCGATGCTAAAATAAACGAAATATTGAAGTCGACAACATACAAAGACGAGCGTGAATAGTGGACTCTCTACAGTCAAGTTTTACAGCGGTAACTTCACTTTAAAGAAACCGAAGTAGAAGATAAGTATAAAAAAGAACAAAAGAATGACAGAGTCAGTGAATCTAATACGACAGACGATAATGAGCAGGAGGAGGAGGACGAGGAGGAGGAAACCGATGAGATCATTGACGCAAACATTATCTATACCGTCCCAAGAATGTACAAAACGATAGCCAAACAACCCGTGCGATGCCTGCAAGCTGGTGGCAAAGTAGTTGGGGATGCCAACAGGGCTGTAACGATAGATGGCACGATTGTGCCCGGAGCCAACATTGTCGACTTGGTGAATGACGCAATGAAAGACAGAAAAAGGAGTGCTCCGCCTGGTCATCTTCAGTTCGCAGTCGCTCTTCGCCAAACAACTGTGCCTCGAGAGTTTATAGGTAACAAGCGTGTTTGGAACGACCTTACCAGACCCTCATCGACCAGTGAACCTTCAGAAAACAGAGCTTTTACTACACCACCTTCCATTCCTATTATGAGAGTTCAGAGTAGCGGCGATAGCGCCGCTGATGAAACAGATTCAACGCAACCTGAAAAAAGAAGAAAAAAGAAGTCAGCTGAAAAAAAAGGTCTGCCCACCACACTCTGAAATACTGTCATGTTGCGGTATGAGCAAGACATTCGGACTGCGCTAATAAATTCTCAAGAAGAAGAACAGGAGAAAAACAGCGTTCCAGATGCACTCGTTGATTTATTACCGTTTGAAATGCATGTACCGCATTACAAATTTTGCCGACCTGGAACTAAGCTAGCAGAGCGTATCGAACGTGGCGACATTGGAATCAATCCGTTGGATGAGGTCTGCCGACAGCATGATCTAGCTTATGATGACTCGAACAGTGACCGTCATCAAGCCGAACGGGTTTTAGCGCGATATGCCTTCTCTCGCATGCTCGCCGAGGAAACGCCGTCTGACGAAAGAACAGTCGCGATGATGACAGCGTGCTGCATGGTAAGCAAGATAAATTATGAAAAATTTGTTTCGCTTATGAAGAATGTTATCCGGAAACGAGACAAGAAACATAAAAAATCAAAACGTGGACAAATAGAAAAGGATAAGAAGAAGAAGGAACAGAAATCAAAGGATAAGAAGAAAATAGACAAAATAATAATCACGAACAATGAATAAAACGTTTGAAAAACTTTATTACGAGCCACATCGACCTTCGGCGTACGCTGGTGCTGATAAACGTTTGCGAGCTGCGGGTAAAAATACGATCGTCAATGTGTTATTGAATGGCTTGAGAGTCAAGACGCTTATAACTTGCATAGACCTGTTTGACATTGTTTTCCTAGACGTAATTATAATGTGCGCAATTTCGACAACGCGTGGGAAGCTGACTTGATGGACATGAGATCTATAAAATCTTACAACGATGGCTACAGCTACGTTTTAACTCTTATCGATGTTCTCAGCAAATACGCATGGGCTGAACCTGTCAAGGACAAAACTTCGAGAAATGTCGCTGATGCTTTTGTGCGTATTTTGTCGAGAAGTAACGGACGGAAATCAATATGTGTTCAAAGTGATAAAGGTAAAGACTTTATCGCCGGGGCGCTGCAGAGGGATCTCTCAAAGCACGGTATAGCGTTTAGAGTGGTACGCAATCCAGATGTAAAAGCTGCCATTGTGGAAAAATTCATAAGAACTATAAAAGAAAGAACATGGCGGTATTTTACTCATAAAAATACTCGAAGGTTTGTTGATGTTTTGCAGAATATCGTAAAGGCGTACAATCATATCAAACATTCGGCCACAAAAATGGTGCCAGGAGTTGTAAGACTGTACAATGCAGCCAAAGCTCGTGAAAATTTACAACGTCGATATGGCAATCGTGTTATCAAAACCCTTAAATACTGCGTCAGTGACTTGGTGCGCGTCAATCGTGCAAAGAACGTTTCCGCTAAAGGATATGAGTTTGTACAAAGATAACTTGCCCTGAATTCAGTCACCAACTTTGTTTATCCAAGAAGTGGCGAAAAATTTTGGGATTCGAAAGCACGAATAGTATTTTTATAAGAGACGAAGGATCAGTAGTAAGTGATAGACCTGCTCATCTCTCCTTATGATTTATGGTGATATTTGCGAACCTTACGTAATAGGTGACGTTCAATCGCGATTATTGCGAGCAGTATCGTTAAACATCGACGACGATTACACGTATGGTTGTACGATAATCCAGAGTCTCTCCCCAACCATTTACATACCTTTATTATTCAACTCATTTCAGACAATCGAAATCGATATAGGGGACCAAATTGGCCGTGCGATCTCATTCGATTACGGTACTTTGACAGCGACAATTCATTTCAAGAAATTTGACTAGAACTCATTTTTAATACAGTGATGGAACGTTACCAAGAATACTTCAACATGCAAGTTGACGATGGTTATAGCGGAGGGGAGGTGTTTAGTGGGGGTCAACGGATTAATGGTGGGGTCGGACATATTTATGTTGGATCCCCCTACCAAAGGGATCACGGCGGTATTGGTTCATTTTTGGCTGGAAGTTTCCGCCGCGTTCTCCCACTTTTCACTCGTGGAGCCAAGGCTGTTGAGAAGGAGGCTGTGCGTACTGGTATGAACATTATGTCTGATGTTACCACGCGAAACACTCCGTTTAAAGAGTCGACTCGCAAACGCTATAAAGAATCTGGCGAAGTTCTCAAACGAAAAGCAGAGGAGGAATTGGATCAACTAATGGAGGGGTCGGGATATAAATTTCCAGGCTACGGCTTACCACTTCAGCTGCGAACGGGCCCTGGCTGTGGTACAAATCACCGAGGTAAAAAGATGAAGAGCAGCTCTAGAAAAAGGAAAACAAGAAAACGCAGGTCTAATAGTTCAAAAAAAGACAAGGCCAAGAGAAAACAAACGAAACAGAAGAAGAAGAACAAGAGAACCACGAGAGATATTTTTGGATAGATGGCATTTTTACACACCCATTCGTGCGAGTGCCTCAAGTCGGAGTTGTTTCTGTTTGAAATTCCTCCTACTCAAACAGCGATAGAAAATTCACACTGGATACAATATAAATCAATATCGTCTTTAACTGCCTGATGACTCATCTATAGAATTTGTGTTACCGGGCAATGGTGAAGAGTATATTGATCTTGCTCATACGATGCTTAGTCTGCGTGTAAGTCTACAAACTACGGAAGACGTGCCATAAGCCGCAACACCCCAGGTGCCCAAAGTCGGTCCTGTCTATAATTTTATGCATTCTTTATTTAATCAAGTGGATGTATTTTTTAATCAAAAACCGGTATCACCACCAACAAACGCGTACGCTTACAGAGCGTACCTTGAAACTTTATTAAATTATGGACCTGCTGAAAAAAATTCGCATTTGGCGAGTGTGCTGTGGTACAACGATACTGCTGGAAAAATGGACGACAATCAAGATGCAAATGCAGGCCTTGTGGAACGTCGCAAATTACTGTCGGCAACAAAATCAGTTGACATGATTGGCCATCTTCACTGCGACGTGTTCGTTCAAGAAAAATTTTAATAAATGGTATGGATGTAAGAGTGCGATTAGTAAGGCCTCGCGATAGTTTTTGCCTCATGGATCGTAGGGGCTGTTACTCTGTACATATCGACGAAGCTAATCTTTTAGTTAGGCGAGTCAAAATTAGTCCGGGTATATTACTAACACACGCCCAATCACTTTCAAAGACAACTGCGAAATACCCTTTCACAAGGGTTGAGGTCAAAGCTGTAACAATGAATAGAGGTCTTCACGGTGAAATTTTGGATAATATAATATTAGGTCAATTGCCAAAACAAATTATAATCGGGTTTGTTGACAATAAGGCTTTCAATGGCGATCGAGCTGTAAATCCGTTTAACTATGAACATTTTACTATAAATTTTCTATGCTTATACGTTGACTGTGTAACCACTACAACCTAATTTCGGAGCTAGCAAATTATACATTGATGCTTATCATACGTTATTTTCTGAAACAGGGGTACATTTTCTTGACGAGGGTAACCAAATCTCGCGTGAATCATTTCCTAGTGGCTATTGTCTTTTCGCATTTGACTTAACTCCCGATCTATCGGCTAACGAATGCACTCATTGGAATTTGATTAGGCTCGGTAGCGTCAGATTAGATGTACGATTCGCTGAAGTATTAGCCAATACTATAAATTGTATTGTCTATGCTGAGTACGATAATATTGTATTTTGGAAGTAGATGCATCGCGACAAGCTATTGTAGATTTTAGTGGTTAGAATAACGAAGTGCAGATGGCGCTGTTGTACTACATATACGTGGAAGATTTATTTCTTGATAGCCAGAACGTTTAGAGTCGTGATCGCCATTGCAACATAAAAACGATGGACTTAGTTATAGATATTCAGTGTCTCAAAGATACTGACAATAACAATGCACCAAAGGAGATCGCTGTTGTTGCTCTTAATGGTGATTTTCACGGTCATTGGTTAATGGCTCCGACGGCTTGTGTAGATGATTTGAGCGCTGAAATTAGAAGAGAAAATAATTGGTTAACTCTGCATTGTCACGGCATTAATTACTTGGAAGGTGAAGTTGATTTGAAAGTGTTTCATAAAACTCTGCAAGATTTATCAAAAAGTGCTCGAAAAATTTACGTTAGAGGCAGCGAAAAGTAGTTGATGGTTCATAAAATTATAGCAAACGAAATCATCAATTTGGAGTATGACGTAGATTGTCCTCCGTTCGATAAGTTATCATCTAATGTAGATTGTATGCATCACGCTTTAAAATTTTCGAGTCATAAATATCGATGTGCGTTAAATCACGCTTATCATTTGAAAGGCTAATTATCTTTACATCTTGGTTATCTAAATAAAAATTTAATCGATCACCACAATGGACAGCCTTCAAATATTGAAGATCCTTTCAACAATCCAGTCGCATACTGTAGGTATATTCCCAGCCGATCAAATCTCGCGGGTGTGGACCAAGCCGACGGCGTTCATCGTTAACACTGACGACCATACCAAGCCTGGCATGCATTGGATTGCGTTCTACGTCGGTAGATCTTCTAACGGTCTATACTTTGATAGTTTTGGATTACCACCTGTAATACCCGAACACATAAGCCGTTTACGAAAAAATTATAAAACATTACGTTGGAACGCATACAACTTCAAAATGACGCATCCGATGTATGTGGCCAATATTGTATTATGTTTTTAAACTATATGAGTAATGGTTTAGGTTTCAAGAAGTTTCTGGATAATTTTTCTGTCAACTTGGAGAAAAATGATAACGTGGTTAGACACTATGTGCGCTATAAAAAAGCTGACGGAAATTTCATTGGCAACGGTGGATGTTTCGTCAGATGTTTACAAAACTCTTGCTCTAAAATGTCTGTTATAATTATCAGCATTTCTATTATCACGCAAAAGAAGTTTTGATGTAAGATGATACAACGTGTGTCATGGAAATTTAACCGTTTCAACTACATGTGCGTCATTGTTTAACCTTGCTCGTCTCATTCTTTACTTCTTAAACGTCTGCACTTTTTTAACCGTGTGCATAGTTTGAAGAGCTGTATTTAAAGGACCGCTTCAGAGTCTTTAGCACCAGTCGCTTTCTACTCGTAAAGATACGCGGATCGCCATGGCGACTCTACCACGAGCTGCACAATACCCACATCAAGTCTTTTGCACATTGTACGCCTTAAATAAATCGTTCACCAAGAAGGTAATTGTTGGTTTGGAATACGATGAGCTCGTCGACAAGTTCGACGAGGGGCACTATAAACCTGTGGAAAAGCCCCTCTCTTTCTCCAGCTTTTGAATATTTCTCACGTCTCACGACACAAAGGCTAAACTAGTCACTTTTTCTCTAGCGTTTTCTCATACACGTATTTGCGCGGTGGAAGCGTCGTTATATTACCGGCCCATAACCTGGTGGAGTTTAGGGTAAGCAATAAGATAAACGCAACAAATCAAGATGAAACAAAAGCTTTATTGAACGCACTCTACACTCACAAAACTCCATACGTGTGTCTCGTTAGGCGCGTTGCGACCGTCTGACTAGAGCGGCTACCACTCTCCGTCCCCGCACTGCGACGGCGCTCGCTCGCGCCGCGCGACGTTGCTCTCTTACATACATTTATATATCTATATCTACTTTAATGCTACGCAGATTGGTCACAGAAATTCCAACAATATAATATCTACTAAAAATAAAAGTATCCTCTTGAGTGAACTAATAAAACTAAGCTACCATAAAAGGGATAGCGATTATAAATTCTTCTTCTTCCTTTCATCTAACAATTTGACGATAAAAGTTGATTTAAAAACCATATTATTTGCCAAAGGAAACTTTCATTTAATCACGTTAAAGACTCAACCCAACAGAGCATATCGTAAATAATAAATAAATAAATTAAACTCTATTAATTTTTCCTTATTACTGCACGGAAATTTCTGTTTGTAATTTAATAGAATAAATAAATACGAACAATTCTTGTGTTAAATCACTAACACTAGTTAAATAATAATTAATTAATAACACGACTGATTATTTTTCATATCACAATTTGTGCATTTAACGATTAAATTACTTAACCAATTCTCATAAAGTTACTAAAATTTTATGAGAAAAATATTAATAAATAAATGAAAGCAATTATTTTTAAAGATCGATACTAGGTATTAACGTTATATGAAAATGAAAAGAAAAATTATTGCCGTTGAACTGCGTTGTCAGAAATTAAAAATGTAAGATAGTTAAATAAATATAAGCTTTATAAGTTTTAAAATTGGAAAGTAATATTTTGTCGCAGGGTAAAGAAATGAAAAAAGTTTCTTTTAAAATCGTATTTTCGATGCTGGGAAACGCGTATCCGCGCAGGAAAACTAAGGAAATCTATTTTTAGATACGCCATGTGTTTTACAGCCCCAAGATTAGGCATCCGCTCGAGGCAAGCGTCCCTTAAAGCTAATTCCACAAATGCTGTACCGTACAACTTTTCATCCCACGCCCGAACAGTTGTTAATTAATGCGTACTGTACTTATTGTCAGACGAAACTTAGTTTATATATAAAAAATACAAAAATACTCAGTCAAACATATAAAAGTAAAATTTCAATTAGCGATTTGTACTTAAACTATTATTTATATTTAGTACATATTTTGTAGAAACTTAATTATAATTTATAACTAGCGCGTTAATGCAAACTAAGGTATTATTAATAACAATCGTGATGCAATAATATTATACTTCTACTAAAGGTTTCGCTATTACAATTTTTACGGCATATAAATATATTTTTCTTATTCAGATTAGTACATAATTTTGTTATGTTAATAATCAATGTCTGGTGAATATTTCTTCTAGAGTGGATTACTTATTTTGCATAAGAAAAAGTAATAATCTTTGGTAACAGATTTTCTAATATAGTTTACTACACTCGTAATCGTGGGTATAATCGGATAATTGCGTGCACCGCGTCGTCGTTTTTATGGCAGTTTGGGAAACTCCCCATAGCGCAGGTCGCACCTACAACCCTTGGTGCAGCAGTGTCGGTAGCGTAGTAGCGGTTCAGGGTTATGATCTTGATTCATTGACTACGAAATATTGTTAACTAATCCTCAATAAAAAATAAAAAAAAGAAAAATTTGTTTATGCAGTAATGTAAACGGTTCCGTCACAGAAGGTTATCCGATGATTTATTATACGCAATGAGTGTTCAAGAACCTGAAACACTCGACGCCGCACTCAAAATCGCTCATCAAGTCGAGAGTGACATGGGAGGAGTCAGTGAAAGACGAGGAACGTTGAACATGGTTGAAACTACGCGAAAACTAGAACATGATTCACGTTATGTACGATTCTCACAGGATAGAGATCGTTCGACCTCACCTTATCGAGAAACCCAGACTATGGAGCGAGGGAGACAACAGTATATACCCCACGGACGTCGGAATGACGAACCTTAGTACAGATCATCTTCTCCTTTTCAAGAGAGACGTCCTAGCTCGCCATATGCGATACAATAACACGTAAACGAGCGACCCCTCTCGCCTTACAGAAGTCGCTCACCTGACAGAGAGGGTATGGTTATGAACAATAGGGCACACGCGGACAAGGAAACTACCAACAGTCCGGTAATCAAAGACCATACCAAAATGGATACGACACCAGAATGGCTTATCAAAGGAATTTTCCACCAAGGCAATCATACCCTTCATACTGGCAACCACCTCTAGAAGTGGGGTACCAGTACCATTATCTACCCCCAATACCTTAAAACTACCAATATGTAGGCCATCCCTTTTTCGCATCACCACCCCCTGTTTTCCAAGGGCAACCTTTACCAAAACCATCTGAAGTACCAACAGGAAATTTAAACTCCATGGCCACCCGCCAGCAGGACTTAAATTTCTTAGTTGATACGGGAGCCGAAGTGAATCTAATAAACATCAAGGCACTCCATCCTAGGACTGTAATTGCCACGCATGAATCGCGTATTTTCGCTTAAGGTGAAACCATAGCAGAGTAACTCATAGCTCGACATGCCAAACCTCTAGACGCGATAGCCACTAAAGATCTGACCAAACCGTCACCAAAAATAAAACAACTGATATCTTGAAACCTAAAGGAATAAGACCCTTACATTGCAGGAAAAAGGTAACCTTTCGTGAAGATTCAGGATCATCGACGGAAGAACCACCCGCTCCAAGACAGCGAAATAGCGGATTTCGCAGCCTAATTTCCCAGGCACTACCTATCCTCAGGAGACAGAACACTGAAGATAGCATGGCAGATCCTTCCGCAATTCAAGCAGGACCTGCAAATAAAAACATAAAAGAAATCACTTTGCCAGACACTTCTGATGAAGAATATTGGTGCGACTGCAGGTCAGGTGATTTCCGACTGCGCCCTACCTACCGCCCGTTCAACCCCGGTAGAACCAGAACTGCTAGAAACTTCTAACAAAACCGAAAACAAAATAAGAAGACCCGTTAGAATGGATAGCATAGAAGAAGAAGCCACAGACGAATCCTCTACCGAAATGGAAGAGCGAGTAGAAAACCAGGAGACGAGTAAGGCCTTGGATACCATGCCACCTGGCATATTTTACCCAGCATTTATAGGTACCCCAAGTTCTAACTTAAAGATAAAACTATTACGGCCAGGAATGATAACATACTCCACTTTCTATCAGCTAATGGAGAATTCGTTACTCATGCGTCTAAACTCCTGCTAGACTTAGGGAGAGTGGATAAGTGGCATATATTGGATACAGAACCTAAACAAGGCCAAGTAATAATCACGCATAGATCAAATACAAAAGTATTTACAGGAATACTTAAGCAAATCCATTTCGAGGATTGCTCCCTTCAAGAGCTTATAACAATGTTAAAAAATCTAACAGAAGCACTGGATAGACACTCGATAAAAACCATAAGAGTTTCCAAGAGTAATGATATGACTGATAAATTGACCTTCTCTACCTTCGTTGATATTCTCAAAAAAACCCTAACGAAGTGTGACATTCTCTTTATATGCTACGGGAACACAACCATACCACCCGACGACCTACGCCAAGAAATTATACAAGAGAATCATGATAGTCTCATAGGCGGACATAAGGATGTCATGAAAACATATCGAAGGATCAGAGAGAAATTTTTCTGGACCGGCCTAAAAACAGATGTAACCGAATATATTCGTAACTGCCCCGGCTGCCAAGAATTAAAATTGGTACGAGTAAAAAATCGTGAGCCTATGGTCATTACGAAACACTCCCATAGAGCCATTTGATAAGACTTCGTTAGATATCGTAGGGCCACTTCCGATCACCGCAGACGGAAACAAGCATATCCTTACTGTTCAAGATAATTTGACTAAGTACTGCATAGTAGTACCGATACCTATCCTCAAGGCCGAAATAATTGCCGACGCATTAGCAAGACATGTTATCACCCTTTATGGTTCTCCTCGCGTCATATTCTCAGACAAAGTGCCATAACTAATTGGAAAAGTGATGCATCAACTGGCTAAGGTATTTAAGATAAAAAAAGTAACAACCTCAGGATACCATCCCCAATCCAATGTAGCATTGGACTGCACTCACATAACTCTAATAGAATACAGACGACACTATATTGAAAAATTCGAAAACTGAGATAAGGTAATTCCGTTCGCCATCTTCTCATACAATACCAGCATCCATGAAGCCACAAATTTTACACCGTTCGAGTTAATATTTGGCAAACCAGCACGTACGCCAAGCTCCGTATCTGATCGAAAAACGGAGACATATACATCCTGCATGTCCAAATTGATAACACGTTTAAATGACGTTAGGCCTTTCGCGACAAAAACCTTAATGGACTTAGTGGACTTAAAACAAAAATCAAAACGCCTGTATGACCGTGAGGCCAAGCACCATGATTATGCATCTGGTGACTGGGTGTACGTCCAAAAGGAGGCTAGGAAAAATAAACTGGACAAAACATATGTTGGCCCCTACAATATACTAGACATATTAGAGAAAAATAATGTTGTGTTAGAAATATCTAACAACAAAAGAATTCTCGAACACGTAGATAACATCAAACCTAGCCATCATAATGAAAACAACGACACATCATCAGATAATAGTGAGTAACTATTCTGAAAACCTGCATATTTCAGAATGAAAAATGACTCCGCAGATCAACACTTTAGTTATTCCATTACTACTCACGATGATACTCATAGGAGCCGAACAGACTCACAGGATTCAACCTCTAACGCACAATCCTGGGCTGTACTATGAGAGGATGCAGGACATTTATTTCACGGAAACCGACTGGAAGATAATAGTATTTATAGATATCACTCTCCTACATTACAACGCCACATATTACAACAACGCGTTAGACGACGTCAAGGCAAACTGCACTAAGAACCAAAAGTACCCAGAATTATGCAAAGGCCTAGTAGAAAGAATATATTTACTAAAGAAAGTAAATAAAAGGATTCAAGTTCATTATGACGAGCTGATCGACACCATGAGCGAGATAGAACCCATAGACTATTCGACACCACAAAGCCCCAAATCCATTAAAAGAAGCGGCCCTTTTGGATTCATCGGAAGCATCAGTAAAACGCTCTTCGGAACGTTGTCTGACAGCGATGGTCAAAAATATAATCAACAGATAAAGGAACTATTCAAGGGACAAATTAATCTGGCAAAACCATCAAACGAAGTTTGAGTAAGACGATCAATAACACATGAGTAAGACGATCAATGACACAAACGCAACTATCAATGTAGCCATGAAGGCTCTCACATCAACCCTAAAAAATGGAATGACGTCGAAAGTACCTGGCACCATATGTTCACCGTCCAAGCAATTACTTGGATTACCAATTCCATCGACACTACTCTAACAAACTATCTGAACTTCTTTAAAACACTTACCGAAGCAGTCCGCGCAGCAAGACTAGGACAGCCCCATCCTTCACTTCTTTCTACATCTAGACTTCAACAGATTATCAGACAGATCTTCGATTTTCGACCATCCTACGAGTTTCCCATTCCTATCGTGTATGCCAGACCAGATAAATTATCTGACGCAGCATCAGTGAAGCTAGGATTAAAAAATAACATGTTTTTGGTAGAAATTAGAATACCCCTACTCAACAAATTTCCGACAGAACTATACAGAATGCATCCCATTCCAGTCATGCAACACCATGAACAACATATGGTAAGTGCCTACATTATACCACAAACCATATACATAGCGGTAACTAATGACCAGAGGGCTTATAGCCTCTTAACCGAACAAAACCTAGGAGCCTGCACACACACCACACTACAGGATCTGCGCACACGCACAACCCATATATGAATCTGATGAAGAATCAACATGCGATAACTTTTATTAAATCAACCAAGCCTGGAAAATCTAAAGAAGTATAATGTTCACTTTCTTCCAAAAGTCTCGCTATACTGGATATACCTAGACTCCATGAACGGATGGTAATACTCAGTGGCTCCAAACACCACTCTGCAGATATTGTGCCCTGGTGAACAACATCACCTGGCTACCATATCTGGAGGTGGTCTCATTCAACTAAAACCAAAATTCTCCGCACGACTTGATCGTGTGATGTTAGCCGGAGTACAAACACTTGGACAATTAACGGAGTTCCTATATCTGCCCAATATTCATCTTGATATCTTTATTATAGACAACGAATTCTTTCCCAAACTAATCGAGATAAACAGCACCCTTCTATATCCGCATCTCGTTGGTAAATTGACGCCTTCCTACCAAGAAACAGGACTTACCCTTAAATCCATACAGGATAAATACAGTAATTCCTTATCCAAGCCACCCTTATTTATGAATCCAGAGGATCCAACATAATCACATTTATAATTGCAGTCATAGCAATCGCTTTATGTGCCCCTAACATAAAATGCCCCACATGGCGTAAAAAGGAGGAATTGGGCGACGAACGCTCAGAGAACCTAGACTACAGCGTCTGACGGCCTATAAATGCAGTCCACCACCCCATGAACTCAATGATCTATAATCGATCCAGTACCCCTCGTCATTCAACTTATATAGAAGAGGATGATAATCAAAATCCTAGCAATGAAACCCCTGATAAGGAGTAAAACTAATTTTTGTTTTGTTTGTCTCTTATTTCGCTAATTATCCCTGCTAATAAAACAAAACCGCAAATTCCTTCAGCTAAATTATGTGTTTATGTTTTGTCCGTTGACGCTTAGGTGCAGAATCCTCAACCAGGGAATACCTCGCTTGCGACTTTATTTGATTCGTAAGCTAATGGCTCACCCACCGCCCTTTTCTTTTCATAGATGCTCACCGCCATTCAGAATTTCACCCCTTTTGGGGCTACCAATGGAAGTCAGCACGAGGAAGTTACTAGATTAATACACCTAGAATTAGGCCCTCAAGAAAACTCAATGCGTCAGGATCGAGAAAATCTAAAAGGCATGTAAAAGGATGCCATAAAATAGCTCCAAACATATCCATCAGACACTCCTGAAAAGTTCTTCCGAACCATCAAGGAATCGTTCAGGGCAATGGAAAACTTACTTATACAACACGTGGAATCGTACAAAAGATTCATAAAAATCCTTGAACAAGCAGATATCGGAAAGATAAGCCACATCCTGCTATCACCAGAGGAATTGAAAAAAATCATGGAAGATCTCAATAACCAGCACTACAACGATGAAGTTCCAGGGATCGACCCACTCTCGACCGAATTCCGAAAACTAGTGCCAATAAGCCCATTCCGGCAAAAATTCCTTGTAAACATCGAGATCACCTTCCCCCTATTTCCTGAAATCAAATTCCTACTATTAAAAACTTACCCAGTAATGACGATGCAAAAGAACCCAGTAATGACGATGCAAAAGAACGGACGCGGATCATATGGACGCACAACCGCAAATCACATAGCAACTGAAAAAGTTAACAGCACATATTGTCTAATAACGAGCCTTGAACTATCATACTATGCAAAAGGTGCCGGTGTTCATTATTGCCAACACTCAACCTTAATGCGCACGTCGAGTTCGAGTATAGCCGACTTCCTTCGCAATCCGACCACAGAAACCCTCCAAGGATGTGAAATCGAAACAAAACCATTTAGCCAAATTCAATGGACCTATTTGCAAAACAGCCGAGAATGGTTAATCTCTACTTCTCAACCGTTATACTTGGGAATGCTCTGCAACAACGGATCAAATTATACAACAAACATCCAAGGAGTCCACTTGATTGAACCTGTGGGAACACGTCTTTTAGTAACCAACGACACTGATAACAACATATCTTACATAAGGGCGGTAAAACCTAATGAACCAGTTTTCCATTACCTGCCAAACATAGACCTAAGGTTGAAAGAATTAACCCAAGAGACAACTGCGACGAAAATCCCAGTGGGAGCATCATGGAGAAATAAAGATCCACCGGTTCAGAACGACCTACAACACCAGACCAAAGAATTAAAAGTAGCTTTATATGACTTCCTTTGCTACACATCATATCACTTGCCACACTGACCTACATCTTTACTAAAATCTGTCGCCGGCACGAACAGGACAACGCCGATGAACCACTGGTGACGACCGAAGAGATCACGCCAAATTCCTTAAAATCGAGTACACTTGACTCTCCACTTTCTACTGTACCACCTCCTTTACCAATCATCCAACAGAAACGAGTAGATTTTAACCTCTCACCAGCACGTATTAGACAGAAAAATCCTATCCATTTAGAACCTATAATCTAAACAACCTTGTTTGGGAATTCAATAATTTGAATTCCCGCGGTTACACTCAGCTCGGCACGACTCACGGCGCTGCCACGGCGCGGCAGCACCTCGCGGCCTCCCAGCGGAACAGCCGGGACGCTACACTGATTAACAAGGTATATTCGCGCTATTTCGGTCTCTCTCGTGCTCTCACATGTAAATGTGAGGAATTAGTTTGATTCGCGACGTGAATCGTCAAGACCAAGAAGAAGGAAGTGGATCAAGGCCTCGCTCTCTTTTTCATCAGCCGTGCCACGAGGAGCATCTCTCCGCTGCGCACCTGCAAAATCTCATCGGCTGTTCTCAAGTTTTTCACTGGCTCAACTCAACACTGGATCAACTCAAACAGGCTCTACTCAATCTCTCACTGAAAACTCACATCACTCCTCACTCACGCAATACTCAAGGTGCAACGACGATTAGTAAAATCGACTCTATTGCAAGGTAAAAACTCTCACCATACTAGAGGTTATGTTGCCAACCACGTGTTGGCACAGGCGGCAAGTGTAACAGTGAACATGTGTGAATTTGCAAAACTCAAGGCAGCAATTCAATTACAATTGTTTGCCATTCCTCATTTTTGACAGCTTCATTGTGCGTGAGCCCAGGAGGGAATTTAAGGAAAAACTCAAGGAACTCTCAACGGACACTCTCATTACACTCGAAGACATACTCAAATATCACAGGTTAGTTGTCTCTAGTGAGAGACTACTACTCCATTATTGACAGAACCCATATTTTGGAATTGCTGACACCCTACTCACCTACAACTTATTCAAATAAATGTAATTTAAACTCCCTTTGTAATTTATGTTAATTATTGAACAGATTTTGAATTTATTAGTCGACGTTGAAATGTATTTATGAACCAAATTTGTAATTTATTTAAGAAGTGACTTTTGTGAATATAATTTCTACTTTCAATTTACTTCTGTGTGTGAATTAAATTTATTTTAACACCCACAGCATGTTTACTCACATATAATTATGGCTTACTCAAACAATTTGGTCCTTCGAGCCGGATCTACATGCTGTGGTGTGACTCGAGCCAGTGAATAAACACTCATTATGGAAATTTATCACAGATTATCATCATGGCACACTCAAACCAGGATGACCTCAAGGAGTTGGAGCAAGCAGGCGCTGTCGCTGCTGAAAGGGAGGATGTCATCGAGAAGGAGAAGGAGGATGATGCGACTCCAGCCACCTCAGCTGCGACGAAGGGGGCAGTGAAGCGGACTGGCAGCTGCCCACTCACCATGCCTGGACTCACTGTGGTTGACACTCACATAAGGACTCGCTCAAAATCTCCAGGGTTAATTCCGGCTTCTTTTCTCTGCAAAGTGAACTCCCAGTACCTGCGGCTTGACTCACTGGAACGGATCATTGCTTACATCAGGATTAGGAAGGAAACTGCCACTCTTCCAGTGATAACGGCTTGGAAGCAGGATGCTGAGGAGCTCTACGCTTTATACAAAAAGGATCATGCGTTCATAGAGACAAGTTGTCCAGCAGCCTTCGCAGACAACGACTACTTCAAGGCAGACTTTCACAAGTCGATCCATGAATCGTACCATACAATTGTGTTCGAGGTTAGCAATTTGGAGGAAGACTGGATGTCCAAGCATCGTGTCACTCAACCAAGCATCGGAGAAACTCAACACACTCATTTAAGCAAGCTGCCAGAAATAAAGCTGCCCACATTCAGCGGAGCATATACTGAGTGGCCCTCATATAAGGAAATGTTCTCTGGATTAATTCTGAATCGGCCTGGACTCAAAAATTATGAGAAGCTACACTACCTGCGCAGCTCTCTCAGCGGAACACCACTCACACTCATACAAGGATTTTCACTCAGCGATGAGTCTCTAACACCAGCATGGACTACATTAGTGACAAGGTTTGAAAATAAACGGGTGCTATTAAATGATCAGCTGGATCATTTATCTGAATTGACTGCTGTTACATCAAAAAACCCGACCACACTCAACACATTGATCTCGGAGATCTCAAAAATTCGGAAATCACTCAACATGTTGGTACCGCAAGAGCAGCTAGGAGACTGCATACTTGCTCATCGCCTGTCAAGGCTAATTGACAGGTCAACTCGAGAAGCATGGGAGACTTCTCGAATTTCCAACACTGAGCTGCCAACATTTGAGGAATTTGAGTCCTTCCTGATCGCGCGGGTGCGTGCGTTGGAAATCGCAGCAGACTCACCAACATCCACTCAAAAGCCGGCTAACACTCAAACCTCAAAGACATCAAGGAGTCTTCACGTCACTAGTCCAACTCAACCACGGCAAGACTCACATAAGGTGACACACTCACCTCGGATTGCTCAACATCCATGCACGTATTGTGGTGACTCGCATTTTATTGTGGCTTGTCAAAAGTTCAAACTGCTGACTGAACAACAACGGAGAAAATTTGTAATGGAGAAGCCGCTGTGCTATAACTGCCTCGGTCTGCACTCAGCCAAGAACTGCAAGTCACAATATAAGTGCAGGCATTGCAATGGAAATCATCACACCATGATTCATGGGCCAAGAGACCCTGAAAGGAAAATTCAAACCAACTCAGCATCCGGATCAACTCAAAATTAGGACAACGGCGCAATCATCTTACATCACGGTCAAACTCAACATGATTACTCAACTCCTCAACTCACTTTACTTGCAACTGCATTGGCATGGTACGACTCACCGGTGACATCTCCTAAATTAAGAATACTCATTGACTCAGGCTCGGAACTCTCATTCATCTCCAAGGATTCTGTGGATTTACTCAACATTAAGCGGCAACACTCAACTATACCAATCCTTGAAGTTTGCGGCACGCAATCAACAAAAACTTTCGGAAAGGCTCAACTCACCTTACGCAACATCTACAAAAATCTCACGTTTCGGATCACAGCTCATATTATACGCCAAGTCTCAACACTATTACCATCAGAGGAATGTGAGCAACGTCAGTGGCAACATACAGAGAACCTCAACTTGGCTGATCCGACATTCTGGAAACCTCAACCAGTAGATGTACTTATCGGAGCGGACTATTACGGCCAAATCATCAAACCGAACCTAATAAAGAGGAGTGCGATTGAACCTGTCGCACAATTGTCAATTTTCGGTTGGCTGCTAATAGGTCCATCAAACTCAGCTGTGCAATCCAAGGTAGTCCATCATACAATGGCCTCACTCAACACTGAAGATTTGCAGGAACTACTCACACGCTTTTGGGTTCAAGAAGAACCACCGCCAGCGTCTGCAGTCAAACTCAACAAGGAAGAAGCATTGTGTGAACAACACTTTGTTGACACTCACACGAGAGATACTCATGGACGTTACCAAGTCAGATTACCTCTCACAAAATCTGCAGACGTACTTGGAAACTCATTTGCAAAAGCTCAAGCGTGCCTCAGGAGAATACTCACAAAATGCAATCAAAAAAGCATCTACAAGGAAAGGTACTACGCTTTCATGGATGAATACTACAAATTGGGCCACATGGTGCAGATCCCTCAACAGGAAATCTCCGCCAAACCATCTTACTATCTTCCTCACCATGGAGAATTACGAGAAGATAGTTTAACGACAAAACTCAGAGCAGTATTCAATGGTTCAGCACTCACAACAAATGGAAACTCACTCAACGACATCATGCATACTGGACCTAATCTCTCACCCAACATTGTGGATGTTCTCATCTGGATTCGAACTCACCCATTTGTCTTCTCAACTGACATTACAAAAATGTATCGTCAGATCAAGGTTCACCCTCAAGATTGGAATCTGCAACGCATTTTGTGGGTAGATGAAACGGGTCAACTCACTCACTTCCATTTGACTACAGTCACCTATGGAACACGAGCAGCTCCTATTTAGCAATTCGGACACTTCTTCAGCTGGTAAAGGATGAAGGAGACAACTATCCACTTGCCATTGAATCGCTCCTATTCGGAAGGTATGTGGATGACATTTTCGGTGGAGCTGCATCAAAGGAACTTCTCATTGACAAGGCCAAGCAGTTAACCGCACTATGCAAGGCGGGCGTCTTTCCATTAGCAAAATGGAACTCAAACTCATCCGGCTTCCTCAAGGAATTTCTCAAAGAGCCAACAGCTGAAGAAGCTGTACTTTTAGATGATTGCGCGACAAATCTACTCGGGATGAACTGGCTCCCAAACTCGGACAAACTCACATTCAGAACAACTCTGCCACCTCTTCAGGAAATCATAATAAAACGGATTATACTGTCAGAAGTATCTCAACTATACGATCCCATTGGAATAATCTCACCGGTCATAATCACATCAAAAATCCTCCTACAAGAACTGTGGCTACACAAGCTTTCTTGGGACGAAGCTTTGCCAAACTCAATCGTGAAGAAATGGCTGCACATCCGAGAAGATCTCACTCACCTGAAGACAATCGCCCTACCCAGGTGGTTAGGAATTCAGGAAAACTCAATTGTAGAACTTCATGGCTTCTCGGATGCTTCACAACAAGCAATGGCTGCAGTTCTATACATTAAATCTACAACACCAAACTCTCACTCAACATCATCATTTCTAATCTCCAAAACAAAGGTGGCGCCACTCAAACGACTGTCAATCCCACGATTGGAATTGGGAGCGGCAGTACTACTCACTAAGCTGGCAAAACATGTTTTGGACTACTCACGATTGCCAATCTCACACATACATTTATGGACAGACGCAAAGGTAGCACTCACGTGGATACGCTCACACCCCTCAAAATGGAAGGACTTTGTTGGAAATAGAGTTGCCTTAATTCAAGAACTCATTCCAACCGCACAATGGAGACATGTGCCTGAAGCAGACAATCCAGCGGATTGTGCCTCGCGCGGATTACTCACTTCACAACTCAGAGAGCATCACTTATGGTGGCATGGACCAAGTTGGCTCTGCCAGGAAGAATCAGCTTGGCCTTCTCAAGCAACCTTTATCCAAGAAACCAACCTTCCAGAAATGAGGGCTAAGGTCACACTCACCGCAGCCAAGTCAAACTCAAGCAAAATGTGGGACATCATCGATCATTACTCATCACTCACTCAACTCATAAGAATAACTGGATGGGTAATGCTCGCATGTGATCGATTTAAGGCTAAAGGAAAAACTCACCTTGAATCGAAACTCACTACGGATTTACTCATCAAGGCAAAACTCTTTTGGGTCAAGGAAATTCAGCAGGTTCATTTACACTCAGAAATTGCTATGCTGGAAAATTCTCAAGTCCCAAGACACCATGTCTTCAACCGATTGACTGCCTACGTAGACTCAACAGGAATTGTTCGAGTAGGAGGGTGGCTTCAAAAAACTCAACTCGATCATCACTCAAAACACCCAGCAATTATACCACGGAGCAGTCAACTCACCACACTGATCATTCGGAACGCTCATCTCTCAACTCTGCACGGTGGCGCTCAACTCACTCTGGCACACACTCGGCAGGAATTTTGGATAATCAGAGGCAGAGCACCGGTCAAGTCACATATTTTAAAGTGTGTGACTTGTGCAAGGTATCGGGCTCAACGGGCTCAGCAACTCATGGGGCAATTACCCGTGGCCAGCGTCACCCCATCACCACCTTTCACTCACACTGGGATCGATTACGCCTGGCCAATCACCATTAACTCATGGAAAGTACGTGGATCCAAAACATACAAATGCTGGATTTGTATCTTTGTGTGCTCTCAACGTCAGCTGTTCACCTAGAACTGGTCAGTGACTACTCAACGGACGGTTTCTTAGCGGCATATAGACGGATACCCTCCAAATTATACTCAGACTGTGGAACGAACTTCATCGGAACAGCAAGGGAACTGAAGACTCTATTCTCTCAACACCAACATGAAAACTCAATCTTGTACAACTCACTAGCCAACGAGGGAACCCAATCGATATTCAACCCACCTGCTGCACCTCACATGGGAGGCAAGTGGGAAGCAGTAGTGAAATCAGTCAAATTTCACCTGCGACGGACCATTGGGGACACTCAACTCACCTTTGAAGCTTCAGCGACCTTGCTCACTCAAATAGAAGCATTACTCAACTCACGGCCGCTAGAACCACTCAGTGAAGACCCAGAAGACATAAATGCACTCACACCCGGACACTTTCTCATCGGCAAGGCATTGAACTCAGTGCCTGAACCAAGCTTACTCACCCTCAAGGAATCAAGGCTTTCCAAATGGCAACTCATTCAAAGGATCACTCAGCAATTTTGGAAGCATTGGTCAACTCAATACCTTCAACGGCTTCAATCAATTTCAAAATGGCATCATCCTTCTCATGAGATAAAAGTGGGTTCCATGGTACTACTCACGGATGAACACTCACCACCAAGCAAATGGCCACTCGCAAGAGTCACTCAACTTCATCCTGGAACTGACAATCTCACCAGAGTTGTAACAATAAAGACGGCCACCACTCAACTCACCCGCCCAATTGCAAAACTCGCCATCTTGCAGGGCCAATCGGAAATTAAATCAACCTGGCGGTTGATGGCGGGCGGAATGTTTGGGAATTCAATAATTTGAATTCCCGCGGTTACACTCAGCTCGGCACGACTCACGGCGCTGCCACGGCGCGGCAGCACCTCGCGGCCTCCCGGCGGAACAGCCGGGACGCTACACTGGTTAACAAGGTATATTCGCGCTATTTCGGTCTCTCTCGCGCTCTCACATGTAAATGTGAGAGGAATTAGTTTGATTCGTGAAGTGAATCGTCAAGACCAAGAAGAAGGAAGTGGATCAAGGCCTCGCTCTCTTTTTCATCAGCCGTGCCACGAGGAGCATCTCTCCGCTGCGCACCTGCAAAATCTCATCGGTTGTTCTCAAGTTTTTCACTGGCTCAACTCAACACTGGATCAATTCAAACAGGCTCTACTCAATCTCTCACTGAAAACTTACATCACTCCTCACTCACGCAATACTCAAGGTGCAACGACGATTAGTAAAATTGACTCTATTGCAAGGTAAAAACTCTCACCATACTAGAGGTTATGTTGCCAACCACGTGTTGGCACAGGCGGTAAGTGTAACAGTGAACATGTGTGAATTTGCAAAACTCAAGGCAGCAATTCAATTACAATTGTTTGCCATTCCTTATTTTTGACAGCTTCATTGTGCGTGAGCCCAGGAGGGAATTTAAGGAAAAACTCAAGGAACTCTCAACGGACAATCTCATTACACTCGAAGACATACTCAAATATCACAGGTTAGTTGTCTCTAGTGAGAGACTACTACTCCATTATTGACAGCACCCATATTTTGGAATTGCTGACACCCTACTCACCTACAACTTATTCAAATAAATGTAATTTAAACTCCCTTTGGAATTTATGTTAATTATTGAACAGATTTTGAATTTATTAGTCGACGTTGAAATGTATTTATGAACCAAATTTGTAATTTATTTAAGAAGTAACTTTTGTGAATATAATTTCTACTTTCAATTTACTTCTGTGTGTGAATTAAATTTATTTTAACACCCACAGCATGTTTACTCACATATAATTATGGCTTACTCAAACAAACCTCCATAAACATTCCGCCCCCTTTTTTTCATAAGAACACCATTCGTTATTTGTTTTTCTCTTTCTTTTCCAGATGATGACTATTGAAAACAAGATGATCCTATTAAGAGTCTGCAGTTTCCAGGAAGCAGTTATAAAGTCCCACACCCCCACTTACTCCCTACCACCGGGCACATTATGCCAAGGTTGTGAGAGAAGGTTCAACGACCAAGGCAAAGGCTCACACCACACGAAACCACGATAATGGTACCCATAAAACCAGAGGTACATCGTCTCCTTCAAACCTCGCTCAGTCAACAAGAAATGAATTACTTGAAAAGATACATCCAGATAACTGAAAACCACGCAGCACTAATTCAACCAAACCGCCTCATAGCGATAGTGCCGCCCTTACCCGAGAAGGAACCATCCAGCAGAAAACGCATCTTAGAAATATTAATGCGACTAAATGCGCAGCGCTGTGCTCCTGTCGTCATGGTGACACAGAGGAGTGGTGCCTGATCACACCTCAAAAATGACCATGGCAGAGCACTGCGATATTAGTTCACAAGATACATATATGTTAGATTGTACTAGCTTCACACTATTAATTTTATATTAGTTAAAATATCATTGATTTATACATTAATTTCTATACGAGATATATTAGTTTACATTCAAGACTATCCTATTAACTTTCTACAGCCATATCGCCGTGCACCACCGCCACGATTATCTCGAGGACTGGTGCTTGATTAACACCTCTAGATAATCATGGTGGAGCACAGTATTAAATTGTAAGTTAGTTTTTAATTAATTTTAAGTTCACTAGCTAGATACGGCGGATTCACTCACTCAACATTCTACTTTGTTTTTATACACTAGCGGATTTTCACATCTATTTTATACACTCCAGTCAAATCAATTCTTTTTTTTTACGACAATTGACCGTCAAACGAGTTGCACTACATTTTAAATAGGTGGAGAAGATCCGTCGCCACTAAGTGTCATAAATCTCGGGCTGACTCAATACAAGTCAGCTCGCGCAGGCGACAGGTCCCACCACGCCTCAGTTTACAAGGCTAACTATGTGTTAACCACAACACATCTGCTCTTCCTTTTGATAACACAAGGGTAAGTTGCCTATCGAGCCAGAAGGACAGCCGGCCTAAGACAACCATTTGCAGTCGTCACCTGAATCCATCGAGAACGATGAAAATTCTGAGTTGGAAGGCGTCACGATACAACCTATCACATACAAAAGATCGAGACAACTTACAAAAACAAAGCCATAAAACTTGAGGTGTCAGAGGACCGCCGTCGACGCGGAGTACAAAAGCGAGATGCGTTATCAGCTCTAAAATTAGCGCTGATAGTGCATCAACGCGGCAACGAACATGCCCGTGATTTATGACCCTGAGTGTATCGATATTGGGCTCTGAACTATAGAAGATCGATATCGGTGCACAAGGTGGGGACTCAGGGACTCCATACCTGAATAAATAGTGTGACAATCCGGGCAGCACAGAGTAATTAGTATTAGAACGGACCAGATAATTACGCTCGTATGCGAGACCGGAAAACTCCGAAAGTTCATTGTAACGAGCAGCGAGCCTCAGTCTAACTTTTGCCCACTAAGAGTGCAGTCCGGTTTTTCATAGAATAAAATCGTTTGTTATAATAAAGAATTAGAAAAGAAAGTTATATTAGGAACAACGATTGAATTGAAGTAATTCTAAAAGCATTATAAAGAGAGTTATTTTATAATCGAGTAAATAACACAAGTCATTCTAATAGAGTGAATAAGTGATTATAATAAATAGAATAAAAGTGTGTAGAAACGAACTAGAGAAGGAGAGATAGAGATTAAGAGAGAGAGAGAGAGAGAATATATATAAATATATATATATATATATACATACACATATAATTATATTAATTCGCTTCTATATCATACAAAAACATAAAAACTACATCTGTTTGAAGTAAATAAAACCATATTATTTGTTGTTTTTCACTGATGAACTCAAATTTAATATTAAAATCTTATTTCATTCCAAAAATCAGCAAAATTCTTGTTTATCGCAATTTTTCAGGACTATATACCTTGTCAAATTAACAAATATTTTTCCTCAAAAAAAAAAAAAAAAAAAACTAAATATTTTCTTATAAAATATTTTCTTATAAATATTCTTATAAAATATTTTCTTATAAAAAGGGTATATATATATATATATATATCTACCTATATTATATAGATGTTAGTGTTGTTTCTGAACATCAGCCCCCCCTCATCCCCCCTCAGCACCCCACATCCCCCTCCTCAGTCCCGCCAGCCACCTCTCAAAATAACGTAAAAATGAGCGTATTTCTATGAGTTTTTTATATTAAAATAGCCTCTGAGCCCCCCCTCAACACCCCCTCAGGCGCCCCCCGCCGCACCCCCCTCTTAACCCCGCTCATATTCATTTTTTTCTCACACCACGCGTAAAGTATTCTGTTTTCACATTGACGTCAGGGAGTCTCGCTTCGCTCGGGCCGTAAATAAATATAAACGGCACTAATCATCGGAAAAAATAGACATACGAGCATAGGCTTCGCAGTTTCTAGGAATGAGGTTATGTGACGTTTTCGACCCTGAAATTAAAGATTAAGCACAAATAACTTTCTGTAAGGTATATGGGAAAATTGTATATTGTCTCGAAACAATGATGACCATTGATATTCTTTTAACACAAATAAGTCTATTTTTCCACGCCACCCAAGAGGTAGATAGATAGGCACGCTTTTTTTATAGAGGTTTCCGTTTTTTTACTATCTTGGAATTCATTTTCCATTAAATATTACATTGTTTTTTCATAATAAAATGTTAGTAAAAAATGGCCTATTCCTCTGTTAAAAAAAATGTAAAATTTTCAAGTATTACTTTTGTTCTATTAAATAAACATATGTTACATTTTTAAACATTTTTGTAGTTATTTAATTAACATAAATTTTAAGCTTGAAAGTCATTCAAAGCTTTTGAACTTCATATTCATTTCAAAGGTCGCTCAAAATATGACGCTAAAAATATTAATTATGAAGATCGCTGAAAGCAGACCAAAACTTAAATCGAAACCGTTGTTGAACTCTGAAAGTAGATCGATTTTGAAGGTTAAGCAAAAGATCAGTTTGTTAATTTTATAAAGGTTGTTGAAAGTTAATCAATTTTGGAGGTCTGATAGCAGACCGATTTTGAAGGTCGTTGATAGCAGACCGAGTTTGAAGGTCGCTGATAGCAGACAAATTTTTGAAAGTTAATCAATTTTGGAGGTCTGATAGCAGGCCGATTTTGGAGGTCGCTGGTAGCAGACCAATTTTTGAAAGTTAATCAATTTTAGAGGTCTAATAGCAGACTGATTTTGAAGGTCGTTGATAGTAGAATAAAATGTTCAGCAGTATTTTGGAAAGAAGAAAAATATAAGTCTAATTGTTGTAATAATGGTACCATAATACTTTCACCTTTAAGTGATTACGATAAAACATTGAAAGAAATGTTATTACATGATCAAACAATCAGATACTTAATACGATATTATAATAATTTATTTTGTTTTGCAACCTTTAATGCTAACGTCGAACATGAAAAGAAAAAAGGTATATATAATTTAAAAATTCAAGGACAAATTTGTCACATTACGCCAATCACTTTATTACCTATCGGTAAAGATGAACCTTGTTGTGAACAATTATATATTTATGATAATGTAACAGCACTTGAACGAAGGCTAAAAAAAATCAAGACTTAAGTGATGAACATATACGAATATTAATTGAAATATTAAACCGTAATCCATACGAAAAAAATTATAAACATTTATATCAAATATCAAATTTAAAAAATTACCCAAATTATAAATTGTATTTCGTCCGTAAAAATAAGAATCAAAAGCATAGATATAATGCTCCTGTAACATCTCAATGGGGAGCAATAATAGTATCGAAAAATGAAATTCCAGAAAATTACGATGTATGTGTATATCCTAAAAACATTCCTGATAATGAACAAAAAAAATACATATATTAATAAATTATCGCATCATATTGATCCTATGGTGTTCCCAATATTATTTCCTTTAGAAGATTTAGGTTGGAATGTTGGTTACACTAATAGAACAAGCGCTCCAGAAAAGGAACATCTTACTATCCTACAATATTATTCATATAGATTAGCTTATCGACCAAATGGTAAATTTAGTCCATTATTATATTGTGGAAGATTAACACAACAATTTTTTTTACATGCATACGTTATGATGGAAAGTAATAGAATGAATTTTGTTCGAAATAATAAAAAAAAATTAAGAGTTGAATGTTATCAAGGTTTATTAGGTCATGTAATGAATAATGCTTCTAATATTTCTAATAACTTTGAAAATAAAGAAAGATTAGGAAATATTTTTATACTACTAGCCACTTACATTGGTAATCCGAGATATATGCAACAGCATTATCAAGATGCAATGGCTATTATGAGAAATACTAGGAGACTTACAAATTTATAACAGTAACATGTAATCTTAAGTGACAAGAACTAAAAGAAGTTTTGCGAAAATTTCCTGCAAGGACTACACCAAATGGTATTCCAAATATAGCAGTTAGATTATTTCATACAAAATTAATGTCATTATTAGGTGACATAAAAGAAAATGCAATATTTGGAGATATTATATCATATATTTATACAATAAATATAATAATATTCATACGATAAATATATATCTGCAGAAATAGCAGACGAAAATGAAGATGAAAACTTACAAAAATTAGTAATTAAACACATGCTCCATGGATCGCATACACAAAGTTCTCCTTGTTATATAAAAGATAAAAGTATATGTAAAAAAAATTTTCCTAAATCATTAACAAATTATACAAAATTTAAAAAGAATGGTTATCCAGAATATAAACGAAAAAATAATACCTCAGAAAATTTTACGTATAAAGCAAAAAATAACAGTCAATCTCAGTAGATAATTCTATGGTAGTACCTTATAATAGTTTTTTATTAAAAAAATATAAGTGTCACATTAATGTAGAATATTGCGCCAATATTCAAAGTATAAAATATATATTTGATTACATACATAAAGATGGAGATAGAGCATTATGTAAATTAAAAAAAGTTAATGATACCAATGATGGTAATATATATGACGAAATTACTCAATTTGTTAATGGAAGTTTTTTGAGTCCAATGGAAGCAGCTTGGCGATTGGAAAAATTGCCTTTATGTGGTAGAAAACATACAGTAATAAGTCTATCAGTTCATACAGAAAATCAACAAAGAATTATTTTTGAAGAAAATAACGAGACCGAAGCTTTAGAAAATTATAAAACAACATTAACAGCATGGTTTGATTTAAATAAAAAAGATAATTATGCAAGGAATATAAAATATGTTAATATACCTAAATATTACAACTTTAAAAATAAATGTTGGATAAAACGAAAACGAAATCAAGAAAATTATATAATAGGTCGTTTAAATATTGTTTCTCCAAAGGATTTTGAACGATTTCATTTAAAATTAATTTTAAATCGTGTTAAAGGTGCAATTTCGTTTCAAGATTTACGAACGTATGAAAAAATTACATATAACACAAACAGAGAAACTGCAATAAAAATGGGTTTAGTTGATGATGATTTACAAATAAAAAATATTTTTAAAGAAGCTCGTGACGTTATGTTAGGATATCAACTACGTCAATTTTTTTCTTGGTATTTACTATCTGAAAATATTAATGGTAATAATATTTGGAAGGAATTTAATAACTTTTTCATAGAAGATTTTAAAGATGATAAATTAAACAATGCCCTCGTACAAATAAATGAAATATTATCATGAAACGAAAAATCATGTATAGATTTTGGAACGCCTGAACCAAATAAAATCTTAAAAATTGAATGTAATGAAGTTAATAAGACTGAAATTTTATTTTGTGAAGAAATTTTTAGTAACATGTATACTCAACTAAATTTAGAACAAAAGTATATTTTTGAGAAATTATTAAATAATGAACATAAGATTCAATTTATAGACGGTCCTGGTGGTTCAGTTAAAACATTTTTATACAAAACATTAATTTTTTACTTTTTGTCTAAAGAAAAGAAATGTTATCAATGGCTTGGACTGGTATTGCGTCAATACTATTACCAAAAGGAATGAAAAGTCATAAAACATTTAAATTACCTTTAGATTTAGAAAGTATAGAAAGTGCATTTTTAAAATTAGACTTTGATAAGAAAAAATTACGGGAAGTAGATGCAATAATGTGGGACGAAGCATCAAAGATACCAAAAAAAGCTTTAGACATTGTAGATAAAATATTAAGAGATGTTTGTAATAATAATTTACCATTTTGGGGGGAAATTAATTGTATTAGGAGGAGATTTTCGGCAAATTCTTCCAGTTATTAAAAACGGTTGTAGAAACACAATTATACAAGAAACAATAAAATATTCAGATATTTGGCCACTTTTCAATATAATGAATTTAAAAAAAAAAATATTCGTTCTAACAATGAAGAATTCGCTTCATTTTTATTAGATATTGGAGAGGGGACAATTAATCCATTCAAAGTACCAAACAGTTGGAAAACTGATGATGTTTGTTTGAAAATATATAAAGATATAAATTATAATTTATCTATGAATAGTGTCATTTTAACGTCTCATAATGAAGATTCAAATATTCTGAATAATAAAATATTAAAATTGATCGATAGTGATGAAATGACTTATTATAGTATAGATACTGCTACATATAAAGGTGTTGATCTATCAGATGATAATATTTAAATAAATTTTCCTATTGAATATTTGCATAATTTTCGTGAAGGTTTACCTCCACATAAATTAAATCTGAGAATTAATGCGATAGTAATGTTAATAAGAAACTTAAGTGTAAACGATGGCTTATGCAATGGAACGCGATTAAAAATAATTAGACTATTTAAATACAATGTAGAAGCTGAAATAATAACAGGTGAAAAATCAGGAAATAATGTTTTTATACCGCGAATAACATTAACTACTGCAGAATCGTCATCATTACCATTTATAGTTAATAAAAAACAATTTCCTATCCTCATAGCTTTTTGTATGACAATAAATAAATCACAAGGACAACGTTTTTATGCTATAGGGATTTATATTAGAAAACCATTGTTTTAACATGGACAATTATATGTTGCACTATCTAGATGTAGGAATCCTAATAATATATTTATTCAAAATGATTCGGAAAATACAGAGGAAATTATCAATATTGTGTGTAGAGAAATTTTTGATGAACAATTATAATTATTCTTATAATTACTATGAAATAAAATTACAAATTATTTTTTATAATATTTACATTAAATCAAAGTATATTAAATTAAAAAACATGGCAGACCAAGGTGATGTAAAACCAATACCATTACGTTGGGATCCAAAAGAAAAAAAATTTATAGAAGTTCACACCATTGAACAAGTTCAAATTTTAGACGATTTAAATAAACAGTTGTTAGAACATGACCACGAGGACAATAATTATATGAACAATTTAATAGATGAATACAATAATCATTTCAACCAAAATAAAACAGAATTTTCAGTATTATGGGATCCAGAAAAAAAAATATGTAGACGTGTATACATTGGAAGAAGAAAATCGACTGTCCGAATTAAATACAAAAATAAAAGAAAATATAAAAGAAACAAATAAGTATAATGAATATTTAGAGGAGTCATTGAAAGAATATAATTTAAATTATATCAAAAATCTAATTGAAAGTCTTAGTAGATAATTGGTCTGCTTTCAGCGACCTTCAAAATTGGTCTACTTTTATTGACTTTTAAATTAAAAAAAATTTATTAAAAAATGTCTCAATTGGTCTGCTATCAACAACATTATTACAAAATGTTTTTAAAATCGGTTTGCTATTAGCGACCTTTAAAATTAGTCTCCTATCAAAGATCTTCAAAACCAGTCTGTTATCAGCGACCTTTAAGATTGGTCTGCTATCAGCGACCTTTAAAATCGGTCTGCTATCAATGACCTTCAAAATCGGTCTGCTATCAGCGACCTTCAAAATAGGTATGACATATATATGTCAGTATTCAGACCTCCAAAATAGATTAGCTTTCAACAACCTTTAAAATTAATATATTTTCAATGACTTACAAACTGATCTTTTGCTTAACCTTCAAAATCGATCTACTTTTAGCATTCAACAACGGTTTCGATTTAAGTTTCGGTCTGCTTTCAGCGACCTTCATAATTAATATTTTTAGCGTCATACTTTGAGCGACCTTTGAAATCAATATGAAGTTCAAAAGCTTTGAATGACTTTCAAGTTTAAAATTTGTTATTTTTTGAACTCTGGAGAAAAAAACTATAGATCCTCAAAAGTACCGGTTTCCGCAGTATATATGTGTATATATATATATATATATATATATATATATATATATATATATATATATATATATATATATATATATATATATATATATATATATATATATATATATATATATATATATATATATATATATATATATATATATATATATATATATATATATATATATATATATATATATATATATATATATATATATATATATATATATATATATATATATATATATATATATATATATATATATATATATATATATATATATATATATATATATATATATATATATATATATATATATATATATATATATATATATATATATATATATATATATATATAATCATATGAACATGGACTTATGCTGACACCAATGTATAAGACCACGTGACCTGTCTGCATAAGTGTAGTACCGTTTATACAAGTGTCTGCACAAGTCTAGCGTGACTAAAGAAATAATCTCTCTACTTATGCTGACGTCTGCATAAGTCGGTCTCTGTCTGCATAAGTCTATTTAAATTTCGGAAAGTGTCTGCATAACTAGCGTTTCATATATTTATATGTATATATATATATATATATATATATATATATATATATATATATATATATATATATATATATATATATATATATACATTTGTTTTAACAGATTTATGGAGCCCTTTTATACACATGAGCATATTTATGGAGCCCGTTTTCTTTTATGGAGCCCGGGTCCCATAAAATATTTTTCTCGGGCATTTATGGAGCCCGATCTAGAGTCTATAACCCCAGGGTCCATTATTTCTTTAGTCACTTGCCATAGGGATCTCTGGGCTGTAGGTACTAATATACAGGGATGGGCTCCATAAACGGATGGGGGGATAATTATCTATCTATATATATATATATATATATATATATATATATATATATATTATATACACTTATCGGGGTTTATGTAGCCCAATACTGTATATTAGTACCTACAACCCAGAGTTCCCTATGGCAAATGACTAAAGAAATAATGGACCCTGGGGTTATAGACTCTAGGTCGGGCCGCATAAACCCCTATATTTAGAAATATTATGAAGCCCGGGCTGCATAATCAAAATCGGACTCGATAAACTCCTATATATAAAAAAACGGGCTTTATAAACCCCTTTCGAGAAAGATATATATATATGGGTCGTTCTTGTACTTTTCGGTCATAACCGGACACAGGGGGTCAATCGTTTTTCTCGCTGATTTTTCCTGTGAAAGTACATATAAAAAAGTGAGAAAGCCCCAATATTAGCTCCCCATATCCAATATTGAGACAGCTACACTGTGCTGAATTTCGAAAAATTGTCAAAAAATGGCTATTTTCGAAAAATTCTGTGCGACTCGTTTTCTGATCGATTTGAATGATTCAAGAAGCAATTTCTTTGCTATTTTGTCAAATTTTAGAAAAAAAATTTGTGGGATAAAAATAACGCAATGAAATTTTTACGCAAAGGAAAACGTGAATCTAAATATTTTCATTTTTAAGGTTATCTTTCAACCTTCGTAGTTCCTCGAGTTTTATAGATATGGAGATCGGGTAGGGCCTGTTTTCTTCGTCTTAAAAATACGTTTCATTTTCACTGAGCCAACGATTGATTTGATTAACTAGAAGAAAACATACAGCTCTTTCAAAATAGTCGATTTTCGAAAACGCAATGTTGGCACCGCTGTAACTTTTTTCTATCAAAACCGATTGGACTCGTATTGGGCGGAAAAAAAAGTTTTAACCTTCTAGAAAACGACCCAATTGGTTTCGTTCGGTTTTTTGGATATTTGCAAAAGTTACGAATTTTTCAAAATAGGTGTTTTTCGTATACGTATCCATTAAGGGCGTGTTACACCTAGTGGCTTCTAAGGCCAAAATCAGCTGATCGATGGCTTTTCATGGGTCCAAATTACTTGAAACTCATGTATTTATTGCCCGAAGATTTGAAAATATTAAAAATATTTTATGAAATAATTTGAAAATGCTAAAAACGACAAAGAAAATTACAAAAGCTCTTAAAATTAAGCAATTAAAAGTGGTTTTTCAGTTTTTAAAAATAATTAATCAAATAATTTTGATATTTCCAACTCTTAGGGCCATTACTGTATGAATTTTAAGTAATTTAGGACTTTTCCCATAAAAATTCATTGAATACTTTTTTTTAAAAAGTCCTCAGAAGCCACTATGTGTAAGACCCCCTTTAAGGAGGTTCGATACCGAAATGAAAAAGGTTACGTCATTCCAAAAACTAAATATTGTTGTTCTTCGATTGATTTTCTATTAGTGTGTGAAATTTCAGATCGTTTGTCAATTCGATTATGAAATTATTCAACTTCAAAGTTGAACTCTTATACACGGGCTCTTATGGAAGTACCTTCGACCCCCTCCCCTCGCCTCACGAGCGGTGAGCTATCGAACCACCTTGAGGTGGCTCCGGCGCGCTGGGCCGTATCATTGGGAGGCTCTTTAGGGTGCATTGCATTTTTACTTAAAGAATCGATCAAATTGCAATAAAAGAGTAGTAAATTATAAAGTACTCTTAAGCAGTTAAGTACCCTACAGTATAAAAGATAAAAAAGTTATTCATCACTATTGATCAAGTACTACGGCTCTGGTAGTGTATATAGATATATATTATACACAGGAAGCGCGGCTTTTCATTTTATACGTAAAGATTTCTTCGAAATTTTTTCGTCGATCGTTATTTTTCAATACATCATTGTAAACTATAGATGATGAACAGTTATTTACAAGTACGTGTATATACACTACCAGGGCCGTAGTACCCCCTAGAGCACCGAATATTTGACGAATATTCGTTCAATATTTATTTGCCATTTTCGCAATTTTCGCTAATATTCCCTCAACGTTAATAAACATGAAAGAAACCCTGAGGGAATATCCCTGCAAACCTTGATGACCGTTTTTCCATTCCTTTTCTAAAACGATCAGGTAGGCTACCTATTATTGTAATATTGCAGTAATATTCGTACAAGATTAATTAATACTAGACGAATATATATATATATATATATATATATATATATATATATATATATATATATATATATATATATATATATATATATATATATATATATATATATATATATATATATATATATATATATATATAATTAAGTTTCATTAATATTTCCTCGATTAGGCAGTATGGCAGCAATATTCGTACAAAATTCATCGACACGAGAGGAGCATTCAATATGTATATTCCCCTATAACACTCATTATTAGAGCAATATTGCTTCCATATTGCTTCGACATATTCGCTAATGTTCCTTGAATATTAGTATACAGGTAACGTTAGTATATTCAAGTTATTTATTTCACATAGATAAGGCGTAAAATGTTAAGTCCCCATTGTAAACGAGATATCAAAAACAAGGCAAGCCTTGTAATTCGGACTCTTCGTAAAGAGTCATTTGAACGGTTGATTTATACAGCTTATATATTCTCGGCCATCCAGTGTAACCACAGAAAGCGCTACCAACGCGCCGCGTGGTGGATAAATAGCCGAAGCTTGCTTATCTAGAGTCATCCATCACAAGTTCCCCTTTATTACCGCTATGGGGCCCGTCGATAGCGCTTTCTGTAGATACACTGAATGGCCGAGAATATATAAGCCGTGTAATTTAACCGTTCAAATGACTCTTTACGAAGAGTCCGAATTACAAGGCTTGCCTTGTTTTTGATATGCCGTTTGCAATGGGGGAATGGGCGCCCAAAATGTTACGCCTTATCTATGTGAAATAAATAACTTAAATACTAACGTTACCTGTATACTAACGTTAAGGGAACATTAGCGAATATGGCGAATATGTCTAAACAACATTGAAGCAATATTCCTCCAATATTGAGTGTTATATGGGAATATATTGAATGCTCCTCTCATGTCGACGAATCTTGTATGAATATTGCTGCAATATTGCTTAATCAAGGAATCTTAAGGTGAAACTTAATTATATATTCGTCTAGTATTAATTAATCTTGTACGAATATTGCTGCAATATTACAATAATAGGTAGCCTACCTGATCATTTTAGAAAGGAATGGAAAAACGGTCATCAAGGTTTGCAGGAATATTCCCTCAGGGTTTCTTCCATGTTTCTAAACGTTGAGGTAATATTAGCGAAAATTGTGAAAATGGTAAATAAATATTGAGTGAATATTCGTCAAATATTCGGTGCTATAGGGGACTTGATCAAGAGTGATAAATAACTTTTTTATCTTTTATATTGTAGTATTGTTGGCGATCCAGCGCCTCGACCCGCGAGACGCTGACGTCACCAAGCCTTAAAAGGCAATATACGGTGCGCAGCCAATGAGCGCCCTCCACGCGGTCCTCTCTCGCCGCCCCTCCGTCTAAAAGCACGCCGCCGACTCATCATCAGGCGCCGGCCGGCGACAGTTCACGCGCGACGGCCAGAGAGAAGAGACAGCAATATCTGTACGCCACGCGGCACTACGGCCATCCAATAAACCATCAATTTCTCCACACGAAAGTCTTTTCATTATTTTGAACCTCCAGTCCACGATCCATCCATTCAACTAAACTACAAAACATTTGGTCCTTCGAGCCGGATCGTGAGGAGAACGACATCGACATGGCCACGCCGAAGAAACTTGCTCCTATCTTCTATCCTCACTCTCGAGTGATTTAGAGATAGTCATTTTTCTCCCATACAGGTACGCATCAAAAGTGTTCGTGGTCGTGAGTGCCGTAACAGTCGCGTGCTCTAGCATGCCGACTTCGCGCGTACGTTGCTGTCTCTCTCTCTTTCGTTAATTCGCCGTCGTGTGTACTCGGAAGCCACCTTCTAAGGCTTCCTAGGGGAAATAGCACAGTCAATTGCTATTTTCCCCATTTCTAAAAACGCCTTGGAGTTCGTCGCTATCGACTCCAAGACGTTGCCAAGAGCGTGCGCTGTAAAGCCAGCTCTAGAGTCAATGCGTTCGTACGTTGACCGGCAGCCATCTTGTCTTGTAGCCAAGAGCGTGCGCTGCAAAGCCAGCTCTCGAGCCACCGCGTTCGTACGGTGACCGGCACATATCAAGACCTGGACAACCAGCGTGCATTGTACACGCTCGGGGTCCACAGCATTTCTAAAACGGACAACCAGCGTGCATTGTACACGCACGGGGTCCACATCACTCAAGCAAAGGAGTACCCGCGTGGAGCCTACACGCTACGGGGCTCACGCAAGTCAAGCCAGGAGTCACCCACGTGTCGGCGCGCTACGGGGCTAACACAAGCCAAGCCAAGGAGTACCCGCGTGCAGCGTACACGCTACGGGGCTCACACACATCGAAACAAGGACTACCCACGTGGAGCTGGCTCGCTTTCACTGCATCGAGCTCGTACTCGCCGTATATATAGTGAGCTTTCTACGAGGGAAGGAGGGTCGTCTACAAGAAGACGACAATCAGGACGCGCTACGTCCGGGAAATCGCATACGTCTTCACCAAGAGGATTAGGAGGCGGACGAGTCCATCATTCGCCACAGGGGGCGCGTTTCCACAGAGCGAAGCGGTGCTCGGACGAGTCCATCTTATTCGCATCTATCGTCGATCCGATTGCGCTTGGATACTTCGTCCTAATACTTGGACACACGTATCGTTCCAATTTGTTTATTTAAAAATACTTTTCAACTATTGTCTAGTCAAATTAGTGCTTTTTTTTCATTTAATGTAAATTTAAATTTAATTGAGATTAATACAATTTGATTGAGTTTGAGTTTATTATAAAATTTATTGCAATATCTAACTAGTCTTGAGAAATTGAATGCAATTTCGACCTAGCAAATACTTATTTTACTTGCACCTTGCAGTTATACTGCTGCCTGTTGATTCAAATTTGGACTGCAACTTCGACTGTTGACCCGCACCTGGACGCATCTTCAACAGCTGACTACGTTGCGGAGCTAGCTGCGATCACAACGACTGCAGTAACTTCACTTCAAGTTCTTCACATCAACGTTACGGATAATCAGCTGATTCATCGTGGGAACGAAAGCAGACGCAGTCAACGTCGCGTCGTCAAGCGCATCTCAACTTTCACTGTAGCATAAGTATTATAACCTAGGTTAAGACTTAGATGTAATTACTCTCACTACTTCTTACTTTACTCTCGAGTGGGTAAGAGTAGTTTACTTAAACCTAAGCTCAAATAGTCAAATTCGTTACTAGTCTAATTAACTTGATCTCAAAATGGAGGGACTACATACTAGACAGTTGTTACTCCAAGCTAAAATTACAAACTCCTTTAAAAATTTCAAATCTAAGGGTAAAGATAACATGACGGAAGGTTACGCGGAATCATGTCTCGCCGGCCTTGAAGCGAATTATGCGACTTTTCAGTTACATCACGAGTCAATTCTGAAACTCGAGGCTCTTGATATAAGTCATGCCTATTTCTCAACTAAGCTCTGTGATTTGGTTGAGGATAGTTTTTATGTCCGCCGAGGAGAATTTCTTGATTACTTAAAAACTATTAGAACAAGAGTTGCCAATCAAGGCCCCTCCAACTCGAATGTTGCCCCAGTTGCGACAAATCCTGCTCATGTAACTAACGTTTTGTTTCAATCTTTACCGAAGGTAGATTTACCAAAGTTTTCGGGGAAATTCTCTGATTGGGAGAACTTTAGAGATGTCTTTCGTTCGGTCATACATCGTCGCGAAGACTTAACGCCTGTTCTAAAATTGCATTATCTTCGCACTCACCTTACAGGTGAGGCACTTGAGAAAATCAAATTTCTTCCCATTGCTGGTGACAATTATGAACGTGCATGGACAACTCTAACCGAGTATTACGAAAATCAACGTCGTATTGTTAGTTCTCATATCTCGGAAATCTTCGCAGTCAAATCTATGAAGTCAGATATTTCATCGGAAATCAAACGGATTTATAGGGAAATTTTCAATCCCATCGCTAGTCTGACCTCTCTAAATAGAGCGGCTTCGTTAGGTAATGATTTAATTGTTCATTTTACGTTGAATCGTCTTGATTTAAATACGCGTAAAGAATGGGAAAGGCATCTTGGTGATAGTGTTGATCCACCGACTATGGAACAACTTCAAGCCTTTCTTCGAAGTCAAACCCTCACTCTAGAGGCTATCGAAGCAGGTACTAGATCGTCTTCTAATACTAACCCCAAAGCTCAAACCTCTAATCCAAAACCTCGCAAATCAGAGCAAGATAATGCTCAGTCGGTTTATTCTCATCAGACTTCACCGACGAATCCACCAAAAAAGAAATGTTCGATTTGTAATCAATCACATTTTACAAATCGATGTGAACGATTTATCAATAAAACGGTTCCTGAGCGAAAGGAATTGATCAAATCTTCTAATCTTTGTTACAATTGTTTAGGGAAGCACAACGTTAAAAATTGCACTTCCAACTTTCGATGCTTTCTTTGTAAAGCTAAGCATCACACCATGGTGCACTCTGACATCAATCAAGCAATCAGTTCGTTGCAGACTGATCAGATTGACTCAGCGACCAGCACCTCTAGCCCCAACTGTGGCAATTTCGTCATCACAAAAGTTGATGATAAACCTGCTTCTCAAGCAGTCTCCCTCAATAGTGGAGAAAGTACTAATTGTACAGGAGTACTTTTAGCTACCGCTAGGGTTAACGCCCTTGGTCCTAACGGAACCAAAATTCTAGTTCGTGCGCTCATTGACCCCGGATCTCAAATCTCGCTTGTTACACAAGCTATGTGTAACTTGCTATCTCTAAATTGTAGAACCAGTCACACGCACATCCAAGGTATAGGTGAAAAGACAGCTGCTGTCTCCTCTAAAGTAGCTCGTCTTACTATACAACCACATTTCAATTCGACTTTCTCATTGGAAGTTGATGGCATTGTTTTGCCAAAACTCTCGTCGTATAAGCCTCCCGTTGTAAGAGGTAATACAAATTTCGAATACTTAAGAGGGCTGCAACTGGCAGACCCCAGGTATCTTGAACCTTCACGCATCGATATTCTTCTCGGTGCAAGCGCTTATGCGCAAATCATTGAAAGCCAGATAGTTAAGGGTCAAAACCTTCAACCAATAGCTCTTAGTTCTAAGCTCGGCTGGCTCTTGACAGGTAATTTACCTTCTTCAACTTCGGAAATAGGGCTAGAATCAATATCTCTTCATTGTTCGAACAGCTGCGAGCATGAAGCCAAACTTTTGGAGCTCGTACAAGATTTTTGGAGGGCGGAGGAAATACCTGTCGATAAAAATCTTACTCGCCAGACGAACAAGCCTGCGAGGATTTCTATCAGAAAACAACTCGTCAAGATGAAACAGGGCAATATATAGTAAGTCTACCCTGGAAAAATCGTGACCAGTTGAGTTCAGCTCATCTCGAAAATTCTCATTCTGCCGCATTACGCGCACTCAACCGTCTCGAAGCAAACTTCGCTAAGGACGATAAACTCAAAATAGCTTATACTGAGTTCATGCAAGAGTACATTGACCTAGGCCATATGTCACTCTCCTCAAAGTTTGATCCATTATCAAAATACTCTCAAGCCTTCTTACCACATCACGGTGTGTGGAAGGAAACCAGTACGACGACCAAGTTACGTACTGTGTTTAATGGCTCAAGTAAAACTAAAACAGGTGTATCGGTCAACGATCTTCTACATGTTGGACCTAACCTTCTTCAAAATCCCGTCGCTTTGATCTGTGCCTGGCGTAGGTACAAGATCGCTTTATCAGCCGACGTGGAAAAAATGTTCCGACAGATTGGTGTCGAACATTCAGATCAGTCTTACCAGTCGATTTTATGGCGTTTTAATAAGGATGAACCTGTTCAAACTTATCGCCTGACGACCGTGACGTATGGATTGGCATGCTCGCCATTCCTAGCAATACGCACACTGTTAAGACTAGCCGAAGACTACGGCCAGAACTATCCAATTGCAGCTGAAGCTGTTCGCTCAGAAATGTATTCTGATAATGTGCTGTCTGGTGCTCATTCACTAGATGAAGCATTGAAAAAACGAGACGAGTTAATTCAACTCTTTAAACAAGGTCAGCTTAATCTTCGAAAGTGGACTTCTAATAATGCTGAATTGCTCTCTTGTCTACCTTCGGATATGCTAGTTGCTAGTTCCATCGTATTATTTGCCTCTGAAACGTCTGTACCAATCTTAGGTATAGATTGGCAACCTAACACAGATTACTTCAGTTTTAACATCGAAAATTCTCAAATTGAGTTACCATTCACTAAACGCTCAATCCTATCCAGGATAGCCCGCATCTTCGATCCTATGGGATGGTTGGCACCGATTGTAATAACAGCTAAGATTATCATGCAATCTCTCTGGATTCTTAAGGTTAGTTGGGATGAAGAACTTCCTCGCGACGTCTCCAATCGGTGGCAGACTTGGTTGCAAGATCTTCATTCTATTTCTGAAATCAAAATCCCTCGCTGGAGTGGATACTCACCTCAATGTGAACTTATTGAAGTACATGGGTTCGCAGATGCATCCAAATTTGCATATGGTGCAGTCATCTACCTGCGCCTAGTTCAAACCCAAAAGGTTTTAGTCACACTTCAAGTGGCCAAAACGCGAGTAGCGCCACTTAAAACTCTAAGTATCCCTCGCTTAGAACTTTGCGCCGCGTTGCTACTCGCAAGGTTGAGTCATACGTTTATCGAGTCTTTCCCATCAAAAATTGATAGCCTCCATCTATGGTCAGACTCAGCGGATGTACTTTTCTGGTTAAAGGACCATCCCTCTAGATGGGGAGTCTTTGTCGCTAATAGGTGTTCAGAGATTCACACCCTGCTACCTGATGCATTGGCATCACGTGCGGTCAGCTGATAACCCCGCTGATGTTATATCACGAGGCATAGAACCATCAAAGTTGGCTTCTCATCGCTTATGGTGGCAAGGCCCCGTTTGGCTTTCTGAGAGCGTCGAACCATGGCCTAGGTCACATGATGAGCTCAATTTCAACGTAAATAGTCTCAATCTTCAATCTAGTCACACTCTAGTCGCTAGTAAGAACACTCCAGTTCCTGTCGAGAATACTCCAGAAATTTGGAGTCTCTTTGAAAAGCACTCTTCATTAGATAAGTTGTTAAGGATGGCGTCGTACTGCTTCAGATTCATTAATCGAGTCAGCTCGAAAATAGAGCGCACGACATCGTCATGTCTAAGCCGAAGAAACTTGTACCTATCTTCTATTCTCACTCTCGAGTGGTTTAGAGATAGTCATTTTTCTTCCATTCAGGTTATTGCTAGTGAGATTGAGAACACCAGACTTTGTCTGATATATTTAGTCCAAACTGCATATTTTAAGTCAGAATTTCAACAATTATGTAGAACAGGTAAACTTTCGACTAAAAGCCCTTTGTTATCACTAAACCCCATGATTCAAAATCATTTACTCAGGGTGGGCGGTCGTCTTTCTCACTCACTTCTCGGAGAAGATGCTAAGCACCCCTTATCCTCCCAGCTGATTGTCACTTTACAACTTTATTAATAAGAGATGCTCATCATCGCACTCTTCATGGTGGTGTTCAATTAACACTTGCCACGCTAAGACAACAGTATTGGATAATGAAAGGTCGATCTGCGGTTAAGAAAGTCATCAGAGCTTGCCTCACATGCTCACGCTATGCTGCTCGAGTACCTTCCCAATTAATGGGCGATTTACCCAAGTCTCGCGTCCGACACTCTTTACCCTTTGAATGCTCAGGTGTCGATTATGCCGGTCCTATTCATCTTCGCCTCACTAAAACTAGAGGAAAGGGCACGATGAAGGGTTATATAGCCATCTTCATTTGTATGGCCACTAGAGCTGTTCATATCGAGGTTGTCGAGGATTATTCTAGTGAAGCGTTCATCGCTGCTTTTCATCAGTTCACTGCTCGTAGAGGTCATTGTAAGAAATTATATTCGGACCAAGGAACCAACTTTGTCGGTGCCGATGCTCAATTAAAGCAGATGATCGTCGCTTCTTCTTCCTTTTCATCGACAATTGTTAAGTCTCTCGCTCAAGAAGGTACGTCTTGGATCTTCAATCCTCCCAGTGCACCTCATTTTGGGGGTATTTGGGAAGCTGCAGTTAAGTCAGCGAAACACCATTTGCGTCGAGTCATTGGAGAGCAAGTTCTTACTTTTTCTGAACTTGCTACACTAATGTGCCGGATTGAAGCTTGCCTTAACTCCAGACCATTGACTGCTCTCACCGACGATCCTACTGACCTTGATTTCCTGTCACCCTCACACTTTCTCATACAACGCTCATCATTTCTAGTGCCAGAGGAAGATGTCACCAAGGTCAAAGTCCCTGCAGGAAAGCGTTGGCTCCTGATCAGCCAGCTGACACAACACTTCTGGGCCAGGTGGTCCAACGAGTACCTAACGTCACTTCAAGCTCGCAGGAAGTGGAAACAACCTCAACCACCAGTCACTGTAGGCGAACTCGTGCTCGTTCGAAGCGAGCTCACGCCTCCAGCCAAGTGGCCCCTCGCCAGAGTTACCGCCGTCCATCCAGGGAGTGATGGAATCACTCGCGTGGTCGACCTGCACACGGCCACCACAAATCTTCGTCGACCCATCGCCAAGGTTATTCGACTCCTTCCCAAGGAGTAAGGACCGTTCGCCATTCTGACGAAGGTGGGCGGAATGTTGGCGATCCAGCGCCTCGACCCGCGAGACGCTGACGTCACCAAGCCTTAAAAGGCAATATACGGTGCGCAGCCAATGAGCGCCCTCCACGCGGTCCTCTCTCGCCGCCCCTCCATCTAAAAGCACGCCGCCGACTCATCATCAGGCGCCGGCCGGCGACAGTTCACGCGCGACGGCCAGAGAGAAGAGACAGCAATACCTGTACGCCACGCGGCACGACGGCATCAGCAATAAAGTTGCCATTTTACCTCCACACGGAAGTTTTCTATTTATTTGAACCTCTCCGATCCATTCTACACAGTCTACAAAACAAGTATGCTTAAATGCTTAAGAGTACTTTATAACTTACTATTAACTGTTTTGTTGCAATTTGATCGATTCTTTAAGTAAAAATGCAATGCACCCTAAAGAGCCTCCCAATGATACGGCCCAGCACGCCGCAGTCACCTTAAGGTGGTTCGGTAGCTCACCGCTCGCAGGGGGTCCCCTTTTTAAAAGAATCGCGTCATAAGTGTTTTGTGTTTTACCAAGGTACTTCCATAAGAGCCCGTGTATAAGAGTTGAACTTTGAAGTTGAATAATTTCATAATCGAGTTGACAAACGATCTGAAATTTCACACACTAATAGAAAACCAATTGAAGAACAACAATATTTAGTTTTTGGAATGACGTAACTTTTTGGACTTCGGTATCGAACCTCATTAAAGGAGCGGATCTGAACTTTGCAACGTTGGAGTGCAACGAAATAAAAAAATAATTTTTTTTACTTCACGTTTATACTAAATAATATTAATTTTGCGTGTAGATTTTGTGTTTTATAATATAAAATAATTTTATAACAAAGGTTTAGATAAAATTTCTTTTGCTAAATAACTTTAATCAATCGTAAAAAATTATTTCGTTGCATTCCAACGGTGCAAACTTCAGACCCATTTAAAGGAGGTCTTACACATAGTGGATTCTGAGGCCTTTTTAAAAAAAGTATTCAATGAATTTTCATGAGACAAGTCCTAAATTACTTAAAATTCATGAAGTAATGGCCCGAAGAGTTGGAAATATCAAAATTATTTGATTAATTATTTTTAAAAATTGAAAAACCACTTTTAATTGCTTAATTTTAAGAGCTTTTGTAATTTTCTTTGTCGTTTTTAGCATTTTCAAATTATTTCATAAAATATTTTTAATATTTTCAAATCTTCGGGCAATAAATACATGAATTTCAAGTAATTTAGACCCATGAAAAGCCATCGATCAGCTGATTTCGGCCGCAGAAGCCACTAGGTGTAACACGCCCTTAATGGATACGTATACGAAAAACACCTATTTTGAAAAATTCGTAACTTTTGCAAATATCCAAAAAACCGAACGAAACCAATTGGGTCATTTTCTAGAAGGTTAAAACTTTTTTTTCCGCCCAATACGAGCCCAATCGGTTTTGATAGAAAAAAGTTACAGGGGTGCCAACATTGCGATTTTCGAAAATCGACCATTTTGAAAGAGCTGTATGTTTTCTTCTAGTTAATCAAATCAATCGCCGGCCGAGTGAAAATGAAACGTATTTTTAAGACGAAGAAAATAGGCCCTACCCGATCTCCATATCTATAAAACTCGAGAAACTACGAAGGTTGAAAGATAACCTTAAAAATGAAAATATTTAGATTCACGTTTTCCGTTGTGCAAAAATTTCATTGCGTTATATTTATCCCACAAATTTTTTTTCTAAAATTTGACAAAATAGCAAAGAAATTCCTTCTTGAATCATTCAAATCGATCAGAAAACGAGCCGCACAGAATTTTTCGAAAATAGCCACTTTTTGACAATTTTTCGAAATTCAACACAGTGTAGCTGTCTCAATATTGGATATTGGGAGCTAATATTGGGGCTTTCTCACTTTTTTATATGTACTTTCACAGGAAAAATCAGCGAGAAAAACGATTGACCCCCTGTGTCCGGTTATGACCGAAAAGTACAAGAACGACCCATATATATATATATATATACACATTTGTTTTAACAGATTTATGGAGCCCTTTTATACACATGAGCATATTTATGGAGCCCGTTTTCTTTTATGGAGCCCTGGTCCCATAAAATATTTTTCTCGGGCGTTTATGGAGCCCGATCTAGAGTCTATAACCCCAGGGTCCATTATTTCTTTAGTCACTTGCCATAGGGATCTCTGGGCTGTAGGTACTAATATACAGGGATGGGCTCCATAAACGGATGGGGGATAATTAGATATATATATATATATATATATATATATTTATCTGCAACGGTTCATTCCGGGACGTTTACACTGTACATCGCTGTTATTTCCGGGACGCGCTGTTTTTTCCGGGACGTCCCGGAAATTTTTCTGTACGTAAGCGTTATTTCTGGGACGCGTCTAGAGTCAATAACCCCAGGGATATTATTTCTTTAGTCACGCGCTTATATAGGGAACTCTGAAGAGATAAACTATAGGACCCTGTAGATTACCAGAAATAACGTGTATAGGTCTTATATATATATATATATATATATATATATATATATATATATATATATATATATATATATATATATATATATATATATATATATATATATATATATATATATATATATATATACGCACCCGAAGCATTTTTAGAGTTCTGCGGTAATATGATGCAAGAAAACAGGACCTTGCACATCTATGAGACAGGACTGAGCCACTATTGGGCAACCGTGTCAGAACCTGGGAGCAGAAATCTCTGAGAACCTCAACGCGACTGGAGTTGAAAATTCGTCATTAATAAGGTGAATCTTCCCCATTGTATATGTTTGCCTCACAGTGACCAAGAGAGGATACTAATAGCGAAGTGACGGAACCGTCTACTTACGTTATTGCATAAATAATTTTTTTTTTCATTTTTCTTTTTTCATTTAGGATATCGTTAAAGAAAAAAAATATATTTCGTATTTGATGAATCATGATCACAACCCTAAATCACTACTACCCTAATGACACTACTGCATCAAGGGTTGTGACCTGCGCTACTCAGGGGTTTGCCTCAAGCTCCATAAAATCGCCGACGCGGCACATGCCTTATTCTTGATTTTAAAATCTTGTAACTTTCTTTGCCTTTAATTTATATTTCGGCTTACTATTAAACGGACTCGTAAACTTTCTTTTCTTCTTGATGAAGAATAATTGTATTCAATTATACCTACGACCAACGAATGTAACAAACTATAATAGAAAATATGTTACCTAACATTACTGCTCTCCTTATGCAAACTAAACAATCTACCCTAGTAGAAATGTCAGCAAGAAGTTAACTATTTTTCAGTTAACTTTGTGTAAAAACAACATTATTCGTATTTCATAATTATTTACTAAGCTGAATAAAATATGATATTTATAGGTCATAAAAATTGTAATAATAAAACCTTTAGTTGAACTGCATTATTTCTACATTCCAATTTCTATTAAAAATGCTTTCATTTTTATTTAATATGCTAGTTATAAATATAGTTAATGTTCTACAGGGATATATCCTAAATAATAATTTAGGTGCGAATTGCCGCACAAACCTTTATGGGATAATTATAAACACAATTTTTCATTTATATGTTTGACTGAATATTTTCGTATTTTTAAGTTAGCGTTTAACAGTTATTGTCCGTTTAACAATAAGAATAATATACATTAACTAGCAAGCATTCAGGCGTGGGATGAATAGTTTTTAAGGTATAGCATTTGTAAAATAGATTAAAATTATAGCAAGTTAGTTTAAGCCACACACCTGAAGGATTATTTTCTCTACATGAGCAATAAAACTCATTCCAATTTTTGTATATTTTCTCTTATAAAGGAAACTCACCAAACAGCAAAGTATTTGGGTTATAGAAAATTTTCTTGTCATAAATAAATAAAATTTTAACAAAATAATATATCAATAAATGAATGTTTATCAGTTTGAAATAACTATATTTACACTTAAAAATATTCCTTCAGAAAGTAGCTTTAAGGGACGCTTGGCCGTGCAGATGCATTATCTTGATGCTGCAGAGCATATGGCCCATACTAAAAATAAATTTCCCCAGTTTTCTCGCGTGGGAACGCATTTCCCCGCATTTTCAGAACTCAACAGACTATGGCATTAGAAAATTATTTTAGAATAATATTCAGTATTTCATCAACTACAAGTAGGAAAATTATTTTGTTTATGGTAAATGTTGAGTTATGAATGATAAAAATTAAGAATGAATAAGTATTATCACAGTTTATGGGGACATTCCAAAGTGACGGGTTGAAAAAATCGATTTTTTTTTTGCATTTTCCGATATGTTTGTATGTCTGTATGACCGCGAAGAAGGCATTATGTACGGTCCTGGCATTGCTGATTAGCTGAAAAGGTACGATTTCTATGATTTTTCACCTTACAAAACTTTAAATGCGTTTTTCTCAAAACGACATTTTTGCACCTGGTGCAGGTGATTTCTCAAAAACGACTAATCGTAACGACTTCAAATTTTAACACAATATTCAGTACTACCATGGCTATCGCCCGAACCTCCAACTTGTTGATAACTTCATTTTAACTTACAATTTTACCTGATTGATGACGTGCTTTTTTTACACGTTTGCAAAATATGTCGCGATTTTGTTAATTTTCGGTAAAATAAAAAAGTGGAGGTTCGGGCGGTAGGGCCGAGGACAAGGATTAAGAATCCGTTTGAATTTTTTGTTTCAGATGACTAAGAGGGCCAAAAACACCGGCACCAGCAATTTTTATTTTTTTATTATATTTTTAAATGGTATTTTAAAGTAATAAACAAATATTTTCCACGACCCAAAAAAATTTTTTTCCACTCTCCTAGACCATACCTTTAAGGGATAAAAAATTTGTTCGAATATATTTAATAGTTTCCGAGAAAAAAATTCTTGAAAATATGCTTTTTTTTTTACGTTCACTTTGGTATGTCCCCTTAAATTTTTCGTAGTGAATAATGATCTTCCGTTTGTAATAGACTACCTCGTTTAGTTTAAATTAAAGTTTCTTTAGAAATCAAACAATAAGACTAGTCAAAATTTAAGTAATATTATAAATTGTATGTTTTTCTAGCGATAATTAAAATAATTCAATTAATAATAAGAAATCTCAATTGTTCATGCAAAGATGTGACTGAACTTTCGATCGTCCATCGTGAATGAAAATTCCAAAATGGCCATTTTCGCTCAAAACTGAATTAACTGTTAAATAATGTTATAAAAGTGATAAATATAACTTCAATAGGTATTCCAAAGGTAACTACCACCAAACCCACCCCAAAATCTAACCCTACAGGCATATCACACAGACAAAAAATTATTTCTCAAATCATTATCAAATGATGAAAAATTTTGCAGTGGAAATAAGTTCGGGGGCACGTTATGGATCTACAAAAAAAAATTGCCGACGTCAGAACCCGTCCGGAACATTGCCAAATAGGGGATGAACGGGGTGCGAGAACGAAAACAAAAAAATCTGACGACCGCGCATATCAAATGAGGAAAAATTTTGCAGTGGAAATAAGTTCGGGGGCACATTGTGGGTCTACAAAAAACTTGCCGATGTCAGAACCCGTCCGGAACATTGCCAAATAGGGGATGAACGGGGTGCGAGAACGAAAACAAAAAAATCTGACGACCGCGCATATCAAATGAGGAAAAATTTTGCAGTGGAAATAAGTTCGGGGGCACATTGTGGGTCTACAAAAAACTTGCCGATGTCAAAACTCGTCCGAAACTTGCCAAATAGGGGATGAAGGGAGTGCGAGAACGAAAAAATAACTGACGATCGCGCATATCAAATGAGGGAAAATTTTGCAGTGGAAATAAGTTCGGGGGCCCGTTGTGGGACTACAAAAAAATTGCCGATGTCAAAACCTATTCGGACCTTCCAAAATAGGGAATGAAGGGGGTGCGAGAACGAAAAAAAAATCGGGCCATCGCGCTTGTCAAATGAGGAAAAATTTTGCAGTGGAAATAAGTTCGGGGGTACGTTATGGGACTACCAAAAAATTGCCGATGTCAAAACCCATTCGGAACCTTCCCAAATAGGGGATGAAGGGGTGCAAGAACGAAAAAAAAAATCTGATGATCGCGCATATCAAATGAGGAAAAATTTTGTAGTGGAAATAAGTTTGTGGGACGTTGTGGGACTACAAAAAAATTGCCGATGTCAAACCCGTCCGGAACCTTCCAAAATAGGGGTAGAAGGGGGTGCGAGAACGAAACAAAAAATCTGGCGATCGCGCATATCAAATGAGGAAAAATTTTGCAGTGGAAATGAGATCGGGGGCTCGTTGTGGGCCTATATAAAAATTGCCGATGTCAAAACCCGTCATTTAATAATAAAAGAATCATTTAATCTTTGTAATTAATATAGAAAAGAATTTATTACTCTACCATTTTATTTTTATTCAAGTAAAGTAGTTAGAAAAAATTCATGTTTTTGTATTGACAAAAAGTATGGATTTACTTTGTTATTAATGAAATTTTTTGCTTTAATAATATATAACCACTTTTAAGGTTGTATGATCCATAACATCTCATTCAAAAGTTAGTTTCTAACGTTAATACTGTGATAAATAACTATGTAAAGCCAAAAATCAATTTTGAGTTCTCGCGATCTATGTATAAATGCAATAACAATATTATAAGCTTTAAAAATCGGAAATCGAAGCGGAATTGCAAACCTGGCATATTTCGTTTTAAAATTGCCATTACGTCTAAATAGCGCATTTTCACGATTTTAAAACAAGATATGCCAAATCTACAATTTTGCTTTGATATCGAAATTCTAAAGCTTATAATATTCTTATTGCATTTATGCATAGATCGCGAAAACTCCAAATTGATTATTTGCTTTATATAATTATTTATCGCAGTTTTAACGTCAAAAACTAAGTTTTGAATAGGATGTTACGGGTCATGCAACCTGTTTAACTTACTAGCATCCTGAGGCTAAGAACGGCGGAGCCTCGCGAGTCGGCGACCACGTGGCTGGAAAAGATGGCGCCACCAGCGCTTTCTTGGCGATTGAGCATCCGCGGCGCGCAGGCCACTGCGCACGATTCTCCGTTGTTCCTCGGTCTCGCGCTCGGCTATAAAAGCCCGGGCCGACTGCGTCTCGCTCTCAGTCTGCCGCAGCCAGCCAGCGGAACAGGACCATCGGACGACCTCGCCCCCGGAGACAGCAACCGTGAACTCGGTGACAGCCATCACATTACTAACATTCTTTCCTTTCAGGTTATTTTTCTTTCTTGATTTTCATTTATTGTCACTGATACGCCTTTCTTTTCCGATTTAGATTATTTTGTTATCATATAGATATTCTTCTGTGCATTTTCATTTATCAATGTATTTTCTTTAATTGTCTACCGCAAAGTTTGTATTTGACTCAATAAAAAGTGTTAAGTCAAGCCAGATTCTGCAGCACCTTTCCTCACCTGATCCGGCGTCAAAGTTGAAATAAACATTGGTCCTTCGAGCCGGATAGGTTGTAAGGAGGAAACTACAGATCTAGAGTGGTGCACCGCTGACGCGAGTCCCAATAAGTGGGAGCGGTCGAGCATGTGGCGATTGACAGTGAAGAGCTCCTTCCGACGATCCGCCTGAGACGTCGCATTTGCTTTAATGAGCAATTGTGAGCGGCCAAGACTGGTCTTTGCTCGTCAATCATAAGATCGGTTTGCTTCTCTTTCTTTTCAGAAACCAAGGGTAAGGTGCCCGGTTCGCTGCAATGGAGGCTTGTCTGGCGGCACAAGCGGTGTTGACCTCTTACATCACCAAGTTTAAGGCGAACACTGAGAAGGCAGGACGTGCCCAATTTACCGCAGGATTCGTTCGCGGTCGACGCGAGCTTCTTTCGACCTATTGAGACAAGTTCACACTCAACCATCAGCAACTTTTGTCAGCCGAAGGCCACGGAGACAATGAGTACTTTACGAATGATCAGTACTCAGCGACCGAGCTCCAGTATACCTCCGCATTGGGATTTTTATATGATGAAGAAGCTAAACGGTCAGTCTTGCCCGACAATAGCACTACCAACGCCGCTCGTGAATCAAGAAGGGTCCACCTACCGAAGATCAGTATTCCCACCTTCCCCGGTCATCAAGAGGACTGGGAATCCTTTCGCGATCTTTTCCGCTCTCTCGTCCACTTAGACGCTGGATTATCAGGGGTCCAAAAACTCCAATATCTTAAGACCTCCGTGCAAGGAGAAGCAAGAAGGGCGATTGATAGCCTTACGACGACGGAGGCGAATTACACAGTTGCGTGGGAGCTGCTTTTGAAACGCTACGACAATAAACAGCTGTTAGCACAGAAACACATGCTGGCTCTTGCCCGCATTCAGCCCTTGAAGCATGAGAGCAGCAGTGGGTTGCAGACCTTGGCTGATCAGGTGATAAGGCATCGAGAGGCGCTACTCGCCCTTGAACGACCGGTAAAGCACTGGGATGAGTGGTTCGTCCTTTTTGCGGCTTTCGGGATGGATACCACCACCCGGCGAGAGTGGGAAAAGGAAATCAAATCATCTGGGATACCAGCTACTTATGACAAATTGATCTCCTTCCTTCAAGCATCCGTTGAGACCTTAAAAACCCTGGAATCCAGTCGTTCTGCTGAACGACCAGTCGAGTCGCGTTCAAAGAGCAGTCGAGATCGAGTAAGAGCTACCACAGTCCTTTCTACGGCTCAGGATCTAGAATCATGCCAAGCTTGTTGTGGAAATCATTCGTTGAGTCAGTGCAATGATTTTCGTCGAATGGACACCTCACGACGACTTCAAATCGCAACAAAGGCACGCCTCTGCTATAATTGTCTGCGAAAGGGGCATAGTGCACGAGTCTGTTTGTCCAAAGGTCGGTGCCGACAGTGTGAACAGAGACACCACTCCCTCCTCCATTTCGTGTCTTATGGGAAAAGGAGCAGCAATTCGCAAACTCTCGACGAGCCACCCACCAAGAAACCTCGAGGTATTGCTCCAGGGGTCTCTGACGGCTCTTCAGGCAAGGGCCCGAACGCCTGACTAGTGTTACTGGCATCGGCCGAGATACTTTTGGAGGACTCAGCTGGCGGAGTCCAACGCTGCCGTGCCCTTATCGACCCTGGCTCGGAAATCAACATCGTCTCGTCAAGTCTCGCCCGGCGTTTGGGAGCCCCCCTTCGGGGCACTCAAATGTCCTTCCGGGTCATAGGAGGATCTTCATCCTGCACGGCACGCCAAACCGCTGTGCTACGTCTTCGTCCATCGGAGTCAAAGGACTATCCTTTCGATCTGGACGCTTTCCTCTTGCCGAAATTGGGGATCACCACTCCTCGTTTCATGGAAGGATCTGGAATCTGGCCACATTTGGAGGGTCTCCCACTTGCTGACCCGCATTTCATGAACTCCCGGGAGATTGAAATTCTTCTTGGCGCCGAGGTTTACGCTCGAATACTGCGAGACGGTTTGCGACGCGGCCCTCTCGGAACGCCCATCGCTCAAAACACATCTGTTGGATGGATTATCTTTGGTGCCATCAGCCCACCTTCACTGGACTATTCTTGGGTACTTGCCTCATCAAGCACTTTTCCTTTGGAAGCCCTTGACCAGGCGCTGAAAAGGTTTTGGGAACTGGAAGATATCGCTGCACCAAAGCCTTTATCAGCCGAAGAAAGAGATTGTGAACGTTTGTTTCTCGAAGGATACCGCCGCTCGGGATCAGGACGATACATCGTCCGTCTCCCATTTAAAACACCACCCTTGCTTGATGCAAGGGGAACGCTTTTTATAGCTAGACGATCTTTGCAACGTACCCTCGCAAGGATGCAAAGAGATGCGGAGTTTTCTGATCACTACCAAACGTTTATGAGAGATTACAATGATTTGGGTCACATGCGGCAACTTCGCGGTCATCCCGACACTGTTGTCAGTCAAGCCCGATCGTATTTGCCTCACCACGGGATATGGCAATGTTCGGATCAATCTCGAAAGTTGCGGGTTGTCTTCAACGCCTCGAGTCGGACTAAAGACGGACGATCTCTGAACGATGCCCTCCACACTGAACCCACGCTGCAGATCGACATTGTCAGCATTTTTCTGCGGTGGCGTCTCCATCGATTCGCAATGACGTCTGACATTGAAAAAATGTATCGTCAGATACAAATTGACGAGCGAGACCTCGATTTTCAGCGGATTGTCTGGCAGCCATCACCCGACGTGGAGGAAGCCCACTATCAACTCCTCACCTTGACATACGGATTGTCCTGTGCACCCTATCTCGCTTTAAGAGTCATACGACAATTAGCTGAAGACGAACACCATCGTTTCCCAAGTGCCGCTGATGTTTTAAGACAATCAACCTACGTGGATGATCTATTTTTCGGTGCTGATGACGTCAAAACCGCCCTCCAACTCCGCAATGAAGTGATTGACCTACTTAGGTGTGGAGGTTTTCCTCTTCGGAAGTGGGTGGCAAACAACCCCAGTTTGACAAGCGACCTCCCCGAAAAAGATCGACTGCGCCCACAATGGAAGGATTTCGAGAGCGATCAAACCGTGAGAACACTCGGGCTCTCGTGGGATCCCACGGAGGATGTGTACCGGTACCAGACGCCTCGTGCCAAAGGCCCAACTCCTGCCACAAAGAGATCGGCGCTCTCGATCATTGCTCGGCTATTCGACCCCATGGGGTGGTTAAGCCCAATTCTGATCAGGGCTAAGATTCTCTTACAAAAAATGTGGCAAAGTAAGCTAGATTGGGATGATGACATGCCTTCTCCGCTTGGAGAACAGTGGCAGGACTTCATTGAGACGCTGCCATCAGTAGAAGAAATCCGGATTCCACGTTGGTTGAGCACCCTATCAACTCAAGTCTTTGAACTTCACGGTTTTGCAGATCCCAGTAAAGTCGCGTACGCCGCAGTAATATATGTGATAGCTGTTGATCCCTCTGGACATCGGAGCTCAAGATTACTGATCACAAAAACTCGATCAGCTCCATTAAAAACTCAAACCATCCCTCGTCTGGAGTTGTGTGCTGCTGCGCTCCTGTCAAAACTTCTAACGAAGGTTCTTGGCGAATACCGTGAAAGAGTCGGCGCCGTCCATGCCTGGACAGATTCCAGTATTGTGCTGGCTTGGTTACGCGATGAGCCGTCTCGGTGGCCCGTCTTTATTGCCAATTGAGTTGCACAGATTCATCGAGATCTGCCAACGGTTAAATGGAGACATGTCCTGTCAGAGGAAAATCCGGCCGACTTGGCGTCTCGCGGTACGGATCCAAAAAGCCTTTGCCGTCGACGGGTTTGGTGGTCAGGACCTGAGTGGCTCACGAGGTCCATGGAATCCTGGCCAAGGCATCAGCCACGTTCAGTTGAGGAACACTCCGAACTCAGAACTAACCAGACTCCAGCCGTCCTTTTCACTCGAGAGATAAATGATGATTTTATCCAACGTTTTTCCCATCTTGGAGATCTTCTTCGAACCATCGCCCGCTGTCTGAGGGTGACATGGCTATTACAACCATCCAAAAGAGGCACGATGGAATCTCCCTTGTCCGCTGACGAACTTGATAACGCCTTCTTGAAGTGCCTTGGGTATGTACAGCGTCAAGTCTTCACGGTGGAGATCAACGCTTTAAGTCAAGGGCGAGCAGTTGGCAATCGTAGCCCGCTGCATACACTTCATCCATTTATCGATCCCCGTGGGCTTCTCCGTGTCGGTGGTCGACTTCATCATTCGCAGCTTCCTTATGATCAACGACACCCCGCTATTCTACCAAAAAAATGCCATCTTGGCAGATTAATTATTGAGAGAGCTCACAAGGCAGCAATGCATGGGGGTCCGGCTTTGACTTATTCCTACGCTATCAGAACGGTCTGGATCATTGGAGGTCGGACGCAAGTCCGAGCATACGTTCGAAGTTGCGTGACTTGTGCTCGATTTCAGGCCACGCCTTCCAATCAGAGAATGGGGGATCTTCCCGCTGCTCGGATCACTCCAAGTCGCCCCTTTTCACGGACAGGTCTCGATTATGCGGGACCTTTTATGCTCAAGGCCTCCAATCGTCGAGGAATTGCAAGCACCAAAGGATATCTGGCCATTTTTGTCTGTCTCTGCACCAAGGCCATACATATAGAGGTTGTGGGAGATCTCACCACGGCGTCATTCCTCGCCGCCCTTCGACGTTTCAGCTCGAGAAGAGGCACCCCCGCCGAACTTTGGTCGGACAATGCCACCACATTCCATGGCGCTGACGCAGCACTGCGGTCGATGCTAAGGGAGGCCCAGCATGATCAGACTCGAATAAGGAACGATCTTGCCGACCAGGGTGTTCGCTGGAAATTTATTCCTCCCGCGGCACCGCATTTCGGGGGCCTCTGGGAGGCGGCCGTCAAATCGACGAAAACACATCTGAAGAAAGTAGTGGGACAACGTCTACTAACATACGAAGAGATGTCGACCTTGGCTGCTCAGGTCGAACTCTGCCTAAACACACGTCCACTCACGCCATTGACCGGAGATATTGAGGACCTGCAAGCGTTAACCCCAGGGCACCATCTGACCGGTTTTGAACTAAACACGATTCCCGAACCATCAACCAGTGAAAATGCAGATCTCGATCACCTCACGCATTGGAACCTCATTCAAGGCCTAAGAAATCAGTTCTGGAAGCGATGGGCTAGAGATTATCTGCATACCTTACAGCAGAGGCACAAATGGAGTCGCTCACAAAACAACTTCAAAATCGGTGATCTCGTTGTGATTTTGGACCCTACCCTGCTGCAACGCGGCCGTCGGTGGCCTCTTGGCCGAATTGTCGGTGTCCACCCTGGTCCCGATGGACAAGTACGTGTCGCTACAATTCGAACACACTCAGGCGAATACATCCGGCCAATTGTGAAAATTTCACGTCTTCCGATTAGCACGTAGAGTTTCGCACTTCGTGCGAAAAGGGGGCGGGATATTTAACTTACTAGCATCCTGAGGCTAAGAACGGCGGAGCCTCGCGAGTCGGCGACCACGTGGCTGGAAAAGATGGCGCCACCAGCGCTTTCTTGGCGATTGAGCATCCGCGGCGCGCAGGCCACTGCGCACGATTCTCCGTTGTTCCTCGGTCTCGCGCTCGGCTATAAAAGCCCGGGCCGACTGCGTCTCGCTCTCAGTCTGCCGCAGCCAGCCAGCGGAACAGGACCATCGGACGACCTCGCCCCCGGAGACAGCAACCGTGAACTCGGTGACAGCCATCACATTACTAACATTCTTTCCTTTCAGGTTATTTTTCTTTCTTGATTTTCATTTATTGTCACTGATACGCCTTTCTTTTCCGATTTAGATTATTTTGTTATCATATAGATATTCTTCTGTGCATTTTCATTTATCAATGTATTTTCTTTAATTGTCTACCGCAAAGTTTGTATTTGACTCAATAAAAAGTGTTAAGTCAAGCCAGATTCTGCAGCACCTTTCCTCACCTGATCCGGCGTCAAAGTTGAAATAAACACAACCTTAACTTTAGTATACAAAACGATGACAAAACAAAATTCGAAAAATTACTCTTAAACAGACGACAATTAATGTTAATAAAAAAGAAATAATTTCTCGAAGTGTTCAAGCAAAAACAAATACAATAGGTTCCTTGCCATTAAATACGGACAATTAAGTTCGGAGATTCACATACGAACAAATCCATATTGAAATTTTTTAACATAGTGACATTCGATTGCAAAGGTCCTCTAAAACGTTTCTAAGACCCTTAGTATTATAGAAGATCCTCTATAAACAAACAAAACAAGTTAGAAATGTTATCATACATTTTTTAAATTTAGATAAAATTTAAATAAATCTATATTATTATTATTCTTTTAGTTTATTTTTTATTACTAAGTCATTTAGTAAAACAATTAAAAGTATAGTTAAAAACACTTGTGTTCAATATATTTTGACTCTAGGAATTCAAAATATTTCTTGTTTCATGTAATTTACTTGTTATTTATGGAGATATTGTATATTTTACAATATTTGATCAAGTGCGAGAAATGGGGTTTCCGTTTACGAGAACCGCCTGCATGAGTTCTCAATCAATTTTTTTGGCAGTGTATGATAGATAATTTGAGAAATGGGAAGTAAAAACTTGTTTCTAATGTCGCTTATACATGTATGTATCATATATGACTGCAAATATCTCCAGAGAAAATATACATCAATTTTGCGTTTAGAAATATGTAGATTTTCAAACTGTGAATTCTAATAACTTAAAAACGCATCGTCAAAACGTAGTCAAATTTTTTTCAATAATGTCAAGTATTTGTTTTCTTATCAATATTACAAGATCCGATTTTTTCTTATTAATTAAAACGTTTAAAATGATTAAAATGATTAAATATACATTCTCTATTACTTTATTCTATGTTGTACCTCATTGAACAAAAATATAAATAAAAAAGATGGGGAGATTAAACGTTATAAAAATGTATTAAAATGCTAAAAACATTTTTGTTTTTAAGATTAGAAAGTAGGTTGAGAGGAATGATTAAAAATGAGATTTGTAAGATATTTTTACTATTTAATATAAAAAAAATAAAAATTATTTTAAAATAAAGTCTGCATTATTTTTATCGTGCCAAGACAGAATTAAAAATTAGATTCTGGATGTTATGAAAATAAAAAAATAGTTATGACGAATATTTATTTTTTCATCTATGTTTAGTAATGGAGACTATTTTAATACATTACTTGATAAGTAGCATTATATATATGTAATGACTAATATTCAGGGAATATTTCTGCAAATGATAGTATAAAAAATCAATTGAATTAATATACGCGATATTTCACATGAAGTCAGCAGCTCAAAATTTTAAAGTCGCTTAGGTTTGGAGAGTAATCAGTTTTTGTTGAAGAAAACATGTTCCTAGAATTTTTGGACACATATTTTGCGCTTATACAGCAGCATGTTATTCGTTTAAATCTAATATTACTTCCAAAATTCGTACTTATTTACTGTTCAACATATTTATAATTATTAATCTAACACATATTAAGAGGATTAATAGATATAAAATAGGCATTCATTTGAAATATCCAGATACATTACTTTTTCTTTAATGTATGAAAAGTTGAGTGATTAATTTATTTCCGTATTAGCTTCTTAAAAATTGAAATAGTATGATTTCTTGATTACTAAAACAGATAGTTAGTTCAAATAAAACCTTTTTTGATCTTCAAATGGTCATTCAAAGTATGAAGATGGATATCACATGAGTTTTAATTTTTGAAGAAGATTAATGCCCTTTGATTTTAAAACTGGCCATAAATGTTTAAAAATTAAGAAAATAGAATTAAAAAAAAAAAAAAAAACATTTTTGGTTCACCTATAGAGAATACATATTGATGCATTCTTCGTAGGTGAACTAAAGGACCTTTTCTTCTCAAAATAAGGTTTATTGTAAGAAAAAAATACACCGACAGCTAAAAACCGATTATTTGGTTATTTATTTAAACAATCGTTGTTTAAACAATACTATACCAGTTTAATTCAAAGAGGTCTCCAGATTCGAATTATGTACGCGAAAGAACGTAAGGGACAACAGGTTTACGGGACGGTACATAGCGCCCGGATTACGAGCTGCGCGATGGCCAGGCCGAACTGTCTTCTTGCTCTACCCACTCCACTCCGACTCGACGCACTGATCGCGCAAAGGTATATATATATATATATATACTTCGAGCGCAGCGGACTCACGCGAGCCGGCGCATAGTGTGGCAAACCAAAAATTCCGTTTCCACACAATTTTACATAAAAAAAATATTTGACAGCATGTTTTACTTCGTTTTTTAGTTATTTTGGGTCACCGTCTCCCCCGATATGTCCAGATTTGTTTATAAACATGTTGTTAATGCATTTCCATGCGTGTATCATGAATTCGATTTAACTCGAAGACTGGACTTATTCTCACATTTAAGAATCAAGAAAACTATAACATCTAAAGCTATATTTTGCTTATTTTTATACAAATATATAATATATATAATCAACTCAATCACATATATGACCTTATAACTATATATATATATATATATATAAATATCATTGGACGGTATTTTGAGGATTTCATAAAGAATTTGTACAATAGTGGTGACACAAATATAAACATTGTTATAAACAACCAATAAACAAGCGCGTGACTAAAGAAATAATGACCCTAAGGTTATTGACTAACACCACGACGCCTGCGGCGCCCGCTTTTACGGAAAAATATCACGGAATTTCCGAAATCGATGTATTAACACACTATTGTGGAAACCGCTGAAAAATCCTCAAAATGCCTCTCGAGTGCTTTGGACTTTTGAGGAGACTCCTCAAAATGCCTACAAAATCCTCAAAATTCGGTATATATGACCTATATAATCCTCAAAATGCGTCCCAGATGTGAATATATATATATATATATATATATATATATATATATATATATATATATATATATATATATATATATATTGTCACGGGGTGGATTTTCGGGCTAAGGCACGTTTCACCTGTGTACTTAGCGGTTCAAATCCATATCTCTCGGTTCAACTCCCGGAGATGTAATAGCCAGATTAGGCAACGGACGCTACAACGTCGTGCAATGTTCACCTAATCTGGTTACTTACCGTGCAACACGCAAGTCGAAGACATGCGCTTTGTTTCTCACCAGTGACTCGAACTCTCCTCTCGTTCACTGGTTTGTCTGCCGGCTGCTCAGATGAAACGATACGTTTTCTCTTACGTAACGACCGCGGAGGCGGCGGGGAACGGGGAATGGCTAGGTCGCGAAATAATAACTCGAGCAGTTAAAGTTAATAATAAAAGAATATTGTTTATTAAATAAAAGAAGTTGTGGTTTGATAATAGATCAGAAATATAAAAGAATTGAATTTAGATTCGCGTATTCCCTATCTAAACGGTGCGCCAGCACGTTACCTCTGACGTCAGCTGCCTCGGAGACTGACGTCACGCTCACAGTAATTTACGCCGCGCACGTGAGGTATAATACGCCTCACGTGTGCGGTACTCTACGCGCGCGCTCAAAGTCCCTCGGCGGTCGGGCGCTGTCATCATCATCTTCACATACTTTGACCTTTTCTTCTTCCTTCTTCTTCCGTTCTAAAAGTCAGTTCGTATCCTCGGAAATTCTTCGGATTCTCGAAACTCAGAATCGAATTTCCGTAGCCATAGTGCTGGACAGGCGAAACGACCTATCGAGCTACCCATTGCGTTTATCACGCCTGGCTAATATGAGGCAGCGCATTCCGGGGTGGCCTTACCCTGGGGTATACTCAAATCGGTTAGGTCGCTTCTATGGTCACCGCCTATGTTACCTGGAGTTAAACATGCTCCATGCCAGGTATCGTTACCGTCGAATTGCCAAGCAAATCGGGACCGAGATACCTGACGGCACAAGACGGGTGCGGAAGCTAGGCTTCAATGCTTTCACGGCACTTGGCGAAACCCCTAATCACTTTTATCAGCCACTGGTGTGGCTGGCCGGGAAATGACCTGTCAATCTAGGCGTAGTTTTGACAAAACTAGCTGACCCTAGATGCCACATGAGGGGATCGCTTGAGCAGACCCGGAGTCATTCGGCTTCGGGTCGAGGGGTCCTATCCCTCCGACGATATTCTTCTCTCTTCTTTTCATTTGAAAGTTGACGGTTTGGTGGATTTTCCCGTGTCCTTTTCCACCGTCCACCGAACTTTAACAGCGCTACGATATTTCATCACCGAAGTTTCTTACCTGCCGTCGCTGGAATTTACCGTTGACCTGTCCCGCTCGTCACTGGAAGTGAGGCTCTTTGATCAAACGGTATGTCTCAACATCTATTCTTCAGCAACGACAGGCTGTGGCTCTCTCGGCTTCTCAGTAGCCTATCTCGCCACAGCCATAGCAGCGAATGAGACCTGAGAGTTGTCTTTGACCTTGCCGACGGTCTTCCTTGCTCTTCAAGGTCCTCCAATGAGTCCTTAGGGCTATCCTTGATCTTTCTCCTCGGTCGCCCTTGTCCTTTAAGGTACTCGACCTTAGAGCTGTCCTTGACCTTGTCGAGGGTCTTCCTTGACCTCATAATGAGATCTTCGTTTCTCCTTCCAACAATTCTTTGGAGCTTTTGCTTCGACTGCTATGGTAATACGAAATGTCATTGGTCATGCCAATTCCTTTTCTCTGACGTAGCAGCCTTGTTCGTATTCTTCGTCTTCTGAAAACAATCGTCGCTCTCTTCTTCGCCGTCGCTGCTGAGTTCTATTCATCACTCATTCTTCTCCTGGCAGTGATTTTCCATCATCTAGTGTCATCTTCTTTCTTCGTCGTCCTCTTCATCGATTATAGCGACATATTCTCTCCCGTTCTTGTACCGCACATCACCAAGGTTTTGACTTGCCTTGGTGAGCCCCCCCCCCCTCCCAGGCTCTAATGTAGCTTTTAAGCAGTAGTTGAGCCTGCTTACCAACGGCACCTGGGAAGAGGACTGTACCTTTCATGAAGGTTGCCCTAAATTTTCTATTTTCACATCTAAGGCTTGTACTTCTTCTTCTGGTACAAATTCTTCCGCGTTTTGTACCAGTTATCATGCTTGCTCGCTTGTCGTTTTCTTTCCACGCGCATTGGTGACTCAGAGCGTGCTTGTGTGAGCGATTTCTAAAGAAATGGGATCGTTCCCTAAGGCGCACCTTCTTTACATAAATAAATAAATATTAAAATATATAAATAATTTATAATATTGGTTTTGTGTACCTAACCTACACGCTCTGAATTGCACCTCGAGTCACAGACGGCTTGATACCAGTTGCTCGATTTCAAAACGCACTGGCTGGTTTTTCTCTTAAATGGCCAGTAATTGGTACTTCGATCCCGATTTAACAACAATTACTGGTTTGTTACTGTCTTCCGCTTTATTATATTTTTCACAAAAAAAATTATGCGATTACAATTTTATATTTTACACAAAAAAAATATAAAACACGAGAAAAAAAAAATTTTCTACCAGCCAGTTCACCGCGGGTTCGAATCTACCCCTCAGTTCGATTCTTGTTCACCCGTTCAATTCTTCTGAGGGTATTGCATCTACTAGCCTTCACTAGGCTAGCAACTGGTATCGATTGAACGCTCGTCACAAATTTTGTCGAGTGCTCAATCCCGTGATGTTTCTCTTCACAATTTATTAACATCACAAAAACAATAAAAATCTTGCTCGCAAACTAATTTCGCCTAGGCGCACCGTATCTAACTATTTGTCACGATGTTCTATAAAAAAATAGCAACCTTGTAGCCTACAGCAATTTATCTTTATTTTTCTCAAAAATCTTCGAACTTCTACCCCCAGAGGGTTTGCTGTAGGTTGGTTGTTGTACTTTAGTCACTTCCTTGCTAAAAATCCAAAAAAAATCGGAAAAACGCAAAAAGAAATTTTTGGGATTCGAACTTTGCACCTTCGAAGTCAAAATTTCGCGATATTCCCAAGCACACACACGCTTAGGGCTCCAGTTGTCACGGGGTGGATTTTCGGGCTAAGGCACGTTTCACCTGTGTACTTAGCGGTTCAAATCCATATCTCTCGGTTCAACTCCCGGAGATGTAATAGCCAGATTAGGCAACGGACGCTACAACGTCGTGCAATGTTCACCTAATCTGGTTACTTACCGTGCAACACGCAAGTCGAAGACTTGCGCTTTGTTTCTCACCAGTGACTCGAACTCTCCTCTCGTTCACTGGTTCGTGTGCCGGCTGCTCAGATGGAACGATACGTTTTCTCTTACGTAACGACCGCAGAGGCGGCGGGGAACGGAGAATGACTAGGTCGCGAAATAATAACTCGAGCAGTTATAGTTAATAATAAAAGAATATTGTTTATTAAATAAAAGAAATTGTGGTTTGATAATAGATTAGAAATATAAAAGAATTGAATTTAGATTCGCGTATTCCCTATCTAAACGGTGCGCCAGCACGTTACCTCTGACGTCAGCTGCCTCGGAGACTGACGACACGCTCACAGTAATTTACGCCGCGCACGTGAGGTATAATACGCCTCACGTGTGCGGTACTCTACGCGCGCGCTCACCGAGTAAAGCGACGAAGTGTGAGAGCGGTCGCGATCGCTGCGCGACGCACACACATATAACTGTAAGAGAGAGGGTAGATGGCGGGTTTACACGTGTGCGCATCTGTTGTGCGCACTCACCGGCTTTGAAAAAGCCGGTGATTTGACCTCGCGTTTAACCTTGATGAAGTGAGAACCCGATGCCTACACTCTCTCCTCGCACTTGCTCTCACCGCACGAGAACGCCTATTCGAAGCCGATGTCCAGGTACGACGAGCCTGGACGAGCGGTTACGCGTTATTACTCGCGTCGCGGATGATGAGTGCACGCTTAACATGTTAGGTCTTCGGCGAATTTGACTCCGTGGCCTAGCATCCTCGCGTGCATCCTCTCGACTCATCTGGCATCGTAGCTCGGTTCTTCATGATCTCTAGAACTGTAGCAACGCCAGGCGATTGGCTCTTCTGCTCGCGAAAGTCACTTTTATTCACAGTACGGTAGGTAGAAACAGCCTGCCGTACAGTCTCGGTATACTTCACGTACTTCCCACGTAAGTACGTGAAGTCACACTTTTTCTGCAGAGTAAATGGCCTCAGTAAAGCACACTACTTCTTTACTGAGGTTGAACAAGTGCGAAACACATTGTCACTCGCGAAATTCGCGATAACAAAATCCGCGAACTCGCACGCGTGTATCTCTCACAAGCGGTAACAACAAGATGGATACCGGGCGCTCTCCCGCGCCGGCTCGCTCGTCGTCTCGTCGATGCAGCTCCAATTCTGCATCGACGCGCCCTCTAGCGTTCACTACCAGGAATTTACTAATTACCGACGTCGGTACGGCAGGCCCTGGCAATATATATCTATATATATATATTGTTTTTTTTAGTGATGAGGATCGTGGACTGGAGAGGCTCTAAATTAATAAGACTTTGGTGTAGAGATTAAATGTAGATTTATTGTAGAAGTCCGTTGTGCCTCTTAGCGTAAGGTAGGTTGCTGTCTCTTCTGCCGTCGCGCGCGAACTGCCGTCGGCCGGGGCGGAGAGAGAACCGCGTGGAGAGCGCTGACTGGTTGCGCGTGGTCGAGCCGTACATCGCCTTATAAGGAGCGATGATATCAACGTCTCGAAGGTTCGAGGGGTTGAATGGAAGTGTTAGATGACGAATCAGGGTTCGAAGAGAGTGACATATGATCTAAGTCAATGTACTCTTTTATGAAATCAATGTAAGCTAATTTCAGTTTTTCGTCCTTAGCGAAGTTTGCTTCGAGAAGATTGAGTGCACGTAATGCGGCTGAATGAGAGCTCTCGAGATGAGCAGACGTCAACTGGTCTCGACTTTTCCAGGGTAGACTTACTATATATTGCCCTGATTCATCTTAACGAGTAGTTTTTTGATAAATTTCCTCGCAGGCGTGTTCGGCTGGCGAGTAAGATTTTTTGTCAAAAGGTATTTCCTCCGCCCTCCAAAAATCTTGTACGAGCTCCAAAAGTTTGGCTTCATGCTCGAAGCTATTCGAACAATGAAGAGATATTGATTCTAGCCCTATTTCTGAAGTTGAAGAAGAAAGATTACCTGTCAAGAGCCATCCGAGTTTTGAACTCAGTACTATAGGTTGAAGACTTTGGCCCTTAACAATTTGATTTTCAATGATTTGCGCATAGGCGCTTGCACCGAGAATAATATCGATGCGTGATGGTTCAAAATACATGGGGTCTGCTAGCTGCAGCCCTCTCAAGTATTCAAAATTAGTATTACCACCTACGACGGGAGGCTTATACGCAGATAATCTTGGTAAGACTATAGTATCCACTTCTAGAGAATAAGTTGGATCAAAATGAGATTGTATAGTAAGACAAGCTACCTTCGAACACACGGACGCTTTCTCCTATACCTTGAATGTGCGTGTAACTGGTTCTACAATTGAAAGAAAGCAAGTTACACAAAGCTTGAGAAACAAGTGAGATTTGAGACCCGGGGTCGATCAGCGCATGAACTTGAATTTTGGTTCCGTTAGGACCAAGGGCGTTAACCCTAGCAGTAGCTAAAAGTACTCCTGTACATTTAGTACTTTCTCCACGATTAGGGGAGACTGCTTGATGAGCAGATTGAATGTCTTTTAAAGTGACAAGCTTGCCACAGTTTATGCTAGGGGTGCTGGACACAGAGTCAATCTGATCAGTCTGCGATGAACTGATTACTTGATTGCTGTCAGTGTGCACCAAAGTGTGATGCTTAGCTTTGCAAAGAAAGCATCGATACGTGGAAGTACAATTTTTAACGTTGTGCTTTCCTAGACAATTGAAACAAAGATTAGAAGATCTGATCAATTCCTTTCGTTCAGGAATCGGTTTATTGAGAAATCGTTCACATCTATTTGTAAAATGATGTTGATTACAAATCGAACATTTCTTTTTTGTTGGGTTCGAAGATGAGGTTTGAAGCGAATAACCCGACTGAGCATTGTCATCCTCTGATTTACGAGGTTTTCTTTTTGTGGATTGAGCTTTTCAATTATTTGTTGACGACGATCTAGTGCCAGCTTCGATGGCCTCTAGAGTGAGGGTTTGACTACGAAGAAAAGCTTGAAGTTGCTCCATTGTCGGCGGATCGACACTATCACGTAAATGCTTTTCTCATTCTTTCCGAGTGTTTAAATCAAGACGATTCAGCGTAAAATGAACAATAAAATCACTACCTAAAAAAGCCGCTCTATTTAGAGAGGTCAGACTAGTGATGGGATTGAAAATTTCGCTATAAATCCGTTTGATTTCCGACGAAGAATCTGCCTTCATGGATTTAACTGAAAAGATTTCTGAGATGTGGGAGCTAACAATACGACGTTGATTCTCGTAATATTCGATTAAAGCTATCCATGCTCGGTTATAATTATCACCAGAAATTGGAAGAGATTTAATTTTCTCAAGTGCTTCACCTGTAAGGTGAGCGCGAAGATAATGCAATTTTAGAACAGGCGTTAAGTCTTCGCGACGATGTATGACCGAACGAAAGACGTCTCTAAAATTTTCCCAATCCGAGAATTTCCCCGAAAACTTTGGTGAATCTGCCTTCGGTAACGATTGAAACGAAACGTTAGTCGCATGAGCAGGACTAGTGGCAATTGGGGCAACATTCGAATTGGAGGAGCCTACATTGGCATCTCTTTTTCGAACAGCCTTTAAGAAATCAAGAAATTCTCCTCGACGGACATAAAAGCTATCCTCAACCAAATCACAGAGGTTAGTTGTAAAATAGGCGTGATTTTTATCAAGAGCCTCGAGCTTTAGAATTGACTCGTGATGTAACTGAAAAGTCGCGTAATTTGCTTCAAGTCCAGCGAGACATGATTCCGCATAACCTTCCGTCATGTTATCCTTACCCTTAGATTTGAAATATTGAAATGAATTATTAATACTAGCTTGGAGTAACAGCTGTCTAGTATGTAGTCCCTCCATTTTGAGATCAAGTTAATTAGACGAGTAATAAATTTGACTATTTTAACTTTGGTATCGAGTTAACTATCCTTACCCGCTCGAGAGTAGAGAAAGAGATAGTGAGAGTTTTTACAACTAAGTCTTAACGTAAATTACAATACTTATGCTAGTATGAACGTAGAGATGCGCTTGAAGATACAACGTTGAATGCATCTGCTAACGTTCCCACGGTGAATCAGCTGATGATCCACAGCGTTGATTGTTCGAAGAGAAGTTACTGCAAGCGTTGTATTCAGCAATCCTTGAGCGTAGTCAGCAGCTGGATCAGGAATGTATCCAGGTGTAGATCAGCACTCGAATTTGAAATCGAAATGTTGTATCAGCAGGCAGCGATAAAACTGCAAGTTCCAATAATATAAGTATTGGCTAAGACAAAAATTGCATTCAATTTCCTCAAGAGTAGTTCAATATTACAAATTAAATTTATAATGAACTCAAACTCAATTAACTTGTACTAATCTCAAATAAAACTACTCAATTTTAATTAAAGTAATTTGACTAGATAGAGATCATTAAATTCTCATTAAATGTAATAAATGTACTAGATTGACTGGACGATAGTTGCAAAATTTAATTCAAACAAATTGGAACGATACGCGTGTCCAAGTATTAGGACGAGGCATCCGAGCGCAATCGGATCGGCGTTGGGTGCGAAGAAGATGGACTCGCCCGAGTACAGCTTCGATCCGTTGATGCACGCCCCCTGTGGCGAATGATGGACTCGTCCGCCTCCTAATCCTCTTGGCGATGACGCATGCGATGTCCCGGACGTAGCGCGTCCTGATTGTCGTCTTCTTGTAGACGACCCTCCTGCCCTCGTGGAAGGCTGGCTAAATGCCTAATATCCATATATATACATATATATACATATATAGAGTTTCAATTGTTTGTTACTTATTTCTGAGTTTGCACTCCACTTTCATCAAGGTCTCGTTTTAAAAGTAACATTTTGTATCAAATTTTTAGCCTCTGTCGAGGGATATTAATCACGTCACAACCGCCTTAAGCATATTTTGTATGTTATTTTCTTACGTATAAATTAGAATATAATTGGCATCAATCTGGAAAAATTCTGAGCAATTCTACTTACAATTTGGAAACTTTTTCCCATTTAATGTGCTATACAAAAAGTTTCAAATTTTTGAGTTAAAAAATCATGAAAATTGAAGATTTATGAAAAAATTCCAAATTTTCAAATTTTCAATTAATTCTAACTTTTGAACGATTGAATATTTTGCTCTAAAACTTTGACCTGTTCTGTTCGTTGACTTCCAAAATTTTGACCTGTCACACTTGACATGAAATTACACACACACACACACACACACACACACACACACACACACACACACACACACACACACACACACACACACACACACACACACACACACACACACACACACACACACACACACACACACACACACACACACACACACACACACACACACACACACACACACACACACACACACACACACACACACACACACACACACACACACACACACACACACACACACACACACACACACACAGGGTGTCCCATTTTAAAACCACCAGGCAAATATCTCGAAAACTAAGGGAGATGGAAAAAAACTTTTAATACAAAAGTTGTAGGGTTCAGAGGGGCCCAACTGATCGTGACCTTGGTTATGACCTTGAGGTCAATGATCAAGGTCATTTGAAGGTCAAATCGATTTTTTCAAATGCGAACCCCCACTTCTGACCTCGTAAATGGAAAAAGCGGAAAATTTTACGTTCAGATATGTCCTTGAGTCGAGGTCATGGTCATGGTCATGGTCTTGGTCATGTTTAAAATCAAAATCAATCAAAGCATCAAAACATTCCCATAATTAGGCATACGAGACAAATTGTTAAATACAAAAGTTGTAGGGTTCAGAGGGGCCCAACTGATCGTAACCTTGGTTATGACCTTGTGGTCAATGATCAAGGTCATTTGAAGGTCAAATCGATTTTTTCAAATGGGAACCCCCATTTTTGACCTCGTAAATAGAAAGAGCGGAAAATTTTACGTTCAGATATGAGGCGTTTCGCCTCAACTCTCCCAGCGCGGCGCGCGAGCGTCAAATCATGCTATTTTCAAGTCGTGTTTACGATATCAATATGAATTTCAAAAAATTATGTGATAAGCGTTTCCGACGTATTTTTTCCTCAGCTTTCCAATGGTGTAAGTGGTTTTTCCGAAATTTTCTATTTTCACCCTCAAAAAGTATAAAACATACTATATCTCGGAAAGTATATTTTTAATATTTTTTTTGATCATCTAGATAGAAAGCTGAGCATTTTTTACGTCGGAAAGGATTTTTTGCAAAATTTGCTCGAATGTTTTTCTTAGAGAAACAGAACGCGAAAGAGCAGACGCAGCGTCTCCTTCGTGCCCGGTATGCGGCGCGCTGTACAGCGCGTGGACTAGATGTATTTCGCTCTCTAGTAACCTTATTATTTTTATTTATCATTTTTAATTCTTTATGGAATATCTTTTTGCACTTCGAATTTCACTTATATGCACGATTGACATTTTCATAGGTTATTTCGCAAAAAAAAAACCGCTGCCAATTCTTTGGCACTTAGCTTCCTCAAACTAATTCATCGTTTCCTAATTAAAAATTGAAATTCTGAAAATACATTTTTCATAAAAAGGAATGCTAAAGAATTTCAATAATACTTTGAACCGATGCGTCTTATACCAGTTTCTTGCAAAATAGTATATTACGTACCTATTTTAAAAAAAGCTTTGACAGACCACCAAGTTTAAAAAAAATTGAGATTAAAAAGAGATAAAAGAAGGGGCTAAAAATGGCACTATTAATACGTTTTGATATTTTAATTTACTACATTATATAAAAATATTAAAATGATAGTTCTCGAAAATAAATGTAGAATATATATTCATATAGATAATCACTTAAAATTGCAACACAATATTGCCACCAACAAGTGTAATAAGTAACAGTTAAAATTTCAAGTTGATAAATAAATTATTTTTTGAGATATTAATTTTTTAAATATAAAAAAGTTTTCATTAATAACAAATGACAGAGTGAAGATATTTTAAATTTTAAATTTTAAAAAAAGAAAATGTAGGTAATTTGAATACCTTTTAAGAGAAGTATATTATTTTATGTAATAATTACTATAAGATACGAAAAAATCAAAAAAACTAAAAATTCAAAATCGTTTTTTGGTTATAAAACAAAAGAAAATCAATAAAATCCCAAATCCATCAGGGTACTTTCCTTTTGCCGCAAGACGAAGCGAATAAGCTTTACCCGACGAAAATCGGTTGATTAGTTTCGGAGATATTAAGAGTTGAAATATACACACACACACACACACACACACACGCACACACACACATACATACATCCACGAAAACAAAAATCATCAAAATCAAATAATACACACATATACCACCATAAAACATCTTTTTGAAGACTTTTTATTCGAAAATTTTTTTCACCGTTACAAAGCTTCCTCTTTGAGGAAGCAAAAACATTACAATCAATTTGAAATAGCAGACGCAACGCTTCTCACTTACTTAATACCCGATAGGTGGCTTGCGTATAGAAAATTTTTGCCCGAGAGTAATTTGTTGTATCCAATTATATAAGTCTGATGAATTTTCGATCTTTGTTATCCTTGAAATTGTTTAAGAATTTTAACGCTGTTTCCGTTATATTTGTGTTCTTCGTGTGTTTGCTGATTAAATCATAATTTATTTTTGGTTTATTTATTGCATTTATTTTCTCGCTACTGAAATGGATCCAGCTTTGAAGCTCAAATGCATAAATCCTTTTAATAAAATTAATCACTCTGTGCGTAAAAATTTGTCGAATTTTCCTTCAATATTTAGGAGTGCGTATCCCCTCGTACCAGAAAACGCGAAAATTTGTTCCAACTGCCAACGTCAACTTTATAAACATAAGTTAGATTTACCTTCATGCGATGCCAAAAAAGCTAAAATTGAATGTACTGATGAATATCATAAAGCAGGCGTGGCAGTTCTCAACCAATTAAAAAAAAATTTTTAGAATCACCGGGTAAGGAAGATAAAATTCAGCTACTCACGCTTGCTCCTGATTTTGGGTCTCGCAGAGACTTAATCAGAGAGTTCGGTTGTACTGAGTGGGAAGCTCGAGAAGCGAAAGAGTTAGTAACTGAAAGTGGAATTTTTTCAAAACCTGAAAAGAAAAGGGGTCAAATATTTCCAGTTGAAAGTGTAGATTCAGTTAAACGTTTTTATGAGAGGGACGATATTAGTCGTGTAATGCCCGGATTAAAAGATTGTATATCTGATAAGCAGGATAATGGTAAAAGAGAACATGTACAGAAAAGGTTACTACTTGGTAATTTACGTGAAATTTATTGTTTATTTAAAAAAGAGCATGAATCTGTTAATATTGGCTTCACTAAATTTACTCAATTGAGGCCGCCGCATTGTGTTCTAGCGGGAAGCAGTGGTACGCATAATGTATGCGTATGTGAACACCACGAAAATGTCAAGCTGATGTTAAATGCTATTAATTTACAGAGTTTAACTGAAGGTACTCGACTATTTCTTAAAAACTACCACGATTGCATCCAAGCAATCGTATGTAGTAATGCTAGTTCGAAATGTTACTTGGTAGACTGTTTAGATTGCCCCAATATGCCTGTATTACGGAAACATTTGCTTGAATGTTTTGAGAGAAATGATATTTTTCAAATACAGTATGAGTCATGGCTTCAGACAGATCGTTGCACAATAGTATCTACAACTGTAAATGTTTATGAATTCATGAACATATTGGGAGAAAAACTAATAAAATTTAAAACTCATGACTTCTTTGCGAGAGAACAATATCTTTTCTTAAGCGATTTGAAAAAAAACCTTCAAAAAGGAGAATTCCTTGTTTGTTGTGATTTTGCAGAAAACTATGCGTTTATAGTGCAAAATTCAACACAATCGTTCCACTGGAACAATAATCAAGCAACAGTTTTTACAACAGTGGTATATTATAACGAAAATCAAGATCTTAAACATATAAGCATTGCTATAATTTCTGATAATCTAAATCACGATACTATTGCTGTTTATGAATATCAAAAAATTATAATATCGTATTTAAAAAGTAATTTCATAGTCAAGAAAATTTATTACTTAACTGATGGAGCAGGTCAGCATTTTAAGAACAAGTCTACCTTCCAAAATCTTCTATTTCATCAAAAAGATTTTGGAGTTCCTGCTGAATGACATTATCATGCAACAGCGTACGGTAAAGGTGCGTGCGATGGTATAGGCGCAAATTTGAAAAGAGGGGCGAAAAGAGCAAGTCTTCAACTCTCTTCGAGTAATCATATTTTAACACCAGAAGACCTTTACAACTGGGCTTTACGTAATTGCAAAGAAACTAAAGTTTTTTACAGCACTAAAGAGACCTATGAAAAAGCCGTTTTGAAACTAAAATCAAGGTTAAGTAAAATTAAATCTATACCGGGAACTTTACAGTACCATGCCGTTATTCCAATGAATAAAACAACATTAATACTAAAAAAAACGTCAATGAGTTCAGAATATCAAATCTTCCCTAAAAAACCCGTAAAACAAAACAAAATAAAATTATCTACTTTAAAAAAAAGAATTATTAATATAAATACTAGTTTATTGTTGCTATTATTAAGGAAATCAAAATTTTAAGTCGTTGTTAGAGAGCGAAATGCATCTAGTCCACGCGGTGTACAGCGCGCCGAAAACCGCGCGCGAAGGAGACGCTGCGTCTGCTCTTTCCCGTTCTGTTTCTCTAAGAAAACATTCGAGCAAATTCTGAAAAAAATTCTTTCCGACGTAAAAAATGCTCAGCTTTCGATCTAGGGGGTAAAAAAAATATTAAAAATATACTTTTCGAGATATAGTATGTTTTATACTTGTTGGGGGGGAAAATGGAAAATTTCGGAAAAACCACCTACGCCATTGGAAAGCTGAGGAAAAAATACGTCGGAAATGCTTATCACATAATTTTTTGAAATGCATATTGATATCGTAAACACGACTTGAAAATAGCATGATTTGACGCTAGCGCGCCGCGCTGGGAGAGTTGAGGCGAAACGCCTCATATGTCCTTGAGTCAAGGCCATGGTCATGGTCATGGTCATGATTAAAATCAAAATCAATCAACGCATCCAAACATTCCCATAATTACGCATACGAGTGTTAAATACAGAAGTTGTAGGGTTTGGAGCGGCCCAACTGATCGTGACCTTGGTTATGACCATGAGGTCAATGATCAAGGTCATTTGAAGGTCAAATCGATTTTTTCAAATGGGAACCCCTATTTTTGACCTCGTAAATGGAAAGAGCGGAAAATTTTACTAATTTTACTATTATCAATATTTACCAGGGTTAACCACTTATATCAAATAATAACAAAAGTTAATAAGTGTTGACCACCTGTATCCAATACTGACCGGTAGTATTCAGCATTGATCGGTAATAGTCAATAATTATTACTGTTTACATCAAATTGTTTTCAAATTGAGCACACTTATATTGGCACATAAAATTAAACTTTTTCGTTTAAAATATTGTATAGTATAATAACATATTATTTCTTTTGTGGTGTGTTTTGATAAATAATTGCATTTACAACTAAAAAAGAATGCCTGACTATTCTGCTAATGAAATAGTTGACATTCTTCTTATTTTAGGAGAATGTCGACGAAACTATCAAGAGGCAAGCAGATTGTATCGTGCTCGGTTCCCTCAACGACAACATCCTGATCATACGGTAATACGTGACATTGAACTGCGCGGTCGACAAGGAAACTTCGTTCGAAGAAGGAGGACACTGAATGAACACGATTATGAAAATAATCCTCGCTTTCTTGCTGTTCTAGCCATGGTACATTTAAATGTTCATGTCAGTTTACGCGAAATCGAGTTAACAATGGGTATTCCAAGATCTACGGCCAGTAGATATTTACGATATGCGCGTTACCATCCTTACCACATTACTCTAAATCAAGCTTTAACTGCGGAAGATTATCGACGGAGAATAACATTTTGCCAATGGGCAACACAACAAATTACTGATGATGAAAATTTCTTTAACAATGTTCTTTTTAGCGACGAGGCTACATTTCAGAGTACTGGTATGTTGAATCGCCATAATTGCCACTACTGGTCTCCTGTTAATCCTCATTGGATGCGAGAAGTTGATCATCAGCATCGCTGGAATGTAACGGTATGGTGTGGTATTATTAACGGATGTCTGATTGGACCTTATTCTTTTGAAGGTCACGTAACTCAACATACTTATTTACAGTTGCTGAGAGACGAGCTGCCACTCTTTCTAGAAAACGTTGATCTCCATACAAGGGCCAGAATGTGGCTACAACAAGATGGTGCTCCTCCACATTATGCCAGAATTGTCAGAGATTTTCTTAATGAAAGGTTTAACGGTCGATGGATTGGTAGAGGAGGTTCCCGTAGCAAGGCCACCAAGATCTCCAGATCTGACATCTCCAGATTTTTATTTATGGAGCTTCCTAAAAAATACAGTCTACCGCAACAGGCCAACTACAAGAGATGACATGATTCAAAGGATTACACAAATCTGCTTAAGTATTCCACGTCAAGTATTATTAAATACTGTTAGAAACTTTAAAAAGAGAATAGAATGTTGTCAACAAGTAAATGGTGCAACTTTTGAGCATCTTCTTCAGTAAATGGTGACCGAAATACTTGGATCCTATGACTAAATACACATGAACGTGGAATTTCCCAATGAATTTTTAGCTGGCCTGATCATCCCCGACCTTGCCTTAACTGGCCGGGTCATCTTCGACCTTGCCTTAGGTGACCGGGTCATCTCCAACTTTGCTCTTAACTGCACGGAAACTGACCATAACTTTGACCACGACCTTGACCCAAGGTCATATCAGAATTTTTCGGTTTTTCTATTTACGAGGTCAAAAGTGAGGGTTGCCGTTAAACAAAATTGATTTAACCTTCAAACGACATCATCCTTGACCTCAAGTTCATGGCCAAGGTCACGATCAATTGGGCCCCTCCAAACACTACAACTTCTGTATTTAACACTCGTATGCGTAATTATGGAAATGTTTGGATGCGTTGATTGATTTTGATTTTAAACATGACCATGACCATGGCCTTGACTCAAGGACATATCTAAACGTAAAATATTCTGCACTTTCCATTTACGAGGTCAAAAGTGGAGGGTTCCCATTTGAAAAAATCGATTTGACCTTCAAATGACCTTGACCATTGACCTCAAGGTCATAACCAAGGTTACAATCAGTTGGGCCCCTCTGAACCCTACAACTTTTGTATTTAACAATTTGTCGCGTATACCTAATTATGGGAATGTTTTGATGCGTTTATTGATTTTGATTTTAAACATGACCATGACCATGACCATGACCTTGACTCAAGGACATATCTGAACGTAAAATTTTCCGCTCTTTTCATTTACGAGGTCAAAAGTGGGGGGTTCCCATTTGAAAAAATCGATTTAACCTTCAAATGAACTTGATCATTGACCTCAAGGTCATAACCAAGGTCACGATCGGTTGGGCCCCTCTGAACCCTACAACTTTTGTATTAAAAGTTTTTTTCCATCTCCGTTAATTTTCGAGATATTTGCCTGGTGGTTTTAAAATGGGACACCCGGTATATATATATATATATATATATATATATATATATATATATATATATATATATATATATATATATATATATATATATATATATATATCATTGTACGGTATTTTGAGGATTTCATAAAGAATTTGTACAATAGTGGTGACACAAATATAAACATTGTTATAAACAACCAATAAACAAGCGCGTGACTAAAGAAATAATGACCCTAAGGTTATTGACTAACACCACGACGCCTGCGGCGCCCGCTTTTACGGACAAATATCACGGAATTTCCGAAATCGATGTATTAACACACTATTGTGGAAACCGCTGAAAAATCCTCAAAATGCCTCTCGAGTGCTTTGGACTTTTGAGGAGACTCCTGAAAATGCCTACAAAATCCTCAAAATTCGGTATATATGACCTATATAATCCTCAAAATGCGTCCCAGAAGTGAATATATATATATATATATATATATATATGTGTGTAAAATAAAACCGGCGTTTTGAATGCGCGACGCCATTTTAGCAGGAAACTATAGCAAAATCCCATATGTAAGACGATGACAGACGATCGCGTGACTAAAGAAATAATATCCCTAGATATATTGACTTTTTGAATGCCGCATTCAAAAAGTCAGTTGATTGCATTTTTAACATGGGCACATATAGAATCTATAGGAAGTTGCGCATTCAAAACACCAGATTTTCATACTTATATATATATATATATATATATATATATATATATATATATATATATATATATATATATATATCTACCTATATTATATAGATGTTAGTGTTGTTGAACATCAGCCCCCCCCAACCACTCCTCGACACCACTCCGCCCCCAGCCCCCTCAGAATAACGGGAAAATCAGCATATTTCTATGAGTTTTTTATATTAAAATAGCCTCTGAGCCCCCCCTCACCCCCCCACAACCCCTCCTCGTCACCACTCCGCCCCCAGCCAGCCCCCTCAAAATAACGGAAAAATCAGCGTATTTCTATGAGTTTTTTATATTAAAATAGCCTCTGAGCCCCCCCTCACCGCCCCACAACCCCCTCAGGCGCGCCTCCGCCCCCACCCTCTTGCCAGCCCACATAATCATTTTTTTCTTTAATCGTATTTATTATCGCGGTATACATGCGACAAAGATCTTTTTTTCTCACACCACGCGTAAAGTATTCTGTTTTCATATTCACGTCAGGGAGTCTCGCTTCGCTCGGCCCGTAAATAATTACAAAGGGCACTAATCATCGGGAAAAAATAGACATACGAGCATAGGCTTCGCAGTTTCTAGGAATGAGAATATGTGACGTTATCGACCCTGAAATTAAAGATTAAGCACAAATAACTTTCTGTAAGGTATATGGGAAAATTGTATATTGTCTCCAAACAATGAGGACTATTAATATTTTTTTAACACAAATAAGTCTATTTTTCCACATTACCCAAGAGGTAGATATACATAGGCGCGCTTTTTCATTGTTTTTTCATAATAAAAAGTTAGTAAAAATGGCCTATTCCTCTGTTAAAAAAAAAAATGTAAAATTTTTAAGTAATACTTTTGTTCTATTAAATAAACATATGTTATATTTTTAAACATTTTTATAGTTATTTAATTAACATAAATTTTAAGCTTGGAAGTCATTCAAAGCTTTTGAACTTCATATACATTTCAAAGGTCGCTCAAAATTTGACGCTAAAAATATTAATTATGAAGGTCGCTGAAAGCAAACCAAAACTTAAATCGAAACCGTTATTGAACTCTGAAAGTAGATCGATTTTGAAGGTCGCTGATAGCAGACCAATTTTTGAAAGCTAATCAATTTTGGAGGTCTGATAGCAGACCGATTTTTAAGGTCGCTGATAACAGACAAATTTTTGATAGTTGATCAATTTTGAAGGTCTGATAGCAGGCTGATTTTGGAGGTCGATGGTAGCAGACCAATTTTTGAAAGTTAATCAATTTTAGAAGTCTAAAAAATATAAGTCTGACTGTTCTAATAATGGTACAATAAAACTTTCACCTTTAAGTGATTATGATAAAACATTGAAAGAAATGTTATCAAACGTTCAGACATTTAATACTATATTATAATAATTTATTTTGTTTTGCAACCTTTAATGCTAACGTCGAACATGAAAAGAAAAAAGGAATTTATAATTTAAAAATTCAAGGACAAATTTGTCACATTACGCCAATCACTTTATTACCTATCGGTAAAGATGAAACTTGTTGCAGACAATTATATATTTATGATAATGTAACAGCACTCGAACGAAGGTTAAAAAAAATCAAGACTTAAGTGATGAACATATACGAATATTAATTGAAATATTAAACCGTAATCCATACGCAAAAAATTATAAACATTTATATCAAATATCAAATTTAAAAAAATACCCAAATTATAAATTGTATTTCGTCCGTAAAAATAAGAATCAAAAGCATAGATATAATGCTCCTGTAACATCTGAAAGTGGAGCAATAATAGTATCGAAAAATGAAATTCCAGAAAATTACGATGTATGTGTATATCCTAAAAACATTCCTGATAATGAACAAAAAAATACATATATTAATAAATTATCGCATCATATTGATCCTATGGTGTTCCCGATATTATTTCCTTTAGGAGATTTAGGTTGGAATGTTGGTTACACTAAAAGAACAAGCGCTCCAGAAAAGGAACATCTTACTATCCTACAATATTATTCATATAGATTAGCTTATCGACCATTAATGGTAAATTTAGTCCATTATTATATTGTGGAAGATTAACACAACAATTTTTTTTACATGCATACGTTATGATCGAAAGTAATAGAATGAATTTTTTTAGAAATAATAAAAAAAAATTAAGAGTCGAATGTTATCAAGGTTTATTAGGTCATGTAATGAATAATTCTTCTAATATTTCTAATAACTTTGAAAATAAAGAAAGATTAGGAAATATTTTTATACTACTAGCCACTTACATTGGTAGTCCGAGATATATGCAACAGCATTATCAAGATGCAATGGCTATTATGAGAAATACTGGGAGACTTGACATATTTATAACAGTAACATGTAATCCTAAGTGGCAAGAACTAAATGAGGTTTTGCAAAAATTTCCTGTAAGGACTACACCAAATGATATTCCAAATATAGCAGTTAGATTATTTCATACAAAATTAATGTTATTATTAGATGACATAAAAGAAAATAAAATATTTGGAGATATTATATCATATATTTATACAATAAATATAATAATATTTATACGATAAATATATACCTGCAGAAATACCAGACAAAAATGAAGATGAAAACTTACAAAAATTAGTAATGAAACACATGCCCCATGGACCGCATACACATAGTTCTCCTTGTTATATAAAAAATTTTCCTAAATCATTTACAAATTATACAAAATTTAAAAAGAATGGTTATCCAGAATATAAACGAAGAAATAATACCTCAGAAAATTTTACGTATAAAGCAAAAAATAACAGTCAATATTCAAAGTATAAAATATATATTTGATTACATACATAAAGGTGGAGATAGAGCATTATGTAAATTAAAAAAAGTTAATGATAACAACGATGGTAATATATATGACGAAATTACTCAATTTGTTAATGGAAGTTTTTTAAGTCCAATGGAAGCAGCTTGGCGATTGGAAAAATTTCCTTTATGTGGTAGAAAACATACAGTAATAAGTCTATCAGTTCATACAGAAAATCAACAAAGAATTATTTTTGAAGAAAATAACGAGACTGAAGCTTTAGAAAATTATAAAACAACATTAACAGTATTGTTTGATTTAAATAAAAAAGATAATTATGCAAGGAATATAAAATATGTTAATATACCTAAATATTACAACTATAAAAATAAATGTTGGATAAAACGAAAACGAAATCAAGAAAATTATATAATAGGTCGTTTAAATATTGTTTCTCAAAGGATTTTGAACGATTTCATTTAAAATTAATTTTAAATCGTGTTAAAGGTGCAATTTCGTTTCAAGATTTACGAACGTATGAAAAAATTACATATAACACATACAGAGAAACTGCAATAAAAATGGGTTTAGTTGATGATGACTTACAAATAAAAAATATTTTTAAAGAAGCTTGTGACGTTATGTTAAGATATCAACTACGTCAATTTTTCGCTTGGTATTTACTATCTGAAAATATTAATGGTAATAATATTTGGAAGGAATTTAAGAACTTTTTCATAGAAGATTTTAAAGATGATAAATTAAACAATGCCCTCATACAAATAAATGAAATATTATCATTAAACGAAAAATCATGTATAGATTTTGGATTGCCTGAACCAAATAAAATCTTAAAAGTTGAATGTAATGAAGTTAATAAGGCTGAAATTTTATTCTGTGAAGAAATGTTTAGTAACATGTATACTCAACTAAATTTAGAACAAAAGTATATTTTTGAGAAATTATTAAATAATGGACATAAAATTCATTTTATAGACGGTCCTGGTGGTTCAGGTAAAACATTTTTATACAAAACATTAATTTTTTAATTTTTGTCTAAAGAAAAAAAAAATGTTATCAATGGCTTGCACAGGTATTGCGTCAATACTATTACCAAAAGGAATGACAAGTCATAAAAAATTTAAATTACCTTTAGATTTAGAAAGTATAAAAAGTGCATTTTTAAAATTAGACTCTGATAAGAAAAAATTACGGGAAGTAGATGAAATAATTTGGGACGAAGCATCAATGATACCAAAAAAAGCTTTAGACATTGTAGATAAAACATTAAGAGATGTTTGTAATAATAATTTACCATTTGGGGGGAAATTAAATGTATTAGGAGGAGATTTTCGGCAAACTCTTCCAGTTATTAAAAACGGTTGTAGAAACACAATTATACAAGAAACAATAAAATATTCAGATAGTTGGCCACTTTTCAATATAATGAAGTTAAAAAAAAATATTCGTTCTAACGATGAAGAATTCGCTTCATTTTTATTAGATATTAGAGAAGGAACAATTAATCCATTCAAAGTACCAAACAGTTGGAAAACTGACGATGTTTGTTTGAAAATATATAAAGATATAAATTATAATATATCTATGAATAGTGTCATTTTAACGTCTCATAATGAAGATTCAACTATTCTGAATAATAAAATATTAAAATTGATCGATAGTGATGAAATGACTTATTATAGTATAGACACTGCTATATATAAAAGTGTTGATCTATCAGATGATAATATTTACATAAATTTTCCTATTGAATATTTGCATAATATTCGTGAAGGTTTACCTCCACATAAATTAAATCTGAAAATTAATGCGATAGTAATGTTAATAAGAAACTTGAGTATAAACGATGGTTCATGCAATGGAATGCGATTAAAAATAATTAGACTATTTAAATACAATGTAGAAGCTGAAATAATAACAGGTGAAAAATCAGGAAATAAAGTTTTTATACCGATAATAACATTAACTACTGCAGAATCGTCTTCACTACCATTTATAGTTAATAGAAAACAATTTCCTATCCTCTTAGCTTTTTGTATGACAATAAATAAATCACAAGGACAAAGTTTTGATGCTATAGGTATTTATATTAGAAAACCATTGTTTTGACATGGACAATTATATGTTGCACTATCTAGATGTAGGAATCCTAATAATATATTTATTCAAAATGATTCGGAAAATACAGAGGAAATTATCAATATTGTGTGGAAAGAAATTTTTGATGAACAATTATAATTATTCTTATATTTATTATGTAATAAAATTACAAATTATTTTTTATAATATTTATATTAATTCAAAGTATATTAAATTAAAAAACATGGCAAACCAAGGTGATGTAAAACCAATACCATTACGTTGGGATTCAAAAGAAAAAAAATTTATAGAAGTTCACACCATTGAGCAAGCTCAAATTTTAGACGATTTAAATAAACAGTTGTTAGAACATGCCCACGAGGACAATAATTATATGAACAATTTAATAGATGAATACAATAATCATTTAAACCAAAATAAAACAGAATTTCCAGTATTATGGGATCCAGAAAAAAAAAATGTAGACGTGTATACATTGGAAGAAGAAAATTGACTGTCCGAATTACATACAAAAATAGAAGAAAATATAAAAGAAACAAATAAGTATAATGAATATTTAGAGGAGTCATTGAAAGAATATAATTTAAATTATATAAAAAATCTAATTGAGTCTTAGTAGATAATTGGTCTGCTTTCAGCGACTTTCAAAATCGGTCTGCTATCAATGACCTTCAAAATCGGTATGCTATCAGACCTCCAAAATTGATTAACTTTCAAAAATCGGTCTGCTATCAGCGTCCTTCAAAATCGGTCTGCTATCAGCGACCTTCAAAATAGGTATGACATATATATGTCAGTATTCAGACCTCCCAAATAGATTAGCTTTCAACAACCTTTAAAATTAATATATTTTCAATGACTTACAAACTGATCTTTTGCTTAACCTTCAAAATCGATCTACTTTTAGAATTCATCAACGGTTTCGATTTAAGTTTAGGTCTGCTTTCAGCGACCTTCATAATTAATATTTTTAGCGTCATACTTTGAGCGACCTTTGAAATCAATATGAAGTTCAAAAGCTTTGAATGACTTTCAAGTTTAAAATTTATGTTATTTAAATAACTATAAAAATGTTTAAAAATATAACATATGTTTATTTAATAGAATAAAAGTAATACTTGAAAATTATACAGTTTTTTAACAGAGGAATAGGCCCTTTTTTACTAAATGTTTATGACAAAAACGAAAAATGACATATTTCATGGAAAATGAATTCAAAGATAGTAAAAAAGGGGAAACCTCTATAAAAAAAGGCACCTACCTATCTACTTCTTGGGTGGCGTGGAAAAGATAGACTTTTTATATCTTTTATATATTATATAGAGTCTCTGTCACTGTTCAGCCCATATATTACCTTTACCTAGAGATATACAATTTCCTCATATATCGTACAGAAAATTATTTGTGCTTATCCATAATTTCAGGATCAAGCGAAGCGAAGGCACAACTCGCGTGCGTTCGTGGTCCTCATTGCTACCAAAGGCAATATACAATTTTTCCACATACCGTACAGAAAGTTATTTGTACTTAATCTTTGATTTCAGGGTCGAAAAGGTCACATAACCTCACTCCTAGACACTGTGATACCTATGCTCGTACGTTAAATATTTTTTAGATAAAGACTTATGATCCTCACTTTTTTTTAATAATATCTATATAATAATCTCTACTATTTTTTTTTAATTTTAGAATAAAAACCGATAAATAAAAAGTCCACTTACTAATGGGAGGTTGGCGAGCGGAGCAAGCAGGGGGTACCCCCCCTAGTATATATATATATATATATATATATATTAGGCTAGTAAGTTTGAGGAGCTCAACCCCGGTCGGTCAGAGTGGCTAAAGAAATAATAACCCTCAGGTTACCGACTCTAGACAAATAGACTCTAGAAAACCCCTCAAACTTCCGCTCGGATGCTGAATATATAGATTGGAAGTTTGAGGAGGCTCCTCAAACTTCCCATAACCCCTCAAACTTCCAAGCGGGTGCTGAATATAATCCTCAAACTTCCAGAATTTCATATTTATATATATATATATATATATATATATAAATATATAATACATACTGATGTCAGGTCAATGTAACACGAGTACATTGAATTTAACTTTTTATAAGTATATATCATCTGTAACGGGCTAAAAGCTGTCCTCGGTGCGCTATATCTCAACCTGGACTTGCCGATGAACGGCGCAGCAATTGACAGGCGCGAGCACTTACTCGTGCCAACCCTCGATGATTAGCGGCCCGTCAGCTCAGTGCTGTTGCTCGCCATCGGCTGCTTTCAGCAGCAGCCGAGCCTTTTCGACCCGTTGCAACGCGCGACTTCGTCGTCGCGCTCTCTCTCGAGCGTGCTGCCCCAGCTGCTCAGTTATCACGCGAGTACTACGTACTCGGGACCGCGGAGGCCGGCGGTATTCTTCATCGTGCTACCGAATAGGGAATTGAAAGTAGGATGCGTGAAATAATACGCGAACAAGTAAAAGCAAAGAATTATCTTTATTGCCCCTGGAGGCTGTTCACTATTTACACGCGCGGCGCGTACTCTAGGTACGCGCCGATTCGGGTGGCGCGCCCGCGCACGCGAAGTACGTGTGTGCTCTGCCGCACACCCGTACGCGCAAAAACGGCTCGCGCCGACGTATCGCCGCGCACGATCAGCGCTCACGCATCCGTCGGCGGTTTCGCTCGCTCGCCCGTCTCCGCTTCCTGGACGCTCGTCGTCCGCGGGGGAAGCGCGCGCTCGCCTGGCCAGGACTTACCTCCTCAGTTGCAGCGAGAAGGCGCGGTGGAACGCGCTCGGCGGTGCCTGCTGCAGCGCGTCGCTGTGTGTGTCTCTCTCTCTCTCTCCTTCTTCGCTGCTACGGGCCTCGCCTTTCTCTCTCTCTCTCTCTCTCTCTCTCTCTCTCTCTCTCGCTCCTGCGAATATCGGCCGCGATGCTCTCTCTCACTCGCTCCCGTGAGTGAGCTCGGCCGCGCTGCTCTCTCTCGCTCTTTCGCTGCCTCGGTCGAGTGTGGCTCTCTCTCCCTCTCCCTCAACCACCGGCGAACGAGGTTCTCAGAGCCGTGCTGCGTCTCTCTCTCTCACTCTCGTGCACTACACTGCACCCACTCCGCGATCCTCGTGCACTTCACTTCGACTCTCTCTCTCTCTCTCTCTCTCTCTGTCCAAGTCGTCGCGCACGGGGGACGAGCAGCGGCCTCAGCTACGGCAGAAGCGATACTGCCGCGCTCTGTCTCTCGCTCTCCTTCCCCATCGCGCAAGGTTGTCGCGAGTTTTCATTTCGGGGCTCATTGTGTGTCGTAGTTGCGCTCGGTACTTTTCGCACAGCTACACGTGCGAGCAACTACACACACACACGCAAGCCCCCGGAGAAATACGAGGACAAGCCCGACTCTAGTTGCGAATCCTCATGCCGCAATTGTCGGCCTTGCCTTCTCCAAGGCCGCGGTATGTTTATGTTTTCGGTCATCTACCTGTGTGTATACCGTGCGTCGGAGATCGGCTCGATCCGAGCTCCGTGTTCGCGCACATACACACACACAGACGCGCCTGACGTTACACATCATATATAGCAGTATATGGATATATTTTGACATACACTGACATACGGTCATATATGATAAGATATAACAATATATGTAAATTTTTTAATTGACAGTCGCTTTGATATGAGCCTTGTTTCGTTAAAAAACGTTGATTTCTCAAAAAGTTGTAGCCTATTAAAACAGAGTAAGAAGATGGCTTCAAATACCATCTGTAAAATGCTTTTAAAAAATGAGAAACTTTGAGTCAGGCATATATCGCATTATATGAACGTTGCATAGTATATAATATGCATGCATGTACACACACACCCACACACACACACACACACATACGCACGTACGCACGCACGCACGCACGCACACAACATGAGTATGTTTATAAATATGTTACTTTGACCTAATATTAGTGTATACAATAATATTCACCCACATATAACCATTATGAGATCATATATGTGGTTTATAACATCATATACGATTTTGTATGTTTTATGTTATGTTTTATCCAGTGATAAGGTAAATCGGGGTAATTCGGCCATTACGCTAATTCGGTCATTTTTTTATTTTGCTATCTTTACTTATTCGAAAGCTTAAATAAGCAATGAAGCCAGGTTTCGAATATGAAAAATTTACCTTATAAATCGTTTTTACTTCTTTGAGGATGATTACTACATTTTTATGTAAGTTTTTATTATCAAATTTCAGCCAATCAGGCGTTTTATAAAGTCAAAAAAGCAAGTATTTCGTTTATAATTGAAATATAAGCTAAAAACATCAATTGAAAGTAATACAGGCAGAAAGGTGAGGTTTTTTCCTTGAAATTAGTATGGAAGTCATATTCAAAATAATTTTTTTTGTATATTTATAGAGGCAAAATATTTTTGTGTCTAGAATTTACTTAATTCTGCCAAACTGTAAAGAAGATGTGATCCAATAAATACGATAGATTGAAATTCGAATTACTTTCACCAAGTCATTTATGTGTCTATTTTCTGAGAAGAAACTTTAAAAATATGATCAATTTCATTGGTGAATATGCATTTTTTATTTAATTTACGGAAAACTTCCGTATAGAATTCCAAAATCATTTATAAAAGGCATGATAATATAAAAAAAAAATTTATTTCCTTCATACTTAGTATTATTCACAAAATTTAATAAATGAATGGTGTTTTTATAAATTTATAGAAGTAAATTTGATTAATTTCTAGAGTTTATGAGTTTTATTTACTATTTTTTTAATATTGTCCGAATTGGGCTAATTTGGCCAAAACACATTTTACTCTTTTGCACCCTACAAATCCAATATCATAGTTGGGGTATTTATAATTTTTTTCTTGGTAGTATATTTGGTATACTTTAAAGTCTTTTTTACAATTTCGTCCCAACTCATTTACAGGAAGAGAAAGAAAATAGTACACTCAAGGTGGCCGAATCACCCCAAGTTGTCTTACATATACGAGGGTCATTTGATAAGTACCTAGCCTACAAATGAAAACACCAAAATTTTACAAAAAATAAAATTTATTTTTCAATGTAGTCTCCTTTTAGTTGAATACACTTGGTCCAGCGGTGTTCCAATTTTTTTAACCCCGTTGAAAAAAATGTTTTCTCTTGGTTTGCAAAATAGGCCTCCGTGGCGGCGATTATTTCGTTATTGGAGTGGAATCTCTTCCCGGCGAGCGAATTTTTTAGGTTCGAAAACAAAAAAAAGTCGCACGGAGCCAAATCTGGAGAATACGGTGGATGGGGCAGCAGTTCGTAGCGTAATTCGACCAATTTAGCCGTGGCGAGTGCAGAAGTGTGAGCCGGTGCATTATCGTGGTGGAAAAGCACTTTCTTTTTAGACAAATGGGGCCGTTTTTCTTCTAACACGGCGTCAAATCGGCTCAATAGTTCGGCGTAGTACTGTCCTGTGACCGTTTTGCCCTTCTCCAGATAGTCAATAAAAATCACACCTTGAGAATCCCAGAAAACAGTGGCCATCACCTTTCCGGCCGACGGAACCGTCTTCGCCTTCTTTGGAGCAGGTTCACCGGGTAAGGTCCACTGTTTTGACTGCTCCTTGGTCTCTGGAGTGTAGTAGTGAATCCATGTTTCGTCGACGGTCACGTAACGACGCAAAAACTCTTTTGGATTGCGATTAAACAGCTCCAAACACTACTCTGAACTGGTCACACGGATGCGCTTGTTGTCTGCAGTCAGCAAATGCGGCACCCGCCTTGCTGACAGCTTCCTCATGCCTAAAATCTCATGTAGGATATGCCACACGCATTCTTCTGAGATGCCTACTATCGCAGCTATCTCGTGCACCTTTAATCGGCGGTCTGACAAAACGATATCGTGTATTTTTGTCACGTTCTCCTCCGTAGTGGCTGTTTTCGGAGCACCTGGGCGTGGATCATCAAAAACCGACGTACGACCACGTTGAAACTCGTTATACCAAAATTTAACGGTCGCCATCGAAGGAGAAGCATCCCCATACACTGCATCCAAGCGTTTTTTAATTTCACTGCGCGATTTCCCTTCCAAAAACAAGAATCGAATCACCGACCGATATTGTTCTTTCTCCATTTTTTCAAAAATCAACGGACACATTTGCTTTCACACGCTCTCAAAAATAAACTACAACTCCGATCCGGCTGAAATTTCGTCTGTAACCGTTTACAGGAAGATACTGCACTGTAGTGTATTTCTGGTGCGATAGTGGCACCATCTGGCGGTGAGGCTAGGTACTTGTCAAATGACCCTCGTAAATCCGGGAAAGTTGCAATAAATTTACAAAAAGTGAAACAATAATTTGAAAAGCCATATATCAGCCATATATTGCATTATATATACATTTAACGATTTACTTATGTACGCGTATTTTCTTTCACTTATTTATTTATTACATTTCCACCTACATATATGTTACATAGCTGCATATAGTATGTTGTCACATATAGTATTTACTTAAATATATATATATACTTTGTTTTATATAATTATTATCTAATAAAATTGTATCCAACTAAAGTAATATTTCATAATGCCTCTAAAACAGTATATCTTATATTTTATTAAATGTGCATATATTATGTGTAACCTGATGAGTCTTAATAATTTTAGAAAAAATTTTAAAAAACTGTTAAAAATGCCATATATCAGTCAAATATTCTATTATTTAATGCAATTATGCATGTACAATATATAATTTATATATAACCATATAGGATTTTACATTGAATATAACAATATATATATATATATATATATATATATATATAGTGTGTGTGTGCTAATATATGTAGATATACAGTTACTAGGGGGGGTTACTCGCTCCGCTCGTCAACCCCCGACGATGATATAAGGACGTATATGGACACGTATGAAGATGACATACAAAAGTATTATATATATCCATATATGATCATATATAGTCACGTATGACTATACTTGTTTATACAAACATGTGTGTGTGTATATATATATATATATATATATATATATATATATATATATATATATATATATATATGATCAAGTATGGTTATATATACCCCCAGGGTGACGTCGAAAACTGTTCTTCTCTTCAACTACTCTTTATAGTCAAGTCAATTAAAAAAAATAATAATTTAAAAATAATTTAATATTTTTAGGGTAATATTTACAAGGATTGCATATAAATATATCAAACTGTTTCTTTTTAATTGTAACTCGTAATTTATATTTCCTTTTTAAATTTTACCATTTATTCCTTATTATACCTCCATGGTGACGTGGAAAACTATTCTTTTGCTTATGCTTATTCCCTTGATAATAAAGCGAGGGGTGAACTGTTTCTTTTTAATTGTAACTCGCAATTTATATTTCCTTTTTTAAATTTTACCATTTATTCCTTATTACATATCCGAGATATCTACATTAGAGATCTACATTTACCTTCGTAATTTATTCGTAATTTACATTTCCTCTGTTTCCTCTTTAATACTTCCGCTATAATATTTCCTCTTTAAATATTAATTACTTTCAGAAAAAGAGTGGTTATTTATGGCTATTGGCTTAGGATACCACTTAAAATAATAATCCAACGCGTCCATGAACAGTACCCCCAGGGTAACGTGGAAAACTGTTCTTCTCTTCAACCACTCTTCATAGTCAAGTCAATTAAAAAAAATAATAATTTAAAAATAATTTAATATTTTTAGGGTAATATTTACAAGGATTTCATATAAATATACAAAGGAACGATACATTATGATTTTAATATTCAACCAGTTTAGTGCTTATGTAGGGCTCTTCGCGAAGGATACCACTTTAAATAAAAATCCAGCGCATCTATTAACAGTACCTCTAAAGTGACATGGAAAACTATTCTTTTTCTTATGCTTATTCCCTTTATAATAAAATATTCCAATGAGAGAAAGCCTTTGACTATTAACACTCTTTTTTTTCTTTTAATAAAGGGAACAATTTATAAAAGTGAAAACTATTCTTTTATTTATACCTGTTCCCTTTATTAAAAGAAAACCGAGGGAACGATGTTGGGAATTAAGGGGGTGAATTGAGGGGGGGAGGGAATTGAGGGGCCTTAGAAGAGTCTAAAACTGATATATAGAGACGTATTTTAACGGGGGGGGGGGGGGTTAGTGAGGGGTGGGAGGGGGGCGAAAGGGGCGAGGGACTGATCGGTCAATTTTCTGAAACAACTATATAATATAGGAAGATATATAGCCATATATGATCAGACATTACCTGACCATATATACTTAAATACATATATATGAGCGCATATTGTTATACATAATTGCGAGACTGTCAATTCAAAAATTTACATATATTGTTATATCTTATCATATATGACCAAATGTCAATGTCTGTCAATATATAACCATATACTGCTATATATGATGATATATACTTATAAAAGGTCAAATTCAATGTACCCGTGTTACATTGACCTGACATCAGCATGTATTATCATATTTACACACACACACACACACACACACACACACACACACACACACACAGACACACACACACACACACGCACGCACGCACGCACGCACACACACAAGCGCGCGCGCACACATATATATGGTTATAAGATCATATATGTGATTGAGTTGATTATATATATTATATATTTGTATAAAAATAAGCAAAATATAGCTTTAGATGTTATAGTTTTCCTGATTCTTAAATGTCAGAATAAGTCCAGTCATCGAGTTAAATCGAATTCATGATACACGCATGGAAATGCATTAACAACATGTTTATAAACAAATCTGGACATATCAGGGGAAACGGTGACTCAAAGATAACTAAAAAATTAAGCAAAACATGCTGTCAAATATTTTTTTTATGCAAAATTGAGTGGAAGCGGAATTTTGACCACTTTTTCTTGATTTTGCCACACTTTGCGGCGCCGGCCGAGTCGATCCCTCGCTTCGCTACGATTCCACGAACAGATCGCGCATCATTAAGAGAGTATAGTGTGAGCATAGCCAACTCGCGAGCTGCGCCGCGCGAGCGTCTTCTCGCGCTATATCGGGGTATACCTCTACTCCGCTCCGACTCGACCCACTGATCGCGCATATGGTTCAAGCGCAGCGGAGTCACGTGAGCCAATGCTGGCCGGTTACCGTCTTCTCCCGATTCTCACAATTCGCTGGAACTGTTATTTTTCATTATTTAAGAGATTTTATTTACTTATTTATTTATTTATGATGAATATACGGGCAGATGCCCATATTACATAGAATTAATAACAGAGAAATAATTTTAAACAATAGCCAGTAAATTAGATATTAAGGTAGTCTTACACCGAAAACTTTTGAAAAAATCAACTTTTTTTTATTGAATTTTTTAATTATATATGTTAGTCTGAACCTAAAAAAACTAGTTTGGATCAAAAATTAAAAAAATTAAAAATGAAATGGTTAAAAGAGCTTACTATCTTCAAAATGACGAAAAAATTGATTTTCCTTTTTTTTGCCTTTTCTGATATATATAGGAACACGTTTACTTTTATGTGTTTTAAAATATCAAAAAACATTACTTAAGACTTATTAGTATAAGAATTATAAAAAAATTGTTGAATATTGTGAATATTTCGCCTTCTGTATATGAGCGTAGCTATGAGACATAAACAGCGCGACACACGTATACACACATGTAAGTCTCCCCTCCCTAGTGTGTCTGCGACTATGAAGGTGCGTCGAGCGACAGCGAGCGACGCAATATACTCTCTCTAGTCTCGGACGCCCAGCATGTAGCATCTCGCGCATGGCGTAGGCAAGCGCCTTTTTAGATTCACACTACCTAATAAACTAGTCATTTCTTTAAGTATAACCCAGAGTATTTTTACTACACCTATCCACCAACTCCAACATGGTAGCAGAAGTCCGTGGTTGGTAAGTAAAAAGAAAACTGACTCAATACAAGCTTCGGCAAGTATTGCGGCAGAATCAAGCACATGGCTCGCGGAAAATTGACAGTGAAAAATATTGAAGGAAAAGTGCAAAAGTAAGAAAAATACAAGTGTGAATAAAGAATAAAACATAACTTCAAGTGATAAAAGAAAGAATTTTTGGAAAATTACGAAAATTCAAGCCGATGCGAGCAGATTAAATTTCTTGTGTGAAGCACGCTGCACGATGCAAGAATAGAGCACGTGGCAGAATTTGAGGTTATACATGTGGTAAATGGACACTAAAGGAAAAGTAAAAACCAAAGAAGAAGTAATACTATATGACGTTGAAGATGAAAGCGGAGAAATAATTGAGGAAAAGAATGCTGAAAAACGTTTTGTGAAAATAGTGCAGAAAGTATTACGCTAAATAAAGTAATAAAAGTGTACGAAGATATTAAATTAAAAAAGTCGAGATGGCTAAGCAAGCAAAATTCGAAGATATAGTAATTCCCATTTTTGATGGTGCAAACTATACAAGTTGGAAATTTCGCTTAATGACTCTATTAGAGTATAAAGAGTGCAAAGAGCAAACTGAAAGAGAACGGGCTGAGACAGATAAACCAGATGAATGGAAGAAAAAGGATTTAAAAGCAAGAAATATATTAATAAGCACTATTTCAGACAAGCAATTAGAATATGTTTGTGAATGCGATACAGCTTATAAAATGATGGAAAAATTCAAGAGCATGTACTCTACTAAATCTACAGCGCTGCAAATAGTATGCAGAGGTCAACTAGAAGACATTAAACTCAAAAATTATGAGAAAGTTGAAGAATTTTTTGTAGATTTCGAACAAGCCTGCAACAAATTTAAAGCAGCTGGAGGCACATTACCAGAAAAGGAAAAAATGAGGTATTTAATTAGAGCACTACCAGTAAGCTACAGCTTTATTGGGAGTTTAATTGATCTCGTCCCAGAAGCTCAACAAACAGTAGACTATGTTAAGTCCAAAATTAAAGAAAAAAATTTGACAGTGCCTGATGATGAGAAAAGGAAAAATGTAAGTACATTCAACGTCAAGACAAAGGGACAGTGTTATAACTGTGGCCGGGAAGGTCATTTCAAGAAGGACTGTTGGAGACCACTACAGACCAGCCAGAATAGAGGAGCATTCCAAAGCAGAGGAGCATCCCAGAGCAGAGGTCGAGGTCAACGAGGATCCCAGCGAGGATATCAACGAGGCAGTTCCAGAGGACGTGGTCGTGGCAGAGGAGCAGCCCAACAGAGGCAAGAAGACTCCAGTCAACCCAGCGAAGACCCAGCAGCTGAGACCTGGATGATCGAGGTCAAACACGACGAAGTGAAAAGTGAAATTGTGAGTGATGTGTTCTATAGTGAAGTAGAATCTAAGCATTATCATTATCACAATCCAAACTTTGGCGAAGATTGTGGTAATAAAAATAGAATAACGAATGTTTATAATTATAGTTGCGAAAAAAATGGTAAATTCAAAGAAATCAGTTGGTTATTAGATAGCGGATGCACTGATCATGTTGTGAATGATGAGAGAATGTATGAAAAATTTATTGTATTAAAAAATCCAATTGAAGTAAAGTTACCAGATGGTAAAAATTTAAAGGCCACAAAAGTAGGCAATATAAAAACATATTTCAAAAATTATTATAATGAAAAATTAATAGACTTAAAAAATGTTTATTTTGTAAAAGGAATTAATAAAAATCTATTAAGCGTTTCAAAAATTACAAGAAACAGTACTATTGTTTATAAAAATGAAAATGCAAAGATATATAACAATAACAGAGAATTAGTTGCGGTAGCAAACAAAATAAATGATTTGTATGTCATGAAAAGTAACATATATAAGGATTTTGAAAATGATTTATACGTAAACTCTCAAATTAACTGAAAAAGAAAAGTGGCATAGAGCATTAGGCCATGTCAACTTTCAATATTTAAACAAATTAGTAAAAGATAAATTGGTAGATGGTTTACCAGATAAATTAGAAAATAATGAAATGAAATGCGCAAATTGTATTCAAAGTAAAATGGCTAATGTACGGTTTAAAAATGAGAGAAGTAAAACTTCAGAAATTTTAGAGTTAATTCACACTGATCTAAATGGTCCACACAGAACAACAGGTTCTGGTGGAGAAAAGTTTTTTTTAAGTTTCATTGATGATTACAGTAAATGTAGTAAAGTTTATTGTATTAAAAGCAAATCAGAGACTGCAATTTGTTTTAAAGAATATGTAAATTTAGTTGAAAACAAATTTAATAAAAGAGTTAAAAAATTAAATTGTGATAATGGCAAAGAGTACTTGAATAAGGAAATTTATCAATTTATAAATGAGAAAGGAATAGAATTATTACCTTGCCCACCCTACGTCCACCAATTAAATGGAGTAGCGGAAAGATTCAACAGATCAGCTATGGATATAGGAAGATGTCTGTTAAGAGAGGCCAAAATACCATTAAAATATTGGCCAGAAATTGTTAAAACAGTCTCTTATTTGAAAAACCGTACAATAGCTAACTCAAACGAAAATAAAACCCTTTTGAAATATTTTTTGAAATAAACCTAATGTACAAAACTTAAAAATTTACGGAAGTAAAGTCTTCGTTAGAAAACCAGAAGTTTTGAGAAAAGGAAAATGGGATGATAAAGCTGAATTAGGTATATTAGTAGGATATACGCACAATGGTTATAGAGTCTTGTTGAATAACAAAGTAATAAATGCCAGACATGTACACATTGTCGAAGACGGCACCGAAATAATCTGTTTGGAAAAGGTTAACGATGAAAATATTATTGAATTCAATATAGACGAATCAAACGATTCAAGTAGTGATACAAGCAGTATTATTGAAAATAATTATGACAATGAAAATTTAATTAATAATAACGATGAAATTGAAAATATTGAAAATGAGAATGAGAACATCGATAATGCTTTCAATCGTTCAAATGAAAATTTAAAAGTTAAAAGAACATCAAACAGAAAGAAAAGTCCGGTACAAAGATACGGAAACCCTGTAACACATTATATTTATATACATTATGTAAACGCAAATGTACCGAATACATTTGAGGAGGCGTTAAACTCCAGTGAATTCAAAGAATGGCAAAAAGCTATGAATTCAGAAATTAAATGTCTAAAGAAAAATAATACATGGGTTGTAGTTGATAAACCTCAAAATAAAAAGATTATTGATGTAAAGTGGGTCTATAAAAGAAAAAGCGATGACTCTCTGAAGGCTAGGTTAGTTGTTAGAGGTTTCCAACAAAGAGAATGTCAGGAAAATGTTTATTCGCCAGTAGGGAAAATGGAAACGTTAAAAATTTTGTTAAGTTATTGTTGCGTAAATAAACTGTTCATAGAACAAATGGATGTAGAAACAGCATTTCTTAATGGAAAAGTAAAATCAGAAGTTTATATTCATGAACCACAAGGTTATGAAACCGGCAAAAATAAAGTTTGCAAATTATTAAAAGCACTATACGGATTGAGAGAAAGCCCAAAGGCTTGGTATGAGACATTTGATAAATGCGTGAGTGAACTTGGGTTCATAAGAAGCAATTACGATTACTGTTTATATGTAAACAACACAGACGATGATACTATATACATGTTAGTATTCGTAGACGATCTCTTAATATGCTGTAAAAATAAAGATAGAATCAATGAAGTTAAATCTGCTTTAACCTTTAGAGGACGGGAATTTGGGTTTACTGTTTTCTCTCACTTTTCTATAGAAATCGAGTTTTTGTGATGTCTCACATCTCAAAACTAACACATGTAAAGGGTCGATCATGGGCATGGCCCGTATAGGGGCCATCCCGTCCTCTAAAGGTTAATGAAAAGATTTGTAATGAAAGATCTAGGAAAAATTAAATCATATATAGGAATCGACATTGATTATAATAACGAGAAAGGTATAATGACCTTAAGTCAACAAAGATATATAGAATCATTGGCTGTGAAGTACAACTTAGAAAATGCGAAACTTTATGATACTCCGATGGAGACAAATTTAAAACTCGAACAGGCTAATAAAGCAGATGAAACAATAAAATATCGAAATTTAATAGGTGAATTATTATATATCAGCACAGGTACAAGACCTGACATAACTTACAGCGTGAACTACTTAAGTAGATTTCAGAGTTGCTACGATTCAACACATTTTAAATACGCGATGCGAATATTAAAATATCTATACAAAACAAAAAATTTAAAATTAACTTATGGTTGTAACTTAAATAAGGATAAACTCGATTGTATGGTCGATTCAGACTTTGCAGGTGATAACATTGATAGAAAATCAACACCGGATTTGTTATAAGAATGTATGGAAATATAATATATTGGAAAGCACAGAAACAAAAAACTGTGACTAAAAATTCAACATTTGCTGAATACATTGCATTGTCTGAAGCGACAACAGAAATATTATTTATAATTAATCTCTTGAAAGACGCCTTCAATACGACATTTACAAGTCCAGTCAAAATATACGAGGATAACTCAGGCGCAGTAGCAATAGGTAAATTCGGTAACTTAACAAAAAATTCTAAGCACATTGAAGTACAATGTCATTATGTAAATGAGAATTACGAAAAAGGTGTTATCGATATTGTAAAGACAGAAAGTGAAAAAAATATAGCGGATATATTCACTAAGAGTCTATGTAAGGATAAATTTATTAAAAATAGAAACGCGCTGAAATTATTATAGAAGATTATAAATAAAAGTCGAAAATTCAAGGAGGCGTGTTGAATATTGTGAATATTTCGCCTTCTGTATATGAGCGTAGCTATGAGACATAAACAGCGCGACACACGTATACACACATGTAAGTCTCCCCTCCCTAGTGTGTCTGCGACTATGAAGGTGCGTCGAGCGACAGCGAGCGACGCGATATACTCTCTCTAGTCTCGGACGCCCAGCATGTAGCATCTCGCGCATGGCGTAGGCAAGCGCCTTTTTAGATTCACACTACCTAATAAACTAGTCATTTCTTTAAGTATAACCCAGAGTATTTTTACTACACCTATCCACCAACTCCAACAAAAATAAATAATTTAAATACGTGATTTATTATAAAAATAATATAAATCATATTCTGGAATTTGAAATCCAGTGGAATCGTCTTTCGAGTTATGACAATTTTGACAACGAAATTTGACAGTGAATTACTATATTAATACTTTCTTTTGTATACGTATATACTTATAAAACTATAATACCATAGTGTCAATACAGTTGCACATCAGAAAACTCAAAATCTCAAATAATCCAAGATATATAACCATGTTATTTCAACAGTTTGTTTTGCAGAGTTTTTGCATCAGATAGAGAAAGATTTTTTTCTTAGTGCTTGATTATTTGTATTCATAAGTGAATTTAGAACTAAACATTTAATGTATTGTGTATATGAAGATATATGTCTGAAAAGTGTAAGTGTAATCATAATACAAGCGTGCAGTGACAGTTTTGTTTAAATTTGGAAAGTAGTTTCAGTTCAAGATGGGAATGCTGTATGAAAATTAATACTGAAAAACATATGCATTGGCAAGATTGAATTAAGTATTTTAAAGAAGAGGCAGTAAAAATTTTTATCGCATAAAAATAAATACATCTTTTTTCTAAGAAAGATGAAAGTGACATATTAAGTCTAACTTACTATAGGATATATAATTCAATTCAGAAGATTTGTGAATTGCAATAAGTGTCAAGATATATCTATACACATAAAAGCGACAAGCCTGCTCACAAGAATACAGGCTTAAATTCAAGATATATTTAATATTTAATATGAGAAATCAAGTGATCATTGAAAAAATGGGCTTATCGGCTTTTATGTACTTATGTACTTTTGTCTGTGACAGTGATTGTTTCTTAACTTTCGATTTGGATTATTGGGATTTCATATTTCACAAGAACTGGCGCATATTCTACATTTCTCTTAGTATTATAAATAATAATCTAACTCAGTACAGTGTGTTAAAAAGTGATTCAACAGTGGATGAATCAAAAGTACAAAAGGACAGATTGAGCAGTAACTTTTAATAGAACGAATGCTGCTAGCTTAACAATAGTACACTTCCGCACTCGTTCGGAACGGTATTTTATACCACGAGCGCCGAAAAATCATACCGAAGTTGTGATTTTGAGGTTAGAGTGGTATAATAACTTTTAATGGAACGGATGCATGCAAGTTGCTAGAGCTTCTGTTTTAACCATTTTACATGAGAGAACAGATAACAGATATACAGGAAAATGAGTTCCAAGAAGGAAAAGAATGGAGATAAAATGACTGATTATTTTTGGAGGTTTATGGTATTTTTCTTTGCAGGGTTATTTCTCAAAATGTCATTTTTTAAGGTTTGTCGTAACTTTTCTCTGAGACCGATCGATGAATTTTATGAGACAAAGTGCAAATTGTTCCTAATTTATGTAGTTATGGGCGTAAGAGTTGCAATTTTAAGGTTTTCATGTATAAGTATTTTTTTTCATGTCAAAAACCCTAAAAATTCAAAAAAATGCAAAAAATATTGCAAAAAAATCAGTTTTTGCCATGAAAAAGATACTTATACATAAAAACCTTAAATTGCAACTCTGACGCCCATAACTACATAAATTAGGAACAATTTGCACTTTGACCCATGAAAATCCATCATGCGGTCTCAGAGAAAAGTTACGACAAACTTTTTTTCTTCAAAATGATATAACTGAGGATAAAATGAGTTTAAGGACCTCTGCCTTGGCTCACTTTCAAAATAAGTTATATTTACAATATATTTTGATTATTTTATTATAATAATAATTTTGATCATTTTTTTAGGTAATTTTGGCCAGAAAGGCTTATAGGTGTACGATCGCCTTAAGTAAATATTATCGTGAGATTTGCAATCAAAAACTATTACTATTACTTATCGTTTAAGATGTTAACAAACATTTCTATGAACAATGTGATTTATTTCATATTTATAAATAATCGATGTTATTATATTGTAACGCGTGCGCGAGTTAGGTAATTCCTGGACGGATTAGAACGGTCTCGCGTCGCGTAATATGACCGTCGCGTACCCGCGAAGCTGCTATGGCTTTATGCGAGTCACGGCAGCCATCTTCGTGTCTGCCGTCGCGCCGTAAGCATCTCTCCAGCGTGTCTCTCCAAAAGTTATTGAGTTCGCGCCGTATAGTTTTATATATAGCTTCACAGCGTGTAGAGTGGAGGCGCGGACTACCGAGCGAGCGAAAGAAAGAGAGAGAGAGAGAGAGAGAGAGAGAGAGAGAGAGAGAGAGAGAGAGAGAGAGAGAGAGAGAGAGAGAGAGAGAGAGAGAGAGAGAGAGAGAGAGAGAGAGAGAGAGAGAGAGAGAGAGAGAGAGAGATACCGCGTCGCGTGTGCCACAAGCAGAACGAGGGACAGCGAGCGAGGAGCCGGCAGCCAGCCCGCCTGCCGACCCAATACAGCGAGTAAGAGAGAGAGAGAGAGAGAGAGAGCGCAACTGCTGTGCGAGCGAGAGCGAGCGAGAGAGCCGAGTACACCGGTTGCTCCTTCCTAACGTAAGTTTTCTACTCTCCTCTCGCGGGTTTATTGTAAAGGCTCGCACGGAAATCGCCCCGTGCAAGCTTTCTGTGCCATGTACGTGCGAGTGTGTGTCAGCCCGCCGTACTTTAACACCGCGCGCGATATGAGCAGCATCGCCGCGCGCCGTATTGTTCGCGTGTTTGAATCTTAACTGTCGCGCGTGAACTAACTTATTGTTTTAAACAGCACTTGCTATGTGCTTGTAAATACCATTGGTTTTAATATAATGTGATATCTAGTTACTCGTCGCGTTGTTCATTACAACCTGTCCTTCTCCCGGATACCGCCGCCTCCGCGGGAAAACGACTGCGCCGGTCGTTTTTATATCTGAGCATAGCGGCCGCGCGCTTTACTCTTCGAGTGCGCGCTTTTCACTCAGCGATCCAATTAGTCGGAAAGCGAAGTTCGTGTGCGATCTTCGCGTTGTTTTCGGGATTCCAGGAGCAGATCCCCAGGCAAGTCATTTTAGTCTGACACCCGCGGCACCGTGTTCTAGGGCATCGCTGGCCTGTGGCTTGTTGGGATTTTCCCCCACTAGCCATCCCGTTACAACTAGCGCCACAACGTTTTGGGGGTGGAGAAGGACCCGCGGCGCGTACGTGATTCGCGGCGAAGCTTGGCGCGAAGAAGCTCAGCAGCGTAGCTGAGCGTAAGCTGCAAAGAAAGGCTCTTCGTGCCGCAGCTCGTAGGCGCGTGTGTGCGTGTGCGTGACACAGCCGTGCTGTTGCGAGAGTGCAGTTGAGAGGTTAGGCGAGCGATAGCCAATAAACCTCGACCTATAGTGCCGACGAGGAGAGATCTTGATCGCGAAATTTTTGTGCGTTAGGTAATTGTTTTTAACAATTAAAATTTTTTAATAACAATTAATTTTTTTTAACGACAAAAAATTTTTTTTAAGCGATAATTAATTTTTTTTAATTAATTTTTTTCTCGAATCGAAAATTTTTTTTTTCTCCTCTCGTATTTTCGATACGAATTATTTTTTAGTGGACGAAAAATAAAATTTTTTTTTCTTTTGTCGTGCTGTTAGTAGAAAATCGAGAGAAAGTCGGCAGGCACTCTCGGAACAAAAAGTTGACTGTGCGCCCGAGTAAAAACTCGAGCGCAAAAATCCCCTCGAACTTTATAATAGTTTTTTTATTTTTTTAGGTGAAAATTGTATTTATTTTTTGTGTTTTTTGGCGATATTGTCCGTTTTGACCCATATATATAAATATTTTCACATATATTTATTTTAAAATTACAAGGGCGAGTAGTTCAGCGTAATTAATTACAAATAGTAATTAAAGGGAAGCGCACAGCCAATTGACACCATGGCCCGATCATCGCAACTTGCGGAATCTGCGATACTCAATTGGGCCCATACACAGCCCGAAGAGGAAATAAACGAGGCCATGCAAGCCCTTGGTCTACATCAGTCAGATCTGCAGTCAGTAAATATGCTGACAGCGATTAAGTGACTTATGGGCGATTATAGCGCCGCCGATTTCGTGCCAGAGCCGGAGCTGTCGGAGCAGCAAGCGTTTGCTAAACGCGAGCAGTCCCGAAGGGCGTTCATCGACTTAACGTTGATGAACAAATCTGGGTCGACTAGTGTGGATCCCAATACTGACCCAGACCACCCGCACCCGTTCATAATGCTCCTTGATGACCCGAGAGTGATGCAGAAACTCTCGGAGTCTCGGAGGATGAATGCTCCACAACAAGCACATAATGCAGTGGTGGAGCCAGCGGAAGAGGCAAATGGCCAGAAGGATTCCGGGATAGAGATATTGAGCTCTGCAACACCCACCGGGACATCTCCAGCCGAAGCTGAGGGACAGCCTCAACAGCAACAGCTTCAACAGCAACAACTGCAGCAGCAGGAAATGCAGCAGCAGCAACTGCAGCAGCAGCAGATGGAGCAGCAGCGACGGCAGCAACAGCAACAACAGCAGCAGCAGCGGCAGCAAGTGCTCCTGGAAGAGCAGCGCAGGCAACGACAATACCAGCGCAACTACGAAGAAGAGTCGTTGTTAGCACGAAATGGGCAGCAAGGGTTCTGGCAGCAATCGCGAAATCCGCCACAGCTGCAAAACTTAGAGTGGCCGTGACAACGTGAGTCGCGAACCGCTGGGATAGCAGTCGGAGACAATATATTATCGGAGCAGCTACTGGCGGTGATCAAAACACTCGTCGAAGAGGTTGAAGAGCTTAAAGAGAATTTACGAATACTTCAAGGAGCTCGACATCCAACCTCAAGTACGCACTTGGAGGGAGTTCAACCCCCAAGCACGGGCCGTAGGCGAGGATCACCGCATGTGAACTTCCAAGACACGTTCACGTATGCGGAGTTTAACAGCAGCAGCCCGAGTCTCCAGTCCCCGACAGAGGCTGGGAGGAATAATACCAGAAATTCTTCGCAGCGCCAGACTAGGAATGGTGCGACCCAGGACCCATCTGAGAGGCATACGTAGTTTCCTCAGCAGACGAACCGTGATGTGGGCCAGATAGTCCGAAAATAGCACATCAGGTTCTCAGGGTACTCAAAGGAGCAGAGCGTCGAGTTATTCCTCACAAGAATAGAGGAATGCAGAACTCTAGCTAATCTGACACACGAAGAGGTGCTTTCGTCGTTGTAAGAGCTCCTAACTAGGGTAGCAGCCATCTGGTATCGGAGTAACCGCCACACAAGGCGATCGTGGCCAGATTACAGAGGCTATAACGCACATGTGTGGCGGGGACAGGGGACATCAGCAGCGCGTCATGGCGGAAATAAACGGGAGGACTCAAGGCAGAAATGAACTTACGCGTGATTACGTGGTAAATCTACAAGCCATGATCCTAAAGTTGGTTCCGGTCCCTAGCATCGCTCAACAGTTAGACATGTTGCACCGGAAAATGCGGCCAGAACTGCAAAAGATGGTAATGCGAAATCAAATTACGGATTACCGAGGGCTCCTGGACCTGGCCCGGGAAGCCGAATTAGCGCTCGCGGCCGATAAGGTGTATCACTCGCCACCACCGCCCGAGCGCACGTACATGCCAGAATTTGCCTACGTGCCCACGGATCAGCGGAAAAAGGAGAATCCAAGCGTGGCGGCGATGGGGCACCAACAGCACGAGCCTCAAGAGAGCCTCGAGGCTATGTTCCGTCGGGTCATGGCCGAATGCTTATCGGCCTCGACAAAGAAAAGCACCGACGAGAAAAAGGGGCAAAAGCCTAGCCCGCCGCCAACCAGAAAACCTAAGAAGGGTAACTGGGAAAATAGGCGACGGGAGGGCGGGCAAATTACGAACCATCCTAGTGGGGGTAGTAGCTCGAAAGTCCAAGAAATAACGGACCTCCACAAAGGCCAGAGTACCGAAAAGAACCCGGATATGAGCAGAAGGGAGGCAACAAGCCCAATGCTGCCGGAAACCAACAGGGAGACGGCCAGGGGGGCAGGTAAATACGACCACATAGCCGTCCCGAGCTCTCTCACCAGAGACGGGGGGAAACTCGGTTCAATCGTCTGGAGTGGAGAGCGAAGAAGTGCCCGTGATTCAACCGAATGAAGTCAACCAAGAAACTTGCTCACGATGGTGGCTTCAAGTAGGTGTAGCCGGTTACAGACTACGAGCACTCTTCGATACAGGCGCCTCATGGACTGGGATGAATTCCATCAGCCTACAGCTCGCTACGGCTTGTGGAAAAGAGTTAATCCCAGCCAGCGGCCTAACGGCACGGGTGGCAAACGGGAAAAGCATAGCAGTGGTTGGCTATGTGTATTTGCCCACGGTCGTGGCTGGCGTGTGCAAAGAAGTGAGCGTCGCAATAATGCCAGATCTAGACACGGAGTGCTACTTGGGGGTAAACTTCATTAAGAAGTTTAGCGCCGTCTTAGACCCCACAGATAACACGCTGCATCTCAAGGATGACGATGCAAGCGTAAACTTAGAAGTAGCCGCCATAACCGCAAACAACACCGTGTCCGTATCAGCTATAGGGTTGGCGGACCCAACAGAAGAACAGCGCAAAAAGGTAGAAGCTGTAGTAGCTCAGCTGATCGGTAGCAGCCTGGCACCACTAGGGTGTACTTCGTGGATCGAGCATGCAATAGACGTTGGATCTACAAGACCCATTAAACAGAAGTACTACCCTGTATCCCAGAAACTCGAGGAAGAGATGCACAAACAGATGGAGGAAATGCTAGTCGCGAGAATAATAGAACCCTCGACAAGTGACTGGTCAAGTCCAGTGGTAATGGTACGCAAGTCCAACGGGAAGTTCCATTTCTACGTGGACTTCAGAAAAGTGAACGCAGCGTCAAGGCCAGACGCGTACCCGTTACCATACATGGAAAGTATCTTGCGCAAACTGCAGAAAGCGCGATACATCTCCACGTTGGATTCAAGCAGTGCGTACCACCAGATACCACTTAGTCCGGAGTCCAAAGAGACTACGGCCTTCACCGTGCCAGGCAAAGGGCTTTTCCAATTTATGAGAATGCCCTACGGTCTTTCGTATGCCGGAGCGTCCTTCCAGAGGCTGATTGACAAAGTCATCGGCCCCGAACTCGAACCATTTGCTTACTCGTATCTCGACGATATAATAATAGTCACAGAGACATTCGAGGAGCATAAAGAGGTTCTAAAAAGAGTTCTGGACAGGATACAGCATGCGGGCCTCACAATAAATCGCGAGAAGAGCGTCTTCTGTCGCGATGAGGTCCAATATCTCGGGGTCATAGTAAATAGAGATGGTTTTAAGCCAGACCCCGAGAAAATAAAGCCCATCATGGAATAGCCGGTACCGAAAAATCTCCGTCAGCTGAGACGCTTCTTAGGAATGGCCACGTGGTATAGAAAGTTTTTATCGAACTTCGCCACAATCGCTGAACCACTGACCGAATTAACGAAAAAGGATCGGAAATATGAGTGGTCAACGGTACAAGCAGAGGCCTTCCAAAAGCTAAAAGCGCTAGCAGCTTCTGCACCGATTCTACACAGGCCGGTATCTAACGCGCAGTTCGTAGTGCGAACTGACGCGAACGATACAGGTCTGGGAGCGGTGCTATACCAAATAATTGACGGCGATGAAAGAGTCCTAGAGTTCGCGAGTCGAACTCAGAGCGCAGCCGAGAGGAATTATAGCGTGCCGGAACGAGAATGTCTATCAATTCTCTGGGAAATTAAAAAGTTCCGTCCGTATATAGAGGCCTACAACTTCAAGGTTATCACGGACCATAGCAGCTTGAAGTGGCTCCGTAACCTCCAAAACCCGACCGGCAGGTTAGCTAGGTGGGATTTGGAACTGCAGAACCACAGTTTCACGGTCGCACATCGAAAGGGCTCGTTGAACAATGTCCCAGATGCCCTTTCACGGATGTTCGAGGAAGAAGAGCCAGCGGTCTCCGCGTTAGAGCTCGAGCGCGATACAAACGATCACTGGTACCTCAAGATCGTGAAAGAGGTTCAACAGCAGCCGCGAGACTTCCCCACGTTCAAGCTGGCGGGGGGAGACTATACAGGTACAACCCTAATGAAGTCATAGACGAATTTCTCGGCGACGACGATGCATGGAAGTTAGTAGCCCCTCACGAAAAGCGACGCGAAGTCCTGAGAGAATGCCATGACTTTCCAACTGCTGGGCACTTGGGCCGCGTGAAAACTCTAGAGAGAGTAAGGCGGAAGTTTTATTGACCACACATGTCTCGAGATGTAGCCAGATATGTGAACCAGTACCAAATTTGCCAGCAGTGCAAAGTCGAACAGCGCGCTCCAGCAGGATTCATGGGACGTCGCATTACGGAACGTCCATGGCAAATCGTGGCCAGCGACATTATGGGAGCCCTCCCTAAAACCAAGCACGGCCACGAATACATTCTCATCTTCCAGGACCTGTTCACACGCTGGATCGAAGTAATTCCGATAAAAAGGGCAGATGGCAAATCGGTGATAAAAGGGCTCAACGAACAAGTATGTCTGCGGTTCGGAGTCCCCGAGGTGTTTCTCTCCGATAATGGGACTGAATTTAAGAATGCACCCTTAGAGGCATTCTTAAAGGAGAGAAACTTGCATCACACGTTTACACCACCATATCACCCTCAAGCCAATCCCGTCGAGCGTGTGAACCGAACGGTGAAGACCATGATCATATCTTAAGCTGAGGAGAATCACCGGTCCTGGGATGAGCATCTGAACGAGCTGGCGTTCGCGTACAATACGGCCGAACACAGCTCCACCAAAATAAGTCCTGCCATGCTCATTTACGGCTGACAGCCTGACCCAACGAAGACACTAAGGCGGGAGGAAGACAGGTTAGCCGAAGAGCAAGGGCAGCAAGAGGCGATAAATAATTGGGTGGCACGCATGGACAAGCTCCGCGAATTGCATGTTCGGACGGCGGCCGACGCGCAAGCAGAGCAGACGAGACAAGCCAAATATTATGACGCTCATCGTCGATCTCCAGAATTCTGTCTAGGCGATCGTGTATGGACAGAGAATAAGGTACTATCCTCAGCAGCTGATGGGCTTTCTGGCAAATTAGCCCCGAAATACGCGGGGCCCTACACGATTGTGAATATTCTAGGCGAAAACACCTATGAGATCCAAGATGAGGATGATCGAACGATACGTCCCGTCCATGCGCAGCAACTCAAGCGATATGTTTCCGCAGAAGAGCCCATGGACTACTTGGTCAAAAGTAGTCAAGAAATAGCCCAGTCGCTACCACCGAGGGACTCTTCAGCCGAACGTAACGTGCCAGCGGGCAACAGAGTTAGCCAGGGGAATGTACAGCCTCGGGCGACAGCTAAGAGGCTCGGTCCACCTCGTAAGACCGCGCTAGTTAGGCCAGGAAAGCGTGCGAGCGACGGCCGACCTACGCGTGTGATCGGTCCAACAGAGTCCAAGCGAGGCCCAGGAAGGCCAAAGGGCTCGAAGAAGAAGCCTGCACCTGCGGATGTTGGGCCAATTAGCCCCCGTCGAACCCGAGCGTCCAAAAAGCGCTGTGTCGTCCAGAAATTGTGCCGTCCATACTAACCCGTGTTCGTCCTTGTTTTTCGATCCTCAGTCTCACCAATCTCCGGGGTCAATTTGCCTGTTGCAGGATATGCAGAGCCTGACTCGAGAAATAGCAGAGACGGCGAAGAAGGTGATTGCTGGATTAATCCAATGCAACCCTGAACCCGCCGACATTGACTTCCTGGAGCAGGTAGTGGAGGGCATAGACGCGGTGACACTGGCACCACCGCCAGTGGAAGGACCTCGGCCAGAAGAAGAAGCACCAGTCGAGCCGATTGGTGCTGGCCGAGTTCCCGAAGAGGAGGCGGCTCGAGCCCATCATTGTGCGCCGGAAGTTGACGCCGCCGCGGCTCGGGCCGCACAAGGAAAAGAAAGAGATGCTCCGACCCAGGCCCCAAAAGGAGCACCGACCGATGGAGTCGGTGCGGCCTGGGTCCCGGTGGAGCAGGCCCTTGAGGAGGCGCGGCGCCTCAGCAAGTCCTCGCGCGCTGCGGAGGACGCTGCCCTGGCCGCAGTAGAGGATTTTCTCCAGTGCCCACGGTGAGGCCGGCGAGGGACAAGCCGGCAAATGGGTCGGAATAGCCCAAGGCCGGCGAGAACAGCTTGCGGCCGCCGCAGAGGCCAGGGCCGCCAGGCTGCGCCATACCGCCTTGCAGAAGGAGAAGGAGGCTCGTCTGGCACGTGCGCAGGAGCGCATGGAAGAGGCCAGGCGAGCCAGAGAAAAGGCGGAGGAGACGGCGCGTCGGGCCAAAGAAGAGGCCCAGCGTCATCTCCTACACGAAGAGGAGCGCTTCCAAAGGGCGTTCGAAGAAGAACAGGCGGCCCGGGAGGCGTTAAATGCACAAGCGCTTCCCGGGTGCTTCATGTGTGGCGTGCTTGGGGTAAAAAAGTCGAAGCACTGCCCCAACCAAGCTCGCCACAAGGGGCGCCGGACATTCTCCCGGGACAATTGAAGGGGGGTGAAGCCCTAAATAGGCTCCTTTGTTTTTTTTTTGTTTTTATTTTTTTTTAATAGAAAAGAAAAAAAAAATAATGGATGACTCCGATTCTTATACTTCCCTTGTCTCAAATTCCTTCCCGAAAGGCTCCACCGAATTAACCTTATTTTCAGGTACGACGACGGCCATGGATGGCAGAGCTACTCGCGGTCCCCTTAGCAGCGTCTGACGGGGGGGTGTAACGCGTGCGTGAGTTAGGTAATTCGAGAATCGAATTACCCGCGCCGAGCAGGCATGCTCACCGGGGGCGCGAGCGCGCGAGCATCCAGACCGGATTAGAACGGTCTCGTGACGCGTAATATGACCGTCGAGTACCCGCGAAGCTGCTACGGCTTTATGCGAGTCACGGCAGCCATCTTCGTGTCTGCCATCGCGTCGTAAGCATCTCTCGAGCGTGTCTCTCTAAAAGTTATTGAGTTAGCGCCGTATAGTTTTATATATAGCTTTACAGCGTGTAGAGTGGAGGCGCGGACTACCGAGCGAGCGAAAGAAAGAGAGCGAGAGAGAGAGAGAGAGCGACACCGCGTCGCGTGTGCCACAAGCAGAACGAGGGACAGCGAGCGAGGAGCCGGCAGCCAGCCCGCCTGCCGACCCAATACAGCGAGTAAGAGAGAGAGAGAGAGAGAAAGAGAGCGCAACTGCTGTGCGAGCGAGAGCGAGCGAGAGAGAGCCGGGTGCACCGGTTGCTCCTTCCTAACGTAAGTTTTCTACTCTCCACTTGCGGTTTTATTGTAAAGGCTTGCACGGAAATCGCCCCGCAAGGTTTCTGTGCCGTGTACGTGCAGGTGTGTGTCAGCCCGCCGTACTTTAACACCGCGCGCGATATTAGCAGCTTCGCCGCGAGCCTTATTGTTCGCGCGTTTGAATCTTAACTGTCGCGCGTGAAATAACTTATTGTTTTAAACAGCACTAGCCATGTGCTTGTAAATACCATTGGTTTTAATATACTGTGATATCTAGTTACTCGTCGCATTATTCATTACAACCTGTCCTTCTCCCGGATACCGCCGCCTCCGCGGGAAAACGACTCCGCCAGTCGTTTTCATATCTGAGCATAGCGGCCGCGCGCTTTACTCTTCGAGCGCGCGCTTTTCACTCAGCGATCCAATTAGTTGGAAAGCGAAGTTCGTGTGCGATCTTCGCGTTGTTTTAGGCCAGACAAATTAGTCTTTTTATTGCCTGTTTTGAAACCTAATTGTAAGCCGACCTTATCAAGCGGTTTATGATTGGGGAGGTCATCAGGAACAATAACCCGGTGAATGGGTATAAAAATTTACATGGGCAATGTTTTTAATTAACAATTAAATGCTCGGAAAAACAGTTTTTCGACTGCTACAAAAAAACTACTGACTTTACAGAAAAAAGTTCAAAGTAAACTTTGTAGATAGTAAAAGGATCTATCAAATGCAATTTACAGATTTAAATTTATTTAATTTGTTTATCTGCAAATCGCAAAAAAACCGCTTAAAAAGGCTATTATTACGATTGTTTATTACTCTGTTAAAAATATCGCTAGGTGCTTGATAACTCGTTTAAGTATAGCTCTTATACCACTTAATAAGCAGTTAAAATTTTAGCTAAAAATATTTAATAGTTTTTGCATAATTCCATTTATTTATTAGATTTTGGTCATATTGCCGTGATTTTTCTCAAGCCGTGGGATGTCGTACGAGGATGCAGTAAACGGATTTTGAAAGTTTAACATCTCTACTTTCACGAACAATGAATAGCTAAGCGATTTTTTCAAATTTAATTGTTTAAAATCGCAAAATAAAAAGAAGTCATTTTTGTGTTATAAATAAAAGCAATTGCTACTCGACTATTGGTCGTAGATAATCCACAGTAGGTTTGTTGGAATGCTGGCATTTTTTCACAAATTTTAAGGGGTCTACGAACCCTCTAAGTGCTCTGGGAGCCGAGATAATTTTTTTTTTTTTTGTAAAAATCGCTGTGTCTTCAATTATTAATATTAAGAAACGAGATAGGGACGAAAAATCGAATTAATAGTTGTACTAACAGAAAAAAAATATTTCGCCACATTTATTGCAAAATTACATTGTTATAAATAATCACGAAGGCGCGGGTCTAAATTGGAGAAGGCTACAAGTGTCACGCGCAAAAACTGAGCGTAGGAACTTCAAATCCGACGCGCTCGAAATTTTTTTAATATATCGGTATATAATTGACGTAAATCCTTCATTTTTTTTTTAATTTGGGGTAGCTCGCCAAAATATTTACATATAACCTACTCATTTCCCCGAAAAAGTTTATTTAACAATACTTAATTAACAACAATTATTTTTATTAACTTTTTTCTGTTTTTTTTTCATAAATAAAGATGAATTAGTTATGGATAAATGCTGGGGTGTCTACTACTAGTTAATGAAATAATAAAAAATAATGTATTTGTTTTGAAAAAATCATTTATTGCAGATTTAACACTTAAATGGTTATTTTACGTTTTCTGCCTTTGTTGGGCGTGATACTGACTCATTTAGTTCTTGATTATGTTCTTCTATTTCTTCTTCTTCATCTTCATCGTCTTCTTCTTCTTCTTCATCTTCTTGATCTTCTTCATCATTTGTTTCTTGTGTACTTGGCGGGACTTCGCATTCGGTTTCGAATTGCTCATCATATTCTGCATCATCATGCATGATATCTGCATATCAATAACCATTTCTTCCACATTTGTGCAGGTTTCACCATGGCATGATGAGCATATATTTGAGCATCGCAAGCCGTGCTTTCGGCAGCTGCATGTCTTTTTCTTGCACCCCGTTTCACATCTACAGCTAATTTTCCGCAGTACTTCGTCTGGGATGAGCGGCTCTAGTGTGGGAACGGGGTGTAAAACATCAAGTCGCTCTTTCCAACCCCAATCCGTCGGATTTCGTGTGAAACCTTCCCACTGCTGCACTTGAAGATATGTGCGAAATGCATGCTGCATTGTGGCACCTTCAGTAGGCGGCAAATTTTCAAGTTTTGTGGAACCTTTTAACGCAGACTTTTGGAAGTTTAGATATCGCTGCTCATGTAAACTTTTTTTATCTTTTTTGGTACCATATAATCGGCTAACAATTTCATATGCACTCGCAGCTAAAGCTTCAGGCGTCGCATTGGGATCATAAAAGCGTTGAGCCTGTTGTTGGAGAGCGTTGTCGTTTAATAAAATATTGATAATTTTATTTTTGCCTTGCTTAAAAAAGCAAGACGTAGTATCTCATCCTGTGAACGCGTGAAGGAACGTGAGCAAATACTGTAATTTACATGTTTAAAACTCTTGCTGTCGTAAATACTGTCCTGTATATTTCCTTTGCCGGGTTTTAAAAAGTAGATGGTGTTATACGGTTTGTGTTTGTTTAATATTACCAGTAAATCTATGTCTTCTCCAACGATCCACGTTCTCCACGTAAGGCTGCATTTTTCCGCCGTGGTGACTATAAGAAAATCTGCATCCTCCTCGGCGACTAAAGTGGTGCAATTTTCTTTTTTGAACTGTTCGCACAATAATGTTATTAAATTTTTTTTATTTTTGCTTTGACTTAAAAATTTGTCCTTTGAAATTGAAATAACAGTTTGTCTATTAAATTCAATTTCAAGGCCCAAATTTTTATTTTCTCTCCGTGACCTCTCAGCGGCCTTTGTACTTTTTGTGCTAAGTCCGTCGGGATAACCATCGAAAACGATAGTACAGTTTCTACTATAATTATTGATAGCGTAATTAACGTAATGATGTACTATAAATTCGATGGAATTATTCGTATCCCAACGAACTTTATGCAGAAGAAAGCCACCATCGATTACATAGTAATCATTTATTGCAGATTTAACACTTAAATGGTTATTTTACATCCTGCTCATTTCGTGGAAGCTCTGTTATTTTACTAAAATTGTCGTAGAAAGAAGACTTGCGTCCTTTCCACATACCACCCTCGTCAAAAAGTGGGAGCGGATAAGGAGCAAGCTCATATTGTAAGAATTTTCGCATGTCTGATTTGCTTTCAATATTTAGCGATATTCTTTGAAATAACAATGTAGGATCGATCGCTACTACTTCATTGTCTATCTTTATCGATGAAGTGACTGTCTTCAAAGATAATACCTTGTCTTTTTTTTCAATTTGATCGAACCAAAGTTCCCGCCGACAATTTTCTTAATACATTCTAAACCTACCTCGTATGCTTTGTGGCAGTTTATTTTATCGCCACCTACTATTCCACAACTAATCGATATTATATTGTGCGTTACAGAAAATGGATTGTGGTTCTGAAAAAATTCTGTTAACTTGTTAAAGTCTTTCAAATCTCTCTTAATACGAGAATTATTTGCGTCGAGATGTTGACACGACGTTGCGTAAGTAATATTACAGAATTTCTCCACAGTATCTGGAACTTGGATTAAAACGATCGTTGATAAAACACACTTACATAATGTTCTGTCAGTTATGCCGCGTCCATGTGTTAAGCCGCCACTCACTTTCATTGGCCGCATCAAAATTTGTTCAATGATCATATCAGACCACGTTCCGGATCGATATTTGTCCACTCGCCTAATAGCAAAGTAGCCTAAACGACTGAATTTATCAAACTCTATTACGTCCATTATATTTTCAAGATTGTACATATCTTGTAAATATAAGTGGGCACTTTTGGCGTACAAATTATGAACGCTAGCGTGGAAATAAGGCAACATTTTCTGTACACACTCGAGGTGCATGTTCCGGTCACCAATTCTTTCTGTTTGAATAAATTGTTTGGCAAGATCTATCATTTTAAAATACTGAATCCACAATTCGGCTGTTGGTCCGTTCTCTTTAATCAAATTTAATTTATCTACAAATTTTTTTCTTATTTCTTCAATATCATTTTGTTCAAGCAACGTGTGAAATTCCGATTTTCCTACGTACTCGAGCAAATTCTTTAGAACAAATACTTCTGATTCCGATAGATCCATAGTAGAAAAAATGATATGTGATAAAGCATTTTGGATTAAAATGTGTCCTCTGATTGCTCTGGAATACGCGTGGCCACTTAATGCTTTTTCAGCTGAAACTTCAGCGTACAACTGGCAAAAAGTATCTTTTAATCCACTGCCGTCCATCACATATCCGACTGCGCCAAGATGTGACATGAGCATATGAAATCCTCCAAGCCTCGCAACGATTTTATTAATTTTTATTTCATTTGGAGTTCCCTTACAGCATTCTACAATTTCACGAGCTTTTTGATAAAGCGGTTGATCAAAGGTTACAAAAACATGTTTTTGATTTTGGGCTATACACTTTTCGTTAGCTTCGATTAAAACTGTAAAAATTGTGTCATAACTACTGGGCGGGGCGTTTACGAACGGGGCCGGAATTATTTTCGATATGTTGAAAGGTTTTACCCGCGTACATTGCTCCATAAAACTGTTCCAACCGCTCAAGTTTTCTGGCCGTATGTAATTCTCATAAAACCATAATAAATCTGTCGGCTCTACATGATTTTGCGTTATTGGATTGTTTATAGTTACATCTTCAATCACAATATTTTTAAGCCCCGCGTGCACTCCTCTTTGAAAGTTTTGAAGAGGGACGAAACCAAAAGCGCCTACGTTATTAGCCGAAGGAATACGAGCTAAGCGTTCTATTTTAGTATTTGTTGATATTTCGGAGGCAGGAGTTGCACAGATAATACCACCCATCGCATGGAAAGTATTCCGACCATCTATTGTGCACGTGTTGTGGTCGGCATTATCGTATACAAACTGAAAATAAGCTGCACCGGAGTCATAAGTTTCGGGCTGACAAACTACAGAAGATTCAAAAAGCTGCGTTTTATAATAGGAAACACATAATCCAAGATAAGTCAATGAATCTATGAGATTTTTCGATGCATGCTTTTTATACATCATAGTTGACAAACCCAATAAAATCGGGGATAAAAATGACCGAGGTCTTACGAAGGATATAATAATATGACAAAGTGTCATGACGCTTTTATCCCACATTTCATTTTTTCTTTTGTTACTTCTCATCAAAATATCGAAAAACGATTGTAACGTCGGTGGTATGTCATCTTTGATGTTATCAAAAAAATGATCAGGTGCAGGATAATTAACTGTATCATAATACTTCGATGTTATATCTTCAAGAAGCAATTCCGCTGCTGTATCAATAATCCGTTTGCGTTCGGCTTTAACATCTGAGTTTTTATTGTTGTACCATTCCGCAGAAAGAATCTTATTTCTTACAAACGCGAAACAAACAACTAAATCTTTTTTTACTTTATAAACGGAAATTGCGTCATCAAAATATTCTACTAGTTTATTGCGAATGGTGTCAAGTTTGCAAGGAAGTTCTTCTTCTTCTTCTTTGTATTCGCTTAAAATACTTGCAATGGAAAATTGACACTCCTCATCACTAAACTCGCATAAATAAGAGATAATATAGTCCACAACGTCACATGTATCTTTACGCATAGGTCGGCCGGTTTTAGGAGACGGTCTAAAAATTGAAAATTTTCGTATGCAAAAATCATGGTAACGGGCGCCCCGTTCTACCAAATCTACGTTTTCAATAAGTTTTTTTAAAACTGTATATTCTTCTCGAAGGTTATCTCGTAAAGTTTCATCGTTCTGGCGTGAAGTTATTTTTTCTAGAATATTGCCCTATAAAGTGTCGCTACTAACAATTTTGACTTTCGAAAGATTCGCGTTAGGATATGTTTCCCTTTTAGCATTGTACTCGTGCGACGCTTCTTCCCCGCAAAAAATACAATATTTGCTAAAATCAAACTGCTGTAGAGCAATAGTATTTTGTCTCGCAGTTACTTTTATAATACTTGCTTGTTTTTGGGCAGCTTTTATACTTGACTGTTTAACATAATTACTATGACAATTGGTATGAATTGTTAATGCTTGACAGTTTTGGAGTTTTTTATGTTTGTTGTCCTTCCTCTTTAAACTTGCATCAATTAAGGTTGCTATAGCCTTCTCTTTGAGAACTCGAGCCTGCTCGGGGTTGACTAGTTTGTCACACAGCAAACAGATGTTCGCACCGTCAGTTTCCATTTTCAAGAAAACTTCAACCTGCACAAAATAATGTATTGTATCAATAAATTTTGTAATTATTGAAACTTAATTAACTATAACATATAATTAACAAAAAAAAAACATATCAATAAATCTGATTTTAAAAATGTATTCATAATTAAACTGTATTTGACTATAAACATTAAAAAAAAAAAATATAATTTAGACATCCGTTTACACTATGACAAAATAAACATTTTTCAAAAAAATTTTCATAAAAATTATTTTAAACTAATAATATTATTTTGGCTAAAATTACGAGTGGGCTATAGCAACTTTTAGGAATAAAAAATTGACGGACCCTGGGATAGAACCGGAGCCGCCAACGCACAAGTCAGAAAGGCTACCATCAAGCTACCGTACCAATCGGACTTCTATTAATCGAACGGCTGGCTTATTTCGCTCTTTTATATTCGTACGTATATCTGCACGTAACACTAATTTCAAATAAATTATTTACCGATTTTGTAATAACACTATGAATAACAATTACAACATTTATGTACTTACCAACGGTGCGATAACACTAGTTCATAAAGTCTTTCTCTTATAGCTGTGGTACTATATCCCAAACAATCCGGATTTTCGTTTAAAAACAGCAAATGCAACTGTAATATATAACTTATAAATATATTTGATAATTACAATATAAATCAGAATACTGTATATATTCACTTACGAGGATTCAATAAATGTCACTTATAAACTGTTTATTAAACTGCAATATACACTGTATGTTATACTAAAATTGTATTCGATACTGCTTATGCTTCTATACTCGGTGGCTGGCGTCACTGGCACAACGGTCAAAAGAGAAAGTATAGTAACGCTCCCCTTGGCGGAGACATGCGCTCAAGTGCGAAGCATCTAACGAAAGGTTTCACCCCGATGCCTTTCGAAACATACGTTTCCGAACACATGAAAGCCCGGAAAAATTCAAATCTACTCACACACACATAAACTCACATACACAGAGTAATATAAAAGTATGTTTAATTAATTAATAATATGTACCATTGCATAAAATTATATGTATTTAATTATTTATTTATGAAAAAAACAGAAAAAAGTTAATAAAAATAATTGTTGTTAATTAAGTATTGTTAAATAAACTTTTTCGGGGAAATGAGTAGGTTATATGTAAATATTTTGGCGAGCTACCCCAAATTAAAAAAAAAATGAAGGGTTTACGTCAATTATATACCGATATATTAAAAAAATTTCGAGCGCGTCGGATTTGAAGTTCCTACGCTCAGTTTTTGCGCGTGACACTTGTAGCCTTCTCCAATTTAGACCCGCGCCTTCGTGATTATTTATAACAATGTAATTTTGCAATAAATGTGGCGAAATATTTTTTTTCTGTTAGTACAACTATTAATTCGATTTTTCGTCCCTATCTCGTTTCTTAATATTAATAATTGAAGACACAGCGATTTTTACAAAAAAAAAAAAAATTATCTCGGCTCCCAGAGCACTTAGAGGGTTCGTAGACCCCTTAAAATTTGTGAAAAAATGCCAGCTTTCCAACAAACCTACTGTGGATTATCTACGACCAATAGTCGAGTAGCAATTGCTTTTATTTATAACATAAAAATGACTTCTTTTTATTTTGCGATTTTAAACAATTAAATTTGAAAAAATCGCTTAGCTATTCATTGTTCGTGAAAGTAGAGATGTTAAACTTTCAAAATCCGTTTACTGCATCCTCGTACGACATCCCACGGCTTGAGAAAAATCACGGAAATATGACCAAAATCTAATAAATAAATGGAATTATGCAAAAACTATTAAATATTTTTAGCTAAAATTTTAACTGCTTATTAAGTGGTATAAGAGCTATACTTAAACGAGTTATCAAGCACCTAGCGACATTTTTAACAGAGTAATAAACAATCGTAATAATAGCCTTTTTAAGCGGTTTTTTTGCGATTTGCAGATAAACAAATTAAATAAATTTAAATCTGTAAATTGCGTTTGATAGATCCTTTTACTATCTACAAAGTTTACTTTGAACTTTTTTCTGTAAAGTCAGCAGTTTTTTTGTAGCAGTCGAAAAACTGTTTTTCCGAGCATTCAATTGTTAATTAAAAACATTGCCCATGTAAATTTTTATACTCATTCACCGGGTTATTGTTCCTGATGACCTCCCCAATCATAACCCGCTTGATAAGGTCGGCTTACAATTAGGTTTCAAAACAGGCAATAAAAAGACTAATTTGTCTGGCCTAAAACAACGCGAAGATCGCACACGAACTTTGCTTTCCAACTAATTGGATCGCTGAGTGAAAAGCGCGCGCTCGAAGAGTAAAGCGCGCGGCCGCTATGCTCAGATATGAAAACGACTGGCGGAGTCGTTTTCCCGCGGAGGCGGCGGTATCCGGGAGAAGGACAGGTTGTAATGAATAATGCGACGAGTAACTAGATATCACAGTATATTAAAACCAATGGTATTTACAAGCACATGGCTAGTGCTGTTTAAAACAATAAGTTATTTCACGCGCGACAGTTAAGATTCAAACGCGCGAACAATACGGCTCGCGGCGAAGCTGCTAATATCGCGCGCGGTGTTAAAGTACGGCGGGCTGACACACACCTGCACGTACACGGCACAGAAACCTTGCGGGGCGATTTCCGTGCAAGCCTTTACAATAAAACCGCAAGTGGAGAGTAGAAAACTTACGTTAGGAAGGAGCAAACGGTGCACTCGGCTCTCTCTCGCTCGCTGTCGCTCGCACAGCAGTTGCGCTCTCTTTCTCTCTCTCTCTCTCTCTTACTCGCTGTATTGGGTCGGCAGGCGGGCTGGCTGCCGGCTCCTCGCTCGCTGTCCCTCGTTCTGCTTGTGGCACACGCGACGCGGTGTCGCTCTCTCTCTCTCTCTCTCGCTCTCTTTCTTTCGCTCGCTCGGTAGTCCGCGCCTTCACTCTACACGCTGTAAAGCTATATATAAAACTATACGGCGCGAACTCAATAACTTTTAGAGAGACACGCTGGAGAGATGCTTACGGCGCGATGGCAGACACGAAGATGGCTGCCGTAACTCGCATAAAGCCGAAGCAGCTTCGCGGGTACTCGACGGTCATATTACGCGTCGCGAGACCGTTCTAATCCGGTCTGGATGCTCGCGCGCTCGCGCCCCCGGTGAGCATGCCTGCTCGGCGCGGGTAATTCGATTCTCGAATTACCTAACTCACGCACGCGTTACACCCCCCCGTCAGACGCTGCTTAGGGGACCGCGAGCAGCTCTGCCATCCATGGCCGTCGTCGTATCTGAAAATAAGGTTAATTCGGTGGAGCCTTTCGGGAAGGAATTTGAGACAAGGGAAGTATAAGAATCGGAGTCATCCATTATCTTTTTTTTTTCTTTTTTATTAAAAAAAAATAAAAACAAAAAAGAAACAAAGGAGCCTATTTGGGGCTTCACCCCCCTTCAATTGTCCCGGGAGAATGTCCGGCGCCCCTTGTGGCGAGCTTGGTTGGGGCAGTGCTTCGACTTTTTTACCCCAAGCACGCCACACATGAAGCACCGAGGAAGCGCTTGTGCATTTAACGCCTCCCGGGCCGCCTGTTCTTCTTCGAACGCCCTTTGGAAGCGCTCCTCTTCGTGTAGGAGATGACGCTGGGCCTCTTCTTTGGCCCGACGCGCCGTCTCCTCCGCCTTTTCTCTGGCTCGCCTGGCCTCTTCCATGCGCTCCTGCGCACGTTTACTTTGAACTTTTTTCTGTAAAGTCAGTAGTTGTTTTGTAGCAGTCGAAAAACTGTTTTTCCGAGCATTCAATTGTTAATTAAAAACATTTCCCATGTAAATTTTTATACTCATTCACCGGGTTATTGTTCCTGATGACCTCCCCAATCATAATCCGCTTGATAAGGTCGGCTTACAATTAGGTTTCATGAAAAAACTAATTTCACTGGCCTATTTTCGGGATTCCAGGAGCAGATCCCCGGGCAAGTTATTTTAGTCTGACACCCGTGGCACCGTGTTCTAGGGCATCGCTGGCCTGTGGCTTGTTGGGATTTTCCCCCACTAGCCATCCCGTTACAATATGTATGGGATATTTCACATGAAGTCAGCAGCTCAAAATTTTAAAATCGCTTAGATTGGTCGCGTTAACAGTTTTTGGTGAGAAAAACATGTTTCTGGATTTGTAGACCCATATTTTAATAAATACAAAAGTTATTCTACATAAAAAATTGTTATTTTTTGCAATTTTTTGTGAAAACTCAACTTTTGTCATTTTTTTACTCAAAATCCTGAAACTTTTTGTAAAGCACATTGATTGGAAAAAAGTTTGCATTTGACTTGTTGAATGTGGTCATATTTATTTTATGACCCATTTTGAAAGTCTGTCATTGGTTGCTTCTTACAAGGAAAGTACCCGAACTGTCAAATTCAAAAAAATTCCAAAGCCGTATTAAAAAGTAGACCTCCATGCGAGATTCACGAAACCATTTTTTTTATCGGCTGAGAAGCGCTTTATAAGAGTTAAAATCACCCCTAAAGTTTACGCCCAAGAAACGTTTTTTTGATATATCTCGGCTTCTACTTAACTTTTTTTAACGAAACAAAATGGAAAGAGTTTCTTATTAAAAAGTCAAGAAATCCGTGGTAGTATGAACATTAAGGGTTGCATCCCTTATTTTTTAGAGGGTGAAATTGGATTTTTTTAAGAATAATTTTTGTTGTGAGAATTCATAAAATAATTAAAAATAGGTCAAAACATTATTTTTGCCAACTACAATAAATAACAGTTGGTGTGTTTGGGCATTCTTCGCGAAACAACCCCTTAAAAGGTGGTAAACCACCCCTAACACAAATGAATTAGATATATTTTGTTGGCAATTATTTTTTTCCTTAAAATGAATCCACAGTTAGATCCACAATAAAAATTTGAAAATAGTGAATTCAATATGGCGAAAAATTTTTTAAAAATAGTTTAAATTCCACGAAAAATAGTATGTAGACCCCCTAGCGGAAATTATATTATGTAAATAAGTGTATAATAATGTAACAATGTTTTGTTATGTTATTCTATTATTTATTATTTTTTTATCATACAGTTGTTTATCGTACGATAAACAAGTGTATGATAATGTAGTTGTTTGTAAAAAAGTGTAAGAAAACGTAACAAATTGTACTTTTCTACTGGATTTCGGACGCTTTTACATTTTACCACAGTTTATACCATTTTTTAATAATTTCTTACTTTTCCTTACATTTGTCTACGTTTTATTACTTTTTAATTTGTACTCTTAATTCAAATTTTATAGGCATTCTTACACTTTTGTACATCTTTTTACATTTTATTATATATTTGTACTTTTAATTACATCTTTTTACTTTTATATACAAATTTTGATACACATTTTACATCGTATCACATATTTGTACACTTTTTTCAAATAATTCATAATTATTCTTTTATAATAATTTATAATTGTACTTTTATTTAAATAAAGCTATAAATAAAATATTTTCAAAGATGTAAAGAAAAAATACTAAAACGTAATAAAATGTAAATTATTATGTATTAGAAATATAATTAATATATGTTACAAAATGTAAGTTACTACAGTAACTTACATTTATGTATAAAAGTTTAAATTTTTACAAATTCTTACAGATTTTTCTAACAAATTAATTCTTACAGATTTTTCTAACAAATACTTCCTTATAATTTCATAAAAATAAGCTACACAAGGAAATATTTAGAAAACGTAAGGAATTGAAAGAAAATGTAAGAAACTTTAACAACTTGTTAAATATGCCCGAATTCCAGTATCGTATGATTTCTTACATTTTTCGACAATTTATTCCATTTTATATGTATTTTCTTATTTTCTTTCGTATTTTATAATTTCAGCTAGGAGAGATTTTCATGCTTGTTGAAATTATGATAGGTTTTAATAAGAAAAGTTTATTTATGATTTATTAATATAAATTAATATGAACAAAATTTTTAATATAATGATAATTATAGCAATTCATGGTTATTGCGCAATATACAAGATTACGTACACATGCATTGATATGGCTTATCTCCCGATTCCTCCTCTTTTATTCATAAATAAGTGAAACATCGGTCAGTCGAAAACAAATATACGTTACTGAACGTTTTTCTACGCTCGCGTTAAATTAATATTCAATGTCAACATTATTTTATGGGTATTAATTGAAAATATAAGTGTCTGGAGGTACTTGCATCATATTTTTTAATGGCAAGTAAACATTTTACGAGTACGAAATCCTATTTGAATTGAATGATAACAACAATAATAATAGTCGTAAGTAATCATATATTTGAAATTTCTTTCTTCTACATAATTATTCAAAATATTTCTAATAGAAGGATATAATAGATATAATATTGAAAAGTTAAATAAAATGCAGCATTTTTAAATATAAAACTCGTCAAAATATACAATAAATTTTGAACAAGTGGCCGAAGTTAAGAAAGTCAAATTCAGTAAAAATCTATTATAGAATCTTTATTGTACCAATTGTAAATATTTTGATAGTGAAACTTTACTCTTAATACATGCATTGAATTATTTTATGATAGTAAAAATTATGTTTTGATTGTAATTTTTAGAATTACTGTTACATTACTGTTATTCTAATATATAAAATATGACATACTGACGATTTAATCAGTTAAGTTAAGTGTAAAAAAATATTCATACGAGTGAATAGAAGTAGTACTTTATTTATAATAATAACGTTTAGCAACTATTTAATGCTAATAAAATAGTGTATCTTGTAGACAAAACATTGACAAACAATAACGAATTCCCATCCACTTACAAAGGAATTTAGTAAAATGTTTTCCTCAAAAGTTTTGGATGTCTGAATACTTTTTACACTTACTGTACATTCATACTATTGTACATTCCTATACTGTTATGGCTATAAAAAGGCTATAATAACTAAAACTTTTACAGGTTTACACTGCGACTCAACGTATCTAAAAGAAGAAAGAAAATATTTTCCATAAATATGAATTTGGTAAATGCGATGAATGTTTTATTTATTTTAAACAGTATGTTTCAAGATCAAGAAAAGAAATTACCTGTTAATGACGCTGAAAGAAATGTTGCTAATGTAGTGTATAATATTATAATATCAAGTATAAATGATCGTAGTATTTACGAAGAAACGCAAGAATTTCTATATTATGATGATACCTACGAACCTTACGATGACATACCTGCAGATGATTTACATGAAGATATCGATGCAGAAGATATGATAACACCCGAAACTGAAAATCAATGTAGGACCGAATCAGAGAGTATTAATTTTGACTACAAAAAGCAAGCTGTGGAGTATTGGTTAAGTAGTAAAAACAAGTTAAAATTTGAAGCAGTCCAAAATCGGTTCAAAAAATTAAAAACAGCACGTCAGCTGTATAGATGGAGAGATCAAGTGGCAATAGGAGGAAGTAGGATCGATAAATTGAAAAAAATTGAGGAATATTGTTTACAAAAATTTAACGTATCCAGATCGAATAGAATACCCATTCATGACATTGATGTAAGACGTATGGCAAAAGAAAAAGCATTAGAGTTAAACTTCAATGAATTTAAAACTTCTAGACACTGGTTAAATGAATTTAAACGGCGATTTAATATCGTTTCTCGAAAAATAACAAAAATTATTACTAAAAAATCTATAGATGATTCAGAAGAATGGTCAGCACAAAAACAGGAATTTCGCAATAGAGTAAAAAATGCCATCATAAAATATGATGCAAAACGTGTTTATAACTCCGACCAAAGTGGTTTTAATTACGAAATACACAGTGGTCAAACCCTCAATCTTAGAGGAGATAAAAGTGTAGAGAGTATAGTGCAATCAGTGCATTCGACAACTCATTCTTATACTATCCAACCTACTGTATCTGCTGAAGGAAAACTTCTATCACCCTTCTTTTTAGTCATGCAAGAACCAAAGGGAGAGTTTGGAACTGTAGTCAGAAAAAATTTATTTGCAGCAGAAAATGTTTACGTAATGGCATCGAAATCAGGTAAATTGACTAAAGAACATGTTGAAACTTGGGCGCAAGATGTATATTTTCCATCAACTACCATAATAAGTACCCTATTGCTTGATTCATGGAGAGGTCACTGCCTAGATATAATTTATAAAGTAAAACCGGAACATAAAACCTTAACGATTCTACAAATTCCACAAAGAACAACAAGTGAACTTCAACCGCTTGATATTTACGGTTTTCGAATGTGGAAGAACTTCGTTCGAACGTTTTCGGATATGATATTTCTAACAAATGAGGATCTCAACTTACACGATAGAAATAATATAATCAAAATGCATTCATTAGTTCATAATCAATTATCAAGTCCGAGGTTTCAAAATTTATTTAAATATGCTTGATACGCCGCCGACTACATTGATGAAAGGCCAGAAAAAATTGAAAACCCAAAAAAATTTTGCTTCAATTCTAATTTTATTACATGCGATATTTGTGGCAAACGAGCGATTATAACATGTTCATGGTGCAAGAAATCGCTATGTTTACAACATTTTTTTCATGAATATCATTATTGTAAAACATATAATCCATGATCGTCAGAATAATTAGCTAGCTTGCCGTCTGCTGTTGGCTGATCCGTAGGATTTAAAATTGGTCGCTGTGCTGCTTAGAAATTGGTAGAATTGTATAAGAATTTGTATTAAAAGATAATAAATTGTAAAAATCTGTAAGAATTTGTAAAAATTTAAACTTTTATACAGTAACTTACATTTTGTAACATATATTAATTATATTTCTGATACATAATAATTTACATTTTATTACGTTTTAGTATTTTTTCTTTACATCTTTGAAAATATTTTATTTATAGCTTTATTTAAATAAAAGTACAATTATAAATTATTATAAAAGTATAATTATGAACTATTTGAAAAAAGTGTACAAATATGTGATACGATGTAAAATGTGTATCAAAATTGGTATATAAACGTAAAAAGATGTAATTAAAAGTACAAATATATAATAAATTGTAAAAAGATGTACGAATGTGTAAGAATGCCTATAAAATTTGAATTAAGAGTACAAATTAAAAAGTAATAAAACATAGACAAATGTAAGGAAAAGTAAGAAATTATTAAAAAATGGTATAAACTGTGGTAAAATGTAAAAGCGTCCGAAATCCAGTAGAAAAGTACAATTTGTTACGTTTTCTTACACTTTTTTACAAACAACTACATTATCATACACTTGTTTATCGTACGATAAACAAGTGTATGATAAAAAAATAATAAATAATAGAATAACATAACAAAACATTGTTACATTATTATACACTTATTTACATAATATAATTTCCGCTAGGGGATCTACATACTATTTCTCTTGGAATTTAAAATATTTCTAAAAAATTTTTCGCTTATTGAATTCACTATTTTCAAATTTTTATTGTGGATCTAACTGTGGATTCCGATTAACGACTTCAAGAACCCATTTTAAGGAAAAAAATAATTGCCAAAAAAATATACCTAATTCATTTGTGTTAGGGGTGGTTTACCACCTCTTAAGGGGTTGTTTCGCGAAGAATGTCCAAAAACACCAACTGTTATTTATTGTAGTTGGTAAAAATAATGTTTCGACCTATTTTTAATTATTTTATGAATTCTCACAATAAAAATTATTCTTAAAAAAACACAATTTCACCCTCTAAAAAATAAGGGATGCAACCCTTAATGTTCATACTACCACGGATTTCTTGGCTTTTTAATAAGAAACTCTTTCCATTTTGTTTCGTTAAAAAAAGTTAAGTAGAAGCCGAGATATATCAAAAAAACGTTTCTTGGGGGTAAACTTTAGGGGTGATTTTAACCCTTATAAAGCGCTTCTCAGCCGATAAAAAAATGGTTTCGTGAATCTCGCATGGAGGTCTACTTTTTAATATGGATTTGGAATTTTTTTTAATTTGACTGTTCGGGTACTTTCCTTTAGTATACCTTAACCTAAAAAAAAAATTTTCCGCAGAATATTTTTTGTTCGACAAAATCTTTTCTGATTTTTTATTAAAAATCCTTGAAAACAAATCTCGGATCGAGATTGTCAAATCCTCCTGAAAAGAATTATGAATTTTTTAAATATCAATAGAAACCAAGAATTTGTATTTTCAACAACCGGGTGGATTTGAGAACTTAATATTATTCATCTCATGCCATAGATCTTGTCACTGAATTTTGTCAATATATAAAAAATACATTAAACATCTATTTTCAACAGTATTTTCAACTGAACAGGCTTATAATAACATTTATATTTACTTTCCTGAATTTTCAATGGGAGCCACTTACACTGCTAATACACTCTATTCGCATTCTTCATATCTACTCAAAATTAAATTTCATAAGTAATCTATTGTTATGTGTGCAAACGCTGTAAGTAAATTACTATAAAGAAGTTCAAATCAAAGTAGATGACAGACAATTTAGCAATTGTATATTCCAATACACAGACAAATACTTCTTACTCTATCATTTTTAAATAAAATTTCAGAAACTATGTAATCTGTAAACATGAAAATCATTAGCATCCGTAATTTAATTATTCAATTTTAAGCTTACACTGAAACCATGCTCCAAAATTAGGTCCAAAGAAATTTATTATTAACATGTTAAAAGCTAGGGTTTAAAAGTCAGAGTGTTGGATATAGTCATCAAAATTGTCTGTCAAGTACCCTAGCTTTTAAACATGTTAATAATAAATTTCTTTGGGCCTAATTTTGGAGCATGGTTTCAGTGTAAGCTTAAAATTAAATAATTAAATTATGGATTCTAATGATTTACATAATTACAGATTACCTGGTTTCTGAAATTTTATGAAGAGAAGTCTTAATAAAAACATCATATTTTATTTCAAAATGATAGAGTAAGAAGTATTTGTCTGTTTATTGGAATATACAATTGCTAAATTGTCTGTCATCTACTTTGATTTGTACTTCGGTATAGTAATTTACCTTCAGCTTTTGCCCACATAATAATAGATTACTTATGAAATTTAGTTTTGAGTAGATGAAGAATGCGAATAGAGTGTATTAGCAGTGCAATCGGCTCCCGTTGAAATTTCAGGAAAGTAAATATAAATGTTATTATAAGCCTGTTCAGTTAAAAATACTGTTGAAAATAGATGTTTAATGTATTTTTTATACATTAACAAAATTCAGTGACAAGATCATGACATGAGATGTATGAATAATATTAAGTTCTCAAATCCACCCGGTTGTCGAAAATACAAATTCTTGGTTTCTATTGATATTTAAAAAACGCATAACTTTTTTCAGGAGGCTTTGCCAATCTCGATTCGGGGCTTGTTTTCAAGGATTTTTCATAAAGAATCAGAAAAAATGTTGTCGAACAAAAAATATTCTGCGATAAAATTTTTTTTTTTAGGTTAAGGTATACTAAGAAGCAACCAAAGAGAGACTTTCAAAATGGGTCATAAAATAAATATGACCACATTCTACAAGTAAAATGCAAACTTTTTTCCAATCAATGTGCTTTAAAAAAAGTTTCAAGATTTTGAGTAAAAAAATGACAAAAGTTGAGTTTTCACAAAAAATTGCAAAAAATAACAATTTTTCATGTAGAATAACTTTTGTATTTATTAAAATATGGGTCTAAAAATCTAGAAACATGTTTTTTTCACCAAAACTGTTAACTCGACAAACCTAAGCGATTTTAAAATTTTGGCCTGCTGACTTCATGTGCAATATCCCATCAATAATAACATCGATTATTTATAAATATAAAATAAATGACATTGTTCATGGAAATGTTTATTTACATCTTAAACGATAAGTAATAGTAATAGTTTTTGATTGCAAATCTCACGATAATATTTACTTAATGTCTAATTTACTGGCTATTGTTTAAAATTATTTCTCTGTTATTAATTCTATGTAATATGGGCATCTGCCCGTATATTCATCATAAATAAATAAATAAGTAAATAAAATCTCTTAAATAATGAAAAGTAACAGTTCCAGCGAATTATGAGAATCGGGAGAAGGCGGTAACCGGCCAGCATTGGCTCACGTGACTCCACTGCGCTTGAACCATACGCGCGATCAGTGCATTGAGTCGGAGCGGAGTGGGGTATACCCCGGTATAGCGCGAGAAGACGCTCGCAAGTTGGCTACGCTCACACTATACTCCCTTTATGACGCGCGATCTGTTCGTGGAATCGTAGCGGAGCGAGGGATCGACTCGGGCGGCGCCGGCTCGCGTGAGTCCGCTGCGCTCGAAGTATATACCTTTACGCGATCAGTGCGTCGAGTCGGAGTGGAGTGGGGTTAGAGCGAGAAGACAGTTCGGTATGGCCATCGCGCAGCTCGTAATCCGGACGCTATGGGTACCGTCTCGTAAACCTGTTGTCCCTTACGTTCTTTCGCGTACATAATTCGAATCTGGAGTCCTCTTTTAATTAAATTGGTACAGTATTGTTTAAACAACAATTTTTTAAATAAATAACTAAATAATCGGTTTTTAGCCATCGGTGCATTTTTTTCTTACAATAAACCTTATTTTGAGAAGAAAAGGTCCTTTAGTTCACGTACGAAGAATGCATCAATATGCATTCTTTATAGGTGAACCAAACATGTTTTTTTTTAATTCTATTTTCTTAATTTTTAAACATTTTTAGCCAGTTTTAAAATCAATGTGGATAATCTTCTTCAAAAATTAAAACTCATGTGATATAAATCTTTATACTTTGAATAACCATTTAATGATCAAAAAAGCTTTTATTTGAACTAACTATACGTTTTAGTAATACTATTTCAATTTTTAAGAAACTAATAAGAAACTAATAATAAATTAATCACTGAACTTTTCGTACATTAAAGAAAAAGTAATGTATCTGGATATTTCAAATGAATGCCTATTTTATATCTATTAATCGTCTTAATATGTGTTAGATTAAGAATTATAAATATATTGAGTAGTAAATAAGTACGAATTTTGAAAGTAATATTAGATTTAAATGAATAACATGCTGCTGTGTAAGCGCTGAAATTTAATGCATATCTTTTTGCGCATATAGAAAAGTGAATAACTGTAAAAACAAGTTTCAATAAATTAATTCTTATAGCTATTACTCAAAATTTGTTTACTTCAAAAGTTCTTTATATAAGTAATTATCTAAAGGTGATGATATTTATTTGTAAATAGAATATTATTATTAAAATTAATAATTACTATACCTAATGTAAAATTAATCTAATACAGTTAGTTACGATAAATAGATATATAAACCATGATACTTTTAATATATTGCATAAAAGTCATATTAAAATAGTAATAACATGGAGTAAAGTTACGAATACGGCAATGTTTAATATTTATTACTAAAATAAGTAGTTAGTTAACAAATTTGTTTTGATATTAAAATGGTTACTAATGTGGTATAAAGATATACCTATATCACATGTATTTAAATTTTCAAAAGAGATTAATCCGCATTGATATTAAAACTGGCTAAAAATCTTTAAAAATTAAGAAAATAAAATTTTAAAATATGTTTTTCACTATTTTATAGCAATCGTGACCTAAACCCATACTTAGAGCCCGGATAGGTGTGACAGCGGGCTTAGGGCAGGCAGTGCTATAAAATTCTATATGCTACTTAGGTCACACGTATCGTAATGTACTATTACGTTGGTGAACGAAAGGACCGTTTCTTCTCAAAATAGCTTATATTTTCAGAACAAATTATCCGATAGAAAAAGCGGTTATTTTGTTATTTGTTTAAACAATATTGTACCACTTTTATCAAAAAATACCTCGAGATTCAGATTCTTCATGTCAAAGAACCTAAGGGGCACTGCAGGTTTACTAGGCCAGTCAGTAGAGACTTTTAGATGGAAAAACGATATACAAGCAATTTTTCATTTACGTTCGGTTCATCTCAACGTCCTCTATCTTCACAACATCCTTGTTATCCAAAGTCTCAAAACTGTGAACTCAATTTTTGGTTTTAACCATTTATGAAAAATTTCGTGACTTTATTTTTCGTGGTTTTTCTCTTATATCTCGTCCTAGAGGCACTTTAAGGAAAAAGGAGTCCAGATCATTTTTGTTCATTATTAAATTTCTATCAAAGTTAACTTTGTTTCAAGTCTATAACGGCAATAGTTAACTTGCAATACCATCAAAATTGAAAATAGTACTTTTCGATACTAGTACAATAAAAAAAATTCTGGCACGAGTGTGAGTTGACAATAACACTCGCCGTGTCAGAATCATTTTTATCACGAGTATAGAACATTATTTTTTTAACGGAGTGTGCGAAACTCGCCTTTTCGTGCCTGTTTTGCGTGCGCGAAGTAGCTGTTTCACACACGGCGTGTGCGAAGTACGCGCATGCGCAGATCAATTTACTTCGCGCACGCTTCTCGTGGGAGCGTGCTCAAAGTACACGGAGAGAAAAATCATGAACTTATTCCGTGAGATTTTCATCATGCAATGACTCCATGCATTTTTCTTGCAATATATCCGGGCCTTACGTAGACTAACTGCATGGTACAGCTCAATGGAAAAAAGCCTGGTCGCATCCGCAAATATTTCATAAAGCGCTAGGTTTTACTTCAGCGTCACCACAGAATAATTACATGAGCCAGAAGCTAGCGATTTTTGCAAAGAACGCCCGGAATTATTCCGGCGCACGTTTTGAATAATAACCACACCCGTGCACGAATCACCCACTTCGCACACTTGTATCGAAATGTACTATTTTAACATAACGCGCGTGAAGTGCTATTTTAGCGCATGCTTGAAAACCTAAACGTGCGTAAAAGTAGTGCTTTACGCATGGAGTGTCAAAATAGTTCATTACGCAACTAGTGCGCAAAATAGGTCATTCCCGGGTGACCTATTGTGCACGTGTTGCCGCATACTATTTTTCCCAACGAGATGCGCTTTTGCACACTCCGTTAGAAAATAGTTATTTTCGATACAAGCGCGAAAAAGTGATTTTATCCTCGTGGTGGACGTTTGCGCCCGAGCGAAGCGAGGGTGAAAAGGCCCCACAAGGATAAAATCACTTTCTCACTCGAGTATCGAACACAATTTTTTGACACGACGTGCGGGAAGCTTAATTTAGGGCATGCTTTTTTATTAGAGCGTGTGCGAAATCGAGCTTTGCGCACGGAGTGTAAAAAAACATTTTTTTTCATTATCATATAATTTTTTATCAAAAAACCAGAATAACCTAAAATTTTATATGAAACATGTTTTTATCTGTACAAAGGCGTATGCCAAATTTCAAATGAATTCATTGTTTATATTATACAAGAAATTAGGGGCGGGATCGTTTTTCTTTCGTCCTTAATTGCATATTGCACCGCGTCTACAAAAATAATGACACACCGTTCAGTAAAGTTTAGAAAAATCATAAAACTCTTCAACTTTAACGGGATGCCGGAGTAACAGAATTAGTTTTACAAAGTTTTCTCCGTAAAGAATTAACCGACATAGCTGAAATTTTGGGAATCACTTCAAAAGGACCCCGCACACAATGTATGGGAAAAAATCATTCGGTCAAATTTTGGGGGGTTTTGCCCATGAGAACTTTTGTTCAGGACCTCAAGATCTATCTTTTCCCCAAGTTTGATCCAATTTGACCGAATGATTATTTTCCATACATTGTGTGCGGGGTCCTTTGTATATCAAGTGCGGACAACTCTTGGATTTTGGAAAATTGTCATATTTTTTTATTTAGAAAATAAAATATACTATAGTACTTTCATATAATAATACATTAACTGCGGCGTCCCCTGAAGATCCATTTTCTAAATTTAAAAATTTTCAATTTGGACCAAAGTTATAGGGGTTAATACGCGATCACCACATTGTTTACGCGCACGTCTAAAATGTTTAAACATTTTCAAAATAATTTCACTTCTTTAATCGGTGTAGTACATCTCTGAAAAGGTCTTGAAAAATGCTATAATTTAAAAAAAATAATTATTGTAACCTGATAAATATTTTAAGGATGAAAACATGTTTGCGACTATTGAGGACGTTGCAATTTAAATAGTGCTCTCACTCCTGCACGAAATTGAAAATATTTATGGAAAATGTCAATTCAAACTAATTGTTAGATTTTTTTTTTTTTGCTAATTTTTAGATTATCGTCGGAAGTTAAAAGAAAAGTGCGCACGCGACCGCGCGCGACGGCTGGGACTGCCGGCGCCCGATCGATAATATCGTGGTGGGGAAAGGCGCGACTGAAGAGAGTTTACATGCCCACATGAATAAATCTTAAATGGAAAAAAGGAGCGCGACTCTATCTCTCGCACACGCTTTTGTCTCTCTCGAGCACTCTCTCCGTCTCTCTCTCTCTCACAGACGCTGAATTTTTCCGGCGCCGCTTCGCATTTCCGAAACATTCTGATATTTTCAAATCGCATTCTGTCATAAACTATTTGATATAAAACGACGATTTTTTAGTAAGCGTTAATAAAAAAAAAATTAATGAAGGTGTATTTTCAACTTTTCAAAATTGAAGTAGACGATTTCTACTTTTTCTATTATTATTTATATATTAAATTATTAATAAATAACTAAAAAACAACTTGATATTCTTATATTTAGGCACAATAATTATATTCAATATTAGATCTATTTATTTATGCATCTTTTCACATCGTTTATTCCTTAGAGTAGTAAAATTTCTTAACTTATTAGTATATCTATATTATGTATCTAAACTTTTGAAGAGCTTTTACAATGATTTAGTAGAAAAGAGTAATATTTACCATGCTTTCTAAATGTGTCGGGATTTAAGATTTGAATCAAATACAAACATTAACACCATTGAATTGAATGAAAACTACTTTATTTGAAAAAAATACAATAATATTAATACATTACAAAATAGATTACAAAATAATTAACTTATAAGAAGTATTACACATGAAATTATTCTAATTTTTTTTTACATGGTACTTCATCAATTGAATCATTTATGTTGTAGTGATTAACATCGTGTCATCATTCACAATAACGTATAAACGATATAAAAAGAAGCGTTATCAAATATATGCAATAATGAATGTAATTACTGCAAAATATAAAAAACTTTAAAAAAAGTTTAAATACAAATTTCGACTGCATATATTGTAGAAACTAAGGGGTAACTCCCGTTTAATCTGAATAACATAGAATAAAAAATATAAATAAAATATACCATATAGATACTCTAGTAAGGTAAAAAGTTTTATTAGTGTCAAGTACAAGAGATGAGAAAAGAAGCGTAAACAAATAGATCTAATAATGAATGTAATAACTGTGAATAAAAATAGGAATCTCAGTTAGTAGTATACCCCGCGCTATGGGCCGTCACAACAAACCTGACCTTAACAGCAGGCGCCAGCCGGGGTCAAAGTTCGGGATGCTGACGACGCATAGCGCGGGGACAGACGCGAGAGCGAAAGAAAGCTGCATCAGCATAATATTATCCTGCGAACGTGACCCGCCGGTCTAACACTTTCACCTACACCCCGCACGCGCACGCACGCACACAGGCGCCCCCACAAGCACGCACGCACAAACACACACCAACACACACACACACCCCACACACACACATGACACGGCCTATAGCGCTGCATCAGCGAATATTCAGAGAGAGAAAGAAAAACAGTGAGAGAGAGAGAGAGAGAGCGGGAGAGAATAGTTATGGCTTCACTTTGGCGCTTCAAAACATGTGTGTGTGAGTGTGTGTGTGTGTGTACATGTGCAGCGCTACGGTACGCCAGGATAAACTAGGCCTTCAAGACCAGTTCGCTTTCACGCTGCAGTATTATCTTATAACTTTTGTGTATAGGCGTGTGTGTGTGTGTGTATGCGTGTGTGTGTGTGTGTATGTGTATGCCTTCGGTATGACAAGGCATAGTGTATTGTGGTAAATGTACCTACATTAATTAGATTAGCGATTTTCGATATTTTATCAGATTTTGGAACGTAATAGTACATGTTTCATGAATAAATGGCCTTATGGGGTGTCTACGACGTTTTTATGGTGTATTTTATAACTTATCTATGTAGCCTCTTTGTACCATGGCGAGTGTACCAACATAAAAACATTTCAGATTCATGGGTTTTTTTATGGGGTTTTCGATATTTTATCGGATTTTGAGAGATAATGGTACATGATTCATGAATATATAATCTTATGGAGTGTTAATAGGGTTTTATGGTGTATTTTATAACTTTTGTGTATAGCCTCTCTGTACCATGGCAAGTGTACCCACAAAAAAATTTTCAGATTCATGGGTTTTTTATGGTTTTTTTAAAACTGTTATGTATAGCCTCTCTGTATAGCACAGCGAGTGGCCTGCAACCACGCGCACAGCTTGGAAAAATGGAAAAACCATAACTTCACATCCCATAAGACCACTTCACCATAGATTATACTTTCGCGACACTCTCATGGAATTGTACACTAGCATTTTTGCGTTGAATGACTATCTACATAACGTACTCGCGCACAACCTTTGCATGGGGTACAAGAGAGGCACACGGCGCACTTCAAAATCCTCACAATACACTCATGACATTTTGCGACAGATATGTTCACGCGACAAGACAATATACGCGACTTACAGATGGTCAACCGTTCGTCTTTGCCACGGATGATCTCAACGCACGTGGACTCTCTGCTGGTGAATTATATCGTCTTACCTCGAATTAGTCA